>OX401927.1:6858420-8058420 GCA_947859195.1 Drymonia ruficornis
CAATTGGCTACAGCTTGGCTCTACCACCGCCATCAATGACATTCATTTTAATTTGAAGCCAGTACTTAGACAATTTCCTTAGAACTAGTTGTAGGTATATTGTATTAACTATACTGTGCTAAACATTAATTTTTATGGAGTACTTAGCCAGACAATAAAATAAGCCTTAATAAACATAAACAATAGACGATTACTCATTAGTACTAGGAATATCATTTTAGAGTTCCCTAGTAAAGCATAGAAACCCTGATGATATGTAAGCTTGAAAATGTAAAAAAAACTACAAATATTATGGCCTTTCGAGAGATCAATATTATGTTCACAATAAAGCGGGGTGCCGAGTCGCTTAGCCATAACTGCGCAGAATATGATGAAAGTTGTTGAATTTTGACGGATTTCTAAGTCTACTGACTATTAAGTTATTACAGTATTATTACAGTTCGCTTACGGTGAGGGAAAACATCGCGAGGAAACCTACCTATCCCTCGGGATTAGGTAATAGTCAGTTCCTGTATACACGGCGACAAGGTTCACCACCTGTCACGTTGGGTTCTGACTATCTGGTGAAACGTGGGCTTTGAGTTGGTTAATACCTCCACAATGTGGCGGTGTATGGCCACTCAAGCCTCTGACTACCCCCGAATGGGGATAAAAGTCGTGACGTTACTGACTATTAATAGCAAAGGCAAATTGTTATTGCCAACCACTCTTAGCTATCGTAAAGTTCGTAGTCTCCTCGCTATTTAACTGCCATCGATAGCGTTTTGACATTTTAACCGCCCAATCAGAGAAGAGAACAAAGTTATTCCACCACACAATAGCAACGTAATAGAAACGTAATAGCATGACTGTTGGCTACCAGTCTACATCAGACTACGGATTTTTGTCACGATGGTAATCGTATTCTCCCATTTGTTTACAGATAGCATTGAAATAGGTCGATAGGGGACTTGAGGGCCTGCTAAGTATACTCTAGTAATACTAATACTAATATACTAATTATGAAGTAGTTGGTATACATTAGTTTGTACTAGTTGTGAGTATATCATTTTGAAATGTGTTAACGTAAACTGTAAATATAAAGAAAGGTGCGGTTAGATAGAGCAAGCAAATAATAAGACATCACTTTAATAATGACGACATAACTGTATTGTAATTAAACGAATAGTAATGGAGACACTTAAGTGTATTTAATTCATATTTCACAAAAAATAATAGGTATTCTAAAACACTAGTAGATGTTTATGGTGGTAGAGCCAAGCCGTAGCCAATTAACTGCAGCTCATAATATGGGCTGGGTCCACCGGAGTAGTACCACCCACTCACAGAAGATCGGCGTAAAGTAGCTATCACAGCTGGGTTTCGTTAAATGAGTGAGAGAGCCGGAAGCCCAACGGGGGAGGTTCCCTTCCCCTCCCTCTGTTCCACTCCTCTTCAGGTCGACGACGTGCGAGCGATGCCTTTGGTATTGAAAGCATCTATAAGCTACGGTAACTACTTAACATCAGGCGGGCCGTACACTTGTTTGCCACATTAGTTACATAAGAAAAATGTAATATATAAAAGGAAAAACCCCGATACAAACATTTATTTCGCACTTGCCCGAATTCAAAAATCATTGTTATGTACTGTAATGTTATTTCCTCGTAACTTAAGATAAACTCATACAGATAACCTTTATATAGATGTTTACTTATTAACATAACACTGCGAATTGGTATTACTAGAAATATGATCTCATATCGACTCGGTCAGTATAAATAAGCTTGACTCTTCTGTACCAATCATTATTGCTCAAAGTCTTGAATGTACAACACACAAAATGTTTTCAAAAGTGCTATTTGCTTTAGTTGTGTACCTCGCTACAGTGCATTGCAACGACGTTAGGATCGGGTACGCAAAACCGACATCCAGAAAGATTTACAGTGAGATTAAGCAAGCTGATCCTGCGTTGTGGAAGAGGACTGATGACATAATAATCAACGCACCAAACAATGAGATTATTGATGCTATTCTTGTCACGGATTTAAGGGAAGATAAGGATGGTGAAGCGTTTATTGAGAGCGGCGGCGTTGGCACGAAGAGTGTGACTATCGGTCTGAAAAGTCCTACCATCTTGAGGGGTTATAAGTTTGAAATTGAAGTGTACGCCGAGAACCCGAATTCTGGATACTTCAGCAAAGGCTACAATGAACCCTTATACGACAATACGCAATACGCAAGGAAATATTAATGTGACAAATTTGTGATACTTTAATAAATTGTTATTTTGGTTTTCTGCGTTTTCTTTACATCTTTTGGTGTGATGTGAGCGGTTTGATCTGGTAAACTACTTATTGGCTGTATCTACATCAGACGCATGCCGCGCCCGAGCACTCAGTTTTGACGTCGGAACGCATTGACATAATAATATAATATGAGTGCTCGCGAGAGGAATGCGAGGTACCTATATACCTATCTGGACGCACCAATTAACAAACAATTATAGCGTGGGTTTCTGAGCGATTTTTTTTTTTCGTAGCATTGCAGGTAGGTATCTATATTTTTTGCCTGATCCCTTTTTCACAGTTTCGACTTCTTGTTCTATTTTAGAAATTAGGAGCTAGAACTAGTAGTTGGTACCTACAAACTCCTTGGTTTAATAAAGCTTATCAGATATCTCTGACCTTTCCAATGTCACAAATTGTGACATTGGAAAGGTTGTGACTCACAATCAATCACGTCCTTTACTTTCTAAGAAGCAATACCGATTTCTATTTTGCTTGTTTTATCCTTTAAAACACATTCCCTAGGTAAATCCAACAACTTAAATAACTTTGTGTTATTGCCAGACCTCTCTAGAACATGTTTACTCCAACTGTTATCAATTTATTTATTAGCAATACATACTTACAAAGATTTTAAGATCTGTGCATACTTATTTTTATCTCAAACTTAATCGTGCGTCTTACATACCAACGACCAATTGCTATTACCGTAAATAATGAGTAAATGTTTTAATTTATTATTACTATTGTAATGAAACATTTTCAAGGTTCATACTAAACTGCTTCTAAGAAAATGAATTATGAATATTACGACAATCTGACTAACCACAGTTTTAAATAATTAAAATAAGAAGTAGGTATGCAAACTTCACCTGTCCATAGAACTTCAGTGAAATAATGAACACTAGCTGTGCCCCGCGGCTTCGCCCGTGTGGAAATTGATGTGTAAGATGAGCCTATGTCTTATTCCAGAGCCTACACTACGTTATAAACTTCATTAAAATCGGTTTTGTAGTGATACCTACGTGGTAACAAACATTTACACACAGACACACTTTCGCATTTATAATATTATTATAGTTAGTAGGAAGTAGGATGTTTATTGTGGTCAAAGCCGATAATAAAACTGTCCTAATATATGGCAATGTTGTCTTAACATGATAAGGTTATAGTGTTCGTTCGTTACATAGCACAGAATAAGAGAATGCTTAAGATCCAACACTTTGTTATAACCTACAGATAGCTTAAGACGTGCTTAGGGTAGCTTTTACATACTGCTACAGAGTCACGCGACGAAAACAGGGATACAAGGGTTAATCCAGATTTTAGAGCGACAGTTTGTGCTGTCAGCATACGAAATCGCTCATAATATGAATCGGTAGCGCCACTAAGCGCCAACTGACCTCATCACCTGATTGTGTCGCTGTTATAGCTACTTTAATTATGGTGTAGCGCTCTATTCTCAATGATGCATTGGTTAAAAAGGTAGGTAGCATGAGAGAGGAAAAGTTAGATGGAAATCATGTAAGAAAAGATGATGATGATTCATTGGATCAAGTGAAAATAAATTAAAATAGAAATTTTCCCCGTACAACGGATGTGTATATGCAAACATGTTTGTTTGTTTATTGTGACCTTGAGCGGAGTCACGTCATATGACATGTCCAAGACGTGATGGATCCCCGACGCTAGCGCTTCATCTTGTTTGTGGATCGGATTATGCTAGACCGAGTCAAGAATCTAAATTATAAAATCTCAAAAATAGAATTCTTTGCTTTGAACTTCAGCTTGTAATTCGGAATAAAATCACGTGTGGTCAGTAGGAAAAAATCTATACACCATCGACCAAAATATTTTCAGTAATAAATGTAACTTCCTAAGTAGCTAGTAGCTACCTACTGAATTAATCATTGTAAAAAAATAGGTACTAAGTAAGTAAATTAATTCAATGCCGCTTTTATCAATGTGTAATTTCTGTCTCACGGTCTTCAATGTTATCTTATTCATTTGCAAATAAAACCCCAACCTACTTCACAATTTCTACTCCTGTCTCACTCTCGGATTACACCATCACCACCTATATAAAACAACCTCTAAACAATTATCACTTCAGTGTTAAACGAACGATATTAATATGCGAACTCTGAGCATTATTACGCTATTCTGCGTCATCGCGGCAGTGGCCTGCCAGAGCCACGATTTGGCCTTGGGGCAGGCGACCTACGGTGACGTCATCGTGTATAAAGCCAACGAACAGAAGTATGGATTCCCTTTCTTCGTCAGAACAAGCATCTTAGAATACCCCATCCCTGGACAGAACAACTTCGCGTACATCAAGGCTATATACGTCAAGGATAATGAGAATGATGGTAACGGTGGTTACCCGAGTATCTCCGCTGGAGGCATCGGCCAGAGGTTCGTCAAGATCAAGTTGAAAAGTCAAAGGGGCTACGGATTGAACTTCACCGTCACCATTTACGGAAGATATTAGTGCTCGATGCTGTTCTAACTGTGAATGGAGTTTCATTATGTGGGTCAAGGAATCGTGATTTTTTAAGTGCCATGTATATTATTTTTTAATGACTTTACCGTCTTTATCATACGATACAGCAATGAAGAATATTTTGAGGACAGCCCAGGTTAGCGCTAGGTCAGAATAATTTAGTTTGGTTACCAGGAATTCATAAAATAAGAATGGTTCTTCTTATAAAAACCCTGAAGATAACTCATATCTTGGAAGAAATGGTTTCAGTGTGAAGTTATTGATTCCTTGTAAGAAGCACGGAATTAAAAACCTATGCTTCAAAGACTGGCTTGACTTTATTTTGGCTTCTAACTAGGCCAGGTTAAAGGCCATACCATCTACAACTTGGGTTTACAGGCTAAGATATGCCTTCCTATTGAGTTGAATAAGACCAAAGTACTAGGAGCGCATATTCAGGATAGAGCTACAAATTGTCAAGAAGTACTCCAAGGACAGACCCCGTATGGATAGCAGTCACAAAATAGCATTAAATAATTACTTTGCTAATTGTTACTACTCAGTATTACTATTAAGTATATTAATTGTTGTGATTAAGTACCAAATATGTTTATTTTATTATTAAATCGTATTCATTTTCACTGTTTATTTTATTCATAACGATTGTTTTGACCCCTTAAAAATGGTACGTAACTTAATCTTCGCATATGTACTCGGCATTGCAGACCCGTAACGAATTTAATTGAGAATGGAGATTTATAGAGCTAAGGAAATACAGTGCAAAAAAATTTTGAGCACGACAAAAATTGACGAAGTTCCGACCAAATTCCTAGCGAAGTTCGCGCGCGGTTGTTGTGACGTCATTAGGGCCACCGCGCTCTTTGTAATGAACGGCGGCGCGGCGCGGCGCGGGCCGCCCGCGCGGGTACAGCGCGCCTTCAATCCGACTGCCCCGTGTGACGTCCCACGCACATGCCTCACATTATATAAAATGTGTTCTGAAATCGCAACGGATGGACCGATTTCGATGTTTTCAAAATTATTTTGATAAGAAAGCTTAGTTTTAACTATAGTGTTGGTTATGAATATGTTTTGTTGACCTATGAATAGTATTGGTTCTCAATAATAATAATTTAATAGTTCCAGTGTAGCTCCAACTCATGGTTTTCAACGTGACCAAACTATAACTAATAATGCACATTATGTGTCAACTGTATTTGCGTCTGTATGTTTTGTGATAAGGAACACGTTAGTCACAATAATAGAGTCGTGAGCTGCGTAACATCTTCCATGATGTAGGTATACTGAAGTAGCTATTATAGCTACGTTTCGTACGATGAGTGAGAGAGCCGCAAGCCCACCGGGGGGTTGGGTTGGGTATCCCCTCCCTCTATCCCAGTCCCCTTCAGGTATTGCAAGCATCTATAGGCTATGGTAACTGCTTAACATCAGGCGAGCCGTACGCTTGTTTGCCACCTTAATCACATTAAAAATGATTTGAATAAAATTTGGTACAGACAGACAGAGGTTTATTAATGCTCTGGCATCTACTCGCTATAGCTCTATAGGCTACTTTTATTTTCGACGGCTATAGTTGCTTTCACAAGCCCCAAGCAACCGCAGCCGAGCAATTAGGGTGCGTTTACAAGAGCCGAGCGGTACGCCCAAGCAGTCAGTTTTGACAATTTGACGATCTGGCGCGGAAGCTAGGGACTTATTGTACGCAGCCGACGACGTTATGACTACGCAGTCAGACGTAATAACTGACTGCACCGGTGCGCCACTCAGCACATGTGGACATGCCTACTAGTCTTCTTCTTATCGTATGGTTAGTGGCCAACCTAGTGTCAGAGTTGTTCAAGCCTAAAGGCCTCTGACAAGGCTTAACGACTGCTGCCTAGATGGCAACATCCAGGACCGACTTTTTACGTGACCTCCGAAGCACAAAGACGCTAAGCGCCGCCATACACGGACTGCTTGTCGACAGCTCTAGAGCAGTCGGTTGCAGTCGACCGCATCGACCGCCCGCCCCGACTGCTTGAGCGGTCCGTGTATGGTGAATGTCAATGTTGTATTGAAACTGCGGTCGACTGCAACCAACTGCTCTAGAGCTGTCGGCAAGCAGTCAGGTGTATGGCTGCACTTAGTTCAAAGACCACTAAATGGTCACCCATCTCTGCCTGACCTTGCCAAGCGTTGCTTTACCTCCGACAGTGATTGCAGCTGGCTATGAGTGCCTCAACCACCTACTAGTTGAACATACATTTTATAACACAAGGCAAGCGACAAGATTCACCACCTGTCATGTTGGGTTCTGACTACCTGGTGAAACGTGGGCTTTGAGTTGGCTTAATACCTCCACAATGTGGTGTTGTATGGCCACTCAAGCCTCTGACTTCCCCCTAATGGGCATAAAAGCCATAAAAGTCGTCAGGCATAAAAGTCGTGACGTATATTTCAATTATTTTTTTCATTTTCATTACATTTTATAACTCGTCTCTTGTTCCAGCAACATGGGTCTCCTAGAGTTCGAAACGTGGTCCAACCAACCGAACCTGTTCTCCGACAAGTCCAAAATGTGCGCGAGGCTCCGAGGCCTGACGCCAGGCCAAAAGCGCGTGTGCCGACGGCATAAGGACCACATGCCGATAGTCAGCTCGGGGGTGAAGCAAGGGATCACGGAATGCCAGTACCAATTCAAAGGAAGAAGGTGGAATTGTACCGTGACTGAGGACGAAACTGTGTTTGGACCGCTCACATTGATTGGTAAGGATCTTTGACCTCTTTGCAAAGTCTCCTTCCCTAGTCCACCTCTGGAAATTGGCTCAGATTTTCCATTCCTTTCTTCCCTTTTTATGTTTTTACTTCCCTTTTTGTGTTTGCCGCCTCACATCAGTTACCTGGGTGGGGGCTTATCACCACCTCTTATATCAGTTTTGTTTTAACGTTTCAGCGGCCATTTGTGCAATGACGTTTCTTATTGTCATGACAATAAGGTACGTCATTGCACAAAAAGTCGCTGAAACGTTAAAACGTTCCTATAATTGAATCGCGATAAGAGGTCATGGTAAGCCCCCTGTAAGTATGAAAAAAGAAATAAACAAACGTCCTTTCTAATAGCCACTTGTTTTCGAAAACGATTCGTATGAAGCCTGAATAAGTGGGTAAAATAATTTATTTCTACTAGGGAAACAGGACAGCCAGAAGATCTGTCTATACTCTAATAAATTCGTAATGGCCTTCTACTACCACCAAGTCTAGCAAAGTTCGTCACTCTAATGTGAACGAAGTCACTAGCAAACAAAGACATTACCAAAAAAGTAGGAGACGCGTGGCTGCCCAAAATAGTTTGCACGAAAACCAAAACAGTACGACTCAGACATTTGCGGAAAATAATATTGAAAACATGTCGGTATTGCCAATACGGCCCATTTTCTAGTGAATCAAGTCTTCTTATGTATTTAATTGTCGTATTGCGAGTGCGATAACAGATGTGTGACTTTCGCTGCATCTAGTGGTGCGCTGAGCACAAGTTTAGTGATTACGATGTTATAAGGTACCATATCTGCTGAAATAATAAGTCAATGCTAGCAAACTTTATCACTCACGAAGAAATTTTCGTAATACACTTTTACGTTATTCCAAGGGCAGAACGATATCTATGTATCAAGAGAAATACCGAATAAATATTCTCTCTAGAACAAAAGGAACGTTGACATAGAAAGCAATAAAAATATCGTAAAAACAATTTTAAGGCACCATCGAATATCGCCGCCAGAAATAATAATATTGTTTTCACCGTTTCTTTGGTTTTTGCTTAGCTTGTTCGGTAAGCTTGTATCGTGAATTCTTCATCGTAAATCGTAAATTATTGGCGGTCCTCATGTTGTTGGCCATCTGAGGAGCAGTCCTCTTCCCGAAATCATCATTATGGGACATCACCGGAACGCCATGGTGACGTCGCCGGCTACGTAACCATGACTACCTACCGTCGCCAAATGAGTAGCCAACGAACACGCGGGCGTCTGTCCTGACGACCAGTTGGCCACTGAGTGAGGTTGCCAAATAGTAGCCAGTACAATTTGTATACAAAATACTGGCGACTTGGGGATGAGTCGCCAGGTCGCCAGAGTATCCAGTCTAAGTCCCACCGTCAGACCACGTAGGGGGCGGACGGTCGTGGCTACGCTTCCAAAAATTGACGACGTCGCCAGACCGAAGCCAGGTGTGTTGACCTGCCATACATTTCAATACGAATTAGTTGGATACGGTCCGGCGACGTCGCCATGGCGTCCCGGTGTGTTATGCCTCTTTTTTTTATATCCTGAGACATTATTGTACACACGGTTACCTGATCCCAAACTAAGCAGAGCTTGTACTATGGAAACCAGATAACTGATATTACTACATATACTACTTTTTTATTTGTAAATACATACTTAATATACATATACACCCAGACTCCGGACATACAGACATGTTCATGCACACAAATGTATGTCCCGGGTAGGAATCGAACCTACGACCTGCAGCGTGAAAGGCGCCTCCGCGCCCACCACGCTAACGGGCCCGCCACAATCAATTTCTTACAATCAAGAATTCACGAAGATTATATTAAAGTATTAGAGACCAGTGGTTTGCCAATTGGGGTGCCAGATGCCTCGCATGCCTCGCCTAAGCACTTTAGTTATGACATTATTTCTATGCTGTTCTGACTTCAAAAGTGAGTGCTGCCTGTTAAAAATTTGCAGACGAGGCCAGGGGCGTAGCTATCGCCATATCAGCCTTATCAATGATACGGGGCCCCCGGGCCTTTATCCTTCATTTGTGAAAATTATTTAATCTTCATTTGGCCCCCCCAACAAATTTTGATACAGGGTCTCAGGCAAGCTACGCCACTGGACGGGGCTCTGAACCGAAATGCTTACCTTTACCTTACAGATGTGTTCCTCCAGCATTCCACAAATTTCAGTACTAGCGAGGTTTAAGTGCTGAAATCCGCATTGTAACAAAGCTCTAAATCTTGCTTCCGCCCTCGACAACACTCCCGACAGTTAGTGATTTATAGTGACGGCTAGCGCTAGTTTCAACACAGTGTTCTAGAAAATAGATTCTAGGAGAAATTGCGGAGATATTATCGAAGGACAGGGCGAGGAGATTTGTCAGATCGTGGCTATAAATTTGTGGCAATGTTGGGATACTTTTGCGGAGTTTTTGTTTGAATTTATCTTCATGTAGGCTAGAGTTAAGGTTGTATTCACACACAATACTTGTCTATGTAAGAGATCAACTCTATGGAAAAAATTACATTTCATCATTGGGCTGTGCTATGCTATGCTATGCGTATGAGAAATGCTCTAAGTTAAAACAATGTGTAGGTAAATCTTAAGGTACGAGTTCCTAGCAAGCGGCAGAAAGCAGACGTCAGTCGGTCTCATAGAAATTGAAATGCCGTATTCCATCGCGGCACATGTCATCGCCACAATTTGTATGAGACCGAATGACGTCTGCTGTCTGCCGCTTGCTACGAACTCGTACCTTTAGCTAGCCTAAAACAAGTTTTCGTTATTAAAATTTTACAGAACCCTACATTGTACATGGCTCGACACGCACTTGGCTGGTACTTTTATTATAAATGTCGATGACAATAATCACGAATTCTAAACAAGTCTACGCCATAATTTAAAAAAGTAAAATTTTGTATGTAAATCAACGTTATTAATAACTATTCAAATCAAGACCTTAATGACCTTTAAAAACCAAACTGTACATCTGATTTCTGTTCACAGCATCACGCGAGAATGCATTTACTCACGCGATCACCGCCGCCGGAGTGTCGCTCTCTGTGTCTAGAGCGTGTCGGGATGGCAGTCTCTCGAGCTGCAGTTGCAGTAGAGCGGTCAGACCGAAGAACCTCCACTCCGACTGGGTGTGGGGCGGGTGCGGCGACAACTTGGAATACGGATACAAGTGAGTATTATTTTTGATTCTGAAGTGGTACACAAGCGTACGGCCCGCCTCATGTTAAGCACCGTAGCCGTAGATGCTTGCAATACTTGCATTGCTGGCACGTTGCCAGCTCTATCACTCATCGTACGAAAAGCAGCTGTAATGGCTACTTTACGCCGATCTTGTGTGAGAGGTGGTACTGCCCCGGTCGAGCCAGCCCGTATATGAGCTGCGATTGGCTACAGATTGGCTCTACTACTGATAAAATATCCTAAGGGTTATGTTATCCTGGTAGTTTGACACGGACTCGTGTTGTCAAACAAGGAGATTCGATGTTGGAGGGATGTTATTTGATCACAAAGATGATTATGTCTCCCTCTTATCTGTGGTGTGTGAAGAGCTGGATCTACAATGAGCGGGGATCGTTCACCGAAATGACTGTGATTCTGACTACAGTTCAGTTATGATATCCTAGTACTTGGACCCAGAATTGTGTAGACAAATGAGGAGATTTGAGGATCTTGGTTGAGGCACGTTGAGGCGTGCTTGAGATGAGGCACAGGGTTGAGGGCGGCTTGTTCCATGGCATTTTGGCCTTTGGTAGAATGAGATAGCAGAAGTTGAGCTGCAAATGAGCGAGCAAGAATTGTATACAGCTCTTGAATGATTATATCCTAGTACTTCGGCACAGACAACACTATGTAAGGGATGTCGCGATCGTTGTTTAAAATAGGAATGTCGCCACTGTGCTGTGATCTCTATGACAGGATGTCCTTTCCAAACACTAATGTGCTGAGACACCATGGGTCACTAATGATATTAATAGTATTTTATTATAATTTCTAACATTATGGCTGAAGAAGAGTAAATAAGGTATTTTTACTTGTATCATCTGGATAAGTATTCTTTTAAAAATGCACCATCAGGTTAATGGATGAATAGTACTTGATATGAGGCGCATTATAATAATCCAATAGAAAATGTGAGCATTTCTAAAAACTAATCTCGATAAACTACCAAATGTTATGAAAAAGAAAATAAACCTGAAACTAAATCACGTACTTTGCTATGAATTGAAGAAGTTCTAATATCTTAAGAGCTATGCTCGCCGCGTACATACTACTATGTACTACTACAACTAGAACCTTGAAATAAGCGCCTAGTTCTACAATTCTATACAAACCACCTCCCGTCCTTTATGCTCTCCTGTGAATAGATTATTATTTTATTTAAATATACGCTTCGCGATCGTCCCCGTGGGCCGTGACGACCCGGCGCAATGTAGCACAATCTCCTCACGGTCTCTACAAGCCTGATACTTATCCCCCACTTTATCGAAAATTTTCCCCGCGGAAAACTCGTGAGAATATTCCTGAAATTTGAGCATTCTCCTTTTTGAAATTTACCTTAATTATTTACTCAATTTGTTTTTCATAAGAAGCAAATCATGTTTTTTTTTCAATCATTTGATAATTTTGAAACAAATTCTTTTTAATTAATGCGAAGATATTTCTATGAAAATAATTTATTTTTAATTGACTTTCTGAAAGATTAAATTATTATCGAAGCACACCTGAAAGTAATGACGGTGTCGTCTACCTGAAGCACCTGAAGTTTCAGGTAGAGCTCACCTGTTTCACTTCGCACCTGTATACCAGGGTTGCAAAGGTGGGGCGAAGTAATCTCTACCTGTCACACACACAGGTATGGTAATTTTACCTGTCCACCGTATTTGCGCGAGTGTTAGTTCAATTTTCCCTGTTATAGACCGAGAAGGAAAATGATCGTCTCTTTCTCGCTCGCTACCGACTACACCTGTCCCGTAACTTCCATATTTGTGTGTGTGCACCTGAAAATTCACGTGAAAATGTGAATTTCCCTCCGCTTCCTCCTCGGCATCTATTACGTCCTAGTATCCAAGGTGAGAGGTAAGACAGGTGAAAAATTCACATTCAGTTTTCAGGTATCGAAACATTTTTCTTACCTGCCTGAAATCCTCTCTACCTTTTTCAGTAACCTGCTTAAGGCTGGAACCATTGCAACTGACAGCTCGAGGTTGACCGCTTTTTGCTCAAACAATGTCGTAGGACCGCGAGTTGAATTTTTTGAATTTAGAATTTTCGATACGCCACGACACATCAAAAAGACGACATGATAAATCAAAAACAGAAGTGACTCATATACTAAACTCGTATCTTGCCTACTTTTATTTAGTCGTATAAGGGTAACTTCGTAAAGGAAAATTTTCACTAAATCTTAAGTACAATTTAAGTACTACATTTTTATTAATAGGTAGGTGGGTAGGTTATTTTTTCTTTGTAATCTTTTTTATTGTTATTTTGTTGATATTGTAAATAAAAGCTCACTAACTGTTAATTTTTAATTGTTCTGAATATTAATTTTGCCCAACACTGGGTAATAGGTAGTACTACTTAAAAAAAGACTAGTACATAATTTTAATGTTTAATATTATAGGACAAAATAAGTAAAATTAAAACAACTTAAAATTCTAAATAACTGAAAACAAGAAAAATTGTTGACAACATCGGGTAATAACTGAAATAAAAATAGTATTAATCCTTATTAGTTACTAGCTGTGCCTGCGACCTAGTACGCGCACATTTTTGGAAAAGGTTACCCCTTATTTGACTGATGGATTGATGGAGGATGACGAACGGATGGAGTGGCAATGCAACGCATGCCGGGCATGCATGCAACCCTCATAGGATCACTGTTTTGCCCGTCAGTCTATCTGTCCGTCTGTCAAAACGTGCACAGCCTAAACCGCTTGAGTTAGAAACATGAAATTTTAACTTTTTATAGCGTAGAAGAAGACCACAGGAAGGATTTTTGAGAATTCAACAATTAAGGGGAGAAAGTATCTATGGATAGTCCCAGTTTTTCTGAAGCTAGAGTCGTGAATATTTGTATTTGTAGGCTGAGTAGCCGAAATACTAATTTTCATGTAAGGTCAAGATTTTCAAGCCAGAGCCATGGGTCTGGAGCAGCTCCATGATAATAATAATATATGGTATAATTAAAAATAAAATACTTGCTTCACAAAACGCCTCGTTTTGTGAGTTTTTTGGGTTCCGTACCTCAGAAGGAAAAAACGGAACCCTTATAGAATCACTTTTTGTCCGTCTGTCTATCTGTCCGTCCGTCAAAACGTGCACAGCTCAAACCGCTGGTGATACAAACATGAAATTTGGACAGTAAGTACCTTTCATAGCGTAAAAGAAGAGCAAAGGAAGGATTTTGGAAAATTCATACCCTAAGGGGGTAAAATAAGGGGTGGTAGTTTGTATGGAATTCCCTCATTTCTGAAGTTAGAAACATGAAAATTTCTATGTAGGCTACTAATACAAATCCAAATTAGTAATTTCAGCGCTTTTGAAAATTCTACCCCCAAGAGGGTAAAATAAGGGGTGGAAGTTTATATGGGGGTTCAAATTTTTCTAAAGCTAGGCACAATAAAATTTGTATTTAGGCTTCTTATTAACTAAGAATAGTAATTTCAGCGTTTTTGATCATTTCACCTCTAACGGTGTAAAATAGGGGGTGCAAGTTTGTATAGGCGTCCCAATTTTTCTGAAGCTAGAGACATGAAAATTTGTATTTGGGCTACTCATTACAAATTAAAACCGGACAAGTGCAAGTAGGACTCGTGCTCTGAGGGTTCCGTACAAATTTTATTATGTTTGTGTGCATCATATCTTTGGCGTGCAAATACAGGGCAATGAAGCAAGATGTGCTCCACTGTCTCGCTGGGGTTCTTTGAGCTTCCACTTTGCTAGTTTTCGGAACAGTACATAATAATTACAAAACCTAAGTGTGTATTGTTCCGAAAACAGGGAAAATCATGAAGACTAGAATCTCGGGATAACAACTGCACTGCAAGCGACTGTGGTGAACAGGTTGGGCTAACAATCAAAAGGTCCCAGGCTCGATCCCCGTTGGGGCATGCACTAATGGATGAATTTTCATCTATGTGCATAATTTACAGTTCGCTGACGGCGAGAGAAAACATCGTGAGGAAACCTACCTATCCCTCGGGATTAGGTAATAGTCAGTTCCTGTATACACGCCTCAAGATTCACCACCTGTCACGTTGGGTTCTGACTATACAGGTGAATTTTTCAAGTGTGCGTGGATGGCCAAATCCGAAACTATGAGTGATATCAAAAAGTACTCAAAAGAATCTCGGGGCTGATTTTGATGAAAATTGTAATTACTTCTCAAAATTCGTTTCTTATCAGCGACACTACTGAATGCTGTAATAATACAGTATGTGGTTTTTTATTCTTAATCAACTAGTTCGATTCCTGGCTACGACTATTGTTTTTTCAAAAATCCAATGATGCAGTTTTAGTTTTCATCAAAATCAGCCCCGAGATTTTTTTGAGTACTTTTCGATATCACTCATAGTTTCGGATTTGGCCATCCACGCTCACTTGAAAAATTCACCCTGTATAGTCAGAACCCAACGTGACAGGTGGTGAATCTTGTCGCCGTGTATACAGGAACTGACTATTACCTAATCCCGATGGATAGGTAGGTTTCCTCACGATGTTTTCCCTCACCGTTAGCGAACTGTAAATTATGCACATAGATGAAAATTCATCCATTGGTGCATGCCCCACCGGGGATCGAACCTGGAACCTTCTGATTGTTAGCCCAACCTGTTGTTGTTGTTAGGCAAGACAAGATTAGAAAGTAGGTAAGCGGTTTTAAGAGGACGATTATGCTTTTTAATCATATACCTATTCATCATTCTATATTATTCATAATCTATGATGACAACAAAACGCGTCACTGACATAAATATTAATTTAAAAATATTTGTAATCATATAATATCCTAAAAATTATGTTCAATATTATATTTAAACTATTTAAAACGTGATTTAATTCATAAAATGCTAAGAAGACGTAATTTTTTTACGAATTTCACGCAAAAATTTGCGCGCACGTCCAGCTTTGGAGGCCGCCATCGCGGATCTGCGACGAACATTTTGCAGTCCAAGTCATGATGACCCATGACGTTTGTAGCATATTTAAGGTTATTATTGATTATTTTTTAAATGAAATGACTAATATTAAATCTGGGATCCACGGATACTTAGACAAGTCTTGACAATTTTTCTGGTATAGGTTTCACGTAAATCTGTTCAGTTGCTATGGAGAACATTTACGATTAAGGTTGACAATTTCATATTTTGAAATCGATTTCTACAAAATTTGGTAACATTTAAAGTAAATCGGCTAAGCCATTTTATTCCCGATCATATGAGGTTTAATGTTGTATACTTTATATTGCACATAAGCCAGCTGCTTCATCAAACCATTTACTTAGACCCACCCAGTTGAACATTTGTATCACCTTAAGGTAATTATGATTTCACCTTGTAGTACCTATATGAATTTAGATTTATTTGGCAAGTCACGAAAATACCTGGAACAGTAAACGTAGTTGACCAATTTCTGTTATCAATATGAATATAATGAATTATTATTGTAAATAATTATAATTAATTAATCTATGCTTATCTAATTACGCACCTTGGCTGGAAAAGATTTTTTCCAGTCCAATGTCTTATTTTTGCTGAAATTTTAACATTATTATTTTTATCGCAAATTATAATGAAAAAAAAAGTAACTATAGGAAGCTAATAATCAAGGTAAAGATCACTTGACGTTATCGGCTGTCAACTGGGCTTCACGGGTGTCAAACCATGGCTAAAGACAGGTCGTGTACCAGGCGACCATACCCCAGGAGGAGATCATAACTCCCAACCAAGCCCGACTACTACGCTGAAAATGTATAGCAAATTTTCCTCACCCACATACTACGCACACGAGTAGCTGAGGTAGTGCTATCTTTATCTTTCACATCAGTCCGTCTTTCTCCTTTAAAACTTTTCAGTAAGGCGTAGCCATCGCGTAGCCGTTGTGGTGTGCGGTAGAGATCCTTCATAGAGCCGGGATACAATCTACGTAGCAACGCGTAGCGCCGTAGTTTACCCTCCTGCGGCCGCATGCGACCCTAGAACATTTTCACGTACTGAAAGGGTTGGATCGAAGCTGAAAACTGAAAGGGTTATTCGTTTTATTGGAAAATGTTTTGGATAAGCGTTTCTTTTGTAAATAGAGTATTTACGGAATCTTATTAACCGATGGCCTCATGAATATATACCTCCCACTGAAATTAATAAAAAAAAAAAACCGACTTCAAAAAAACCTGGATCACTAAAAAGCCTGAAATAATATTTCTATTACCACCTCTGCCTACCCCTTTGGGAAAACCAGACGTGATGGTGTGTTATCGAGTATTTGGAGTCGGTGCCAATCTTGGTATGCCAAGTATACCTACTATAAAAGTAAGAAGATAGATTGGCACCGACTCCAAATACTCGATAACACACCATCACGTCTGGTTTTCCCAAAGGGGTAGGCAGAGGTGGTAATAGAAATATTATTTCAGGCTTTTTAGTGATCCAGGTTTTTTTGAAGTCGGTTTTTTTTTTTTATAAAAATAATTTTATTTCACCATTTTTAGTGGCGCCATACCAATGAACATTTTGGCATATTGAACCGTATGAAGTAAGCCCAACAAAAGGTAACTGCTGTAAATCTTTGAGGAATTCCCTCGACTGTCTATGGTCTCCATCATTAGACCTGTAATGGCACTTATAACCCATATGGGTGCAAAGTTCTCTCCAATACAAATTAATCAAGCCCAAACACCAGGTAATTGCTGTAAAACGTTGAGGAGTTCCCTTGACTGTCCCTCGTCTTCATCATCAGTCCACTAATGACAGTCACAACCCATCTAGGTGTAAAGTTCTCATCAATACTAATTAATCAAGCCCAAACACAAGGTAGCTACTGTAAAACGTTGAGGAGTTCCCTTGACTGTCCCTCGTCTTCATCATCAGTCCCCTAATGACAGTCACAACCCATCTAGGTGTAAAGTTCTCATCAATACTAATTAATCAAGCCCAAACACAAGATAGCTACTGTAAAACGTTGAGGAGTTCCCTTGACTGTCCCTCGTCTTCATCATCAGATCCCTAATGACAGTCACAACCCATCTAGGTGTAAAGCTCTCATCAATAGAAATGAATTAAGTCCAAACACAAGGTAGCTACTGTAAAACGTTGAGGAGTTCCCTTGACTGTCCTTTGTCTTCATCATCAGACCCATAATGACAGTCACAACTCATCTAGGTGTAAAGTTCTCATCAATACTAATTAATCAAGCCCAAACACCAGGTAATTGCTGTAAATCGTTGAGGAGTTCCCTCGACTGTCTTTCGGCTCCATCATCAGATCGACTCCAGACCTTCATAAAATAGTAGTGCTTTAAAATACTTAATGAAAAAAATTACAAACGCACTAGTCGCCCCTACGATTTTCGAAGGTTCCCCTCGATTTCTCTGGGATGCCATCATCAGATCCTGGTTTCCTTATCATGGTACCACCCCCGGAAAATCTCCTTTCCAACAAAAAAAGAATCATCAAAATCGGTTCATAAACGACGAAGATATCAGCGAACACAAATAAAAAAAAAAAAAAAAAAAAAAAAAATATATACGGTCGAATTGAGAAACCTCCTCCTTTTTTGAAGTCGGTTTAAAAAGGCATTTGAACTTCTTCGAATTTTTGAATGCGTGTCTGAACTACACCCACCACACTCAGGGTAGGATGCAAAAATAAATATTGTATATTCGAGAATATTTTTCTCAAGATTTGAGTCCATTTTGTAGCAGTAACAAATATATATTTAGTCTTTATAGGTCTCCAAATAAAATGGCTATGGCTATGACAACAAGATGAAATATAACAGGTTACTCTCTTAGTTAGACTAAGGAACCCTGAATAAAGAAAAATCTTTAAAACATATTTCTGGAACTTAATTAAATCGAACATGAACAGTTTTTTAACAAAACGCCATGTAACCAGGCTATGATAAATCGTGTATAGTCAGTCACACAAAAATGCAAGCCACGCGTTTCAAAATACCAAAACAAATGGGAAAAACCGTTTACGTCATTATTAATCTAATAATTTCACAAAAACATGGAATTTTCTGCATATTTCGTGACGACTTTACCAGGATATCAAAAGCCGAAGAATGTTCTGGAACGCTACAGGGCGATCCGCTCAACGCCCACACTTTTTCAGCACTGAAACGTCACGTTTTTGAGGCGGTTTTACTAGGGGTGAAGAAATAATTGTGAGTTCGTTGCTATGGCGAAAGTGGGGGGGAGTTAAGCTCTGGTTACGCTGGGCCATCACTGAAACTTAAAACCAATCATTAAACCGCTAGTCTTTTTAATTATTATACGTTTTAAGGTTATTATTACTGAGTCCGAAACTGTAATAGGATATTAAGATCCATTAGGAGTCAAAGTTACATTTTGTTCATCTTATTTAAAGAGTACCTGCCATGTTTATAAAAAAAAATATAGCCCCGTTATATGTGGCCAAAACTTACGGAATATTGTTAGTATCAGTTTTTTTTTTTTTCAATAACAATAGGTTATGTATATTGTCATAGTA
Source organism: Drymonia ruficornis (assembly GCA_947859195.1). Lineage (NCBI taxonomy): Eukaryota > Metazoa > Arthropoda > Insecta > Lepidoptera > Notodontidae > Drymonia > Drymonia ruficornis. Next base: position 6,877,682 of record OX401927.1, read on the forward strand.
ATCTCTATTCTTTTCCATGTTCTTTTCCGCTTGGAAGTTTTAAACTAATGCCATGATTATTAAATGCCATTATGAAAATGAAAAAATATCTCTGACTTCCTTAGTGAGTTCTTAAATTTTCTTTTTTCTCTAGCGTACAAGAAATCGAAGGCTTTGTAAAAACCCAAGCCCCAACTACTAGGAGAATATAACCCAGGAGCTGATTGGAAAACTCCCTGAAATCCACATGTGTTTGTGGAAAATTCGTGTATGCACAGAAAAGTGGGTGGAGCTTGCATTTTCACGCACACATGCGTATCACTAAGCTTTTTATAGGAGGAGCTTTTTAAGTTTTTTTTATGGTACACTTTAAAAAAGCTTTCCCGATTTGTCTGTTTGAATTTTCTGCACTGGGATACCATGATCCGTAGCAGCTCAGGAATGTGGGCTATGCAACCAAGAATGAAGAATATGTGTTGTATAGGATTCTCCGATTCATAGAGAAGGTTTTCCCGCATTCGAGTATTTTTCCCAATAGGCTAACATGAAGTTAAGGGTATTGCGAAGAATTCCTGATATGCTTGGTATGCAAGCGTATCCAGATATCTGAGAGAAGTATTTTGGGGATTATTGAGGCTCCAATGTTCCTCCTAGATACGTGTATTTTGAAATAAACTTCAACCAAAAATTTTCATCTCTTTTTTTTATTTACAGGATTTTTCCTTATTATGAGGGGCACTTAAAAATCTGTTAATAGTCTAATCTGAGTTAATATTATTTAAAGTATGCATTTATAAATACATAGCACATAATATTTACAAATTATTATTAATACCAAGATAATCTTTCAATACACAAAGACTGAATTATGATTTTTATTCCATTTTGTTACGGTTACGATTTTGTTGTACGAATTCCCTTCTGCAACCGGATAACCCGGATATAACCCGGCTTAAGCGGGCTACGAATGCTTAAATCCGATAACAGGTACTAGGATATCATAAAATGTAAGGGGCATTTAATCCGCATTGCCCGGCTCCAATTCCCGGGTAAAATAAACTTGCAACCCTTCAGAAATAGAATAACGACGCGACGTTACCAAAACATTTACATTATAGATTAATCAACAATTAAGATAATACATGTATTGTATGTAATTAATAATAATTGTATAATTATAGTTATCGTAACGATGAATTGGCGTTCATTTTGTATACATCGCTTCTCTAACCTCGTAGTACTTGTAGGCATTTCATACAAAACTCGCAATGTACACTGAATCCTAATTTTACCTTATAACCAGTACCAGGAGCAAAAACGTTATCATAGGGGTTAACCATCCCTCTCGTATCGTAAACAATTAATATTGCATTCTAGAACATGGAGTTAAGGTTGGTTTTCCAGTGTGAAGTTAAGAGAATCAATAACTTTCGTAGCGAAAGCGTAGCGGTGGGCGTAGCAACGCGTAGCGTAGCAATATTATTTATCTCTTTCTAACTTAACTTTCCACTCTCACTTTACTTTGAACTCTTGTAAAAAAAATATTTCTTAGACCAGTAAATAACGAAATAAATATAATTCTTATTAGTTATTTTATTATTAGTAGGGAAGAACAAACAGGTACTTACTTGTTATAATTATTTAGAATTACTAGTAGTTAATTATACATTAAATTACCTACTGCTACAAGGAGTTGTAAATGAATTGTATTACAATTTATTTATTACTAAACTGAAACTAAATTAAAATAGAAAAAATAACAAAGAGATAATAACATCTATTAATAAAAATTGCCCAACAATCCCCCACCGATATTTAGTATTAATAGTTATTTTAGAAACTCGTTAGAGTGGGAAAAAAATGAAAACTTGTCGGTATTACCAATACGGCTCAACGTCTGGTGAATAAAGCCGGAAACCCACCGCGGCGCACGGAGAGGCCACGCACACGGCCACGGCCACATTTTGCAAGAAAATGTATGCATGATGTCATTTCGTGCGTAGCCTCTCCGTGCGCCGCGGTGGACACGATTGCATACATTTTCTTGCAAAGCGAAGCTTGACCCACGTGCGTGGCCTCTCCGTGTGCCGCGGTGGGTTTCCGGCTTAATACGCATCGAAATACCTTTAAACCATCGATCATTGAATTGATTGTCAAATTGCGAGTGCAATGACAGATGTGTAAATTTCGCTGCATGTAGTGGTGCGCTGAGCACAAGTCTAGTGATTGCATTGTGAGGTACCATATCTGCTAAAATAATACATCAATGGTCTTTGACAGGTTCACGGAAGTGTTCGTGGACGTGAGAGAGCGAGAGAGGAAAGTGAAGAGAGGCAGTCGCGAGCAGGGCCGGCAGCTCATGAACAGGCACAACAATGAGGCCGGCAGACGGGTATGTTATCACTCGACTTACCGGTGTAGTACCACCCTCTCACAGATCTGCGTAAAGTAGCTACAGCTACGTTTCGTACGATGAGTGAGAGAGCCGGATGACCAACCCTCCTGTTCCCATCCCTCTGTTCTACTCATCTTCAGGTCGGCAACGTGCGAGCGATGCCTTTGGTATTGCAAGCATCTATAGGCTACGGTAACTGCTTAACTTCAGGCGGGCTGTACGCTTGTTTGCCACCTTAATAACATACCACTAATATTATAAATGTGAAAGTTTAGATGGATAGATGGATGGATGGATGGATGTTTGTTACTCAATCACGCCAGAACGGCTGAACGGATCTGGATGAAATTTGGCACAGAGATAGATTATAGTCTGGAATAGCACATAGTCTACTTTTTTTTAAAATTATTCGCGGACGAAGTCGCGGGCAGAAGCTGGTAAAAATAAAGATAAATAAAAAACTTGCATAGTTTGTCAGTCTAATAAAATTGGCTCCAGTTTTCTTAGGGTCTTACTATATCTATGACAACAAGACAAGCTTCGCAGAACATGGACAGAGGAATGTTACGACGGCATAATCCGACTTATAAAAGATTAATTTGCCGGCCATACCGATAGTCGGTTTACGGTATATAGACGACTGTAATCTCAGATTTTATTTATTTATTTCGTTGGGCCATGAGATAATGGGAATTATTGCGAAAACTTCCCACTATCTCATGGCCTAACTTTGTCGCTTGTCTTTATGTCACTTGTCTTTTTTGATATGAGTGGATTAGTTATAGATTGCCATAGATTTTAGTGGCCGATTTTTTTTGCTCTATCGTCTGTAACACTGGCAAGTGTTCTGATGAATTGTTTAGTTTGGTGCTACCGTCACTTTTCCGTCATCGCACCCTACGACGTTGTGAGAGATTTCACCCACACTTGGATGCCTGATAGTATCTTACAAGTGTACGTACATCGCGATCAGCTGCATTCCTCCCGCACACATGCAAGTTGTAGAGTGATCCCGAAGTCACAACGTGGGGTAATATTCAAAGGGCGTGTTTACAGGTCCCTAAAAGGTCGGCGCCGCGTATGCTCCCTTAATAGTACGAGATACGTTTAAGGACGACCTTCACCCATCGTCTTACCGGAGCAACCCTATATTTTATTAAATAAAATATGTTTCTGAACATATACCAATAGGGTTACCATAAAAAATATGGTCATAAAATCCAGGGTTGATCCAGTAAGTCGATTAGTGAAGGTCGCTCTTTAGTGTATCTTAGACCATAAGTTGCAGATGTCCTAGGCGGCGGATTACACTTACCATGTGGACCGTATGCTAGTGCGATCTTTGGCCATAAAAAGTATAATTAAGTAGGTTGGTTCCAAAGTTTATAATACGAATCGCCAACCTAGAGGCCCTACCCACAATATTGTAGCAAGCAAAATCACAAGTAAAATACCTCATAACTTGCGATCAAGAACGGCAGCGCACTCTCGTTGGACAACTTTATGTCTATACGCCATAATTGCTATCTTTACTGCCCGTTTATAGGTTAACGGCGGCCACGACTAAGCTTCGAGCATATTTTTATTGATATCTCCGTCCAATAATCGTAAATTCATGGGAATTAATGAGAAATGTTTTGTTGTGAAGTCGACTGTCGATGTCGAGTGATGGGGCTGATCGTGGATTGTTCCAATTGTGTTTAAATCTTGTTCTAAACTTGTTCCTGTTTTGTTCCAATATTGTTCCCGCAAAAAATGTGATTGACCTGAAAGGAAGTGGACAGATGGAGGGGGGCTCTCTCACTCATCATACGTAACGCAGCTGTAATAGCTACTTTACGTCGTTTTCTGTGAGAGGGTGGTACTACTCCGGTCGAGCCAGCTCGACCAGCTCGTATATGAGCTGCAGTAAATTGACTACAGCTTGGCTCTATCATCAATAAGACTAATCACAATGCCTTCGCTCCTCCTCCTGACCCACAACTTGTTTCAGAATTATTTTGATTCAAGTTATTCCTAGTTGGGAGGCCAAATTCAATTCAATTCGATTCTTTATTGCGTAATATGGGTTTACAAAAGATTCAACTAAAGGACCCGCCACACACTCCCACAACTGTTACTCCTGTAAGCCAGGATCGACAATGGTGTCCAACGATAACGCCAAGGTTTGACCCTCGACGAGTCCCGGGGAAAAGCTAAGTTGTCTTGGAACCCGCACGGATTTGATCAAAAGAAAGGATAGGAGGAATTGGAAGAAGACTATCCGCTTCCCTCCATAGCAAAGCGAACTATTCCCGCGGCACGTTATGATGGCCGGTTTGACATGTGGGAGGGGGAAAGGACGAACCTTATTATAACGGAATAAAATTCATTTTCGCATTAATTTTTTGACATTCTTATTTTTTCAAATAAAAATGCTGCTTCTGTTATGTAACTAAAGGATGGGAGGGAAGGTAAGAAAGGGTTTACCAAAGGATCGTTAGACCGTGTCAATTAATTAATCGTTCAACAGGCGGTGATAGCGAAGTCGCGTGTGACGTGCAAGTGCCACGGCGTGTCCGGTTCGTGCAGCCTCATCACATGCTGGCAGCAACTGGCCACCTTCAGGGATGTCGGTGAGTTAAAGGGTCTCATGGTATAATTCATCCTGGTATTCTCTTCCCACGATTTCCCAAGACCACGTCACGATCAGTATCGTTTTTAGTGTACCCAAAGGGTGCCAACGGGACTCTATTACTAAGCCTACGCTGTCCGTCTGTCAGCGGGCTGTATCTCGCGAACCTTAATAGGTAGAGAGTTAAAATTTTCACATAATGTGTATTTCTGTTGCCGTTACAACAACAAATAAGTACTAAAAATTAAATAAAATTTAAAAATAAAGGGGGGGTCCCGAGAAACTTCATATTTTTGACGTTTTTCGTCCGACACGGACCGGTAGCCGGTTTTTAAATTGGTATCTTTAATACAAATAAGGAGTTATTAAACGCACCACAGCCGATATAATATATCTTTAAACTTTGACTTTACACAAGATTCACAATATTTTGGGAAAATAAATAAAAAAATCTATTGTTAAATAATATTATTGCTCAAGTAAGCAAACCAGTTAACTGTACTTTACCTGGGCAATACATTTTTTACAATTGATTTCTTGATTAATACCTATTCCCTAAATATTCTGAATCATGTGTAGAATCACCGTTAAAAGGATGCCCATGATTTCAAATTCACCCTGTATAACTCTCTATAAACTTGACGATTATAGTTTGGTAGAAGTCATCATCATACCCTTTCTAAAATGTAGGTCCATGCTTTCTATTTTTTTTTATATAAACCGGTAACACGCGTGTGGTCCGCAACAATAACTTACCTGCCCAAAGGAAACTCGCTCCGGACGGGATAAAAACAAAATACGTAATTATGTTCATAATAGCGTCATTTGGACGCATTTCACCACAAATGTTAGGTGCTTTCGTGGGAACAAATGCCAACATTACCTAATAAATATAAGTGTATTGTTAGGTATCATTGTTCAAAAATTTCATAGGTACCTCCCTGATTTGAATAGTTACTAGCAATGACGTTTTATTCTATAGACCCGACATACACAAACATTACAACCTAATGCTCTAAGTCTAAAATACGGTACATTAAACTATACATATCGATGAATACAAGCCATATATAGTCCGCGACAGGTCGAGATGACAATCGGGTTTTGAGCTTTGTGCAAAATAAAATCCGAATCAAAATTAGCAGGACCCGCAACGCAACAAAAAAGTTTAATTTAATAATTTTGTGGGCGATTTTAATTGTTCATTGGGTCCTGCTAATTTTGATTCGGATTTTATTCTGGAAAAAGCTCATACCCCGATTGTCATCTCGACCTGTCGCGGACATTACTTACCTACATCAGACATACTGTTAGAAAGAGATGAATATACATTATAGCGTTTTTAGCTAAATAATCATTGGACGCTGGACGGCGCGTGACTAAGTGGATGTCAGGCAGTTACCTCACATTTATCTTGACAGTAAAGCGCATCTAAAGCTATATTACATCTTTGTCGATAAACGACTGTCTTTCTCAAGGAAATCCAACTGATTCAAATCACCAACATTAACTGCACAAACCAAAGGGGACAGGGGTCCAGTGACTAATAGGAGATCATCTACAAACCGTTCCACCATTGACCACGAACAAAATGTCCCGGTTAGTGATGGGATGTTCTCGAGAACATTCTCACCCTCGGAAACTTACTCGTGAGTATTTTCGAGAATTTATCTTATGAAGCATGTTAAACTTGGCATAAACCTCATTAAACATGCAAGTATGGTGGTTTTAATTGTTTTTAAGATTGAAAGTTAGGATAATGTCACCCAAAATATAAGAGATTCTCAAAAATTCTCATGAGTAAGTTTCCGAGGGTGAGAATGTTCTCGAGAACATCCCATCACTAGACGGCCCGGTAACACTTAATTATCCATAGCGATCGCTAAACGAGTGTGCATTGTGCTTAATAAGCGGTCATCACTCCTCTGAGTGGCCGTGTCACCCTGGTACATGGAAATTAATTTCGCCTCTATTTCGCACGAATTTATTAATTACAGGCTTTTGTTTAAACAATTGGACGTAAATTACATCACGTGGAAACTATTGGATAGATTTTTTAGATATTTCAACAGAGTTCAACATTTCTAGGGTTCCGTACCCAAAGGGTGCCAACGGAGCTCAATTACTATGCCTCCGCTGTCCGTCCGCCCGTCTGTCAGTGGGCTGTATCTCACGAACCGTTATAGGTAGGAAGTTGAAATTTTCACAAATGTGTATTTCTGTTGCCGCTGTAACAACAAATAGGTACTTAAAATAAAATATTTAAAAATAAACTTGATATTTTTGACGCTTTTAATCTACGGTGGTACGGAAATCTTTATATACGAGTCCGACACGCACGTCGGTTTTTACAAGTAGGTTTCTCACAGGATAGTCAAAAACTTAGACCCACATTGCTTTAGCTACGAGTAGGTTTATCTATCACACAATCTCAATATTAGACCACCCAAATAATAAGGAACGTTTTAAACCAATAAATTAAGCGGCACAATAAAATATTAAAAGCTGTAATAAAAATAAAAGACGACTACAATAACTGGCGATATGAGTTTGGTAGCTCGTAAATATGAAACTGGACCTCAGTTTTAATAAGCTGTTTAAATACTCATAAAACATTATTTTATATCTGAACGCAACTTAACGTGGTGACCTTAATTTCGAAACTGATAGGTTTTTAAAACGGAATAAAATATAAGCATACTAGACATGGCTTAGGTAGGTACTAACCTAACAGTAAGGGCGAGGCCCCCCTAGCGCGTTGCGTTGCGTCGTCGCAACGGACAACGCATTGTATGCCACACCTGCGTTGCGACGACGCACGACGTCGCAACGCAAGAGGGTGAGGCCACGCCGTCGTATACGTCATTTCGTATACGCACGTCTCCCTCTAGCAGCGGAACGCTGTACGTCATCCCACCGACAGCGCAGCGCATCACCCTCCTACGCTTCGTCTCTCCGTTGAAACGTCGCATGCGACGACGAAACGCATAAATGTGGCATGCCACTATAAAATATATGTAAAACGACGCAGCGACGACGCAGCGACGACACCGCGACGACCCAACGCAACGCAACGCGGTAATGGGGCCCGGCCCTAATGGGGCCTTACCGTAAGCCGCTTAGCGATTTGTGGTGTTTTGATATAGTAACCTTTGATTGGTTGGTTGATTCTGATCGACCATTCAGAGGGTCGATCACTATAGGGCACTATTATACGGCTGGTATTATAATAAACAAATGGTCCCGTACAGAGCGCCATCTAACGAGATCGCGCATAAATCAAACGCCATCATAAAGCTTATCCACACTTTTGTATTATTTGTCATCGAACCGCCGTGTTACCAGATTATAATTAAGAAATTAAATTAAATAAAACTAAAAAATTATTAATGTATGAAGTCAAAACATTATGACGAATGTATAAGGTATATTTACACTGTGTCAATGTAAGTTAGGTAACTACCTAAGGGGCTATGCACACGGGCAACTTTTGCGGCAATTGGCAACTCGCAACTAGCTGTTTTCATATGAAGCAATCGCGGCAATCGTGGCGACTGTTGGTGCAACTGGTAATTGTTGGCTGCAACTGCCAAAAAAACGATTAAAAAGTTGATAGTTTCGGTAACTAAAGTTGCTCCGTGTGCATAGCCTCTTAGTACCTACTGCAAACTACAGTAGCTAAGGGCCGGACCCCATTAGCGCGTTGCGTCGTCGCAAGATTTTGTACTGGCGCATCACCCCCCCGCTTCGTCTTTCGCCCGTCGACCCTTTGATCCGTTGCGACGACGCAGCGCAACGCGCTAGTGGGGCCTCGCCCTAAGCTAGCTGATTGCGTCTTAGCGGGTTGCTATTCCAATTATTTACTCAAGTCCTCGTAAGCTAATGATCTTGTACTTTTCGTAAGTCTCACAAGATGTTTTTATTTTTATAGAGTCTATTTGCCAACAGGGGACTACCTCAGGGATAAATACGAGGGTGCGACGGAAGTGAAGGTGTCCCGTCGCGGGAAGCTGCGGCTGACCAACCCCCGGTACACCCTGCCCACTGCACAGGACCTGGTCTACCTCGAGGAGTCACCAAACTACTGCGTCAGGAACGAATCTCTGGTAACGACCTTTTTCCTGAAATAAAAACCTAAAGAAGATGTTTGGGCTCTATTAACAGCTATTGGTCAGCATTCAGAGGCTACGCACCGAGTGCAACTATTCACTCTGATCCTTTCAGAGTGGCGTGTTCATTTGGTGCGTCCAGCTGCCTCGCAAGCCTCGCCCGATTCAGGGGCCAACGGCAAAAACGTGCGAATGACAAACCCACGATGCTCTCCCGTCTGAACCATTTTGCGTAGTACTAAAATGACACGCTCGCATGCACACAATGAGACCCCACCAAACGTCCTATCCTCCCCGCAGCCCGACTCCTGTCCCTCCAAAACCGATGCAATATTTTGCCCCATCCTGTATGACGTCAAAGATATTGTTTATTTCAGGGTTCCCTCGGCACAACTGGCCGGCAATGCAACAGAACCTCATCAGGCATGGACGGCTGCGCGCTCATGTGCTGCGGCCGAGGCTACAACACCAGGCGTCAAGTGCTGAAGGAGAGGTGTGGCTGCAAGTTTCACTGGTGCTGTCGCGTCGAGTGCAACACCTGCGTGCGAACTACTGAGGTGTTCACTTGCAAATAGTGGCATCTCACTTTCGCTCGCTGAAATAAGATTAAAGAAGAGAGAGTGCGGCTACTAAAAGGCCTCCGCCATGGTAAAGCCGGTTGAACTCAAGCACGTAGATCTTAGCTTGAGTCAAGCCTGCTTGAGCGTGTAACTGACTTGCTCTGATGCTCGCATCAAGGCACTACTTGTTTGAATGAAGCTAAAATCTATTAGGCTTGACTTCAACACGCTTGAACGTGGCACTACAGTATACAGGGGGCTTACCACCACCTCTTATAGCAGTTTTGTTTTAACGTTTCAGCGTCTTTTTGTGCAATGACGTTTCTTATTGTCATGACAATAAGGTACGTCATTGCACAAAAAGACGCTGAATCGTTAAAATGTTCCTGTAATTGAATCGCAATAAGAGTTCGTGGTAAGCCCCCTGATGCTACTGCGTAAACGGAAACGATTTGCATAAATCGAACTACCCACATAAGTCGGGCTTTGTATTATTCGTCTGGTGTGAATGCTGTAAGATCTCAATTAGTACTTATAATAGCTATAGCGTAACTTTAATGGTAGAGTCATGGGGTAGGTAGATTTTAAAATCTTAGATAATTATATAATACCATAAGATACCTAGTATTTATTATAAACTTATCAATGAAGACCCGTAACGAATTTAGTTGAGAACGCAGATTTATAGAGCTAAGAAATCCATAACATAGGTACCTACAGTGCAAACATTTTTGGTCTACGACAAAAATTTACGAAGCTGTGACCAAATTACTAGCGAATACTAGTTACTTGTGACGTAATTTGCAACGGATGGAGCGAATTCGATGATTTCAAAATTATATTGATAAGAAAGCTTAGTTTTAACTATAGTGTTCGTTATGAGTTGATTTGTTGACCTAGTATTGATTCTCATTGTTTGTATGGTCCTACTTGTATTTATTAACTTGTGTATAAATGTTTACCATTGCATGTGCACTTTTTTTTTTTTTTTTTTTTTATAAGATTAGTTTTACGGCCCCTGGGAACTAGCCCTTTGGAGCCTAACATCAGTATACAATTACATTTTTTCTTAATTCTACCTTATAACTACCTTAAATCTACCTTATAACTACCTTATTTCTACCCCCCCAAACCCTATCAGTAAAGTGGCGGATACTTTACTGACAAATTACTAGACTGCTTGGGAGAAGCCGAAAATCATGTTTCATCACTTTTGTTCCAATTGCCCACACTCACGCACATTTATGACCATATAATGGTTAATATTCCACCAATATTACACATTATAATACACGAAAACACAAGTTTTGGAAATTAAAACAAAAATGACAACATGACTTTTCCACTTCCCGCCAAAAAGCCTTGCATGTGCACTAAATCCCAGTGTGATCAGAGCGAATAATAGAATTAAGGTAGATAATTCTGATCTCGAAATTCTTAATCATCTCCAATGGAGGCTACATGAGCTATTATTGGTTCTTCGTTTAGAAGAGTTTGTGAACTGCGCCAATGATTTTTTAGGGTTCCGTACCCAAACGGTGCCAATGGAACCCTATTATAGATCGCGGCGCATAAATTGAACCTAATGAAGTTAGCTCTAGAGGCACCGCAATAGATGTTTCGCATGAAAAACCTGTATTGCGACGCCGCTGAAGCTAACTTCATTCGGGTCAACTTATGTGCCGCGAGTTAATACTAAGCCTCTGCTGTCCGTCCGTCCGTCTGTCAGCGTATCTCACGAACCGTAATTAGGGAGTTGAAATTTTCACAGGATGTGTATTTCTGTTGTCACTACCACAACAAATACTAAAAATAAAATAAAATGACGGTGGTACGGAACCATTTATGTGCAAGTCCGACACGCACTTGACCGTTTTTTACTTTAGATTATGCAAGGTACCACTATTGAATTACCTACATTAAAATAGGTATAAGATTAGTTTTACTGACTGTATATTTTTGTATTGTATAGAGGCTAATTTTTGTATTGTACTTAAGTACTGATCTATTTATTTATAAAATGATAATCCAAAGCGAGTAAGGCAACAGACTGCATAATAAATATTATTGTTAATAAAGTTATTTAGGTCTGTTTACTTCCAGTCTTTAAGTTGTATTTAACTTAACAATTATTATATTAGTAGTTGTAGGTCTATTTAATCTCTAAAATAACAATAACTTATTAGAAGAAATAAAAATATGTGACTACTTATTGATTAAGTACTTTTATTTACTTATAACACAAGCAGAATCGTAAGCGAAATGAAAGTTGTCCCAGAAAAACAGTGGGAAAAATCAAAAAACCAACCTTGGCTGGCTGAATAACCTTTATTATAGGTACAGATGGTTCACAGTTATTTTACCTCTGACGTTCCTCATTTTATTTATGTAAAACGCAAAGTCAGCCTTTAAACGTGGCCTTTGAGACCATGAACTGTAGATTATACTTTATTCTACACCCTACATGACTTATAAAAACCTAATATCGACCAAGTTTTTCAAAAATAAATAAATAAGGTAAAATGCGTAAAATGTCAGAGGTAAAATAACTGTGAACCATCTGTAGGTACTCTTTGGGCGGCGCATATGACAAGCGTGATGGTGCCAGTGCTGCTTTTTAAATCGAAACAAAGAACTTTTTTTTTTTTTTGACTTTTTGGCGGGCTTTTGGAAAGGGCGGTAGTGTTTTTGTTATATTTTATTATTTTATCTTTCGTAGCTTAATTCATTTATTTATTTGGTAAGTGTAGTATGTAAGTTGTAGTTTTTGGTAATCAGTAAGTGTTAGTGGTGTTAGTTAAGTTTAGATTTTAGTTAAGGACCTACTTTTAAAAATGGAAATTGAGCCCGAACCCCCTGATAAAGTTAAAAATAATTTGTTTGCTCTGTTAGAGGCTAGCTCAATGTTAGGGGACAATGAACTGGTGGATAATGGTAAATCCTCTTCAAAAACCCAGGAAAAAAAAATTAACAAACTCATTAAAACTCCTACTTTCAAAAACAAATTAAATAAGTCTGCAGTTAAACAAGTTAAACTGAGTAAACCATCGGTTTCTCCCACAGCTACAGAATCGACCGAGGTCATTATGACTCCCGTTACTAATGCTCCAGTAGGTAATATATTTAGGAATTCTTATACAGATGCGGACCCGGGTCCGTATTTAGTATACGTTGAGCTAATTTCATCTTCCCCGGAGAGTGGAACAACTCTGCACCCTATTAAATTTGGTCACTTTTTGTTTAAGAACAACCTAAAGAATATTTTGGAGGATGGCATAAAGCGAATTGGGCGTAACAGACTTGCTATTCAATTTAAATCTGCACTAGATGCTAATATATTTTTATCTAATACATTACTCATAGAAAATAACTATAAAGTGTATATTCCTTCATTTAATATTGTTAAAATGGGTATTGTAAGGGGTATACCCACTGATTGGAGTCCTGAGGAAATTATGAGCAATATAAGAGTTCCACAAGGATTTGGTAAGATTATTAAAACCCGTCGGATGAGCAGAAAGTCTGTCAACCCCGAGGGCTCTGTTTGGATTCCAACTCAGACTGTAGTGGTAACATTTGATGGTCAAGCTTTGCCTTCACATGTGTATTCTTTTTATTCGTCCATTCCGGTTGAATTATATATCTACCCAACCATTCAGTGCTTCCACTGCTGCCGCTTTGGGCACACCCGTGCTCAATGCAGGAGCAAACCAAGGTGCTATAAGTGTGGTGGTGAACATGATGGCACCTCCTGTTCCAATGTGGAGCACTGCTGTATTAATTGTGCAGGCTCACATCTTGCAAGTAGTAAAATCTGTCCAGAGTTTAGTAGACAAAACAGTATTAAACAACATATGGCATCTCACAGTTCCTCATATCATGAAGCTGCGAAACTTTTTCCTCCTTCTAAAAAACTCTACTCCGAAGTTATCTCCCCTACTCCACAAAGCCCTCCCCTGTCTTTTATTCCTTCCCAGTCATCTAACTTCATCCCTAACTCTAATACTATATCCTATAAGAAAACGGTTGTATCCAAACCAAGGTTACACAAACCTACCCAGAAGGGTTATGATCGAGCTGCTCATAATAATTTAGTATCAGACTACTCATCTCCTCCTACAGGTAATGGTAGTGTGTTTGTCTCCAATGCTGGATCTTCTCCAAAGAACGACAGTCAGGATATAGGTGATCTGATTTCCTTTTTAACCAACACTATTCTTAATTCTAATTTACCGGACCCCGTTGCTATTAAAATCATAAATGACATATCAGTCACTCTTTTTAACTATTTCAAAAATGGATTGTGTCCTACAGTGGAATGCTAGAAGTTTACTTTCTAAAACATCTGATCTGATTTCCCTGTGTAATAAGTTTAATTTATCAATAATTGCTGTATCTGAGACTTGGTTGAAACCAAGTTATAACTATCGATTATCCAGCTTTAATATCATCAGGAGTGACAGGGTAGATGGATGGGGTGGCTCTGCTCTCCTTATTAGGAAAAATTGTTTATTTTCTACTATTCAATTACCACAGTATCAGAATGAAAACTTAAATGTTGTTGCTGCCCGGGTGGGTGGTGTATCATATATCTCTGTTTACATATCACGTAAAGATCCTACAGTGATTCCAATTTTAAAAACGATCATTGAGACGGTTCCACCGCCTCTTGTACTGTTAGGTGATTTTAATGCCCACCATGGTTTATGGGGGGCTCCTAATGATGATTGTTTAGGTTTAAAATTGGTAGATCTTATAGATGACTTTAATTTGTGTGTCTTGAATGATGGGTCGCCTACGCGTCACGTTATTCCAGGCCAGTGTCCTAGTTTTGTAGATATTTCTATCTGTTCTTCTCAGTTGTCACCCCTTCTTGATTGGAAACGGCTATCACTTTCATATGGTAGTGACCACTTCCCTATACTCATTTCCTCCCTTACTAATTCTAAAAATCGTATCCCTCCGCTTGCTCCCTTACTGAAATATAAGTTAAGTAATTGCGATTGGGATTCATATAGAATAAATCTAGATAGAAAAATAAGAGATCTTCCCAAAGTTTCCTCGGCCAACATTCAACTTTGTTTTGACAGCTTAGTAACTTCGATGTTGTCAGCAGCTGACGAATTTTTTCCCATTAAAAATTCTTCTAATGGGAAAATTCCATCTCCGCCGTGGTGGGATAAAAACTGTACGGAAGCAGTCAATAGAAGAAATACAGCGGAAAAAACATGCAACGATAATTTAAATCTGCAAACATATTTAGGCTTTAAAAATACCTCAGCTGCAACAAAAAGATTTTTAAGAAAAAAGAAATTAGATGGTTGGCGCCGTTTTTGTTCATCGCTTTCCCCTGAGACTTCACTGTCTTCTGTATGGAATAACATCAAGCGATTTCGGTCCTCTCGTGCTATTGTATCGCCCTCTTCTCATTCTCTAGAATGGGTTCCTTCCTTTATATGTAATCTTGCTCCAGATTTTGTTCCTAATTTTGATCAAATCCCTTATAATTATTCAAGCCAAGTTGATTCTTCTGATTTTAATTTCCTAAGCTCTCCATTCGACATGAATGAGTTCGATTTTGTTTTAAACCATGTTTCTGATTCAGCTCCTGGGGAAGATGGTATCCCATATTCATTTATAGTTAACTGTTTGCCATATACCAAAGCTTTCATTCTTGATTTAATTAATTCCATTATTGAATCGGGTCACATTCCTAGTTCGTGGAAACATCATGTCTTAATTCCAATCTTAAAACCTCATAAGGATCCTTCTGATCCTGCTTCCTATAGACCAGTATCCCTTTCTTCTGTTTTTGCCAAATTATCTGAACATCTAATAAAAGTAAGGTTGGAATGGTTTGTGGAACACAACAATATTTTGCCTTCTTCTCAATTTGGATTTAGGAAGGGTAAAGGTGTTTCCGATAACCTAAGTATTTTTTCCACAGACGTTTTGCTCTCGCTTAGTAAAAATGAATCTACAGTCGCTGCGTTCCTTGATATCTCTGCTGCATATGACAATGTTGACCTATTAACTCTTAGATCTAAGTTAATTGGCCTGCGCATTCCAATGAAGTATTCAGATTTTTTGTTTAATCTCTATTCAGGTAGATCTATTTCAGTCCGGGTTCCTGGTGTAGAATGTTCGGCTAGAGTTTTGTGGAAAGGCGTTCCTCAGGGCTCGGTTCTAAGTCCTTTGTTGTATGACTTGTATACCATGGATCTGGAATCAGTCATTTCTCCGTGTTCGATCCTTCAGTACGCTGATGACATAGTTATTTACTCATCTGATAATTCTGTAGAAACAGCGGCTACCACGGTCGAGAATTCTTTAAATAATTTAACAGCTTGGTTAAATAAGCATCGCCTGTCTTTATCAGTGAGCAAAAGTGTTGTTGTCCCCTTTTCCCGAAAAAGAAAGATTCCGAATTTCAGTCTTACAATTGGTGACTCCCTGTTACCATCTTCCAAAGAAGTAACGTTCCTTGGTAGAAGATTTAATAGTAAATTCAATGGTGCTTCGCATATTAAATTTGTTGTTGATAAGTGTGAAAAGAGCTTAAATATCATGAGGGCTCTTGCAGGCACTTGGTGGGGTGCCCATCCGGCAACAATGCGATTAGTGTTTAACGCTTTAGTTAGAAGTGTTTTGGATTTTGCCTCTTTTACTCTCTCACCTGTTAATAAAACTGATATTCACAAATTTGATCTCATTCAGTCTAAATGTCTGCGTTTAATTGTAGGTGCAATGAAAAGCACTCCTGTTAGTGCCCTTCAGGTAGAAAGTTCCGATCCTCCTCTTTATTTGAGACGCCAGTATTTATCAGATCGCTATTTTTTCAAAGCCTGGCAATTTAGCTTGCACCCTCTCTTCCCAAAATTAGAATGTCTCCATAATCTTATTAATAATAATAACCCTTATTGGAGAAATAAACCTTTACCTTATTTACTTCAAAGCTACAGGAATTTTGCAAAATTAAAAACTGATTTCGTCAAAAGATTTCCAACTCACCCAGTTTTCTTTTTTGACTACAGTTGCATTATGTTCAAACCAAATGTGTTACTTTCCATAGGTATTTCTAAACATACTGCTGATGCTGATGTGAAACTTCGTAATTATGTTGAGCAGAGTGCTCCTAATGCAGAGGTGTTTTTCACCGACGCTTCCAAGTCTGTGGTTTCTGATGTTGAATCCTCAGTTTTGGAAGTGTTGTCTGATCCAGAAAACAGGGAAGAGACTCATGTGGGGGCTGCCTTTTTGCGTCATTCCACGGGCTATTTTAAATTATTTAAGTATCCCTATATTGTTTCTAATTTTACCGGAGAATGCTTTGCTGTTTTAGAATGTCTTAATTACATAATATCTGTTCAAGTTAAAGAGTCACTCATTTTTACAGATTCTCTCAGTTGTCTATACTCTTTACTTTCAAACCCTTTAAATAAGCATATCAATCCTGTTTCTATCGAAATCAAGTGCAAACTTAAGATATGTATGGATTTAAATCTGCAGGTTACGTTGGCTTGGATTCCTGGTCATTCTGGTATTCGGGGCAACGAATCTGTCGATTCCTTAGCCAAGCTGGCTGCCATTCAAGGTCACGTAATTAACACAGCTTATTGCCATGATCTCCTTCAGCTGCCGCGGCTATCCCTTGTTAAAAGCTGGAATTACAACTGGAGTAATAGTAACACGGACAAAGCGAAATTTTATCGTTCCTTACAACCCCTCATTCAAACTAAACCTTGGTTCACGAACCATATCCTTCCCAAAAAATCCACAACTGTGATTTCCCGCCTTAGATTTAATCATTGCTCGTCTCCTGCTCATCTATTTAGGTTAAAAATTTTAGAGTCTCCCTTATGCCCCTGTGGCTTCGGGAATGGTGACGTCACCCATCTTTTATTTCATTGTCCTGCATATAGTTCTCCTTCCTTATATGACTTTCTTATTAAATATAAAGCTCCTCTTCCTTGTAGTGTATCTTGTTTATTATCCTTGACTCACAATTTATATATCAAATCTCTTAATAAATTTATATTGCACTATAATATTTCTTTGTAGTTTACATATTATTTTTTTGCTTATAATATATATTTATTATGTGTACTTATTTGTTGCCCTACTCTTATTAACCATATCCCATGCCTGTCCGTCCATCCGATTTCCCACGTCTCGTCTAGAATAGACGTGCGTAGGCAACACTAACTCTGAGGCTCAAAAAACTGGATAAATCAAGCACTCGACATTGGCAGCAGTGTCTTCGTTTGCAAGAAGACGATTGCCAAAAAGAAAAAAAGAAGAAGAAAGAACTTTTTTATTTAGAATTTAACTTGCTTTTATCTAAGTTTACAAAAATAAAACTTATAAGAATATCATTCAATTACTGAAAAATAACTAAGTTCGTGCTCATTTCAGTCGTACATTTTTGTATGTATCATTTTATTTTTTTAGAACTTATTGCGTTTATCAGCATACAACACCGGATGTGATTGTCTGTCTGTCATACGGACCATAGATACGGACGGTACTTATTTGACTTTTGTTTTAGGGACGATATATGATAAAATATATCGATAGTATCGATATATTTAAAAGATATCGATATTTATTTTAATAAAGATATAGATTATGTAGAGTATAAAATATCGATATTACGATATCGATATTTTACCCCAAGGCGCGAACATATATACTCGTTATTTACTTTTTTGCATGTGTAAAAAGGAAAATAAGTGAAAATAAATTCAGGAATTTGTACCTAGCGCGCATCAAATGGTTAAAAATATATCGAATTTGATTTGATACTCAGAAATAATTATCGAATATCGATATATTAGAAATTTACAATATCGATGATATTTCAGAAAAATATCGATATATCGATATTTTTTGCCCAAGCCTATTTTGTTTGGCTCTGATCGCCGCCATATTTTTCTTGGCATATTTTTAAAACGAAACTTGCCCAGTTTTCCGTATTCCAATAATTTAAATATTATTGTTGTTTCAGTGAATTGAATATTCAGTAGTTAGTTGTTATAAGTGCATATTTAGCAGGAATGGGCAAGCCGTCGTCTTCCCAATCTGTTAGTTGATATATTTTTCTACGTTTTCGTACAAATATTTTTTTGTTGTTTACAACGATTTCAAGTATGTAATCAAACACCATTTTATTAGCATGGCTTTGGGAAGAAATCGGGATGAGTGTTGTGAAGTGTGAAGTGGGCTTACGGGTGAAATATAGCATCTGCATACTACTACTATTTAGCATGTTTTCACGTATTTATCAGATGGGGCCTAACCTAACGACTTATTTTCTTTTCTGTTATATGCTTTTATAAATAATAAATTAAAAAACAGATAATTTTGTTCCTCTAAACATTTCATTTCAACCTAGATAAGGTATGTATTTATAATTAGTGTCTTAAATTAACAGTGGGCCTGATTTACTGCTTAGTTTATGTTAAATAACATCCTACTTATAATACTTGTGAAAGTTTGTGTGATTGGATGTGTGTGTATTAACACATAGGATACTTTTTATCCCGGAAAAATAATAGGTTTCTGTGGGTTTAGCAAAAAACGAACTACAGGATGCATCCACTTGAAATTTGGAATAGGGGTCACTTTTTGTTACTCACACATGTTTCATTTGTCTCACCCACACCCAATTCAGTCATGGACCCAATTCTAAAGTCAACGTGGATGAAGTCGCGGGCAGAATTTACTAAATAAATAATAATAATCCAACCAATAACATCACATCAACAACTGCAACTACACTACATATGCTTATTTGTTGCCTTTGTTTATTTGTATAATGCCATATTTTTCTGAAGTAATTCCATACTTATGAAAATTATTTTTTTCAGAAAAATTCTAAACATTCTTTACATTCGTCTATGAGTAAACAAAAAATGAACGCTTCAATGAGTTCTCGTAAATCAAAAAAATTGAGAAGGAGCAAACGAAACAGAACTAAAAGGAAAATTCAAAATCTGTTTGATAAACTACGAAGGGACTCTGAAATCTCCTTAGAAACCACGCAGAACGATTCCGTGATCTCATTGGATACTACGCACAATGATACCGTCATTGAGATACCACTGACTCCCACGAGGAAACGTAAACCCACCTCCATGGTTGAAAATGAGAGTAAAAAACTCCGTAGAAAAAGTGACAGCCTAATCATCATCAATGACGAGGAACTCGTCACGAATAACGCTCCATGTGGCACAAGTTCTCCATTACGTCACAGCTCAAACATAAATTGCTCAACTCCACTGCAAAAGAAAGACAATAAGAATATGCAAGACTTAATCGTAGATAATTTCTCAAAGAGCAACAACAATTTGAGTTCTGTCAAAAATTTTAACGAAGACGTTATTAATTTAACAAGAGAGATCAATAGAGATTCTTACTTAACTATAGACTTGACAGCAGAAAGTTTTAATAAAACAAATGTTGCTTCAAATACTGTTATTGATGTCGACAATTGTACCATAGAATCTCCGGATTGTACTCTAGTGTCAATCAGTAATGCTAGTATGAGCGGGGATTCAGAAGTTACCGTTTTGGGAAACAAGCAGATTAGAAAGAAAGAAATAAACAAGTTTTCTAACGGTATTGCCAAATTAGATGCGTCTCAAAAAGGGAAGCTACTAGAGTATATAGCACAGAAAATATTCACGGGATGTAATGTTCCAGTAAAGCTTAGGAATAGTTTGTCTAATATAAAGGTAAGTACTTAAGTAGTAGTAGTAAATTGATGCAAATGAAATGCAACGTCACGACTTTTATCCCCATTCGGGGGTAGTCAGAGGCTTGAGTGACCATACACCACCACATTGTGGAGGTATTAAGCCAACTCAAAGCCCACGTTTCACCAGATAGTCAGAACCCAATGTGACAGGTGGTGAACCTTGTCGCCGTGTATACAGGAACTGACTATTACCTAATCCTGAGGGATAGGTAGGTTTCCTCACGATGTTTTCCCTCACCGTCAGCGAACTGTAAATTATGCACATAGACGAAAATTCATCCATTGGTGCATGCCCCATCGGGGATCGAACCTCCTGGGACCTGATTTGGTAGCCCAACCTGTTCACCCTTAGGCTACAGCCACTATAGATAGATAAAATTGATAGACTGCCTTCATGCATCTTAAATGATTGATTATAGTTTTCCTGTATCCAACTCTGAACATAAAACAAATAGCTTACAGATGTCACTTGGATGGACAAGGCTGAATACGTATATCTCCTTCACTTCTCTCTCCGTTATTAGAATTCTTCCTCATTCCCTCAATTCTGAGGATCGTGACTATTGCGGATGCCCTTCCAAATGACCCAGTCATATGCGATATGTACCGCCTTGTGGAAGCTACGGCGGCGTCTTTTATGGTGTCAGACCATCTTGTTGGTGCCCTTCTTCTTGCGCGTTTGCCTTCCATCTGGCCCATTATTATGTGCTTCTCCAGCTTGTGTCTGGGAGACCGCATAATGGGACCGAAGAAGCCGGGCTTCCTTTCCCAGCAAATTGTTAATTACAAATTACTAGAGAGTGTCAGATAGAAATGTCAAGTATCAATGTCAGCATTGCTAGCCCACACCCACTCCAATGTGACTAAAAGAATCCTTCATTGTTTTCCAGCAATCCGTGGAATGCGCGACGGAAACGGTTGAAGACACGTTCATAAAAGAGGTTATACTAGGCGAGACTCCATCCAGGAACAGTGTGGGCAGCAATATCTACAGGCCAAGCAGGGACCCCGCCAACAAGACTGGCCTACGAATGATCGTTATTGATGGCAGCAATGTGGCTATGGAGTAAGTGTCATGACAGCTTTGTTAATCAGCCAGAACACATCTACTGCTAGAAATAGGCCCCCCCTATCACTTCCACACATACTGTACTCGCCACTTATGTCTAGTCAATGGAACTGCCCCACCACTGTTACTCCTGTAAGCCAGGATCGACAATGGCGTCCAATGATGACCCCAAGGTTTGACCCTCGACGAGTCCCGGGGAAATGCTAAGTTGTCTTGGAACCGCAAGAATTTAATAAAGGAAAGAATAGGAGTTGGAAGAAGATTATCCACAACAACCACGCATGTCTGTGTTGTCATCAGACCACTGTATGTGGTTTCCTACACTACGTCTTCCGACTTTTGGTTACCAGAACATTGTTCCTTCTGTTATGACTATGTTATAGCTATGGTCTTTAGTAAGGGTGATGTCAAGCATACCCCTTTGCTTATCGCCAGCCATAAGCATAACTTACCTGCAAGCATGTATAGTATGTGTTCATTGGAACAAGATTTATGGATATTTTGGGGATCAAAAATATGCAGTAGCGATTGTGTGGGCAAAATCTAGTTTTAACTCAGTTTTCTGTGTATTTCAGGCACACCAAAGGCCGCGCGTTTTCAGTCACAGGCCTGAAGATATGTATAGATTATTTTCTGGGTCGCGGTCATGTTGTGAAGGCGTTTGTGCCGCGATTCAGGTAAGAAATATCCAAGTTTGCACCATTGAATAGCTGATACAAAATCACGAAATTGTTTTAACAAAATGAAAACTTAGCATTAACATATCAGACCCGACACTAAAAAAACGCTGTTCCATCCAATACATGCACCAGGGGGCTTACCACCACCTCTTATAGCAGTTTTGTTTTAACGTTTCAGCGGCCATTTGTGCAAAGACGTTTCTTATTGTCATGACAATAAGGTACGTCATTGCACAAAAAGATGCTGAAACGTTAAAACGTTCCTGTAATTGAATCGCAATAAGAGTTCGTGGTAAGCCCCCAGTTACAATAATTCAACTGCCAAACTAATTTTCTTAAGTTCTCTACAACATTGTTGTGTATGCAGGTGTAATATCTTCTGTATCCAGGTAATATTTCTTGTGTATGCCGATGTAAACTTGTGTATGCAGGTGTAATTTGTTGTGTATGCAGATGTAAACTTGTGTATGCAGATGTAAACTTGTGTACACAGGTGTAAATTCGGGAAGAGTTCAGACCCTCGGCTTCTAAGCAACCTGGAGCGGCGCGGTCTCGTTGTGTTCACACCGTCCCGGGAGATACAAGGCAAGAACGTCGTCTCCTACGACGATAGGTGAGTATCTGTATCACATCCATCGGATATTTTCAAGTCAGTGTATTCCATGTTTACCTGTCTTTGGCCATTCTTAACTGGAGTGGCCCGGCTATCTTATTGACGGCATCTATCCTCTTACGTTGCTTTCCTCTTTTCCTGTTAGTAGTAAGCCTTGGGCTCCATATTATTAGGTTTTTGGTCCACTTATCATATGCTTAGTGACCTATCAATCCACCGTATAATACCGAGTGTTTAAGTCCGAAATAATAACTTAGCTACATATACGGTAGCTGTTATGTATATGCCTAGATTATATAATAATAATAATAATACCCTGGGACATTTTTAACACACAGCTACCCGATCCCAAACTAAGCAGAGCTTGTACTATGGAAACCAGATAACTGATATTACTACATATACTACTTTTTTATCTGTAAATACATACTTAATATACATATACACCCAGACTCGGGACCACAGAGTAAAGACTAAAGATAGAGGTGCCCTTATTAGATATATGTATGAAAAAAAAACGTGGTCATTGTTTTTTCATTTTCATTGTTCTATCTACCGGTAAATAGTTGAACTACTCGCTTCGTTTTATGTCGATGTTAGTACTAGGCCGACCACTCGGCCGAGTTGCTTAGGGCCAGTCCCCTTAGTAATTGGTCCATGCTCGGGACATACAGACATGTTCATGCACACAAATGCATGTCCCGGATATGTAACTATCATAGTTACTGAGTTATGGGCCTTTGAATATTTGTGACAACTTTCGTATTGCAGCCGTAGAACACATCAAATGGCGTAAAAACAGTGCAATACTACATTTAGGACAAGAAATAGTTTGTAAATATGTGACAAAAAGTGTAATGCCGTGTGTCCACTGGCAAGTAACTTCCGCAATTTCTTGCAGAAGTCTCTTGCCGACGTGTTTCCACTGACTGCAATTTTACACAACCGTGTACATGTGGGCCTTGCAGCAAGTTCGGCAAGTCGCAGAAGTCCACTTGCGTGAGTTACACACTGGACGTCGCTTGCGCAATTAAACTTGTGCAAGTTTTCTTGCCAGTGGACACACGGCATAAGAAATGTAATTAAATTTCCATACGTATTCTATTCCTGATACTCATACAAACACCCGAGCATTATTTAGCACTTGAAACACCATGTATATTTCATTTTTACAGGTATATCGTCCAATGTGCAGTAGAGTTCGACGGTGTCATAGTATCAGGTGATAACTACAGGGACCTGATGTCAGAGAACCCTCGGTGGAGGTTCGTGATCGAGAACAGACTGCTACCCTTCACGTGGGTAGACAATATGATAATGTTCCCCAGAGACCCGTTGGGAAGGAACGGACCAACGTTGGAACGATTTCTGAAACATCCAAACTAAATTGTGCCTAATAGTGTTAACTCCTTATTAACGGAGACTTGCAATGGCATTACAAACCAATTTTGTTCTAGAAAAAGGTTTACAAAGCCATTGTGAATGGTTTAAAAAAATTATAAATTCAGTGGAGTGTTATGTGGATAAAAACTGGATGAAGTGTGTGTAACTAACTTCCAATATGGTAATTGTTAACCATTTACAAATTATTTTTGATAACAAAAGTGCTAAGTAAAATTATTACAACTTTCGGGTAACTTGTAGTTAAAATTGTTTGTTTCGGCGATACGGGACGAGTGTCATGATGACCACTTCGATACGATACGTCCCATAGAAGATACGGGAAAATACGGTTGTTACGAAAAAATCATCTTGTTTTAAACAGTGTTTAAAACATGTTTTAAACATTTAAAAACAAAGATTTTTTCCCTCCTGTTTTAAATCAATGATTTAAACACGTTTTAAACAGTTTTCATTTTAAATTTCCTGTATTTTTTGCAACTCTGTTAAAAATAGTAGCGTACGTAAATACGGGAATACGATACGTTTCATTCGGGCAACAAAACACACAAGAACCATTTAAATACAGATTAAGTTTCCTTAGTTTTTGACTATTTTTTTTAAGTTACTACATCAACAAGCCAACTAGGCACTCGGGTGAATGCGGCTTCCCCGCGACAGGTGCCTAGTTGGATTGGTGGAGTACCAAAAATTGTGTTTTGAACGTTTCGTCATTATTTTACCATTAGAATGTTCATCACTGAACACGCTCATGTATTCATATTTCTACGTTTTGTTTTTGTATTGCATATTATAGTTTTATATTAGGGCCAGTAAATTATGTATTTACTGTATATTTTTCAATCGAATACAAGGCGAATTCGAAGCTGCTGGCGTTAAGTATTAGGATTAAAAAAAAATGCACACCTGCAATCAGTGTTGCCAGATGACCATGTGAGTTTCCCCCCAAATTTCTACAAAATCCCCCCGAAAATTTGCTATTTGAGAAAAAATCCCACAAAACTGTTTTTACTCATTTAAAATTTCAATTGGTATATTTTTTGCAATTTTTATTTTTATACAAAAACAAAAATAGGTACTCTTTCAATAACTTCGTCTCAAAACGATATCAAACTAATTTAATTAGTATATAGCCTTTATTACTGAAAATAAGTAGGTATTGATGATCCTCCGTGTTTATTTTTCCCCCCGAAAATCCTCCTAAAGAATCCGTCCGCCCGAATCTCCCCCAAAGACGAAAAAGCAGGGAATCCCCCCATCTGGCAACACTGCCTGCAATCATTTATGGTAACTGAATACATTTTCTGATTTTTTAATTTTATTTTTAATCAAATGGATTTCTGAATTCCAGTTTGATATATTGCATGCAAAGTATTGCTAACGAATTCGAAGTCACCTTGTAGGTATAATTATTATTTGTAGCGCCTTTTTCAGAATCGTCGGATGACTTGAATCCACCAAATAAATATGGCATTTGGAGTATTCTCACCGTCCCTCACGATGTTTCATCGTGAGGGACGGTGAGAATAAAAACCCACCTATCCCTCGGGATTAGGTAATAGTCAGTTACTGTATACACGGCGACAAGGTTCACCACCTGTCACGTTGGGTTCTGACTATCTGGTGAAACGTGGGCTTTGAGTTGGTTAATACCTCCACAATGTGGTGGTGTATGGCCACTCAAGCCTCACTCAAGCCTCTAACTACCTCCGAATGGGGATAAAAGTCGTGACGTTACATTACATTTTTTTTTTTTTTTTTTCATTTTTTTTTCGGACTATTCTATGGAAAAACTGACAGCACACTATATTTATTTGGTAGATAAAAGTTATCTGACGATTCTGAAACAGGCGCCTAATTTACAAAACATGGTTCAGTTGTGTATATTGAAAATAATACCCTAAAGGCCGTAAGATCAATTGTAGGTCCATGGCAGTTAGGCAAAATTTAATTGCAATTAATTAATTACTAATTGCAAGAGGTGTCACAATTAACAATTCATTTGATTTGTTTGTCAATCGCGAACAAATAGATGTGTCCATATGGCGCGCATGCCTCACACGAGCACTCATATTATGACATTACGTCTATGCGTTCCGACGTCAAAGGTGAGTGCTCGCGCGAGGCATGCGCCTGATGAAGACGCCGCCATTCACAATTACTTGTGACATCAACTGCAGTTTGCAATTAATTAATCGCAATTAAATTTTGCCCAACTCTGCTCCACGGGAGAGAGTTTAATCTCCCGTCTTCCATTTAAATTGATAGTTTAGTTAACTCTCCACAATCGATGCACTACCATTGATCTTATGGCCCTTAGGCCCATATTAATAAATGCACCTCAAAGCTGAGACCGATCTTAAGATGCAGTTATGACGTTTAATGTATGGAACATCTGTCAAAAACAGCAGCTTAAGATCGATCTCAACTTTGAGATGCATTTTTAATACGAGCCTTAGTGTATATCGTGTGTATAGGACTGAACAAGTGATATTAATGTTACAGATATGTAGATATTATTATGTCATATTTTTATAATACTTCATCACCCCAATTACCCAAGCAATTTCGTTATAGTACTACCGCAACCGCTGTGCCGCGCCTTAGGTATGCGATGACGGGTGGGGGAGCGGGACGGCGAGAGCGATGAGTCCCCCCCATCTCGCTGCTCGCGTACCTAAGGAGCGGTACCGCGCTTGCGGTATACCTATAGTACAACGCATACCTTATATTATGTGTATATTGTAATTATTATTTTGGAAGCCATTAGCGCCCCTAAAGTGGACATTACATTACATTATCCAATTTGCAGAGCACTAGGTGAGCTAGTATGCTAAAATTTGATGGTTTAAAGGCATTAAGTGATCCAATCTAGTGTGATCGTATGGGCATTTCGCACTGCAGCACTAGTTTAGCGCTCTGCAAATTGCATAATGTAATGCCCACTTAACAGAGGGTATCCAAACTATAAATACTGGAAATTAGTAAGTTTATCCGACAAATACGTGGACTAAGGTTATCGACAACTGGCGTTTGGGTATTAGGTATTTATTGAGTTAGGTTGTCTTGTAACCATTTCGTATTCAACTATGTCACTGCTGTTCCAAAAACGTATATTCAGCCGTTATCATATTATGGGTATATTTTAGTATAGTCAAACGAAATTAATCTGAATACCAAATACTTTGGAAATGGATTTGGGGTAAACTTATTGATGATTGATGATATTCGTATATAATTATTTCTTGTACTGTCCGCAACTCAAAAACTTTGTGAACAAACCAACAAAAAAAATATTTTGCATGTCGTTATTGTAAGAAATAAACTGCAATACAGTGTATTTTATATTATGTTTAATATTTTGGGGTAAAGTCAAACTTGCGATCTTGGATATGTCATTCAATTCATAAAAGCGGTCCCAGACTTAAGATATATTTTGCCGACGGTCTTACGGTTGGTTAAATCTCTTGCAAACATTGCAAGGATATCCTCCTGACTATTGTGAGTACGTGCATGGGTAATGTTAGCCTTTTAAAACTCTTATTGCAAACAGGGAAAGTTTCGCACAAACTTCGCCAACAGGTTGTGAACTTTATGTAATTCCAAGTCAGGATGTTAACAACTTAATTATACCTAAGATTAGAATAAGAAGTTGGATAATCATCGCGGTCATGACGTCAGTGGTCGAACTGAGAACATAGATTTGGGCGCGAATAGCTATGATAGATGTGATTGAATGGTAGGATTCAGAAAATATAAGTCTCGATATTTTGTATCGGCTGTCTAAATTTTTGTTACCTTTAATAAATGTTGATTTTATAAATCCTACTTTGACTTTTATTTCATTAGGAATACCAGTGGGCTTGTGGCAAATAAGTTTTTTTGACAGTAACAAAATTATTATTCGATACCTATCGAAGGATATACAAAGGCATTAGTTCGATAGATGGATGTGTGTTCTTTCATCTATTTGAATTTTAATAGTTGCGATCCTCAGAATTGAAGGAACGAGGAAGAAGTGTACCTTTCATCAATGTTATTATAAGTACTTGTAATTTTATTACTTGATAGGACAATAACACTAGTTTTGGAACATATCTCTTTTAAATGTAATTTGTTTATTGCTTATACCATAATGAAACAAATTAATATTTAAAAAACGTTTAATAAAATTACGCTTTTAAACGCATCATGAAGCCAAGTATACATTTGTCTAGGCAGTTTGTCTACGGTCATTAGGTTCTTTGCATCGTCCTTTGATTTTATAAACTTACGCGCACATTAACCGTCTTCACGTCGAAAATATGCGTATACTCTTTTTATTATTTGCCTTCGGTAAGATTATCTTGATTTTTAGAAGAAGTCGAACGCAGTTAATGTGCGCCATATCTTACAAAATAACAAATAACTCGGCTTGTAACTTGTCGTTTATCAATGAATGCCTTATTCTGAAACTGTTTACAATATGACCATTATTCTACAATAACATAGCAGTATTGATTACAATAATGGAATACAAAATTAAATAATTCGAATAAAGTGTGGAGACATGAAAAAATTACTGATCAAATTGATTGGCTGTAATTTGGAAAATGTTTATGTAATATTTGTGTTCAAAATTATAACAGTGATTATATTAATTTAACAACCAAAATATTACTGGCTTATGAAGATAAATATTAAACTTTTTCTTATTCAAACTTTTTATATGTATAAACCAATCAAATTCGCTCAGCAATCTAAATACAGAACAAACATAAAAGGGTAAAAAAAAATATAATTGGCTATTAAAATTATAATTATTATTCTTATAATTAATCTCACTTTCCTTATTCCAAGCTCTTTACTTACACTACCATGCAGTCTTTCGATACCTTATACAAAATTTGTGCGATAAACAAAAACCACTAAATAAAAAGCCAGAGTCACAGTGCGCTTCGATATTTTTCTTGTGAAAATGATGACTTTAGGGAAGTAACGATCGATTTTGGCACTACTTACAGCTAGAAATAAAGGTTTGTGATTATTTTAACTGACCTGTTCGTCGGACTGTGGACACAGTTCGTCCCTGTCGACCTTTTGTGAATAGAGGAATTATTAGATTTAAAGCTAGCCATAGACAAGAGAGAGATTACCAAAACATCGATTTTCTCTTCAAAATAGTTTGTATCACCTCTCTTGCAGAAATTAGTTGGAAGTTATTGGTGGTATAATTAAACATAATTAACTATTTGGTTTGTATTACTTAGGTCCTATTTCAGTATCAGATAACTCTTATCCATCAAATAAATATGGCGTTTTGACAGCTATTCTATGGAACAACTGTCAAAAGGCCATAAATTATTTAATTGGTGGATAAAATTTATCTGACGATTGCAAATCAGGTCCTAAATAATATTGTACTTACAAAATTATTAAAAATCAACAATTTATTTAAAACATGCACTAACTTAATATTAACAATACTGAAACAAACTTACACTTTACTTGCAGTAAAGTCGGCTAAATAAAATTATTTATAGATACATATTTTTATAAAACTTTCTTAATAACACAAATAACCCGCGTGCACAAACAACTAATTATTCCTAACCAAATAACGTTATTTAGGCCCGTATTAATAAATCGATCTCAAGATTGAGCTGTTTTTGACAGATCTTAAAAACTGCATCTTAAGATCGATCTCAACTTTGAGATGCATTTTAATACGGGCCTTAGTTTATAAATAATAGCTTTTCCAATGTAATTTTAATTGGAATCACTCTGCTAACATTATAACTACAATACGCTACTTGAGATACAGTAAAATGGACTTTAAACCGATTCCAATATTTACAAATCGTCTTTATCCAGCAAACCATCCAACTTCAACTGTTCCAATTGCAACTGCCTCCTAATAGAACCGAGTTGCGTTAAAATACTAACATTCTTACCTTCCTCATTCGGTATAGACTTCAAAATATTCTTTTGAATTACAGGCACTTTCCACTTATCATCTACAAGCTTCATTTTGTCACTCATAGTGCTATTTGGTTTGTTCTCTTGAGTGAGAGGTGTATGTTTCAACACTGGTATAGGTAATACGTCTATATTGTCATTACCGGACGGCTCAGTTTCATTGGGACGGGCATTATAATCATGTATTACCGCTTTGTCAATAACTTTAACATTACACTCATTTCTTGTACCCTTTTTATTAGTAGAAGAATCATTACCGGTACACATTTTAATGCTTCTAGCATTACTTGGACTGTTATTACCGGTTAGATAATCATTACTATTGTTTTTATTCATAACAGCATTATTATAACTCTGTTTGACGTTCGGATTTTGATGACCGTAACTTGAATTTGTGTTCACAGCTTTATTTCCATCACATTCAGCGTCTGTATTACTGATATTGAACATTTTATTTTTATCAAAATTCAAGTTCCTTCGTAAGTAACTGTCTACGTCGTAATTAGCTGAGAATATGGAGTTATCTGGAATGTTTGTTGAATACGGTGTTCTGTCTGTCTTTGTGCGATCCGGGGTAGTGGGGGTGTATGTTTTGGGGTAGTAGAAGGGTAGTTTCGATGGGTTCTCGCTTTGGTAACTCTTTGCGGTGCTTCGGGAAGATAATGTAGTGGGTCGTCTTAATTTTTGTTGTTCCGCGTCTATTTCGTTTTGTAGCTCTGTGCGCTTGATATTGTAGTCTGTTGCGTTTTCTTTCATCTGTAATATTTAGATAACTTTATTTTTAGGGGTTAGGTTAGTTAGGTTACCTTAAGTAGTAAGAAAAAAAGAGACAACGGGTTGCACTCCGGGAGTGCCGGCAAAAGTGAAAACTTGACGCGAGTTTAACATTTTTTACCCATCCCAAGAAAAGTGCACAACGCCGCTAAAGAAGTTTTCACATCAAAAACTGGAACCCTTATAAGATCACTTTGTTGTCCTTCCGCCCCCCCCCCCCCCCCAATCCGGGGCTGTCCTACAGTTTTAATGTAAACTTACAGCGGCGGTGATGTCGTGTTGTTTCCCGAGCTCTCGTTCCTGCGCGACGCGAAGCATTCGCAGTTGCTCTTCTAGTCGACGCATCTCGGCTTGCTCGAGCATTCTGTGGAATTTAAATTATATTTTGTTATTTTTGGGACCCGCACCTCAACTGTATATGTATTAATATAGTATATGTAATGTAGTAATATCAGTTATCTGGTTTCCTTAGTACAAGCTCTGCTTAGTTCGGGATCAGGTAGCCTTGTGTAAAAAAACGTCCCAGGATATTATTAATGTTTATAATTTATATTAAAATTATTAATAAACACCTTTGTTCTGATTAGAGGTCTTTCCTTCTTGACTGAGGCTCAATCACGGGTCTGGGATCCTGTACGAGTTTGTACAAGGAAAATTACGTCACACGTAAAGGGGGAGGGAGGAGGTCGACGATTTGTGACATTGTGTGACAAGGGTGGAGGGGTTCTAAGCTTCGTGACGTCACATTTCATTATGTAATATAGGTAAGTATTAAAACGCAAAATTTGAACTGTTAACGAAAAACCCTAAAATTTTTTTTATGTAAAATTGCTAAAAAAATGTGACGTCACACTATTTATTTTGGATAAGTATTAAACTCGATTGATAAAATTAAAATGCTCTGCCATGCCGTACGCCAATGTGCGCCGGCCATTATGTTTTAGTGAACAAATCTAATGTAAATAGCCGGACTATTGTAAAGCACTCACTTCTCCCTATTTTTCCTCTCCTCACGTATCCGCTGTTGTTCTAGTATTTGATTTTTCAGCTCTTGCTGATAATACTGCCGACGTTCCGCAGCCTCCTGAAAAAAATAATTGAAAAAGTAGGTTCTGTTCATGGACCAATTACTAAGGGGACTGGGCCTAAGCAAGTCGGCCGAGTGGTCGGCCTAGTACTAACATCGACATAAAACGAAGCGAGTAGTTCAACTATTTACCGGTAGATAGAACAATAAAATGAAAAAACAATGACCACGTTTTTTTTTCATACAAATATCTAATAAGGGCACCTCTTTCTTTAGTCTTTACTCTGTGGCACCCTTTGGGTACGGAACCCTAAAAGAACATAAAAATTTGCGCACTGGTATTTTTTTCTGTATAAAGGTAATTGACTAGAATGGACCACGCCTATTTCCCGATAGGCAGTAAAAATATAACGTCACGACTTTTTTATCCCCATTCGGGGGTAGTCAGAGGCTTGAGTGGCCATACACCACCACATTGTGGAGGTATTAAGCCAACTCAAAGCCAGATTTCACCAGATAGTCAGAACCCAACGTGACTGGTGGTGAACCTTGTCGCCGTGTTTACAGGAACTGACTATTACCTAATCCCGAGGGATAGGTAGGTTTCCTTACGATGTTATGCGAAGGCTAGACGTAAAATAAATACTGTGGTCCGTCATTATTTGCTACAAACCGTGGTTTAAACTGATCGTGTAGGCTAGTATACTGATGGATAACAGTATTTACCACGAATTTCAATTTCAGAATGACAGTTTGGCATTCCGCGACGCGAAAGCAATAGAGTGGACATGTCTTCTGAGATTGCGGATTAAGCCTAGCGCTAAGGTAATATCCATACCAAGCTTTCGTGTTTCATTTGACGTCTGGACTGTACGAACTACGTCACAATACTGACGGAATAAATACTGAACGTGTAGCTTGCGTCGATGGAATGATCCATCATTATGTACCATACTGACGGACCACAGTATATACTTTACGTCTAGCCTTCGCCTTACGATACGATGTAATGCCTTCTATGTAGTCATAGAGTTAGTATGTTACCTTCTCGGCCTGTTCGTTCCTTAGTTGTATGGCGTCCGCGTCGAATATGGACGGCATGTACGAGTGCCGCATTTCCGCCACTTTGTCGCGGCTACACTTCCTTAGAACCGGCGAGGTCCGCTCTGGAATAAGTTTACGACAAAATAAGAAAAAAATAACCGGCAAAGTGCGTGTCGGACTCGCACTTAAAGGGTTCGGCACCATCGTAGAATATAAACAAAAACCCCAAAATGGTGATATTTAGAGTCACACGTTGAAGTCTTTTGTACGAAAACCGACCATAAGACAAATAAGTTAAAAATATTAAGTTATTTGTATGGGGACCCTTTATTTTTAAATTTTATTTATTTTTTAGTAGGTTTTTGTTGTAGCGGCAACAGAAATACACATTCTGTGAAAATTTCAACTCTCAAACTATTACGCTTCGTAAGATACAGCCCGCTCATAGACGGGCAGACAGTCGGACAGCGTAGGCTTAGTAATAGGGTCCCGTTGGCACACTTTGGGTACGGAACCCTAAAAAAAAATACGGTGGTACGGAACTCTTTATGTGAGAGTCCGACACGCATTATTATGTCATTCATTTTGC
Source organism: Drymonia ruficornis (assembly GCA_947859195.1). NCBI lineage: Eukaryota > Metazoa > Arthropoda > Insecta > Lepidoptera > Notodontidae > Drymonia > Drymonia ruficornis. Next base: position 6,911,253 of record OX401927.1, read on the forward strand.
TTTTCACAACAGAGTTTATCTTTCTTTATTTTCTTTTACATTTTAATTTGTTTTGAGTAGCGCTGTGGAGGAATGTGCTAAGTGTCTAAAGCTATGGTTTCCTCCAAAAGCGGTACTACTGTGACGGTACCGTCATATACGGCCGTAATATAGGCGGTGAATGACGACACTAGAAAATTTACTATGTAAACCAAATTGAGCGGTTTCCTAGAGAGCGGTATTGGACACCGTTGTTTACACAGCCAATGTTCTAGTGCGGCCGTTATATGACGGCACCGCTTTCGGAGGAAACCAGCGCTTTACCGTCATAGTCGCCATAGCTCCGTCTTCTATAGCAGGCGGGCGCGGGCTCGGCCACGGTGCGAGGGGACAGCTCGCGCTCCGCTTGTGTCAGCTGACTCTTGCTAGGCGATGGAGACAGCTGGACAATCAAATATTCACATTGGTTATGGCCGTTCGGCTCACAGCATCGGGTGGTCGCGGGTTTGATTCCCGCCGGAAGCAAATTTCGGAAACGGACTTTTTGTAATTTAGTCTTGGTGTTCCAGGCATCACCCCAGTCCATTGTATGGTAGTCATAGTACAAGTGTCGCTTAGATTGGGACCATACAGTTGGTGTGTTAGTCTGCGGATATTTAAATTTAATCGTAATGCTGTCACCCTATTACCTCAAAACTAAGTTAGATTTATTGGTAAGCACAGAACTATAAAATTGATGGACTACACATGGACATTTTGTAATGGGCCCCGCATACTATCAGAAATTTTCCGGACCGGTACCGAGTACTTTATGTGGAATGCATAAGGTTGTCCATTTTTTTTTTGTCAGAATTTTCTGATGGCCTAAGGTTCGATTCTTACTCGGAACAGCTCAGCTTCCTCGGTCTGCACGGCAACGGACAGCGGACGCGAGAACCCGTCCACCTGCACGCCCGTGTCCACTTTGCTGGAAAAAATAATTAAACCTTTAATAGTGACAAAAAACCGGCCAAGTGCGTGTCGGACTCGCACATAAAGGTTTCCGTACCCCCGTAGAATAAAAACGTCAAAAATATCAAGTTACTTGAATGGGGACCTCTATTTTTAAATTTTATTTAATTTTTAGTATTTTTTGTTGTATCGGCAACAGATATACACATTCTGTGAAAATTTCAACTCTCTACCTATTACGGTTCGTGAGATACAGCCCGCTGACAGACGGACGGACGGACAGCGGAGTCTTAGTAATAGGGTCCCGTTGGCACCCTTTGGGTACGGAACCTTAAAAAGTATGTTCAAAAATTAACCTACTTGCTACAATACACGGTGGAGGTGACGGGTGCATGTTCGATACCCCGGCGTCGCTCGGGGCCGCGTCTGTCTCGCTCTAGCAGCAGCTCCCGTTCCCTCTGCTCGCGTTCTCTCTCTCGCTCTTCCCGTTCGCGACGCTCCCTCTCCACTTGCTCTTTGGCCTCTTGTTTCTTTTTGGCTTGCTGCAAAATTATATTTATTATATACTATGGTTTAATATAGCACGACTTCCTTCCTTTGGAATTGTAGGGGGCATAGATTAACCCAAGACCTTTGTAATGCCATAAAGGCGTTTAATATATTTTTACAAGGATTACTCTAAGATTGGGCAAGTGCTGACCGGTCCCTGACATCATGGCCAGCCCTAGTGATTTTATTTTATCGCCTAGATACAGCCACCCTTATACTAGCGAGCGGCTATTTGCCGTCTTATCAAAGGGAATTTACTCGTGTAAATGACCTTAATCCGTTTTCCCTTCATACTTAATTGCATTTATTAATTTTCCATTAATTCGTATTTCGTTGGATAAATAACTCAAAAATTAAGCTATTTAAAAAAATAATTGGAATGAGAATACAATACTGAATTTCCTGTACATTGTTTTAAATTAAGTTAGAAGCGATAAAAAAACATACAATTAATTTAAAAAAGACAAGCCCGCCGAGTTTCTTGCCGGATCTTCGCAGTCGAGGTCGCGTTTCCGATCGGCGGTATAGTTATGTAAAAAATGTAAAATGACAATTTGTAACTGCCCCCGTAGGCCTAAACAAAATTAACGCTTTGACTTGACTTGACTTCAATACGTCGTGTTACCTATCACTTGTATAGTGTAGTGTATAGTCCGCGACAGGTCGAGATGTCATTCGGGTTATGAGCTTTTTCCAGAATAAAATCCGAATAAAAATTTGCAGGGCTCGATAAACAATTAATGTCGCCCACAAAATTATTAAATTAAATTATTCTGTTGCGTTGCGGTTACTCCCTGTATAGTACTCCCTGTATAGTACTCCCTGTATAGTACTCCCTGTATAGTACTCCCTGTATAGTACTCCCTGTATAGTACTACCTGTATAGTACTACCTGTATAGTACTCCCTGTATAGTACTCCCTGTATAGTACTCCCTGTATAAGTACTCCGTGTATAGTACTCCCTGTATAGTACTCCCTGTATAGTACTCCCTGTATAGTACTCCCTGTATAGTACTCCCTGTATAGTACTCCCTGTATAGTACTCCCTGTATAAGTACTACGTGTATAGTACTACCTGTATAGTACTACCTGTATAGTACTCCCTGTATAGTGCAGTATACCTGGTCGAGATGCTCCCGGTACTGTTGCTGGCGGGCCCTGCGCAGCGTGTGCCGCTGCCGCTCGTACTCGCCGAGCCCAAGGAACGCGTCGCCCGGCGACCGCGCCCGCCCGCCGCGCACCAGCGGGTTGTTCGGCGAGTACTCCCCGGCGCGCAGCATCACTGGCAGACCTAGGTACCGCTGATACAAACAATACCTATCAATACTATTTTTTTATAGCCAAGGATGGCACTCTGGCAGACGGTCCACCTGATTGTAAGTGATGATAAAAATAAATGATGATACAAATAAATGATGATGAACAGATGATGAATAAGTGATGATACAAATAAATGATAAGGCACAGAAAGTATTAAAATTTGTTTATATTTTTTTGAATAGTAATAACGTTTAGGTATGTTATGTTTAGTTTTCTTTTTCCTAGTTTTAGTGGTCATAATTTCATTAAGATTGTATTTTAAGGTGTAGGTGTTAAGGTTCCTTACTGTAATCTACATTTTTATCTAATAAATAAAAAATAAAATAAAAAAAAAAGTGGAAGCCTCCACCCAGGACATCTGCAACTTAAGGGGAGCAGACGCGGCGCCGACCTTTTGGGGACCCGTAAACATGATTTTTAAACCGACTTCAAAAAAAAAGGAGGAGGTTTCTCAATTCGACCGTATATATTTTTTTTTTTTTTTTTTTTTTTTTTTTTATGTGTGTTCGCGGATAACTCCGTCGTTTATGAACCGATTTTGATGATTCTTTTTTTGTTGGAAAGAAGATTTTCCGGGGGTGGTACATGACAAGGAAACCAGGATCTGATGATGGCATCCCAGAGAAATCGAGGGTAATCTTCGAAAATCGTAGGGGCGACTAGTGCGTTTGTATTTTTTTTCATTAAGTATTTTAAAGCACTACTATTTTATGAAGGTCTGGAGTCGATCTGATGATGGAGCCGAAAGACAGTCGAGGGAACTCCTCAACGATTTACAGCAATTACCTGGTGTTTGGGCTTGATTAATTTGTATTGATGAGAACTTTACACCTAGATGGGTTGTGACTGTCATTATGGGTCTGATGATGAAGACGAAGGACAGTCAAGGGAACTCCTCAACGTTTTACAGTAGCTACCTTATGTTTGGACTTAATTCATTTCTATTGATGAGAGCTTTACACCTAGATGGGTTGTGACTGTCATTAGGGATCTGATGATGAAGACGAAGGACAGTCAAGGGAACTCCTCAACGTTTTACAGTAGCTACCTTGTGTTTGGGCTTGATTAATTAGTATTGATGAGAACTTTACACCTAGATGGGTTGTGACTGTCATTATGGGACTGATGATGAAGGCGAGGGACAGGTCAAGGGAACTCCTCAACGTTTTACAGTAGCTACCTTGTGTTTGGGCTTGATTAATTAGTATTGATGAGAACTTTACACCTAGATGGGTTGTGACTGCCATTAGGGGTCTGATGATGGAGTCAAAAGACAGTCGAGAGAACTCCTCAACGATTTACAGCAATTACCTGGTGTTTGGCCTTAATAATTTGTATTGGAGAGAACTTTGCACCCATATGGGTTATAAGTGCCATTACAGGTCTAATGATGGAGACCATAGACAGTCGAGGGAATTCCTCAAAGATTTACAGCAGTTACCTTTTGTTGGGCTTACTTCATACAGTATGCAATATGCCAAAATGTTCATTGGTATGGCTCCACTAAAAATCGTGAAATAAAATTATTTTTATAAAAAAAAAAAACCGACTTCAAAAAAACCTGGATCACTAAAAAGCCTGAAATAATATTTCTATTACCACCTCTGCCTACCCCTTTGGGAAAACCAGACGTGATGGTGTGTTATCGAGTATTTGGAGTCGGTGCCAATCTTGGTATGCCAAGTATACCTACTATAAAAGTAAGAAGATAGATTGGCACCGACCGCAAATACTCGATAACACACCATCACGTCTGGTTTTCCCAAAGGGGTAGGCAGAGGTGGTAATAGAAATATTATTTCAGGCTTTTTAGTGATCCAGGTTTTTTTGAAGTCGGTTTTTTTTTAATTATAAAAATAATTTTTGAAGAACCCCATGTTGTAGTGCAAAGAAAAGACTTCGGGATACTCCGCCAAGCCAACTAGACACTCGGATGGAATGCGGGTTCCCCGCTCGCACACCGCCACCGCCTTATTGTGCGGGTGACGTCACATTTGACAGGTCTCTAGTTGGCTTGGTTGTGTAGTACGCCGGCTCCACATGTTGGCCCCAACGCCACTCGTCCAACGTGTCGATCTAGAAAACAGCATTTTCCCAATGTTGGGTTGGCTATTTTCTAGACCCGAACGTCGGACGAGTGGAGTTGGGGCCAATACTGGGGCCAACGTGTGGTGATACAATACGTTTGACGACCACTTGGGGTGCGTCCATAAATTCATAAATTACGTGAGGCGACTTTGGCAACTTTTCGGATGTGAAATCTATACCAAAATAATGCTTCAGTCCTATTAAACAATACGCATTTGATAAATTCGCTACGAACGTCATCGCCTTTTTAGTACCGTAGCTCCGTAGCGGTCATTAGACGTACGCTTGGCAAGGTCAGTCAGATATGCGTGACCATTCAGTGGCATTTGATTTGATGCCTTAGTAGAGGGATACAGAACGTTTGCGAACCCTGAACGAAAGTAAAATTAAAATGTCAACGGTACATTAATCACCTATCACCAGTCTCCGCATTGATTGCGTGATCGTCTGCCATCAATCAACATAGCGCAACTAACAGCTCAATTAATACACACAACAATTATGCACATACATTTCTACAGCACGACGCGCGGGGAAAAACGCGGCGTTCGAACAACGTGTGTGTTTAGTTAGTCGGCATTTGATTGACTTTTAATTAGAGCTAATTAGTTAATAACTTTGATGCATTGTTGAAGCAGATATGGTACCATCTAACATCGTAATCACAAACTTGTCCTCAGCGCACCACTATACAGGGTTGATTTTTGAGACGGGGCAGTAAGGGCAGCTACTTGAACCGTTAAGCACTGGAGTCCTCCAGAACGGTGGGCGTCATATAACGGCCGCACTAGAACAAAAAAAACGGTGTCCAACCGGTCTCTAGGCAACCGCGCCATAGTTGACAGCCAATGTACTAGTGCGGCCGTTATATGACGCCCACCGTTTTGGAGGACTGCAGCGCTTTATATTTACACGAAAACGTTCTTAGGAGACCTTCCCTAACTTTTTGAGATATTCTGAACTGCATTCACAGATTTTGGAAAAAATTTACAGTTATCGAGAAAAATGCTAGAATACCAAATTATTTTTTTTATTCCCATCGATCCTATTTCATGTAGGGATCAAAAGCCTATATCGGACCATTCAAGGTTTGAGTACTAGAAATGACAGAAATCGCCAAAAACTTTTCCCATACATTTTGTACTGAAAAACGATTAGTTAACTCGAAATATTTTTTGTTGCCAAACGATCCTATTTCTTACTGTGATCAAAAGTCTATTTGAGGCCAACTGAATTTTGAGTACAGAAACTACGGTAAGTTATACGGTTTAGTTATGCCCGCTGCATAAGGTGCCTGCGTGTAAACCCGGTCTTGTGACATGTTTCTGTACTCAAATTTAAGTGCAGCATAACTGTCAACCGAGTGTGACATGGTATAAATAGACTTATGCACTTTCCAGCTAAATTATCTGCACACTAAACACTCATTACTAAACAGCTATGAAACACAATCGTTAAAAGAAAATCATCGCAATAGAACGAATCTAGTTCAACAAAAACTTTGAAAAAATCCAATTTGCCATCAAAACGAAGTCGAAATAAAACTGGCGCACTTTGAAAAATCAAATTTGCCTTCAATCGAAATAAAACTTTGGCGCACGCAGTACCTTGAGACAGTCCTTGCCTTTATCGCTCGGCCATCGGAGGAACCGACTCGAACAGTGTTGATCGCGAAACTGAAACTATGACGGTACACGCCACGCGGGGGCTTTTGAAATACGCTAGAGGGTGTGGTGAAACACTTCATTAATGTGTGTTTAGCTATCTATTAACATACCTACTTTAAACTATTTGTACCTCAAACTTACTACTTACTTACTTTTTGTACTTTGTGTTTCGGGTTTTGTACCTCAGCGAGGTTCTGTACCACCGCAGGAAAAAACGGAACCCTTAAGGTACAATTCCTACGATCGCGACAGACAGCAGACGTTAGTCGGTCTCATCAAATTGTGGCGATGACATGTGCCGCGACGGCAGACGTATTTTTTTTTGCATATCTGCCGTTCGGTCTGTCTAGACGTGCACTGCCCAAACGGTTAGAAATATGAAATTGTAGTGGTTAATAACTTTTAAAGTGTAGAAGAAGAACTAACGAATTATTTAAGAAAATTGCACTGCTAAGGAGGTAAAATAAAGGGTGAAACTTTGTAAGGGAGTCCCAATGTTGTCCAACGATGACGCCGAGGTATGACCCTCCATGAGTCCCGGGGAATAGCTAAGTTGTCTTGGACCCTGCATGAATTTAATCAAAAGAAAGACAGGGCATTGGAAGAAGATTACCCCCTATACCTATCCATTAAAAAATAATACATTACGTAATGGATTTAATCTGCTGATAAGAATCGGCCAAATTTGTCGGGTTATCTGGTTAGTTTAGTTTAACTGCAGCTAACTGCGATTAACTGGATTATAATAACACATAGCAGACGTTGCCGAATAGCCTTCGTATCTTTATTTTACGCAGAGAACCTAAGTAATACCTGTATCACTTACTTATAAATAAATAAATAATATATCCTAATAATAATATCCTGGGACATTACTGTACACACGGTTACCTGATCCCAAACTAAGCAGAGCTTGTACTATGGAAACCAGATAACTGATATTACTACATATACTACTTTTTTATTTGTAAATACATACTTAATATACATATACACCCAGACTCCGGACATTCAGACATGTTCATGCACACAAATGCATGCCTCGGGTAGGAATCGAACCTACGACCTGCAGCGTGAAAGGCGCCTCCGCGCCAACCACGGTAACGGGCCCGTCAAACGCTTATATCAGACTTAATCTGCCTAGCTATTCTAGCCCAACTCACTTCGCACGCGTGAATTTGCAGGTGATATATCGAATTTTGTTTTGAAAATTGACATTTCACTAGAAATTCACGCGTGCGAAGTGAGTTTGTCGTTACAGAATAGCTAGGCTGGTCCCAGGAAACGATAATTCCGTTTTGCCCTCAATTTTTTGTAAGTAACAAAAGCTCTCATCCCCTATCTATCTCTTAGGGGATGAATTTTTAGAAATCCTTTAAATAAATATCGTCAGACATACAAACCAACTGTATGGTCCCAAACTAAGTAATGTTTGTACTTTGGCTACACACTGGACTGGGGACGATCCCAGTGACTCACAGACCAGGGCAAATTACGAAAAATTTCCGAAATTTGCCTTTGACGGGAATCGAACCCGCAACCGCCCGATGCAGAGCCTAGCGACCTACGCTGGAACCACTGCGACAAACGGTCGTGAACACTCTTAGTAATCACCTACAGCATATTAAGGAACACTTATGCAAATAAAAAATTAAAAACACGACTGCCCTGCCAAAAAACGAACTAAAAAGTATAAAACAAGTGCAGTGTCATTGCAGTCGGGGGACCGTTCTGTGGAACATATTTAATCTAAGAGGGCCCCCGACTGCAATGACACTGCACTTGTTTTATACTTTTTAGTTCGTTTTTTGGCAGGGCAGTCGTGTTTTTAATTTTTTAAATTATTTATTTTTATTTTATGCATTTTAGTGACAGCAGCCAAAATTGATATATTTGTTTTGCATGTACACCCTACCTATGTTAAATTATGCCTATAAATTCTACAGTTTTGGACTGTGCTCATCAAGGCCTTCAATTTGATACCCATATTGTAATAATGGAAGAAAAACATTTTTTTTTCACATATTAAAGTTGAGCCATAATGCCGCCATATTGTTTTTTTTTCAAAAATAATATACCCAGTGTTACCCGGAATGATGTAAGGATTCTAACGATACCCCATACATCGAAATCCGTTCAGGCATTTATAAGTTATGGTGGAATAAAGAATCTCACATACAAACATACAAACATACAAACATACAAACATACAAACATACAAACATACATACATGAACCCTAAACACATATACACTCTTTTTTTTTTGGGCAGTCGTGTAATAAAAATAATGATTCTACACCCCACCAGCTCAGACTTTATTAACAGTCCTGTCTTATTAGTGGAATATTTATTTATAACTTTGCGAAATTTAATTCGGCGACCCAAAAATAGCTTGATATATTACTGTTACTGCGAAAATAACTAAGCTATAATGATATTTTTGTGGATCGCAAAACAATAGCGGGGCGTGCCGTGGCGGACTCACGCAAGCAGGGCGCGACCGGCGACCGAGGGCGGGCCCGCATTAGCCGAAACATTACTAAATTACACACATTATCTGTCAACTGCTTGGAATACTGTGCCAGTAATTAGTGGAAGTTACTGGAAATTTCGAAAAGTCCCGATATTCTTAGGTAAAGTTTGAAACTAAAACCCATCAGGGCCTCAAGTATCTAAATAATTTTCCATTTCGAAATCATTGGTTTCTAATATTATCTTAGGGCCACCGCAGACTTGCGACTTTTAGCATCGGCGATCGGCGATTTTGATGCTGCGTCTCGCTCGTTCGCGCTCGAAGAAACGCGAAGCAGCATCGATACGTCACAAAATCGCCGGTCGCTGATGCTAAAAGTAGCAAGTCTGCGGAGGCCCTTAGTGAATTCTTCATTGTAAATTCTAAATTCTTGGCAGGCGGCATGTTGTCGAACAGAGGACTGCTATCAGATTAATTTCCCCAGACTTACACACCAACTGTATGGTCCCAAACTAAGCAACGCTTGTACTATGGCTACCATACAATGGACTGGGGGCGATCTCAGTGACACCCAGACCAGGGCAAATTAAGAAAAGGCCGTTTCCAAAATTTACTCCTGGCGGGAGTCGAACCCGAAACCACCTGATGTAGTGAGCCGAGCGGCCAACGCTCAAACCACTGCGCCAAGAGGCCAACATGTCGACGCTAAGGCTTTACGATGATTGGTGCCCGAGATAGGTATGAAAACGACTTACGATCTCGAAACCTAAATCAGGGTTAATTATTTTCGCCTTGGATTGATAGCCTCGGCAGATTTGTCGCCTACTTCCGTTCGATCCCTACACTAAGGAAGTCCTAATATGCCTAAGAATACAAAAAAGTTATTTTGTTCAGTTCATTAGTTTACAAACATAGACAAGTCATCGTGACAAGCAGAAAGTGGTTTCAAACCTTTCAGGATATTGCTAATATTACAGCATTTTGTTTTAAGCTGCGTCATATTATGCGCTTATTTAATATTAATGGACCTTATCATCAGTAGTGGTCGCCGAGTGGTCGAAATTTGACCATAATTCATTGAAATTTAAAGTTTGCACGTTATTGAGGTTCTATTGTCAAAGAATATACCTCTATAATCACAGATTTCGCCAAGGCCACACAATTTACTCTATAATCACAGACTAAAACCTTTCATAATGTTAAGTGTTATAGGTATATTTTACACATGCTGTAAGTATGCTACGTCTAATTCCTGTTCGGAGCCTGATTCACTGAAATCCAGAACATGAAGATAGAGCAGTCCAAACACCAGAGGACAGAATCTCGTTATTGGAGGAACGCAAGCGACTCCAAAATGTTGCTATGCGAGATCTGGGGCCCTACCACCACCTCTTATAGCAGTATTGTTTTAACGTTTCAGCGACTTTTTGTGCAATGACGTTTCTTATTGTTATGACAATAAGGTACGTCATTGCACAAAAAGTCGCTGAAACGTTAAAACGTTCCTATAATTGAATCGCGATAAGAGGTCATGATAAGCCCCCTGATGATAGCAAAGAAGTCGGGATAATATCTTTGGACTCTATCCTCTTCAACACTTTCTTCCAAATCTCATCCAAAGATACTGACCATTACGCGATAGGCATTCTCAATACAACATTAATACGAAGAAAACATTCAACATTCTAAGCAACGGCGTCTGAGCCAGAAAATTACTGAACCAATGAAGAATTCGACCCAAAACCGACGATTACAACAATACTTAATTTATCATGCAGCATCGTACTTACATCATGATTCATGAGGCGAACAATGCTGGCCGAAACAACACAAATCACATGCTGGGGTTTCCACAGTAGGCGATGTTTTAGCAAAACATGTTACTGTCCCGGCGTTGGGAGTATACTGACTGTCTGACTCCTACGCGAGTCTGGCAGCCTGGTACATGGATGCGCAGAACGAACCGTGCAGTTCGCGACGTTGTCCTTGACGACACGTTTTAACCCTTGCCGCCATCATTTTGCTATATGATTAGACTAAATAAATAAATATATAACGTCACGACTTTTATCCCCATTCGGGGGGTAGTCAGAGGCTTGAGTGGCCATACACCACCACATGATTAGACTAATATAATTATATTTGGGACTGTATAACGAGACATTTGGTAAAATGGGTAGTTTTCAAAAGCAACATGATACTCAGTGAATTTAAAACGGTGGAAAGCCATAGTTTATAACGTCAGTTGTAACGGAAAAAATACTGTAAAGCCACTAATGTTCGTGACGTCACCTAATGAAATACCTTACTAACATTTGAATTTACGTCGTTGAATAAATTATTGATCACCGCTTTCATTTAAATATACTCGTCTATTTACGTAAGTGTGTTCATAATGAAGACAAAAGAGGCATAATTAAATTATGCTGCTAGGTATTTGTGTTATCATATCAAACTTCTAATATAATATTAGCTGAAGTATAATCAATCGACTTCAGCTGCAGAAACGCCTATGAGTCGTGTCACATGTTGGAGATTTGTATTCTGCTTCAGAAATACTGGCAACTGATATACTTAGGTCAGCGGTTTTCTCGTAATTTGGGTTCAGAAAGCAGCAGAAGTATCTGCATAAATGTTGGATAAAGTCAGATTAAGGACAGTAAGGTCTGTAAGTAATTGTAGTTTAAATTCCGGGAGAGTTTAATCTTCAAATATGACTGTTTAAACTTTCCACGATCGATCAACTACAATTGATCGTACGGCCTTAAGGCAGACGGTAACCCCTCTCAAATGGATTGAAGAGAAATGCTAGGAACTTCCTGGGAAATTGAGAATAACAAAATAATTCCAACGCCTTATCAAACGTTAACATAGAAGGCCGACAGTCGACACCTACATTGAGACTATTACAGGCTAAAGAAGAAGAATAGATATCGTAGGCAATCAAAGTTTGCAGCTCAAGTGGTGTTTATGCTATTCATAACAGCGGCACGTGGGCGCCGCGTCTATCTAGTTTATTGCTCTTTAGTTGGTTTGGCATTGGCAATGGCATACTCGTTTCTAGAATTGCAATCAATCAAGATGATATGGTATTAAGTAAAATGCGTTCCTTGACTCTGCACAATTAAATTTACTTTGCGAGTAAATACATATACCCTAACTTTACTATCTGAATTCCCAATGGCGAAAGAGAGATAGATCATTACATCTTTGTTGCTTCTCTGTGGTGTATCTAAATCCAAAAATATGACCCATAGAACGCCTTATTGCAGAAGGGAAATAAGGGCACCAGAGCAAGCGGAAGATCACCCAAGACGTGTACTGCCAAAGGCAGGGAGGGAAGATTTGCACCGCGCTCACAACACTGTTACAACTACGAAAATCTGTGGGATTGTGGGATTGACTGAGAAGTGCCCCAGTGACATTCAACTGTTCCTAATATTCCTATTGAAATTATACAAACAGAAACAAGGTTTAGGTACAGGTACCTAGTTTCTTCTGCGTAATTGCGTCAGGATTATTATGCTCGTGCACAGTAATGGGCACTGGATTCTGTTAGTATAAAAACCGGCCAAGTGCGTGTCGGACTCGCACATGAAGAGTTCCGTACCACCGTAAAATAAAAACGTCAAAATATTAAGTTTCTTGTATGGGGACCCCTTTATTTTTTACCCGACTACGGCGGAGGGTTATGATTTTGACCGGTATGTATGTATGTATGTATGTATGTATGTATGTATGTAAGTATGTATGTATGTATGTATGTATGTATGTATGTATGTATGTATGTATGTATGTATGTGCATCTGTTCCCACCTAACTTCCAAACTACTTGTCGTAATTTGACAAATGAGGTATCGTTAGAAGCGGCTTAATGGCGCGCTGGTTATAGGCTATGTGACGTCACATAAAATTGCATATGGCGCCCTCTAGAGGACATAATGTCATCATGTAAAAAAAAAACATTTTTTAATGAAACCGTGTGGGGTATCAAATGAAAGAGCTTGATGAGCACATTTCAAAAATATATATATTGTTACCTATAACTCCAAAATAATTAAATAAAAAGTAAGTTTAAAAACTAAAACCCGACTACTGAAAAATCGCGCTCTAAAAAGTATGAAACAAGAAAATATTCTCATCTAGAGGATAGCCGTGGTCCGTGTTCATATGTCATTTGGCCCTAAAGGACCTACACGGACCACGGCTATCCTCTAGATGAGAATATTTTCTTGTTTCATACTTTTTAGAGCGCGATTTTTCAGTAGTCGGGTTTTATTGTATTTGTTGTTGTAGCGGCAACAGAAATACACATTCTGTGAAAATTTCAAGTCTCTACCTATTACGGTTCGTGAGATACAGCCCGCTGACAGACGGACAGACGGACGGACAGCGTAGGCTTAGTAACAGGGTCCTGCTGGCACCCTTTAGGTACGAAACCCTAAAAACTAAATTTGACAAACCCAACTGTACTGCCCTCCTTATTATGATTGTAAAATATGAGCAAGACAGAAAAAAAAAAAATGTGTCTTCACTTTAGTCGCGATTTGACGCCAACACAATTAAGACGAGGGTTCGAAATTTGGTTGATTTTCTATTCTACTTTTTCTTTAAGTAAGTATGTGGACTAGGAATCTTATATTTAGATGTATGATTTTTGACTATATTATCTTGAGTATCTTTAAATCCAAATCACGATTTGACGAAATTTTCTCGATAAAAAAAATTATGAAATGAGCTCTAATTATTTACAATTTTCCTTGCTACCACGATGTTTTTACGATTTAGATCACGAAATTATTTCTAAAACATAGCAAATAATGATATCTAAACTACCCTTCAACCATATTTTAATTCATGGAGTAGTTTTTTTTTAATTCAAGAAAATGTGGTTTGGCGCTTACGTTGTTTATTTCCGAGCGCGCGCACAATATCGCCATCTCACATTTTAAGTACTTGAACTAACCATGTCTCTCTCTAACTTTGTATTGTCAGTGTCCGCTCGGACTTGTTCGACGTCGGACCTGTGAAGGATTTTTTTAAAAATATTACGGTCGTGCCACATTACAGGTACAGTACAGTATTTACAGTCCGCCGACGCCTATGATAAATAAATAAATATCCTTGAAAATTCTTTTACACATGACTACCTGATCCCAAACTAAGCAGAGCTTGTACTATGGAAACCAGATAACTGATATTACTACATATACTACTTTTTGTTTGTAAATACAAACGAAATATACACTTAATTACACCTAGACTCGGGACATGCGGACATGTTCATGCACACAACTGCATGTCCTGGGCAGGAATCGAACCTATGACCTGCACTCCAGCGTGATTTTCGTTTGCTTTTCCTTGTCTTGTGTAATTTCTTTTCATCTCTTGTAATTTTGTGTCATCTCTTGTCATTTTGTGTCATCTCTTGTCATTTCATAGTTATTCGTGTCATTTCTGTAAAAACTCCCTATTTCGCTTACTGTTATATACTTGCAGCATGGTCTTGGGCCGACAGTGGGAATACATTGCTTGTCAAAACAATGGAGTCGCTTTATTGCGTTTGTTGTAGGTATGGATGGGCAAGTAATAAATATATCATACATCAATAAATTATCGTAAAAAATAACATTACAGATATGGATAGGAAAATGTTTGTCCGTCCTATTCAATCTATTATATTATAAACGAAAGTACCTCTGTCTGTTACCTTTTCACGGCTAAACCGCTGAACCAATGTTGATGAATTTTGGTATGGAGATAGACTGGGTCTTGGCGGAGAACATAGGCTACTTTTTAGGGTTCCAAAGGGTGCTAACGGGACCCTATTACTAGGCCTACGCTGTCCGTCTGTCTGTCTGTCCGTCTGTCAGCGCGGGCTGTATCTCACGAACCGTAACAGGTAGAGAGTTGAAATTTTCACTGAATGTGTATTTCTGTTGCCGGTGCAGAACAAATACTAAAAATATAATAACATTTAAAAATAAATATCAAGTCTCAAACTTGATATTTTTGATGTGTTTATTCTACGGTGGTACGGAACCCTTTATGTGCGAGTCCGACGCCTTCAGATCTTATGAATGTTTTCTTGAAATAAATATAGTGTATTTTAAGTAATTAACTGGCCAACCCTCAGGTCCTACCTACCATGTTAGGATCTTTTTCGTTCTAGCGGGTGTAAACCGTGATTTAACGAGTTAATGTGATAATTTTTGTATTTTTTAAATTATTCAATTCAATGTTTTTGTTTCAGACATAGTCCAATATTGATTATTAAAATTATTATAATTTCACAATAAATATAAAACAATAAATAAAAGTAAAATTAATTTTTAAAAAAAAATATATATTTATTTTTAAACCGACTTCAAAAAGGAGGAGGTTTCTCAATTCGACCGTATATATATTTTTTTTATGTGTGTTCGCGGATAACTTCGTTGTTTATGAACCGATTTTGATGATTCTTTTTTTGTTGGTAAGGAGATATCCCAGCGGTGGTACCATGATAAGGAAACCAGGATCTGATGATGGCATCCCAGAGAAATCGAGGGGAACCTTCGAAAATCGTAGGAGCGACTAGTGCGTTTGTAATTTTTTTCATTAAGTATTTTAAAGCACTACTATTTTATGAAGGTCTGGAGTCGATCTGATGATGGAGCCGAAAGACAGTCGAGGGAACTCCTCAACGATTTACAACAATTACCTGGTGTTTGGGCTTGATTAATTTGTATTGGAGAGAACTTTACACCCATATGGGTTATAAGTGCCATTACAGGTCTAATGATGGAGACCATAGACAGTCGAGGGAATTTCTCAAAGATTTACAGCAGTTACCTTTTGTTGGGCTTACTTCATATGGTTCAAAATGCCAAAATGTTCATTGGTATGGCGCCACTAAAAATCGTGAAATAAAATTATTTTTATAAAAAAAAACAAACCGACTTAAAAAAAACCTGGATCACTAAAAAGCCTGAAATAATATTTCTATTACCTACCACCTCTGCCTACCCCTTCGGGAAAACCGGACGTGATGGTGTGTTATCGAGTATTTGGAGTCGGTGCCAATCTTGGTATGCCAAGTCTACCTACTAAAACCTGATGCACTAAAAAGCCTGAAATAATATTTCTATTACCACCTCTGCCTAAGGGGGTAGGGGTAGGCAGAGGTGGTAATAGAAATATTATTTCAGGCTTTTTAGTGCATCAGGTTTTTTTGAAGTCGGTTTGTTTTTTTTTATAAAAATAATTTTATTTCACGATTTTTAGTGGCGCCATACCAATGAACATTTTGGCATATTGAACCGTATGAAGTAAGCCCAACAAAAGGTAACTGCTGTAAATCGTTGAAGAATTCCCTCGACTGTCTATGGTCTCCATCATCAGACCTGTAATGGCACTTATAAACGATATGGGTGCAAAGCTCTCATCAATAGAAATGAATTAAGTCCAAACACAAGGTAGCTACTGTAAAACGTTGAGGAGTTCCCTTGACTGTCCTACATCTTCATCATCAGACCCCTGATGACAGTCACAACCCATCTAGGTGTAAAGTTCTCATCAATACAAATTAATCAAGCCCAAACACAAGGTAGCTACTGTAAAACGTTGAGGAGTTCCCTTGACTGTCCTTCGTCTTCATCATCAGACCCCTAATGACAGTCACAACCCATCTAGGTGTAAAGTTCTCATCAATACAAATTAATCAAGCCCAAACACAAGGTAGCTACTGTAAAACATTGAGGAGTTCCCTTGACTGTCCTACGTCTTCATTATCAGGCCCCTAATGACAGTCACAACCCATCTAGGTGTAAAGTTCTCATCAATACAAATTAATCAAGCCCAAACACAAGGTAGCTACTGTAAAACGTTGAGGAGTTCCCTTGACTGTCCTACGTCTTCATCATCAGACCCCTAATGACAGTCACAACCCATCTAGGTGTAAAGTTCTCATCAATACAAATTAATCAAGCCCAAACACCAGGTAATTGCTGTAAATCGTTGAGGAGTTCCCTTGACTGTCCTACGTCTTCATCATCAGACCCCTAATGACAGTCACAACCCATCTGGGTGTAAAGTTCTCATCAATACAAATTAATCAAGCCCAAACACCAGGTAATTGCTGTAAATGGTTGAGGAGTTCCCTCGACTGTCTTTCAGCTCCATCATCAGATCGACTCCAGACCTTCATAAAATAGTAGTGCTTTAAAATAGTTAATGAAAAAAATTACAAACGCACTAGTCGCCCCTACGATTTTCGAAGGTTCCCCTCGATTTCTCTGGGATGCCATAATCAGATCCTGGTTTCCTTATCATGGTACCACCGCTGGAATATCTCCTTTCCAACAAAAAAAGATTGATCAAAATCGGTTCATAAACGAAGAAGTTATCCGCGAACACACATAAAAAAAAAAAAAAAAAAAAAATATACGGTCGAATTGAGAAACCTCCTCCTTTTTTGAAGTCGGTTTAATAAAAGTAAGAAGATAGATTGAGGTGGTAGGTAATAGAAATATTATTTCAGGCTTTTTAGTGATTTTTTTTAATTTTTCATGTTTTATCATTAAAATACAATATAATATAACATAAATTAAAATAAAATACAATAAAATAAAAACCTACCCCTAATTAAACAAATACCGTCCGCGTGGGATACTGGCTGCATGTCCTCCCTGTATTCAAGCTGTTCCTGTTGTCAAGCGAATTTTTTGAGCAAGGAAAGAGCCAGCCCTCTTGTCACCTGTGGCGGTAACCAGTCTAAGGGTGATTTTGATAGATAAAAAAATAAAGATAAAAAGATAAACAAAAAATAAATGCATGGTTAAATCAATAAAATTAATAAAAACTGAAAATTAAATTAAATATGGTAAAAAAAAATATTATGACACCGCTGATGACTTCATGATCGGCATCGAAGTTAAGTACCAAAGTATTCCTTAGCCTACGAAACATGAAAAAGATACTCATATCCGGCAGTCAGTCACTGACACAGAGTATGTACATTTTTACCCGACTACGGTGGGCGGAGGGTTATGATTTTGACCGATATGTATGTATGTTCATCTGCTCCCGTATAACGTCCAAACTATTTTTATATCATAATAATTTGACTAATGAGATATCGTTGGACGCGTCTGGATCGTCCGCTGGTTATAGGCTATTATACGATCGAAGTATTGTTATACGTATCTATCAGCATATTGTAGGTATCGTTTGTCTTCTTTTGACTTACTTTGTCTTCAGCAATAAAAACAACATAGAAATTAAATTATTTTTTTCAAATACACTCGACATAAAAATCCCATATAAAACGAAAAAAATATATTGGAATATTTTCATCCATTTCATCTATTTCAAAAGGTGCACTGGGACATATTATTTTAATTGTACGAATTAAACAATATTGTTCCTTCAAAAAATAACTATACTATAGTCTACTCCATAGCTGTTCTGTCCTAGCTAAGCGAGAGGGATATATCCTTCGGCAGCTCACGCGACGCCAGCCACACCCCGAAACTAAAATTCATTTTTTTCTTGTATCGTCTTAACAAGAATACAGTCATTAATGCATTTTTTAGACGACACGACACCAATTTGTCGGCGAGTGCGACATCGGACGGCACGCGAGACCAATTAACTTTTAATCACGGCACAACAAAAGATCGGTACAAGGAATTACCAAAACAACATAAAAGATTGTATTACAACGTGCATTTACGTTTGGTTTTGTTACTTGAAAAGGTCTAATTCAATTTTTATGGGACCGATGATCGTAAGACTAACATTAGATGATCGTTGATAAGAAAAATGTGGTGTGTGATGCAGTGGGCTATAGTATGGCCCGAAACCCACATTGAGCAGGAGCATGCCCGAAGATGCCTGATACAATGACAATAGGCTAGCCTACTAGAGCTATAGTCTGACCGCAACCGCTATACCGCGCCTTAGGTACGTGAGCGGCGAGACGGGGGGCGTTTTCCCACTCCCCACCTCCCCGAGTCCTCCCCGCGCATACCTAATTTCACACTCCCTACCTCCCCGTGCATACCTAAGGCGCGGTACAGCGGTTGCGGTCAGACCATAGGCAATAACATTGGAACCAGCGAAATGTTCGTTGGAAAATGTGCAAAGTGCAGTTTTTTTTTCTTATTTTTTTTTGGTCCAATTGTTGCAGCCCAAGACCATAACCAAATGCGTTGTGTAGGAATTGGCATGAGGCCAGGTCAGGACCATTATCCTGAATCCTCATAGAACATGGCCTCACTTCAGTCTATTGACTGCATTAGGAGAAAAGTTTAATATATTTTGTTTGCAATTTGGCAAAGAGAAATAGATTGCATGAACTTTCTATATACAGGCCATTCTTCATGGGACCATTTTCTGTAGGACCTTGGTGCCAACATTTTTCTTTGACACCGGGGTCCCATTGTAAACGGTCAGACAAAGAACCCATGTATCAGTGGAAGCCTTTACCTTACAAATGCATTATGCAATTTTATAGCAATGTTAACTCACCCTTATATATCTCTCTAGATCCGGTGGTATCGTGTCCAATTCTTGATGAGTGCTATCTTTTTCTTTCTTCTGTGTGATGACATCATTGCTCTCACTCAGTGCTCTTTTCTGTGTGAAATTCACTTGCTTCTTGGGCTTGCTTTGTGTGCCAGCATTTTCTTTATCATCTTCTGTGTACTAGAACAAAATCATGAAAGTGGTCATTATTACCTATAAAGGTTTTATTGAATTGAAAGTCTAAGTAGGTGAGTACTAAGGTACACATCGGTAACAGACAGTAAGTACCTATTGTTTCGTCATCATTACACACCAACTGTATGGCCCCAAACTAAGCAGTTCTTGTACTATGGCTACCATACAATGGACTGCGGGTGATCCCAGTGACACCCAGACCAGGGCAAATACGTAAAGAACATTGCCAAAATTTGCCTCTGGTGGGAATCAAACCCGCGACCACCTGATCCAGTGAGCTAAGCAAATAACGCTCAAATGATTGCTCCAAGCGGTAGTCAGAAATAAATTAGTTTATTCCAAAACCTTCTCGTTCAGTACATACCTAAGTGATAAACATCTAAGAAATATAAAAACAGTAGCTATTATATGACATTACATTATATGGTGACCTCAATGACTAATGTTCAGTCTATGTTTGTTATGTGGTTCTTCATGTAGGTATGGACAACATATTCAGAGCAATGAACTCTTGATGTTGACCAATATTTAAAGAGTTATTTAAGCTATGCTTATATTTTAGACAACTGTACAGTAACTGATTCAATATTTACATTTAACTACTTTTTTAAATATTGCCCACTATGTAAACACTGCGATATGTATGATATAAAATACAATATGTAGGTACTGGTACTTACATGTAATGTAATGAACTCTCAAGTACAATAAAACACAACACTAGAAATACTGCAATATGACAGTCAATAAAATAGTCTACCTACAAATTCACACAAAAATAAGTCTTGGATGAGGAACTGACCGATGTTGGATAACGTACAGAATCAATAACACCGCACTTATCAACTGTGACAGAAAATCAATAGGGCAGAGTACCAGGAATGCAGAACACAACAGGTGGTTTAATGGTTACAAAGTGTTCAACACTTTATCAGAATTATTTTACAACGTGGGTACTTACCGATATTTCTCGTTGCGGCGATAGCCCCAACTGAGTTTTTTCCTCCTCTATCTCGATCTTTTTCACTGCAATCATCCTTTCTAAATCCGACGAAGATAGCATTGTTTTGCAAGTAGTTTCCACTTTTACGCGCGCGGGAACTTTGGCCCAGCCGGCTGTTTTTCACTTTTATGTGAAGCACAAAATGCTGTACGCAATTTGAATTATTGGGACATATTCATGGAATTATTATTGTATTTATTACATATATGGTGCGTTCCATTCACTGTTAATTTTGTTATTTTCGTCCACAAAAAGTGTTAAAAACGATAATAATGATCACTTTCGGTACAAGTTGGTGCGAGTGGAACGAGATTTGTGATCGAAAATAACGAAAATTACAAAATTAACAGTGAGTGGAACGCACCAATAGAATTACCAAATAATTTGAAGAAAATTTGTAAAGTCCCCAAACAACAACCACCAAACAGACAACATTCAAATGTGACATTTGGCAGACTATGACATTATTGTTTGACACTTGACAGATTACTAGTGTCACTGTCACATCACTACAGGGCCGCGTTCAGAGGATACGCTTCTATTTCTATGCTACACACCTAGTACATAATGCATTAAATTACTTTTGTTCAGTCCACCCAGCATGAACGTAATACCGTGCGTTTCCACCTAAAAACATGTCGGCATACTTGTATCGCGACATGATGAGCCCGACATGTCTCGCAACATGTATTGTTGAGGGTAGCGTTTCCACTGCCTGAAGTCTCAACATGTATACCAGCATGTCGATAGACTTGTTAGGGTTTTCGTTCACACTGGCACTCAACATGTATTAAGACTTGTATATCAACATGATTATTTTCCATAAATACTGATATCCGAAAATGTGCGTAGACATTTCATTGTTGTGAAAATCCATAGAGAATATCTCGGTAGAGAGTTGTTAAGTACATTATACCTAGGTCTTGTAATAATTTTAATGGCTGCTTTTTTATATTTTTCCCTTTTAAGCAACCATGACTGCGGCCCATACAGGCCTGCCCGACCGGGGTAGTACCACCCTCCCACAGTAAATCGGCGTAAAGTAGCAATTTTAGCTGCGATTCATACCAACGATAAGTGAGAGAGCCCGAACTGCTTAACATCAGACGGGCCGTATGCTTTTTTCCTAGAATTTTGCTCTTCTAGGAATACAATAGGTAGTTGATAAAAAAATTATAAATTGGGATTTTAATCTTTTTCATCGCTTGAATACACGTTTTATATAATCTTGTACGTACTAATTCACCAAGCCAACTAGACACTCGGATGGAATGCGGCTTCCCCGCCCGTATAACCGCCACCGGCCTGCGGCTTCCCGCCCGCACACCGCCACCGCCTTGTGCGGGTGACGTCACATTTGACAATAATCTGGTATTAAAAAAAAAATATCGCGAGCGTGAAGTCTCTGAATGCTTTGTATGATAACTTGTCTCGTAACAAGTTATTCACCAGTGTGAACGCTTTCCACACAACCAACATCAACATGTCGCAATACTCGTAGTGACAACAAGTCATGCAACATGTTGATTGTCCGTCAATGGAAACGCAAATCTATACATGTCGTGAGATCTGTTGAATTCTGTTGAAATCAACCATGGATGTATTAACTCAGGATGCGCATCGCATGATCTTCCCCTCTAGCTTTTTTTTATAGGTACTAGACCAAAAATCTCTGACACGTATATAAAAACTGTTTTCGAAATCGATTTGATCAGAGTAAGTATCGTTTTCGCGGTGTAAGGTGCTCCGTGAAAAATGCCGAATTGTCCCATTAAACATGTGCAAAGAAATTACAAAAAATAGTAATATACAAAAAGATGGGGTAACATTTCATATGTAAGTATTTTTGATGTAATTAATGCAATTTTTCTATTAAATTCATTAAAATATTAAATGTCATAAGAATCGAAAACATTATCGATACAATTAATCGAGTACGAATTAATCGAATAGTCTACTGTGACCATAGACGAATCTTTTCTACCCTGGCAACTGTATTTTTTATTTGTCAAATAATTGTCAAATATTTGAACTTTGTAAACAAACGGATAAATACTGAATTACGCGGTGATAAACCAGTCGCAGGACGTTAAAAACGATTTACAATGAATAAATCATTAGTAATTCAACAAGAGAGGTGATTCACAAAGTTTACAGGCGGTGTCTCGCGGAATTTGAGGTGCAAAATATTTTGTCAGAACTCGACCATGTTTACCAAAGAACCGCTGATATTATAGGTATATAAGCAGTTTATTTTACAGTTTTTAAGTTAAATAATGTGTTTATTGTATACAAAGGCAGGCTCAAAGCTTCAGTTTACAGGATTTTCAGTAAATATACATTGATCGCTTAGAGGTACATTCGATTGAACACACTTGATACTTGGTAGTATTTTTATGTGTTGCTTTCATCTCGACCAATACATAAACTAAGGTTGCTTTATTTTTCTATGTTTGCTTGTCAGTTAACATCGTTACTTAATTACTAAATAAACAAATAATCTTAAAGCATTAAAGAAATTATCTTTTATTGAATTATTTTATTTTTCAGGTACCGTTAGAAGAATAGTCGAAAATTGCTCTTTACGATGACATTAATCGATTAATAATAAATCTTCAAGATGACAGCAATGCTGTGGAGACTGATGATGATGAGTTGATGAGGCAGCGGCAGGCCCACGCCAATATATGGATTTATCAGGAGTGGAATATTTAGACCAAGATTAAAATAAAAAAATAATTAAAAAACGCAGTAGCTATGATATGTTTGTTTTATTTTCCTAAAATACAAAAAAAAATAACTAACTCATGTTGAAACAAAAACACCCACTATCGAAACAATTCAGATAAATACGATCTCGATAAATTCTTGATCTTGATAAACGGAATCGAACCTGACACTGCTCCGGGTCCATATGACCCAGAAGCAGGCAGCGTCTGCTACTGAGGCGATGAATCACATATGGCATAAATATATGTATAACAAATATTATCTTATTGACCAACATCAAAGAAAACTTAAAAGTGCTTGCGCTTGCATTATGAATAATAAATAATAAATGAAGTATCAAAATTATTCAGTCGTATTAGTGAATGTTGCAAGAATGATTTTTTACTATAAACTTTTTGATTTGAACAGTGTTGTAGTAGTGTTTATTTATGATTGCAGACCGGTATCGATAAAAATATAATATATATAGTGTATAATAAACCTTGGGAGAGGCCTATGTCCAACAGTGGACGTCTTTTGGCTGAAATGATGATGATGACATTAGTATAATAATACCTATTACGTTTATACGTACCTACCTAACAAAAGATATCAGCCAGGCCAGTGGCAGCAGATGGCGCTGGTCGAGTGGGAGTGGGGGGGGATGAAACAGCTTATTTGGGAACATTAGGTACTTATTTTTTAGATAATCTCATTTTCAAGGAACTGAATTGGGATGTACCCGGAATCATCTTGTTTCCGTTGAATATTTACGCCTCGTGAGTTACTCATTATTTCTTGTTCAGCTGTTTCAGTAGAGATAATTCAGTATAATTCAGTAGATTATAATGACAGCTATAAATGTAATAATGAGTATATGAAACTATCGATATAGCTAATTAGAAATATCGATAGTGGTATTCACCATATTACACCGATGGTCCTACGGTAGTAAAATTTTGTATGTTGACGTATTAGATCTTTTAGTGTGCGTAAAATATACTAGTGTTGCACATTTCTTTACGTGTGCGTTTATAATGACACAAAATGTTTTGAGTAAGTGTGCGTCAATTTTAATGTAGTGGTTACCTCCCCTCCCCCAAGAATTGACAGAACATTTTGTTCGTTGAATTATGCGTGTTGCGAGTCCATTTTGTTACTTTGTTCAAGAAATCAACATGTTTTTGCGCAGTGGAAACGCGGGGTTAGCCAGTAATAGGTAATTCGTCAGTGAACAAAAGTAATTGAGTTGCATTATGTACTCGGTGCGTAGCATAGAGATCGAAGCGTAGCCTCTGAACGCGGCCCTAATTAGTAATGTGACAGTGACACTGACAGCAACCTCAACCCCTTCCCCCGTCCGTCTGTCTGATGCATAGATTTATTATTAGCAGATACGAAGCTATTGTTTATGGTATACATATTTGATGCAAATATGGACCACATTAACGAAAACATATCTGTCTCATTCTTACTCATGACAATATAGCTATGTAAAACAGTACAGTATATGTCATATATTTCTTTTTTCTGGAAGTTTTTGGTTAGTTCCGTCAGTAAGCCGCCTCCCTGAGGGCCTTTTTGGACCACCATATTGGGTTGTCGGCTATGGTCGGGTCACTATGGTTAGTAGGTACTTCATCTGTCATGTCAGCGTCTTAAACTAATTATTTTAAATTTTACGCTGAACTGTGTGTATTTTGGGACTCTTTATTATATTATTTAGGATTATTAAGGAAAAATCAATATAGTTTAGTGTTGCGTTAGGGCATGCAGTTCTGATTCTCTAAAGAATTTCGAAGGATTGTAATTTTTCAGGTTAGTTGTGTTATTTTCATATTTAAGTGTATTTATAGTGTATGAAAATACCTTTCGTGTACATTATATTAATTTTTAATTGAGTTCCCGTCTATATTCGTACTCTCGAATTCATATTTTCAAATAAAATAGAACTAACAAATATTTGCTATGTTTACATAAAAGCGTAGTGCTGTTCTTATAAGTTTTGTTTCAAAGTTATCGATACAAATTCTATTCACCTACGCGTTGGGCCGCGCCGTCACCCCGGGGTGACCACAAATAAATTATTTTTGTTTTGGAAGGTGCGTGACTGCGCCGCCTTAAATTTGTTTTATAATATATGTCATCACTACTCACGAACATAAAGATGCGCGACAGAGATAACAAGTTGATTTATGGATAGTGAACATTTTAAAATTAAATGTGGGATTTGCTAAAACGGCTTAAACTATGACCAAACTCATGGGAATGAAAAGGATCTGTCAACGTTAGGGACGTGCAAATACTTATCGATACGATAGCTTCGCGCCAACAATAGTGATGTAACTAGTCGATAATTCGTACGATAAAAATCTGACCGGGACCTCCACTTGAGACATTTATTTATTTCATAAACTTCTAATTAATACACAATTTGTGTGACATCTTTAATAACATTATAAGTTAATAGTAACATTATTTATATACACTTAACTACCTACAGGGTTTCCTATGGAAGATTATTTATTTCCTAGCACATACATTTTTAGAAGGCATAATTTGACGGCAAGGCGAAGATCTTCTACTCAGCCAAAGCAGCCAACGAATGCAAAATCACCGTCTGAATCTTCTTTCTCCTGCCCCATTCCCAGTTCATGTGGGGTCGGACCTCCTTGTACGTCGGCGCCAGGATAATCTATCCTGGGTTATCGTTGGTGCGATGTATAGGTATAGGACTTCCATATCCATCTCGTCAATGGTCCACCATGTAGCGGCTGGCCTTCCTCCTCCCCGGGGTTTAGTGGGTAGGTATGTCTAGAACGGTTCTTACTGAGTAGATGTCGCTTCTTCGCATTATGTGGCCATACCACCTTAGTCCGTTTTCCCTGAGCCTTAAGAATCGCCATCTGAGTAAAAATTCATAAATTTCAATTAACATAATAATCCTCACAATATTATTAGGTAGGTACTAGCTGTGTCCGCAGAAGCACTCGCGCAGATTCATTAGGTGAGATAACTGTAACTGCCATGCCAAATTTCATTAAAGTATAACCGTCAAATTTATAGAGATTTTAACCAGTTTACAATGATTTTAAAAAGTATTTCTAGGAACGAAAGTGATTGAGAATGCCAGTGCAAGTCAATTATAAATTTCTATACAAATCTACTGGATGTTATTGTATAACTTGTGTAATTTACCGGAATGATAATGTTCATTCCGCCGGGAAGCACTGGCCTTAACATTGGCTGGCAAAGCGATGAGCTCACAGAACATTTGATGAGTTGGTAACGGCGAATGACGGATCAGAGGGAAATAAATGAATTTTCATTGATCAGACCATCAGACCAATGACCTAAGAGAGAAAGGACGTGCCCTAAAACGGCTTAAAGAAGTTAAAATAGAGTTTATTCAAAATCTCCCGATTTCGCAAGATTTTTAGCTGATAAATTTGTCGATTTTTAATTTTACGCTTTTGCTACACTGGGCAGTGGTAGGTAGGGATGATGGCCGTGTATGCATGAGGCTCTCCACACGTGCATATTTTCGTGGTAAAGTTGAGGCGCCAACAAGGCCGAGACATTGAAATTCTGGTGGTCTCTAACGTTAAATTGCGAACCCCGAAGAGTTGCCATGTGAAAATGACTTTACTTGAGCAGCAGCGTCACTCTGCACAACCATTTTAGAGGGAAGAGGGTGACTCGCTCCACAGAGCCATAAAATAACATAATAGTCATAAATAAAAACATAATTTTGTACTGCATAGATATATAGTAATAGATCGGAAGCTATTGTTTATGGTGTACATATTTGATGCAAATATGGACCACATTAATGAAAACATATCCATCTCATTCTTACACGTTACAATTTAGCTATGTAAAACAGTACAGTATATGTCATATATTTCCTTTTTCTGGAATTTTTTGGTTGGTTCTGTCATTAAAATTCTCCTTGAAGATCTTTTTGGACCGACATAATGGCCGTTTTTCGATTACACGGCACGGCACCGGCGACGGCACAGTGACAGCTATTTGCGGGGTTTTAATTAGTCAGTAATCAATGACAACGGGTCACTGACCAATGAAAAAGCTGCCGCCATGCCGTCGCCGGTGCCGTGCCGTGTAATCGAAAAACGGCCATTGGATTGTCGGTTATGTTCGGCTCTCTCTGGTTAGTAGTTCATCTGTCATTCTACCGTTTTATCAAATTATTTTAAGTTTTACGGTAAACTGTGTGTATTTTGTGACTCTTTATTATATTATTTAGAATTATCAAGGAAAGAACAATATAGTTTAGTGGTGCGTTAGGGCATGCAGTTCTGATTCTCGAAAGAATTTCGAAGGTTTGTTATTTTCCAGGTTAGTTGTGTTATTTTCATATTTAAGTGTATTTATAGTGTGTGAAAATAAATGTTGTGTACATTATATTCATTTTTAATTGAATTCCCGTCTATAATCGTACTCTCTAAATCATATTTTCAACTAAAATAGAACTAACAAATATTTGCTATGTTTACATAAAAACGTAGTGTTGTTCTTACATGTTTTGTTTCAAAGTTATCGATACATATTCTATTCACCTACACGTCGGGCCGCGCCGTCACCCCGGGGTGACCACAAAGAAATTATTTTTGTTTTGGAAGGTGCGTGACTGCGCCGCCTTAAAATTGTTTTATAATATTTGTCATCACTACTCAAGACCATAAAGATTCACGAAAAAGATAACAAGTTGAAATATGGATAGTAAAAATTTTAAAATTAAATGTGAGATTTTTTTGTACTAAGACGGCTTAAAGAAGTTAAAATAGAGTTTATTCAAAATCGCCCGATTTCGCAAGATTTTTAGCTGATAAATTTGTCGATTTTTAATTTTACGCTTTTGCTACATTGGGCAGGGGTAGGTAGAGATGATGGCCGTGTACCTATGCATTAGGCTCTCCACACGTGCATATTTTCATGGTTAAGTTGAGGCGCCAACAAGGCCGAGATATCGAAATTCTGGTCGTCTCTAACGTTAAATTGCGAACCCTGAAGAGTTGCCATGAGAAAATTACTTTACTTGAGCAGCAGCGTCACTCAGCACAACCATTTTAGAGGGAAGAGGGTGACCCACTCCACAGAGCCACCGCAAGCAAGCAAGAACATTAGAGTGAGCATGACCATGAACCTAATACTAAAGAAGGACTGGGTCTAAGCAACTCGGCCGCGTTGCTTAGACATCGCACAACTCGGCCGCTGACGTCATCACAGTAGGCGTGGCTTAAGTCAGTGTGCTGTTGGCGTTCGTCCTGTGCAGACGTCTTGCCAACGTTTGCATCCCAAATATAATTCTATTCGACACTAGATGGCGTCCCTTTGTACGTAATTTTTTATCAGCATACACTTAGTGACATCTAGTGCAAAAAGTTAAACTACGTACTAACATAAAACGAAGTGAGTGGTTCTGCTATTTACTGGTAGATAGATGCCACGCATTTCTTAACCCCCACCACCCGCGCCTTCCCGCGCAAATTTCCACGCATTGTTTCATAGAGATATCTACTAAGAACACCTCTGTCTTTAGTATTTACTCTATGAGCATGACCGATCCATTACCGCATTGACACAGTAATAATAATAAAAACATAATTTTGTACTGCCTACCCCCGATTAACGAGATATTTGTGCTGCGGTCTCTTTCCCCCTTCATGACACTTGACTGACCGACCTTCGTGTAGTACACCCGCCCCGTCGCGGTGCCTCCTGTGTCTAAAAACCTTAATCGCACGAAATCTACTCAATCCTTTGTGTAATTGTGTTGTGTGAACTGGATAAACCCAAGTGAGGGATTTAGTGACGTGCCTGCGCAGAAGGACCTGAGGATCCAGCCATACCACCCTGGAAATGCGCCCGCCTCCATCGTGCCGGTAATGTACACGCTTGACATTGACCTGACCCTAACAGATATGTGTCCCCCCTTTTTTGCCTTATTTGATTTAGCCCAGCATAGCTGTACCTACCTAATCATGACCCAGCACTTTTCCCGCGACATGATCGTTAGGTATATCGATATGGATACTATCGACTATCTAAAAGTACAACACTTTTAGCTGTGGGCGGAGTCGCGCCATTTTGGACTGCCGTTTGCTCGTGTTTGGCTTCAGATGACGTCACATAGGGCCAGTCCTCAATCTTTCTTATGGTCAATGTAGTTTTGGCAGGAATTCGATATGATCAAACCAAAAACAATATTCGAAGTCCGGTCTCTTACTCTTTACATTCTCTTTGGCTGATCATAGATAGAGAAACGATCTGATTGGGTCTGATGCAAGAACGTAAATAATAACCTCAAATTTTTAATTTTATTTTAATTTAAAGACTGTCTAAACAAGCGTGTGTTTAATCGTAGTTATTATACTATATGCTCTTTGCGTCTGTTATGCAAAGAATCTTGATTTTATTGGAGTAAGTAAAATAATAAAAGAAAAGGTACTTTATGAACTTACTTCCAACAGTTTTACATTCTTATCAGCTGTTATCAATAAAGTTTATCAGCTGACTGATTTGGACAAAACCTTGAAGGATGATGGACGCAGAATATGATAAAAAGGTCATTGAACTGAAAAGCAAAATCCAGAGCTTCCCTGATTTTCCGAAAAAAGGGATTTTGTTTTGGTGAGTTTACGAAGGTTATAGATAAGTAATGCGGCGTGTGTAGGCGGTTCAAATAAGAACTCCTCATATTCCCTTTGAATCCTAGGACGGAAACCTACCATGTTCAATGATAGATAATATCATCATCATCATTAGGTATTTCAGCCAAAAGATGTCCACTGTGGGCCATAGGCCTCCCCAAGGTATTCCTCAATGACCAGTCCTGTCTTACGTGTACTGGAAGAACCAGCGTGGGTAGGTCTCTATGACAAGGTGGACCGATGACCTAGTGAACGTCGTAGAAAACTGCTGGATAGATACTATAACTTCCCAAAAATCCAAGCATATTTTAAGCTAAGTTTAGACTACCGACAAAACTTGCAAAAGTTGGCTTCTGCGATTGATATCAATGCCTTCCCCAAGCAATTCCTCCTAAAGTGAACTTGCCACAATTGTTTACATGTTAGGAAGCAGTCGAGTTTTGAAAGTTATGTTGCTAGTGTAATCTCAGCTTTATAAATAACTTCAGGCCATGACAATTGACATTTTATTTTACAGGGACATTTTTTCAGCCATTGCAGATGGTGGTACCTGCAAGCTCCTTCAGAGTCTATTGGTACAGGCCATTCGCACTCAGTACCCGGACGTAGAAGCCGTGGTCGGCTTGGAGGCACGGGGATTCCTGTTCTCATTCTCATTGGCAGCTGAGCTCGGGATCGGCTGTTTACCAGTACGCAAGAAAGGCAAACTGCCCGGAGAAGTGGTGTCTTATAAATATGATTTGGAATATGGATCGGTAAGTTATACAAACTGGAGGTACAAGCAAAGATGTAGTAAAACCTTAGTATGCAAGGTACCCGATATCCACTTAGTCACACACCACCTAGCATTGCTGCTGCATAGTTGCACGCGTGCACACGCTAATGATTGTGTCTAATAACGACACAATGTATATTATATTCATCTCTTTCTAACAACGAGTCTGGTGTATATGGCTTCTTCTGATAACACATTATGTACCAAATAAAAACGGTGTTTTGACAGATATTGTGTAGAACAGTGGATGAAGTCATACTACTCTACTATAACTATCAAATGATAATAAGTCAATGATTCCGCGGTCCGTCCACTACGTAGCGGGAGCTACTGCCACAGGAGTGCCCAGGCATTGGCCCAGGCTCACGATGTTGTTGTGGGCGGACCGCAGAATCATTGACTTATTATCATTTGATATTTATAACCGAGTGTCTAGTTGGCTTGGTGAAGTAGTATGATGATTCCGACACAGGCCCTAAATGAGAGTTATTTATTCCGTTCCAGGACATCCTCGAACTACAAAAGGACTCCATCCGTCCGGGCCTCAAGTGCGTCATAGTGGACGACCTGCTCGCGACTGGGGGCTCCATCACTGCCGCCACAAACCTGCTGCGGTCCTGCGGCGCTGACGTCATCGGGTGCCTCGTCGTGATAGAGTTAGTAGACTTGAAGGGACGAGACAACATTCCAAAGGGATTGTCTGTACATTCCTTGATTAAATATGACTAGCTTGTTGACACATACTATACTTGACAAAAATATTTGCTATCCTTCTCATGGTTATAAAGTATGAGGAAGATAGAAATATTTATAGTTCATTGATGACAGCAGAATTGGCAACATTTGCTGATAGCTCAGATCAAATAAAAAACATTTTTTCTTTTTTATTTGGTCGGAGTTTGATAGAAGGATTAACTGTAGCAGAAATAAGGGCTCACACAAATGGCTAGGCCACACTGCATACCACACTTCGACAGACCAATAAACCAAGACGACCAATATGTCTACTATGGTATGACAATCTTAGATTCATTCAGGCGAAGTAAACAGACAGCTAGAAATGTCATTTTTCTGTGTGAATTTTAGCGTTGTTTTATTTCTATCAAAATGTGACATCGCCGTTGAAGGCCTTTTAGGGCATAGTTCACATATACACTCACGGACCGCTAGAACAGTAAGCAATTGTTTCATGATGATTGGTGACAACCAGTTTACTGCTGTAACGGGCCGTTAGTATGTTGGTGAACTTAGCCTTAAGTCGTTATGCATGCCTATAGTGATGTCACAAAAAAAACCAAAGAGCAGCAAAACTAATTATAATATTTTAGCGCATTTTAAGAGTTGTTTTTATATTTTTTATTTTGAAGTATTTTTACACCTAGCAACATTATGGTTATTTTTTGTTATGGATGGTAACAAGTCTATTGTTTATCCGCTTAACCGTGCGTTTCCACTGCACAAAAACATGTTGACACAACATATTGCTGTCTCTATTTTTTTTTTGCTGCCATTAAATAGAGACAACAATATGTTGTGACAACATGTTATTGCGCAGTGGAAACGCACGGTCATGAACTCCACTAAAATAAGTAAGTACCTACATAATTTATTTGACTTTTAAAGCTTGTATTTTATACTTACATACTTAATAAGTAATAGTGAACTGTAAATAGGAAAATAATCAATTTTGTAAAACACTGCTCAAGAAATAGCTAAGTTGATAGTATAAGTATTTAGTAAGTGCTTACGTAAAAATCATTCCAGGTTAAAATGTTTTGTAGGTACCTATCTATACTAATATATAAAGAGGGAAATGCTGACTGACTGACTGACTGACTGACTGACTGACTGACTCATCAACGCCGAGCCGAAACTACTAAAGTTAGAGACATGAAATTTAGATAGTAGATATATTTTGTGACGTAGGCAAGCAATAAGAAGCGATTTTGTAAAATTCAACCCCTAAGGGGGTTAAATAGGGGATGAAAGTTTGTATGCAAGTTCGTCATTTTTCAAGTTAGAATTATGAAAATTTGTGTTGAGGTGTCTTTTTAAAAATAAAAAATATGGTTTTCGGCGTTTTTGAATATTCAACCCCTAAGGTGGTAAAATAGGGGATGAAAGTTAGTTGGGAAGTTTGTATAGATGTTTGTCATTTTTGAAGTTAGAATTATGAAAATTGGTGTTTAGGTTCCTTTTTAAAAATAAAAAACTTGAATTGCTGCGTTTTTGAAAATTCAACCCCAAAGGGGGTAAAATAGGGGACGAAAGTTTGTATGGAAGTACGTCATTTCTGAGGTTAGCATAATGAAAATTTGTGTTTGGGTTTCTTTTTACGTATTAAAAATAATAATTTCAGCTTTTTTTAAAATTTCAACCCTAAGGGGTTAAAATAGGGGGGGAAAGTTTGAATGGAAGTTCGTCATTTTTTGAAGTTGGAATTATAAAAATTGGTGATTAGGTGACTTTTAAAAGATAAAAAATATTAATTTCAGGGTTTTTGAAAATTCATCCCCTAAGGGGGTAAAATAGGGGATGAAAGTTTGTATGGAAGTTCGTAATTTTTGTAGTTAGAATTATGAAAATTGGTGATTATGAGTCTTAAAAAAAAGCGTTTTTGAATATTATACGGGGTATGGGATACGGGATACGCGATATGGGATACGGGATATGGGATATGGCATACGTGATACGGGTTACGGCATGTGGGATGTGGGATACGGGATACGGGATGTGGGATGCGTGATACGCGATACGGGATACGGGATACGCGATAGGGGATATGGGATGCGTGATACGGGATACGGATACGGGATACAGGATACGGGATACGGGATAGGGATACGGGATAGGGATACGGGATACGGGGTACGGGATACGGGATATGAGATACAGGATCCGGGATATCCAGGAT
Organism: Drymonia ruficornis; assembly: GCA_947859195.1. Taxonomy (NCBI): domain Eukaryota; kingdom Metazoa; phylum Arthropoda; class Insecta; order Lepidoptera; family Notodontidae; genus Drymonia; species Drymonia ruficornis. The sequence continues at coordinate 6,945,061 of OX401927.1, forward strand.
ACGGGATTTGGGTTCCAGCAAACGGAAACGGAATTTGTTAAATTTATATCCTGCGCGGACGAAGTCGCGGGCAAAAGCTAGTACTTTATAAATAAAAGTTATTTCTACTTATTATAATTTATTTGTTTTTATTACAAGGACAACTTTGGTATCAAAAGGCAGGTAGGTTATTTAAATCTATGATTTTAATAAAATGTAATGGGAGCTTGTCTGTAGGTGTCATAATTTAATGTAAGTCAAGATTTCAATATCGTAATTTTATGATTAGCGATCCAGTAACTGTGGAATTTGGCAATGTGGTACTGGAATAGTTAGTCTTTTAACAATGACGTGTGCTGTGACTGTTAGCACTGGTACATGTCTCAATTTGCAATAATTAACACGATAATATGATATCGTGTTAATTATTGAAAAACGAACATTCATACTAGGATACGATTATGGTCTTGATTGTCCCAAACAACAAAAGAGTTCTGCATACATTATACGCGAAATTTTAGAGATATTTTAACCAGTTCACAATGGTTTTAAAAGCATTTCAAAGTGATTTGTAATGCCATTGCAAGTCGATCATAAGTTTATATAAATTTAGGGGTAAATACTAAATATTGCAGACACATTTACCTACTTATTGGTTGTTATCTAATCGATGCACATACAGGTATGGTCATTACAGATTCTTGTGATACAAGGTAGTTCCTTCAAGGGAGTCTGGAGTAGTTGAAGAAAGGGACGCAATCAGTGTGTCACCACTGCCTTCATTTGTTTTCGTATCCTTTCCTGCTATCGCCGGCACTTTGACTCCTTCATCTTTATGAGATTCTGGTACTTCAGTTGTAGAGTTCACGTTAGCTACCTTTTCAGCACTCGCTTCAGGTTTCTCTGTACTGTTACCGTTCACTTTAGTATCATCATCGATAGTCGCACCCTGGGTTTCAGTTTCGTTTGCCACGTATTCGTCTTCTGATATCGTATAGACGTCCACACTGAAATACAGTCCTCTAAGTATTGTCGGGCTCTTGAGCTCGATTGTAACGTTCTTCTGTCCCACTCCGCCTTCAGTGATCATCACCACTCCATCCTTGTCTGGTCTGTTGTCCGTGATGTCTATACGACTGATGACTTCTCCCTCTGATGCACTGACGAAGACTGTTCGGACCTGTCTCAAAATACTTGGGCTAGCGGTGAAGTTCTGATCGTAAACTTTCCTACCGGCATTCTGGACTCCCACTGAGACGTCATGGCTAGCCACAGAGGCCACCAGAGCTATAAGTGTTATAAGATGAACGTACATCTTGGATGTTTAGGAGCAACTGCCGCGCGCTACAGTTCCATTAGCTTATATAGGGCAGGTCGTTAAGGAAAATTTTAAAGCACATTTAGTCACGTTACTTACTCACCTGAATCTTTATTACCATGTATTAAAACTTCCTACAGGAAAATTGTGGTGCAGTCAATGACAAATTGAGTTGTTGACCTGTAAACATACTATTATGAATAAGTAGTATGACTCAATTGGAGGTCTGGGGGCTTACCACAAGCTCTTATTGCGATTCAATTATAGGAACGTTTTAATGACGTTTCTTATTGTCATGACAATAAGGTAGGTCATTGCACAAAAAGTCGCTGAAACGTTAATACGTTCCTGTAATTGAATCGCAATAAGAGCTTGTGGTAAGCCCCCTGGTGTCTTTTATTGGCGGATGCCTTTGTTGTTTCCTTACCTGATGTTATCTCCGGGGTATTATCTCTCACAGAAGATCGGCGTAAAGTAGCTAGTACACTGTGTTCCGTACGATGAGTGAGAGAGCCGAAAGTCCAACCCCCTCCCCCTGCCCCACCCTCTGACCCACAACCCTTCAGGTCGACAACGTGGATGCGATGCCTTTGGTATTGCAAGCATCTATAGGCTACAGTACTGCTTAACATCAGGCGGGCCGTACGCTTGTTTGCGACCTTAGCCACATACAAAAACCTCGTAGTATGAAAACTTCACATCAGAATGAAGGTACTTGTTTTATGCATCTATTGTGTCTACTCTCTTATACCAGACTTTATCAATAATTTGCTTCCCTTGTAGTGACTCATAAACAGGGCCGGATTTAGAGATCTGGAGGCCCTGAGGCAACAAAAAAGTGGAGGACCCTGGCCTCTAATTATTTTTCAGATAAAATGAACAAAATTTTCAGTCGTGTTTTTCAATAAATAATTTATTGTGAAACCAAGTGAATTTTTGGAACAACGCACAATCAATATATTCAAAAACAATAATTTTCTGGAATTAAATTTAAGCGTTAACGAACGGAACCTTCCGAGCTTTTTTCGACAAAAATTGTTGATGATTTCGCTGAAATCCAGTTCCTGAAGTAAATCACTTTTAAATAGGTAGGTACTTTTTGATAGACGGTTTTGCTTATATTTTTTTATAATTTACATTTTTGAAAATTTTATGACAAATGTTTTTTTCTTCGGAGTCTATTGTGGGGGCTCCTCTTTTGTGGAGGCCCGGGGCTGTTGCCCCGAATGCCCTCCCCTAAACCTGGCCCTGCTCATAAAGTTAAATTATATTAAAAAATTGGGGTCAAAATCGTGGTCTCTTAATTCTTGAGTCATTCTATCTGATCAGACATACGTTTGTGAGTCATCATTGTACCTGCAAGTTATCGAGAAGAATCTCGACGTGCTCTGAATCAAATCAACTGGCCTACGTGCAGTATTGGACAGAGGACTTCCGAGTTATAATAATACTAGCTGTGCCCCGTGGCTTAGCCCGCGTGGAAATTGATGTGTATTTATTTTAGATTGGCCTATGTCTTATTCCAGAGCCTACGCTTCTAAATAAACTATCTACATTTAAAATTTCATTGAAATCGATTTAGTAGTGCTGGAGATACGTGGTAACAAACATTCACTTTCGCGTTTATAATATTAGTAGGATATTGCCCGAAGAACTGATGGTCGATGGGGCAGAAAGGTTCTTGAGTGGCGACCACGTACCGGAAGACGCAACGCCCCCCACAAGAACGACGACCTGCTGAAGGTCGCGGGAAACCGCTGGATGTAGGTGACATAGGACCGGTCGTTGTGGAAAATCTTGGGGAGGCCTATTTCCAACAGTGGACGTCTTTTGGCTGAAATGATATATCTCATTACCATGTACCGATAAAGTTCAAACGACCGTGAATTGGCCAATCACAGTGCTCGAAATCACCCAGCTCCGCGTCAATGGAAACGCACCCTAACCGTTTTGTTGGTCATAAGCCGCTCCACTCATTAGTTGTTTACTGCGGTCAGTTACTTTAGGTACTACCCTAGGTACCTACTACAATGATGAACATCCTGTTACTCACTCGGGGATCACGGAGTAAATTGCAAGTGCATTGTTGGTTTCGAGAAGTTTCATCATGGAGAATTACTACTACCACCAAGCTAACTAGGAATCTGTCAAATGTGACGTCACCCGCATAACAAGGCGGTGGCGGTGTGCGGGAGGTGTGGCGGGCGGGAAGCCGCAGGCGGTGGCGGGTGTGCGGGCGGGGAAGACGCATTCCATCGGAGCTCTTAGTTGGTTTGGTGCAGTAACTTGTACGACCAACTCGCACCCAGTGTGCGCACTCCCGTAGTACTCGGAAGGTCGGGATCATTCGTGTTGTTCGTACGTGTATGCACGAGTAAAATTCGGACGAAAACGCAAATCGTGCCCAAAGTGAGCGCGGCCCGCGCTCACTTTGGGCACGAATTTTCATCGTACGTCGACGCATGATCGTCGTCGTACGAATTAAGTGCTCACATTGGATACGTTTTCTTCCGTCAAATAGGTTGCAGAACCGCGCGGTCTCAACCCAAGATGAGCGGTAACGCACGAACGCGTTTCAAATCCCAGCAGGTTCGGATTGATTTCGGACGTCGCGGCGTCGGAACTATGCGTACGTACAATTCGCACCCAGTGTGCGCACTCCCGTAGTACTCGGAAGGTCGGGATCATTCGTGCGTGTTCGCACGTGTACGCACGAGTTAAAATTCGGATGAAAACGCATCCAAAGTGAGCACGGCCTAATTCCATTCCTTTCCATCCATCAATAATAACAGGATATTATTATAACCAAAATAATGTTTATTTCAAAACACATAATTTTAAACGTTTCTAAACAATTTATTTGCTGGATTCAGCGCAGTAGTCCGGCTTCGAGCAGGGGCACTTCTCACGCATCTTCAGCCCCTTGGCCATTTGCTTCATGAACGGATGGATTTCTTCACTGAAGAACGGTCTGGATGCATAAACACGACTTGAGAATGACGCTAGGCAGGTATGGCCAGATAAACACCAATGTGTGGTGTCAAGGCATAGGCGTATCAAGCTTTTGCTCTAGGGGGAGCGTGAACCAAAGATTTTGGTACTTACTGGCGGGGTAATAAGGGTGGGAAAAGCATAATTTTTAGTACGATGTAGGTACTAACCGACACCGCATCCTATTACTACGATGTCGGTACTAACCGACACAACATCCTATTAGTACGATGTGGGTACTAACTAACCGACACAGCATCATATCGCTCCGATATGGGTACTAACCATGGACCAATTACTAAGGGGACTGGCCCTAAGCAAGTCGGCCGAGTGGTCGGCCTAGTACTAACATCGACATAAAACGAAGCGAGTAGTTCAACTATTTACCGGTAGATAGAACAATGAAAATGAAAAAACAATGACCACGTTTTTTTTCATACATATAGGTATCTAATAAGGGCACTTCTTTCTTTAGTCTTTACTCTGTGGTACTAACCGACACCGCATCTTATCACTACGATGTGGGTACTAACCGACACAGCATCTTATTTATTTGCTCCTGGTACTCTTCTGTTGCAATCTTGGCTTTCTTTAATTGGTCCAATTCCTCTTGTTTGGCTCTTTCCTGTTTAGAAATTATATTATTGGAATACCCAACCGATTTACCAGCTCAATTTATATCGAGTTTTAGTAATTACTAGCTTTTGCCCGCGACTTCGTCCGCGTAAAATTTAAATTAAAAAAAAAATCGAATCTCTGATCCCGTATCTCGGATCCCGTTTTTACCGGATCCCGTTTGCTGGATCCCCGTAGCCTGAATATCGTATCCCGGATCCCATATCCCGGATCCCGGACAGCCTATGTTACTTAGGGATAATGAATGATATGATAATGTATGATAATGAATGAATGAATTTTTGAAATCGGTCCAGTAGTTTTTGAGTGTACTTACTCATTACAAACATACATACAAAAATACAAATCGTTTCTCTTTATAATATTATTAGTATAGAAGTATAGATATAGATTGATATAGATTACCGTAGAGTATACCAATCCTTAAGTTCTAAGATGCCGAATAGTGGTTCAAAACTACCTTCAAGAGCTGGTTGTACTCGATCTGCTCAACGAGCTGCCTCTGATGCTTCTTCCTGGCCTCCGCGTCAGTCAGATCCTTGTGAGCGGCGAGTTGATCCAACTGTTCGCCCAGCTGGCGATGGTACTCATCTTGTTCAGCTAATTTTGCCTTTAGCGTCTCCCGGCCCGCTTGCCGGTCTTTTATCTGGTCGACCATCGCTTTGCGGACATCCTTTGTAAGCAAAACAATGAAAATAAACTGTCAGCTATTGTGATAGGGATTTTTATTACTTACCCTAATAGTATAAAGGCAAACCTGCGTAAATAGTCTACAGGCAAACTTATATAATCTTACCTTATTAGTCAACAGGTAATCTTACCCTACTAGTCTACAGGCAATGTTAACCAAATAGTCTACAGGCAAACTTACTCAAATAGTCTAAAGGCAATCCTACCCTTCTATAGTTAACGGTCAATTCTACACTTCTAGTCAACTTCTAGTCATTGGGCAATACTACCCTACTAGTAAACAGGTAATCTTGTCCTAAGTCTACAGGCAAAGTTGCCCAAATAGTCTACAGGCAAACTTACCACAGTGGTCTAGGGGCAAACTTACCCTATTAGTTTTCTGCGACCACAAGAGGTACTCGCAGCGCTTCTTGTCAATAACTTCTTGCTGGCGCTGCGCCTCTGCATGCAGGTCGTCGTCATTCGCGTGCTCGAGCCGGGCCAACTCTTCCTTGAACTCAATCATCTTTGCGTTGCATTGGTCAACTTCTTGCTGTGGAGTAATGAGTAAAACTAGGTTGCTTGGAATGAATATGAAGTGACGTATATCAACCGCTTTGTGAAAACGGGACAATCCAATCGTCATCGAAATGGCACACCTCGCTCGCTAAATAGAATCAACATATGTTTCTGTTAGTGAGCGCAGCCAGATTTGCTCCAGAGCTTAGCAAAAAATTGTGAACATGTGAAAGAAGCGAACACATTTCTTTTTCTAAACTAAAGTTGCTTGCTGCCTAGGCCTATGGAAGATTGCCCTACTCCCTGTAAAGCACGAAAAATTTAATGATGTTGTTTTTAATTGCGAGGTGATTTGGACCCGTTTTTAAAATTCTAAACGTGGACTATAAGTTCACAGACGACTAGGTACTAAAAAAAAATCGCCAAGTTCTGCCGCCCTAGGCCCGGGCCTACTCGGCCTTAGAGAAATCCGCCTCTGCTCAGCCCCACATACCTCTTTCTTCCTCCTTAAAGCAAGATCCGCTTTGATATCAAGGACACCCTGCCCCGTGAGCGAGTCCCACGTGTCTCCAATCAGCTTCTGCTCGGCATCCCGCTTGGCGACCGCGACGCGACGCTCTTCGATCATCTCGTTCATATCGCGGGCCACTTGGACCGCTCTCTCTTGGCGTTTGCGTTCAGCTATTTTTTATTTTTTGTTTAATTAGAACATCCACAGGACGTTCACTAAGACAAAAAAAACTACGAAACTCTGTCGACATAGCGGCATAATCGCGCTCTCGTCTGCGTTTTCAGATTTTCATAATTATGTGTCTAAACTTCAAGTACAAATGGGGGTATACGACGCGTGTAGTATATACGGGCATTTATCAAGCATTGAAGATATGCTTCGAGGATAATAAAGTAGGCCTTAATGTGTTCATTAAGCCCCACTATCCACGATGCCACGAAGCCAGATAACCTTTGATGTCCACCTTTATACGGCCCCACAGACCATAAAAACATAGACACCGAATAGCCGGGCACCTTCGCTGGCCTAGCTTATGGTCATATCGACATATTTGAATCAAAATTCGTCATCTTTCCCGATACCTAACGATTGCATTCTCATGCAATAGTGGACGTGTGACGGGAATCCGCTGGATGCGAGTAGCGCAAGACCGTTCATTGTGGCGAATCTTGGGGAGGCCTATGTCCAGCAGTGGACGTCTTTCGGCTGAAATGATGATGATGATGATGAATGAGTGGACGTGTCTTGTCTTCTTGGTCTGTGGAGGTCTCGTACCGTCTTCCTCTTTCTTATTCTCCGCGTCCCAAATAGACCTGAACCATAGAGTCTCTTGTTTGAGTCTCTCCTTCTCTTGCTCTCGGTGCAGTTTGAGTTGTTCCATGTGTTGGTCGGAGTGCATCTTGCAATCCTGGTCGCGACGGTAACGTGCGATTGCATCGTGTTCCATTCGGGCAGTCTGCGGCCAAATATCATACACCATCATTGATGTATTATTTTAATATGGTACCATCTACGGGCAACAGCAGACATGCGGCGATTTTGCGACTGTAGAGAGAAAGAGAGAGAGATATACTGAAGAGAGTCGCCAAAACGCGACGCAGCAACGATACAGTCGCATAATCACCGATCGCCGATACTAAAAGTAGCATATCTGCTGTGGCCCTAAGATAGCAATCACTAAACTTGTGCTCAACGTATCACTAAATGCTGTGCACCTTATGGAGGGCGAGCCTCTAGCCTTTCGTTCGCATTCGCATAGCTCACCACGGTGGCTCAGGGCGAACTGGCCAATCATTGAAGAATCATTCTTGGGAATGAGATTCGCATAATTAAACCGAGTATCTTAGAGATGCAAGTCGTCTTTTTAAACCTGGACACCTTGATTCTAAGTTGGGCAATAGAAAATAAGCTAAAACATCGTAAAAGATACTAGGACTTCAGACATTCAAAATATGTTCCTCTCACCAGAGCTTCAGCTTCCTTCATAGCGACTTCATACCACATCTTATCCATCTCCATTTCTGCCATCTTGCGAGCCTGCTTCTCCTTTATCTGATATAATTGGATCTGCTGAGCCTCTTTGGCGCGGAGTTTGTATATACACGGCATAACGTGGGCGCATTTAGACCTGTTTAAAGTTAAATAAGGTTCCGTTGTAAGTAGGTACTTTATCATTAAATATCTCAAAAACATTCAAGAATTTAGTAATCTATTTTTGACTATATGAATGGAGGGAGTCCTTTTCCGAACCAAATTCGATTCGATACCCTACTGTTATTGCTGATGAGCCCTGCCAATAGAATCTATGGAAATTTTGGATGTGGTGGGTACAGCCAGTAGCAGTAAGTAACAGCATTTCTGGGCCATCGACACATATCAGGGCCCGTGCCCGGGACGTGGACGGACCGTACTCCGTCAGAAGCTCAAAAAATGTCGGGTTGTAAATTTTATTAACTCTTTCACGTTCTCGTCCACTTCACGGGCACACGTGAACGAGAACGTGATTGAACGTTAATGGGGTGATGGGGCGTTGTTTGGGTTTGATTAAAAAGGAGTTCTAGAGATTTGGAGGCGCCCCAAGACTAGAGGCCCGGGGCACAGAATCCCGGGGTGGCCACTCTCTACATCCTAGCCCCCAAATTCATAGAAAGTTTTGATTGACTTGCAGTGGAATTACAAATCACATTTGTTCCTAAAAATTCTTTTCAAAACCATTGTAAACTGGCTAAAATCTCAATGAATTTGGAGGTTAGTCTACCACCGCTCAGAAGAATCTCGAAACTCACAGCGGTGTATCCTTGTACTTCTCCTCGTGTTCCTTCTTGCGCTTCTCAAGTAGGTACGCGAGCCGGTCCTTCTTGTCTTGCCACACTAGCTCCGCGCCCGCCTGCGCCTGTTCCACCATCTTACGAATATTCATCTCCTCTTCGACAGCCAATAGCTCCTTTAGTCTGGATACATTGGCTTTTATGAAAATAAACTTATTTTGCCTCTGATATTGCAAGCGTCAATAAGCTACAGTAACTGCTTAGCATCAAGATTAACGGTAAAAATGCATAATGTATCTCACATGTAAGTTTAAAATCTATCTTGGATTGTTGCATGCAACGATTGTTTATTGGCAAGCTCTACCAAAAAAAGGGATTGTAATACCAATCCTAGATAGCAAGAATTGTATCAGGATTCATTACTAATTTCATGGTTAGCATGGGCTGGAATTCCCATTCCTATCACAACATTGCACTGTAGGTTGCACTCAAGATTGGGGGGGAATAATTAAAAGAACACTTAGTATTGAATACCGCCAAACGTAGGTACTAAAAGCACCTACTTGTTCCTCTTCACTTTGAGATCCTCTTGATAAGACGCCAAACACAGGTCCACTCGACGCGACACGTCTTTGATAAGAGACCTATAAAACAGCCACGAAATATAGGTAGCATAACAAAAAAAAAATGGAACAGGTACATCAACAAGGAGAGTTATAAATAAGGTTCAGAATTAGCATGGCATTCAAACGAAGCGCGTAAGATTGCCTTTAAAATAAATACGCGCTTTAATACAAGTGTATAAGATTGCCTCAAAAATAGTGGGCGCTATAACACAAGAGCGTGTAAGATTTTGTAAAAATTGTGGGCGCTGTAACTCAAGAGCGTGTAAGATTTCGTAAAAATAGTGGGCGCTGTAACTCAAGAGCGTGTAAGTTTGCCACAAAAATATTAGGCGCGATAAAAGTGTGCAAGATTGCCACAAAACATAGTAGAAGCTATAGGTTACTTGAGTTTGTAAGATTGCCTCAAAAATAGTAGCCGCGATAACAAGTGTGCTAGATTGGCTAAAAGAATTGTAGAAGCTATAACAAAGAATAATAATAATATCCTGGGACATTTTTTACACTCGGCTACCTGATCCCAAACTAAGCAGAGCTTGCACTATGGAAACCAGATAACTGATATTACTACATATACTACTTTTTTATTTGTAAATACATACTTAATATACATATACACCCAGACTCGGGACATACAGACATGTTCATGCACACAAATGCATGTCCCGGGTAGGAATCGGACCTACGACCTGCAGCGTGAAAGGCGCCATCACGCCAGCGGGCTCGTCGAGTGGTGTAGAAGTGTGTAAGTTTGCCTCAAATAGTAGGCGCTATAAGCATAGTTAAGACTTTAAAGTACAAATACCTGCGATCGCATCGTATAAAGAAGTCGCTGTACTGTCTGTCCTGTAACTCCTTGAGTCTTGCCTCGGCGCCTTTTCGTTGCTCTTCCTCTTCTAAGCGAAGTTTCTTCACGAACCTCACGTACCGAAATGTGGAGCTCAACACACGAGCCGTCTATATCATACCAATGCTATAAGATTTAAATTGTGTATTGATACTAGTAGATCTTAAAAGATAGGGCATAGGCTTCACTTAAACTACGAGACCCCTACTCTGGCTTATTTAGCCAGAATTGAGATTTAGGAATTCTGGTATCAGTCACCACACTGGTCACTGTAGGTTAGCTGTTAAACTAGACTCGTGTGCTATGGGAGCATCAGGAGCACCATGAAGACCCCGTTTCCCATCCCACATATCCCCAAATCCTAATCACCGGATCCCTTATGTATGATGAGGGATCCGGCGATTTTTTCTGTGCTATCTTCCTTAGCGTCACCACACACTGCCCCATGTTTTTCGAATACTAGTTTTTTTAAGAATGAGCATTGATATAGGATTGGTATCTTCAGCGCGCTCTAACTATAGATAGGTACAGCACTATCTTAGAAATATAGATCCTTGAATGCGACAAACTCAACACTGTAGTGTGTAAGGAACACCGCAGACTTGCTACTTTATGCATCCGCGATCAGCGATTTAGTTGCTTTTAGCATCGGAGCAGTCGCTGCGTCCGACCGCAGAGAGTCGCCAAAATGCGATGCAGTCGCAAAATCGCCGATCGATGATGCAAAAAGTAGCATGTCTGCGGTGGCCCTAAGTTAGGCAAGTCTAGGCTAGATCGACGAGTTATATCTTAGACCATACGTGGTAACAATCCGGCACTCCCCGAGGTCCCAATCCATCTTTAGGTATCTTCTGTCTTTCGGGCTGCGGCGCTGGTTGCATTATAAATCCTATAATCCCTATGAAAATGCAATATTTTTAGATATAAAAGTATTGTAATGGCAAACAAACAATACAAATGTCACAAGAATGTGAAATCTCACAAGTCGCTATTGTATTTATTTTATTTTTGAAACTGTCAATGCTTTAATAAAATATGCGGCAAGATCCATAGATAGAGAGCATAACCTTATTTATAGGTGTAGAATGTTTGTTCCAAAATGTGTTTACTATGGTTGGTTCTATGCGCATATTACTAAAAAAACTGCCGATTATAAGGAAGATCTACCTACTCATGAATTTATATTTAGATTAAAGCTCCATAGTTTTACTAGAATAAATCTACAATTATTAAGAAGTCCTCTAAAAACGGGGTAAAGTCTCCAAATGCTTATTTCAAGCTTACCCTGTATATAGCTATCTCACTGCCTGTGGTAAGTATTAGTTACTATAAGAAGAGCACCACCACGACCTAACTATGCAATTATCTATTCTAAAATAATATTTTTTTTGTTTATAAGATTTTTTTAATCAAACTTAAATAAACTAAGAAAATCAACAATTTAGTATCAATTGGCACTGATTAGCCTTTTAAAGTCAGTACATTGTACTATGTACTTAGGAACTACATTAAAAAAAAACAAGTTACAAACTTACTACAAAAGAAAAACATAATTAAAGTTTAGCAAAAAAAAGCAAACCTTGTTCCAAAAACGATTAAAATGTAAAGGTTAGAAAACAATCAACGATAAACAAATACATAGATCAAAGAAATAGGCCATAATGTTATTATGGCCTTATAGTCATGTAACTATAGGAGTCATCATCACTCCTTTTAGAAATAAAAATAAGTGTAAAAAATATAATATCTACGTTAATTCGGTAGGATATATAAAAATACATCTACGAGTATTAAGGCCGCCATAGACGGACTGCTTGGAGCAGTCGAGACCAACTCCACGAGAGCAGTTGTGTTGCGCCCGGAGTAGACTTCAACCAGACTGCTCCAAGCGGCCCTTGTGCAGTTGTTGTGCAGAATTTTAAGCTGCAACTGCAAACGAACTGCTTGAGCGGTCTGTGTATTGCGAATGTAAATTTTGTATTGAAACTGCAGTTCGCCCAACAGCGACCGCTTGAAGCTGTCGGCACTGACTGCTCCAAGCAGTCCGTCTATGGAGGCCTCATGAAATAGATAGAGATATTAGGGCTCATGAGATCTTATGTTAAACTTATTACCCTGTACGAATAATATTAATAGGAATCTTTGAGTACTTTATTAGTACGTATTCTAATTGACTTAGTTTTAATACTGAAATGATACTTAGAAATAAATAACTTAGGTAACTAGGGAGGCCTTTGCCCAACAGTGGGACAGTTAATAGGCTATTAAAAAAAAGGTAACTAATTATTTTTTAAGAAATGGACTGTTAGTATTATTTTTCTATGACTACAAGATATAACGGCGGTAACTGCTTAACATCAGGCGGGCTGCATAACATATGGCTCGCCTGATGCTAAGTAGTTACCGCCTATAGATCGACGACTCATCTAATTCCATTATCGATCTATGATCAACCGACAGTCGTTCGATTGGTGTGGTAACACCCTAAGATTTGGTTAGGGCAACCTCAGAAAAATGTTCTAAAGACTTCAAGCAGAGTTGGGTAAAATTTCAAAACAATAAAATTAATTAATTGTAATTGAATTTAACTGTCACAATTAACATTTAATTGCGATTTGTTTGTCAATAGCAAACAAATCACAATTGATTGTGACAATTTAATTTAATCTCAATTAAATAATCCCACTAATATTATAAATGTGAAAGTTTAGATAGATGGATGTTTGTTACTCTTTCACGCAAAAACTACTGAACGGATTTCGATGAAATTTGGAACACAGATAGTTTATAACCTGGATTAACACATAGGCTACTTTTTATGCCGATAGTATGTTCCCGTGGGATAAATTATGCGCGGACAAAGTCGCGGGCAAAAGCTAGTTGCAATTAATTTTTGCCCAACTCTGACTTCAAGTCCATTAAACTATCAACATTATCAATTCAACAGCTTAACAGTCAACACAATATGAATATCATCCAACGTGGACTGACCAATCACCACTTTGTGGCCCGAACTCATCACCAGTTCCCCATTTATAAGCTTCAAGTTCGCGCTGTTGGGTAGGAGATTCAGTCTAGATAATTCTACTTTAAGGCAGTTCGTGGTGTTCTCGTAGGGGAGGGAGGGGGGTAGTTGTTGGATCTCCCCCTCCCACGTGAAGGGTTCGCCCGTCATTTTGTTGTAAGCCGTGATTCGACCTAGCTTAGGGGTGTCTTCCTCCGATGATAGTGTCTGGAAGGAAATTATAGATCTCACTTTAAATGAGACTGGGGTCATGATTGTGGCCAAATATTGTGAATCAAACTGGTTTTCAAAGGGTTAAAATTCAACTCAGCAATTTTTTTTCGCCTCTATATGTTTTTTTTTAAATTTTATTTTATTAATGGCCTCTTTCCATTGGGTCAAGCCCAATATGATTCTGCCAATGTCAAGTAATGGAATTTACGATACGATACAATGTTTAAAATCAACTTAAATATAATTATAACAATAAAAAACCCCGAGTAAAAAAATTCAGACCAACCCCCCGCCATTTTTCGCCTCTATATGTTGTTTGATTGGATTATGGCGACGTTTAATTATCTGTCACATAACAACTGTCAGTGTCACTGCAAATACTAATTTAGGCCCGCCACATACGCACGGAATTCCGTAACGAATCGGGGATTCCGAACGCAGTAAATCCATCCATATCTATGGACGTATCGCGTTCGGAAACCCCGATTCGATATTTCGAAACGGAATTCCGTATGTATGTGGCGGGTCTATCCCGCGGTCGGTAAGAGAGAGAGAGAGACTGTCTGAACTGTCAAGTGTCACTGTCAACTGTCAATGTGAGAATACAATCGTCAAAAGTGCGATAGATAGCGAGCAAGACGGCGGATTTTGATTGGTCCAATCAAAACGTCGGATGCGTTCACAGGCGAGCAGGGGTGCCCGCCGGGCAGCGCCTATTAAACTTATTCATCTGTGCCCTCGAGTGAAGGGTTAGCTTTGGGATATTAATATGTGTTAACACTCACAGTGAGTGTTGCCATAAAGCAGTCGGGGTGCGCTAGGTGCGCGGAGAGCACGTAGAGCGCGGCGGCTCGCTCGAACACGCGGCTGCGCCACAGTGCCGCGCGAGCCAGCCCGCCCGCTGAGAAACTCACGCACCACTCGCTCCTGTCCTGCTTTACCACCTCGGACGAGTGCTCCTGTTGTTTTAACGATCGTTTTATATCAGGATTCGTGCTCAGGTAAGGCGATTTATGCGCGATACACGCACTTTATATTGCTTATGCGATTTGCTGTTCCTGCTCTTTAGGGGGCGTATAAATTACGTGAGGTGAATTTTCGACCCCCCCCCCTCCCCCCTGGGTGAGATGTCGTGAGATTTTGCTCGACCCCCTCCCTCCCCCTTTAATCTCACGTGAGATTTATCAAAATCCAAATCCTAGTGGAGAAACATGTTTTAACCCAGTTTTCTCGCAATTTTACACTGTTTCTTGAGATAAAAAAAAATTACGTGAGACTTGCCGAAACCCCTCCTTTCCCCCACGTGAGATTGAGATGCGCGTAAATACATAGTAAGATTTACTGCTAGCACGGCTTAGCCACAGAGCTTGGGCGTAGCTTTTAAATGGTGCAATATACTATTTGTGCGATTTATACGTGTTTCGAATTAGAAGATTTGAAGCTAGTGCGATTAATGTGCGCTTTCAGCTCAATTCATATTTTTTCAATACCTCGCGCGTCAATGTCAATCGCTTGCCATCGTCGAAACCTTAAAGAGCCTTCCCACTTTGAGCCCAACGCAATTCGAAAAGCGCGTAAATCGCCCACTAATATGATGAAAATGTCTCACGAAACAAATGTTAATAGAATATGTAACGTTACGACTTTTATCCCCATTCGGGGGGTAGTCAGAGGCTTGAGTGGCCATACACCACCACATTGTGGAGCTATTATCCAACTCAAAGCCCACGTTTCACCGGATAGTCAGAACCCAACGTGACAGGTGGTGAACCTTGTCGCCGTGTATACAAGAACTGACTATTACCTAATCCCGAGGGATAGGTAGGTTTCCCCACGATGTTTTCCCTCATCGTTAATAATAATAAGTTCATAGAAACAACAACAAAATAGCGCCTTCAACTAGAGAAAGTGTACAAAAAATATGTATGAATTAACTGTCTACCGGTTCGTGAAATAGAGGATTGGCGTACCTTTCTAATATGGTATTCGAGTATGATCTTGGGACCTGCCCACTGACACAGGATGCACTGCATCCTGATGTCCATACCCATACGTTCCATGTAGTCCTGGAACAAAGCACCATGTTACAATTTAGGGTCTTAGAGGAATGAGGAAGCAGGGGGGAGAGTAGATAGCCGACTATCACGGCACATCACCAAAACTCGTAAAGGTCAGTTGGTGCGTTCTGATGCCTCGACCGAGCACCCATGTTATGTTCCAACGTCAACACTGAGTGCCCGGGCGCGGTATGCGCCTGATGTAGACGCATCCATTGAGATTTCTTAGTTTTTTCGTGAGTTTTTGTGTTAACTTAATCAGATTTGAGATGTTCACAATTCCTAATACTTGTTTATTCTTTAATCAATTATTGTGTTATTCCTTTTCTTTAATTTTATGTTTCTTTTCTTTACCGTACTTTCTTTCTTTTCTTTCTTTTTTGTTCTTTTCTGTACCAAACTGTTTTTATTATTTCTTTAAAACCCCCCACAAGACAGGCATTGCCTAGTGTGGGGTGTTTTGCCTGCTCTGTAAATAGTAATGTCTTTTTGGTAATAAATATTATTATTATTATTTTAGTTTTGTAAGGAATAACATTTTGGAAGTGTTTCTCGGTTGTTCTATATCGGTTATAGAAAAAACTAAAATAATATGATAATGATACATTAATTAATATTAATGATACAGGGCATTTTTTTAACAAAGTACGTTACCCCATCTTGGCTAATCAGTTCCAAGGCGTCTTCGACCATCTCCGGGATGGTGACGTTGGCGCCCAGCTCCTGGGATTGCATCGTCTCCGCTGACGAACTAGACAGACTCATATCTGAAACAATTAAATCTGTTTCGAGAATATCCACATGCTTTGGAATTTGCCAATAAATGCCTTTGATGAATAAACTTCAAATAAATGCACACAACAAAATGTCGAGCACAAGTTTGAACAACGGTGAGGGAAAACATCGTGAGGAAACCTACCTATCCCTCCGGATTAGGTAATAGTCAGTTCCTGTATACACGGCGACAAGGTTCACCACCTGTCACGTTGGGTTCTGACTATCTGGTGAAACGTGGGCTTTGAGTTGGTTAATACCTCCACAATGTGGTGGTGTATGGCCACTCAAGCCTCTGACTACCCCCGAATGGGGATAAAAGTCGTGACGTTATAGATAGATAGATAGAAGAACGGCATAAAGTTGCTATTACAGCTGTTTCGTGCGATGAGTGAGATAGCCGGAAGCCACATTGCTTTTGACAGTTGTTTAATAGGTGATGCGTGAACGCGTCGCTTTCTTACTATGAAATTGCTGTTGCCGCGACTTCGTACGCGTAAATTTAAAAAAAAAAACACTAGGTGATTCTTTTTTTGGCCCGCGTGGAATTTAAAGTATTTTTTTTCGCGTAGCCCTAATTATTTTTCTGGACTAAAAGTAGCTTATGTTACTCCTTATAACATCAGCTATCTGCCAGTGAAAGTCCCGTCAAAATCGGTCTAGCCGTTTCCGAGATTATCCGGAACAAACATCCAGACAGGCAGGCTCCCAACAAATGGCACGCGAGTCGAGTTAGCGCGCGGTCTTAAGATACTTCCCGATTCAGTGACTTTCCTCCGTACGTTCAATTCAGTTTAAACAGACACTTCAATTTTTTTTTTTTTATTCATTGAAAATCTAACAAACCTTCAGTGCACGTGAAGTTCTTGAAGAAATCATGAACGCGAGGCGTCGTGTCCGTTTCAACGCTGTACTGGCTGTTATGCGGCACCGCTGTCAACATAAACATTCAAATTTGGTAATATAGACCATAGAGATAGAATAAGGCCATAGACAGTAGGATTACTTTTCGGTATATACCTACCTTTGACCAACTACATGTCAACACAAGAATTTACGACGAAGAGAATACAACAACTACGTAAGAGTGGTATCTCCCAAACTAATCTATGAATTTTATGATTCGTAAAGTAGGGGCCATCCATTTATTACGTCACACGAATTTCATGATTTTTAGACCCCTCCCCCCCTTGTCACAGCTGGTCACATTTGCGAGACCCCGCCCCTCCCTGTGTGACGTCACATATTTTTTATAATTTTCAGAAGTTTTCAAAATGTTTCGTTAAAAATTCAAATTTCGGTTTTAATACTTAAATTACGTCACACGTAAAGGGGGGAGGGGGTCGACCAAATGTGACATTGTGTGACAAGGGGGTGGGAGGAGTCCTAAGTTTTGTGACGTCACATTTAAAAATCTAATATATCTAAGTATTAAAACCGAAATTTCAATTGTCTACGAAAAATTTAGGAAATTTCTGAAAATTGTAAAAAATATGTGACGTCACACAGGGAGGGGGGGAGTCTCGCAAATATGACCAGCTGTGACAAGGAGGGGAGGGGTCTAAAAATCACGAAATTCGTGTGGAGTAATTTATGGATGGCCCCGTATATGAAACGGACGACTATCAATATGGCGGCGGATGTAATCCGTCTAAATTAAGAAGTGACGTTAATAAGGCCGGTTTACTAGGTCTCGGATTAGTGGCATTTGAACTAAGCGTCTCCGTGCTTTGGAGGCACGTAAAAATCGGTAAATGGTCGTTAAGCCTGTACAGGGGGCTTACCACCACCTCTTATAGCAGTTTTGTTTTAACGTTTCAGCGGCCATTTGTGCAATGACGTTTCTTATTGTCATGACAATAAGGTACGTCATTGCACAAAAAGACGCTGAACCGTTAAAACGTTCCTGTAATTGAATCGCAATAAGAGTTCGTGGTAAGCCCCCAGGGCCACTAACTATACGATAATAAGAATGTTAGTAAGTGAGTTATTAGAATATAATGAACTTACAAACAGTGTTATATTCGCTGGCGGCCGGTATCGACGGCTGTGGCTTGCTGCAAGCGGTCACACACATGCAAGGAGAGAGCATACAGAAGCGTTACAAGCTTGCCCCCAGTCTATGTGAGATTTTTTTTATGTAACTGCGGTGGCAAACAAGCGTACGGCCCGCCTGATGTTAAGCAGTTACCATAGCCTATAGATGCTTGCAATACCATTGCAATATCTAAGGCATTGCTCGCACGTTGCCGACCTGAAGGGGAGTGGGATGGAGGAAGGGGGGGTTGGGCTTTCGGCTCTCTCACTCATCGTACGAAACGCAGCTGTAATGGCTACTTTACGCCGATCTCTTGGTGGTACTACCCCGGTCGAGCCAGCCCGTATATGAGCTGCAGTCAATTGGCTACAGCTTGGCTCTACTTACCACCTTTAATTTGGCCAAGAATTTGTCGCAATGTTATTCCACGCGTTCGGATTAACAACAAAGTAGGTATATAATGTCAGCCAGTTGACTGCAGCTAATATACGGGTTGATTCGACCGGAGTACCACCCTCTCTGAGGGCCTACTCTGTTTCAAACGAAAACGATTTTTCGGACGAAATTCGCGTATTTCCTACTACGTTTCTCATTGATTCCGACATTTCTTACGAACGAAAATTGTTTGACGTTTAGATTCGACGACGACGACGACGTCAAACAATTTTCGTTCGTAAGAAATGTCGGAATCACTGAGAAACGTAGTAAGAAATACGCAAATTTCGCTCGAAATTTCGTTTTCGTTTGAAACAGAGTAGGCCCTCAGAAAAGATCGACGTACCTATAGTATATTTTAGTTATGTTTCGTACGATAAGTGTGAGAGCCGGCAGAACTCACGCACATGCAAATACTGAAACTGTATTTATTTTAGATATTTGTAACCATTTTGGGTGATTAAATCTAATTGCTGGTAGTACATTGCGTTCCTTCCACTCGACACCACCAAAACGACACCATCGGTGGTGTCGTTTGGAATCTCTAGTCCATACGACACCACCCTAGTGATGTCCAGAAACGCGTGTTTTTGACAAACGGCTCCCAGTTCATTAACATAAATAAATAAATATCAGACAACATCACATACATTGATCCGACCCCAAAGTTATTATTTCAAGTTATCTATAGTTAAACGATAATTAATAAAACAGAGTTTATGAAATAAATATAAACTAAACTAACTAAACTAACAGATAAATATAAACTTTATCAAATGACATACCTCATTAATGAAACTGCTTGAACTTAATTGGAGTTTTCATATCAACAACTTTGTATGTAGGTAACCTCACTAATAGTCGGTGGTGTCGTATGGACTAGAGATTCCATACGACACCACCGGTGGTGTCGTTTTGGTGGTGTCGAGTGGAAGGAATGGTACATTGAATTCATTTTCTCACATAGACATAATGTTATGCAAACGGTGCAAGCAATTAATCAAAACAGTGCAAGATTTAGTATGTATGTATGAGGCTGAGTGTTGCCATAATAAAATGACCATTTCAAGTAGCCAGGCATTGATTGATAAGCGATGCAAAAAGGGGCCATCCATAAATTACTTAACACGTAAGGGGAGGGAGGTCGACGAAGTGTGACATCGTGAGACAAAGGGTGGTCCTAACTCTCTTGACGTTACATTTAAAAATATAATAAAACCGAAATTGGAACTGTTTCGAAATTTAGAATTTTTTAAATAATATGTGACGTCACACTAGGGAGGGGAAGTCTCACAAATGTGACCAGCTGAGCAGAGGGGAGGGGAGCAAAAAATCATGAAATTCGTGTGACGTAATTTTTTTTATGGTAGATTTATGGCCCCTAAGGTACAATATACACATATACACTGGGCCAGCGTGGTGGATTATGGCCCGAATCCCCCTCGCATTGAAGAAAGGCCCGTGCCCAGCAGTGGGACGTTATAAAGGCTAAAATTATTATTTTTAAGGTACAATATGGTACTCACGCAGTGGTCATCACCGGTGTGCTGTACACGCACTTGGTGTTAGCCGTGGTGCATATCTGTAGCAACGGCTGATGAACTAGGAACACATTCTTTAAGTTGTACAGCTTCTCAAGCATCGTTGTGTTTGCTGTGTCCGCTCTGTACTGCGGTGTGTATGTGATATTGTCGCCTGTGAATCAAAAAGTCAGTTTTTAGGTTTCCGTACTCAAAGGGTAAAACGGGACCCTATTACTAAGACTGCTGTCCGTCCGTCCGTCTGTCTGTCTGTCCGTCTGTCACCAGGCTTTATCTCTTGAAGTGTGATAGTTAGACAGTTGCAATTTTCACAGATGATGTATTTCTGTTGCCGCTATAACAACAAATGATAAAAAAAAAAAAATAAAGGGGGTCCCCATACAAGAAACATGATATTATTTTTTCTACGGTGGTACGGAGCCCTTTATGTGCGAGTCCGACACGCACTTGGCCGGTTTTTTAAAACATTTTGTCCCATTGGGGGCCCAATGTCCCTATAGGCTGATGATAGTGGAGGTATCCATAACATTTTGTAAGCCAGTCTTTCTCTATTTTGAATCTCGCGATTACTAGTATTCAGTCTTTTGGCGGAAAGTGGAAAAGTGATGTTGTAAACCCTTAGGGCAAAAAAGTTTAGATTCCACGACGACGAAGACGTCAAACAATTTTCGTTCGTAAGAAATGTCGGAATCAATGAGAAACGTACTAGGAAATACGCACATTTCGTCAGAAATTACGTTTTCGTTTGTAAGCGAGTAGGCCCCTGCACCTATACCATCACCTCTTATAAGCAGTATTATTGTAACCTTACACCGACTTTTTATAATTTGGCGTCTCTTATTAACATGACAATAAGGGTCATGACATAACAAAACGTCGCTGTAAGGTTAAAATAATACTGCTATAAGAGGTGGTGGTAGGGCCCCAGGGATCCATTATCAAAGGATCAGTTTGATGAGTTAAACAAAATACCTACAATATGTTAAAAAAACCCTGTCCGACCCGAAAACATATTGTTGGGTATCGAGATTAGCTTCCATTTTTGTAAAAAAAAAAAAAAAAATTAAAAAAAAAACAAAAACACATACTATGCTAAAAAAAATTCATTTTTTTAGCATAGTATGTGTCCCACTGCTGGGCAAAGGCCTCCCATATTTTTTTGTAATACAAATACCCCCGTTTACATAAAAAAAAAAAAACATAAAATGACGTCATCATATACTTTGTGGTCTGAGGTGACGCCACACGATCTAACATAATTACTCCCGGTAACGGTGTTATGATATTTTTAAAATTAGCTACATTTTGTGGGAAAAAGGCAAAAAAAAATGGCACTTTAAATGTTCATTAATATGTTTACTATCATGAGTTTTTTTTTTATTATTTTATTTGGTCATGTGATTGGGGAACCTAATTACCGGTTTCGGCTCGGACAGGGTTTTCTTAACATGTTGTATATAGCCTCGGGATAAGAGTTGCCTCTTAGGAAAATTTATGGAACTCACCGATTTCAGATTCGCTGCTAACTTGCACGTAAATCGGCTGCATTACCTCTCTACAATACAGACCATTGAACTTGCTGAAGACATCCGTTATATGCGGAAGTCTCTCTTCCACCTCCCTAGATTTTGACCTCATCTGTTCTGCTCTTATCTTCTTATGGAAATACTGAGATCCATACTCCATCTCACTCTGGAGTACATCCGTTATTCCTGACAACTCTGGCATCGTTTTGGATTCGGTCACACTCGCATTGACGTCATAATTATAGTTGGGTTGCGAAACGCTAGTAGTGACGTCATATTTATAGTTGGATTGTGTTATATTTGTACTGACGCCATAATCATAGTGCGGTTGCGTTGAAACGCTAGTATTCACGACATATTTATAGTTAGGTTGTGTTACAACATTTGTATTGACGTCATAATTATAGTTGGGTTGCGTTAAGGCTCTTTTACTGGCGTCATATTTATAGTTGGGTTGCGTTACAACATTTGTACTGACGTCATAATTATAGTTGGGTTGCGTTAGGGCCCTGATACTGGCGTCATATTTAGAGTTGGACTGCGTTAGAGCCCTTGTACTGGCGTCATATTTATAGTTGGGTTGCGTTACAACATTTGTACTGACGTCATAATTATAGTTGGGTTGCTTCCGAACGCTGGTAATCACGCCATATTTATAGTTGGTTTGTTTTGGAACGCCAGTACTGACTTCATAATTATAGTTGGGTTGTGTTAGGGCCCTAGTATTGACGTCATACTTAAAGTTGGGTTGCATTAGAGCCCTAGTACTGATGCCATATTTATTGGATTGTGTCAGAACGCTAGTACCAACTTCTTCATTATAGTTGGATTGTGTTAGAACGCCAGTACTGACGTCATAATTATAGTTGGGTTGTGAAACGCCAGTAGTGACGTCATACTTGTGCTGTTGTGGCCCAGGCTTCTGTATTATAGCGTTTATCTTAGAGAGTCGCCCGTCTGGTCGTCGGACGATGACGTTCGGTATTTTCAGGTCCTTTTTAGGGGACAGTGGGTATATGCCGCTTATTGTACGTTGGCGTTTTGTCGTCGGTGGTGATATGTTCTGGAAAGGTTTATTTTTTGTTAGAACCTTGTGACGTCACAATAATCTTCTACTAAACACATCGAGTGGCCCGCCGGCCCGGTCAGTAAACTTTGGTCAGTAAACTTTGGTCATAACTTCGTAAATTTTTGTCGTAGAACATTTTTTTTTGCACTGTATGTGATGGATTTCTTAGCTCTATAAATCTGCATTCTCAATTAAATTCGTTACGGATCTCCATTCCTACTAATTCCCACAATATTAGTCAACATCATAATCAAATGTTGCAGTGCAACATGCCCGTTGGCGTGGTTGGTAAGATTCCGCCTATCACGCTGCAGGTCGTAGGTTCGATTCCTACCCGGGACATGCATGCGGGACATGCATTTGTGTGCATGAGCATGTCTATATGTCCAGAGTCTGGGTGTAATTATGTATATTAATTATGTATTTACAAACAAAAAGTAGTATATGTAGTAGTATGAGTTATCTGGTTGCCATAGTACAAGCTCTGATTAGTTTGGGATCAGGTAGCCGTGTGTAAAAAATGTCCCAGGATATTATTACCCGACTACGGCGGAGGGTTATGATTTTGACCGGTATGTATGTATGTATGTATGTATTTATGTGCATCTGTTCCCACCTAACTTCATTATGTCATGACATTATGTCCTCTAGAGGGCGCCATATACAATTTTATGTGACTTCACATAGCCTATAACCAGCGCGCCATTAAGCCGCTTCTAACGATACCTCATTTGTCAAATTACGACAAGTAGTTTGGAAGTTAGGTGGGAACAGACGCACATACATACATACATACATACATACCGGTCAAAATCATAACCCTCCGCCGTAGTCGGGTAAAAAATACATTTTTTAATAAAATCGTGTGGGGTATCAAATGAAAGAGATTGATGAGCACATTTCAAAAATATATATATTGAACTTATAACTCCAAAATAATTAAATAAAAAGTAAGTTTAAAAACTAAAACCCGACTACTGAAAAATCGCGCTCTAAAAAGTCAGAAACAAGAAAATATTCTTATCTGGAGGATAGCCGTGGTCCGTGTAGGTCCTTTAGGGCAAAATGGCATATGACCACGGACCACGGGTATCTTCCAGATAAGAATATTTTCTTGTTTCATAATTTTTAGAGCGCGGTTTTTCAGTAGTCGGGTTTTAGTTTTTAAACTTCCTTTTATATTATTATTATTATTAACTCACCGCGCTCCTAGTGACCGGCACCAGCTCACTCGTCGTGTTTTCCACTTTCCTCGCGACATGGGTCCTCACACTGTGATACTTCTCTTCCGTGTTCAGTATTACCTTTGTTTCCTTGCGCCCTTGTGAAGTGGATGTTTTGATTACACCTGTGGAATTAAGAATTTGGTAGTACCACCCTCTCACAGAAGATCGGCGTAAAGTAGATATTAGATATGTAGATACAGCTGCGTTTCGTGAGATGAGTGAGAGAGCCGGAAGCCCAACACCCCCCACTCCCATCCCCCTGTCTCACATCCATTCAGGTCGGCCGTAAAAAACGTGCGAGCGGTGCCTTTGGTATTGCAAGCATCTATAGGCTACGGTAACTGCCTAACATCACGCGGGCCGTACGCTTGTTTGCCGCCGTAGTCACATAAAAAACCCCTCTGTCCATGTGTGTCTGTGTCTACTATGCCACCAAGCCAACTAGGAACCTGTCAAATGTGACGTCACCCGCACCTTGCGGCGGTGGCGGTGTGCGGGCGGTGTGGCGGGCGGGTAAGCCGTATTCCACCCGAGTTCCTACTTGGCTTGGTCGAGTAGTCGTTTTTAAATCCCATTTACAATGCTTTTGAGAATGTAATATAGTGCTTGCAATTCACGAAGGCGACTGGCCCTTGGTTGAGTATAGACGTATCTGTATACTTGTTAATGTGTGCGTTTACGGCTTCGCCACGCACGCACACTGTCACAATTGTGTATACAGGGTTATTGGTAAAACACTAACAACCTTGCGGGGGCGTATTACCTACTGCCATCAAAAACAACAACTTTTGTTCTATGACTTTTTACAAAAATGTATAAAGCAAGAAAATATGCTCATCTAGAGGATAGCCGTGGTCCGTTTAGGTACTTTAGGGCAAAGTGGAATACAACCACGTACCATGGCTTTCCACTAGATGAGAAAATTTTTAATTTTTTCATACATTTTAGAAAGTGATTTTTTTTTTTTTTTTTTGCTTTGTTAAAAGTCATAGAACAAAAGTTGTTGTTTTTGATGTCAGTAATATGCCCCTGCAAGGTTGTTAGTGTTTTACCAATAACTCTGTATACATGTCGAACACAACCTAGGGCCGGTCGCCTTCGTGAATTGCAAGAACACAGCAAATACATGCCTATAACAGTGTTATTGTTGATAATATAGCTCGGTCTCTTCACGACGTTGAAGCTCCGTAGTACTCGGTCGCTGTTGTTCCGCGGCGCGGGCGGCGCGGCCCGCTGGTACGTGCGCGCGCACCGCGATGGTCGGTACTCAGGGCTGTAGCGGACGAGGAAGTGACTCGTGCGCTTCGGCGTAGCGGTGATGGACGGGGATTTGATACTGGTTGATGTTACTTCTGTGCTTTGCTGGGAGAAAATTGAGTTTTTGAGAACTTTGAGTTCATTAATAAGACATAGTTTGAGTTTATTAATAAGAGAGAAGTTTCGAGTTGATTAAAGATAGGGTATGTTCGCGCGCACCGCGACGGTCTGTATTCCGGGCTGTAGCGGACGAGGAAGTGACTCGTGCGCTTCGGCGTAGCGGTTATGGACGGGGATTTGATACTGGTTGATGTTACTTCTGTGCTTTGCTAGGAAAAGATGTTGAGTTTTTGAGAATTTTGAGTTCGTTAATAAATAAATAATTTGAGTTAATTAATAAGAGATAGGGTATGTCCGCGCGCACCGCGACGGTCTGTATTCCGGGCTGTAGCGGACCAGGAAGTGACTCGTGCGCTTCGGCGTAGCGGTGATGGACGGGGATTTGATACTTGTTGATGTTACTTCTGTGCTTTGCTGGGAGAAAATTGAGTTTTTGAGAACTTTGAGTTCATTAATAAGACATCATTTGAGTTTATTAATCAGAGAGAAGTTTCGAGTTGATAAAAGATAGGGTATGTTCGCGCGCACCGCGACGGTCTGTATTCCGGGCTGTAGCGGACGAGGAAGTGACTCGTGCGCTTCGGCGTAGCGGTGATGGACGGGGATTTGATACTGGTTGATGTTACTTCTGTGCTTTGCTGGGAGTAAATTTTGACTTCATTAAAAAGATGGAAGTTTCGAGTAAATTATTTTTGAGTTTATTAATAGGATATATTTTTGAATTAATCAATACAAGATATCAGCGCCAGCTGGATACCTGCCAATGGCCATCGCCGTCGGGGTCGACCCAAGAGAAGGTGGCGAGATGACCTGGACACTTGTCAGAATGATATTGCTGGAAATTACCATGGACAGAGCGGTGTGGAAGTAAAAAAGGGGAGGTCCTTGCCCAGGAGTGGGACAGCCCCATAGGCTAATAAAAAAATATAATATAACTTTTGAGTTCCGAAATGGGATATAATTTTGTGGGTTAGTTATTTATAGATAATTTAAAAGTTAATTAATAAAGTATTTTTAGTTAACTAATAAGTTTTTAATTTATTAATAAGAGATAGCAGGTTGAGAGTAGAAGAGTAATGTTAAGTGTGACACTTATTCAAAGTAAGGAGACAAATCTATAGAAAGTTTGAAATATCTGAATGGGCTGAGTGTTCACCAAAATTCAGAACTCATAGCACTGATAACTTAAAAGTTGTCATAGTAATGCCATAGGAAGACCTCAATGGTGCTATTCTTACCCACAGCGATTTTAATTAAGGTAGTAGAGCCAAGCTGTAGCCAATTGACTGCAGCTCATATAGGTACGGGCTGGCTGGACCGGGCTAGTACCACCCTCTCACAGAAGATCGGCATAAAGCAGCTATTACAGCTGCGTTTCGTACGATGAGTGAGAGAGCCGAATGCAAAAACCCCCCCATTCCCCTCCCCTTCAGGTCAACAATGTGGGAGCAATGCCTTTGGTATTGCAAGCATCTATAGGCTACGGTAACTGCTTAACATCAGGCGGGCCGTACGCTTTATTGGCACCGCAGTCCTATAAAAAATAATAAATTAATTTTTAAAAACAAATAAAGCTTACCTGAACAGTGATCTTCTTGGCTTGCGGTTTATTGGCTTTCTTCCTGACGACCGCCGTCTGCTGCCGCTCCTGACGTACTTGCCGCACCAAGAACTCCACGTCCGCCATTGAACGATACTTCTTGGCATGTATCAGTTGAATCAGATAGATTTTCTGTACAGTAAGTACATAAATGGGTATATATCCACCAACTCGCACTGGGTCAGCGTGGTGGATTATGTCCTGAATCCCCCTCGCATTGAGGGGAGGCCCGTGCCGAGGAGTGGGACGTTAAAACGGCTAATATTATTATAGGTACATAAATATCTTACTCTGGTAATTAACATGAGTGATGGTAGGTAGGTAGATATACTACAAGTAACTGTTTGAATTTTATTTTTTTATGTTTTATGAAGGTACCTAACCACTTGCAGTAGTTACATAATTACACAAGGTAGAAATAGCAGTCTTATTACCTAGCGGCGGTAATATTAATCTGAAGCCATGTAGTAATAATCTTTATAATGCTTGTATTTTCTATGAGGGTAGGTAGGCAGAAATAGCAAATTACTTAATAGGCACCTGGGTTAAAATATTACAAACTTTGTTGTAGGTTCCTTTTAAGTAAATAACTGTGGTTTTAATACATTACAAGTAAATTTGACTGAATTTTAATTTACTATAGGGCTATATCAAACTGTACGGTAGTTATAAATTTAGAAGGAAATACTTGCCTTAACATTAGACGGTAGACTCATTGATTTCGCCGTTTGCTGCAGAACCCTGTATGAACACTTCTCCAAATTGTTCAGCGAATATTCCTCGTCACTGTCCATTTTTTAAAAGCTTTTATAAACAACAAAATATAAACACAAGTTTAAAAAGTTTCAACTTTCAAAACAAAACACTCGTTCGGTTCCATTCCAAAGAGAAGAGATAACTTACCGTCAAACTCAAATGACATTTTTTTTTTTTTTTTATAAGATTAGTTTTACGGCCCCTGGGAACTAGCCCTTTGGAGCCTAACATCAGTATACTTTTATTACATTTTTTTCTTAATTCTACCTTATAACTACCTTAAATCTACCTTATAACTACCTTATTTCTACCCCCCCAAACCCTATCAGTAAAGTGGCGGATACTTTACTGACAAATTACTAGACTTCTTGTGAGAAGCCGAAAATCATGTTTCATCACTTTTGTTCCAATTGCCCACACTCACGCACATTTATGACCATATAATGGTTAATATTCCACCAATATTACACACTATAATACACGAAAACACAAGTTTTGGAAATTAAAACAAAAATGACAACATGACTTTTCCACTTCCCGCCAAAAAGCCACTCAAATGACAAGTCCTGCAGTGTGACCATCTTTAAATTACAGATCCTGCCATACTTTGGCTTAAAAACCTGCCAATCCTGCCAAAGTCTGTAGTGAAAAATGCCAAAATCTTGCCAACTTTATTTATCGGTGTATTTAACCAAGAAAAGTAAAAATACGCATATATTATATGCTATATTTTTGTCACATTCAAATTTATCATTGCAGTAAGCATGATTTTCTTCATTTTCTTGTAACAAGAATGCTGAAATACAAGCTTTAGGAGCAAATTATTATTTTTAATAGTGTCCGACCGAAGATTCGGTTTCGGTTTCGGTTTCGGCCAGTTTCGGCTCAAAAATCTAGTTTCGGCACCAGTTTCGGTTTCGGCTGAAAACCCACCGAACCTTTCGGCCGCGCCGAAACTCAGCGTTCGTGAGTTATCGCGCGTCACTCGGTTGATTTCGGTCTCGTGTCTCGCGTTGCATCCGCCATCGCGCATCGTCAGCTGTCAGATCGCCGGCCGGTACGGCGTGATTGTTTTGTGAGATTAGTGTTATTTCTCGCTTTATTGGCCTTTATTAAGCAATGAAGTTCTTTCCGTTAAGTTATTCACTCGGATTTATGAATGATGAGAATGAAGTATGTAAAAGATAGAGGTTATATTATATTATATTTGATTCACACATTCATCATTTATTTATTACTTATGTTACGGTACATTTGTTTTAGGTTATTGTTGTTGGATGAGGTTTCAAAGTACCCAAACAACTACCAGCTATGATTTAGCTGTGTGTGATCTTCAGCAGGGCTATTACGTATCTCAGTTGACAACTGGCGTCGGTTGTACACCGAACTTTGATGGTAAATTAGAAAGACATAACATTGGTTTTACGTATTTAGGTGAATGGATATCAAGGTACAGTGAGTTTAGGTTAGGTTAGCCCTGCAAGAAATACGTAATACCAATGTTATGTCATTCTAATTCACCATCAAAGTTCGGTGAACAACTGAAGCCAGTTGTCAACTGACATACGTAATAGCCCCGCAGATACATCATTTTTTATTGGTAAAATAAATTGCTGTTGTCCGTATATTTTTGAGAATTGATCTGAACGTGACATACCTATCTACTTAAGTAGAAAATGAAAATGGGGGTTTAATAAATTACTATTGCCACCCTAAATTATAAAAAAAAAATGAAAATCCTACAAAACCCCTAAATAACCAACTGCAATTCGAATTTAAAATGATCACAATTAATGTTAAATTAAGTCTTAAACATGTTGTGATTATAAACTCAATCGAATTGACAAATTTTTGTTCCAACATTGTTGTAACATGATTGTTATAATTATAGTATCTATACTAATATATAAAGAGGGAAATGCTGACTGACTGACTGACTGACTGACTGACTGACTGACTCATCAACGCCGAGCCGAAACTATTGAAGTTAGAGACATGAAATTTGGATAGTAGGTATATTTTGTGACGTAGACAAGCAATAAGAAGCGATTTTGGAAAATTCAACCCCTAAGGGGGTTAAATAGGGGATGAAAGTTTGTATGCAAGTTCGTCATTTTTCAAGTTAGAATTATGAAAATTTGTGTTGAGGTGTCTTTTTAAAAATAAAAAATATGGTTTTCGGCGTTTTTTAATATTCAACCCCTAAGGTGGTAAAATAGGGGATGAAAGTTAGTTGAGAAGTTTGTATAGATGTTCGTCATTTTTGAAGTTAGAATTATGAAAATTGCAGTTTAGGTTCCTTTTTAGAAATAAAAAACTTGAATTGCTGCGATTTTGAAAATTCAACCCCTAAGGGGGTAAAATAGGGGACGAAAGTTTGTATGGAAGTTCGTCATTTCTGAGGTTAGCATAATGAAAATTTGTGTTTAGGTTTCTTTAAACGTATTAAAAATGATAATTTCAGCTTTTTTGAAAACGTAAACCCTAAGGGGTTAAAATAGGGGGTGAAAGTTTGTATGGAAGTTCGTCATTTTTTGAAGTTGGAATTTTAAAAATTGGTGATTATGTGACTTTAAAAGATAAACAATATTAATTTCAGGGTTTTTGAAAATACATCCCCTAAGGGGGTAAAATAGGGGATGAAAGTTTGTATGCAAGTTCGTCATTTTTGTAGTTAGAATTATGAAAATTGGCGATAAGGTTCTTTAAAAAAAAAAAAAAAATATACGGGGTATGGGATACGGGATACGCGATATGGAATACGGGATTTTGCATATGGGATACGTGATACGGGATACGGGATAGGGGATAGGGGTTACGGGTTACGGGACACGGGATGTGGGATGCGTGATACGGGATACGGGATACGGGAAACGGGATACGGGATACGGGATACGGGATACGGGATACGGGATACGGGATACGGGATACGGGATACGGGATACGGGATACGGGATACGAATACGGCATACGGGATACGGGATACGGGACAAACAATGGGAAACGGAATTTTTTAAATTTATATTCTGCGCGGACGAAGTCGCGGGCAAAAGCTATTGTTAATAATAATATAATAATATTCATCTATGTGCATAATTTACAGTTCGCTGACGGTGAGGGAAAACATCGTGAGGAAACCTACCTATCCCTCGGGATTAGGTAATAGTCAGTTCCTGTATACACGGCGACAAGGTTCACCACCTGTCACGTTGGGTTCTGACTATCTGGTGAAACGTGGGCTTTGAGTTGGTTAATACCTCCACAATGTGGTGGTGTATGGCCACTCAAGCCTCTGACTACCCTCGAATGGGGATAAAAGTCGTGACGTTACACACACACACAATAATATTATTATTAATAATTATATTTTCACATACTTCAATTATTGTTTTTTATTTCATTTCACACATTCTAACATTTCTAACTGTCAATATAAGGGTACGAAATAAGACAAATTTCATTAAATAAAAGATTTTTAACTTGTCTGAAAAAGGTTCGGTTTCGGTTTCGGTTTCGGCCGAACCTAAAACAGATGCCGAAGATTCGGTTTCGGTTTCGGTTTCGGCAGAAAATCCTGTTTCGGTTGGACACTAATTTTTAACTTAAAAAAAAACCCCGAGTTCACATGTTTTTGTGTGAAGAACGGAACGACAAAATATAATATAGTTGGTTTATGGTTATTTTTGAAGGTTGGATGTTAGTGCGATAGTTGGTGCGTTCCATTCACTGTTAATTTAGCTATTTTCGTCCTCAAAAACTGTTATAAACGATAATAATGATCACTTTCAGTACAAGTTGGTTCGAGTGGAACGACATTTGTGAACTAAAATAACAAAATTAATAGTGAATGGAACGCACCTAGTATAAAACATATGTTTTTGGTATAAAATCCCACAAAATATAAGAGTTTTGAGTAATTTGAGTTGCCATAATGAAATTTATTTCCAATACCCCAATACTGCCAAAAACTGCCAGTTTTATAAAACGTCAACCGATCATGCCAGAGGCTAAAATAAGAAGCTAATCCTGCCAAAATGGCAGGAATCTGCCACATATGGTCATACTGAAGTCCTGTCAAAATCAAAATCGTTGATTGATCGTTAAACTTTTTTTGTACCGTCTTGTACTTGCATTAAGCCGATGTGGAAAGACAATATGTCGTATGCATTTTGTATCGTTGCACTTGCGATATGAATGATTTATTTACTTTTATATTTTATAGCTTTTACTTAACACTAAATATCCATATGCAATGCTTTCTGCGTAAAATGAATCTAGAACTTTAAATTTACATTTTTGAACCAAAGATGGCACTACTGGGCACGTAGGTAGCGATACAAACGAACGAAGCGATCTTTATTTGTTCAATAGATGGCGTTATTGTCCGCAAATTTTAAAGCTGGGAAATAAAAATAATCCCTGTAAAATGGTAGGCAGGTATTTTATTTTACTTAATACTTTAATGTTTTATATTAATTTGCCTATCCGATGGATGGTAGATGCAGTGATTTATTTTCTTGCTTTGATTCCATAATTCTTTTGAAGGGATGAACAGGGTTTGTGCTGTAAAACAAACATTTTAAAGTAAGCTAGTTGGTCTTTGGGTTCCTATCCTGCCTTGGACCTACCTTTGTATTTCTACTTATGTACCTACCTAGTTCGTCCTGAAGAAGTTTTCAGTCTGCTCGCCATTGCATCCTTAAACATGACAGCTTTTTTCGTAAACGCCATATCTTTATTCTCCGTGATGTTGATTTCAGATTGCTGAAAATTGCAAAAAATTACTTAGGTACCTATCGGAATTCGGTTGACTTTGAGGAGAGTATCAGCGTCTCAGGGAAGGCGCTCATAGCCAGCTGCAATCACCGCTCGATAAACAATCGGAGGTTAAGCAACGGTTGGCAAGGACAGACAGAGATGGGTGACCATCTAGTGGCATTTGGACTGAGCGTCTTCGTGCTTCGGAGGGCACATAAAAAGTCTGTCCCGGTTGTGGTCATCTAGGCAGCAGTCGTTAAGCCTTGTCAGAGGCCTTCGGGCGGCATGAACAACTCTGACACCAGGTCGGCTACTAACCATACGATAAGAAGAAGAGGAAAGTTTGATGTGATAGGTAGGTAACTGAGTTTGGTAGAAGAAAGAAGGGCGAGTAATGTAGGCTGATCCGTGGCTAGACCTTTGGATCGCTTACGGATTGATAATGTAAAACCCCCCATTGTTTGTGGTCAACTCACCAAATGTTTTTGATTGTCTTTTATTTGTCGATTCAAACTGTTCCTGTATTCCAGCTGCCGTTTAAGCTCCTGATTGGCCTGGTCCAGTCTTCGCCGCAGGTCGTCGACTGCCGTCTCCCTCACTCGTTGCATCCTCTCGCTCCTCTCTTGTTTGGCCAATTCTAGTTCAATGTTCCTATCTTGAATGTATTTCTTGTATCCTTCCGCAGCTTTCTATCAACAAACAAGGTATAACCTACTTACAAGCTTACCTAAAATAGAATGAATAGGAAGTTATTATCTTCGTAGTTCAACCATGTGTTTATCATTTACCGTTAAGTTATAGCGTCTACGTCTCCTCGCCACTAGCTGACCATCTTGCATTTACCATACCAATATTTGATGTAGAGTCGTTAGAAACGGCATGTGGACTGTAAGCCGACCGCAGAATTGCAGTTTGGATGCAGTTGCACGCCGACAGCTAAAGGACTGCACGCCGACTAATCTTGCAGTTATGCCAACTGCACCAAAACTACATTCAAACTACAATTCTGCAGTCGGCTTACACACGGTTTTAGCTCGTCTTAAAGTGCGATTCCGAGCAACACGGCAGACGGCAGACGTCACTCGATCTCATA
Organism: Drymonia ruficornis; assembly: GCA_947859195.1. NCBI lineage: Eukaryota > Metazoa > Arthropoda > Insecta > Lepidoptera > Notodontidae > Drymonia > Drymonia ruficornis. Next base: position 6,978,909 of record OX401927.1, read on the forward strand.
GAAATTGAATGCCGTCGTGCCGTCGCGGTTCGTGTCATCGTGACAATTTGTTTAGGATCGAGTGACGTCTGCCGTCTGCCGCGTTGCTCGAAATCGTACCTCGGTACGTGTCATCGTGACAATTTGTATAGGATCGAGTGACGTCTGCCGTCTGCCGCGTTGCTCGGAATCGTACCTTTAGGCCGCAAACATATGAGCGGGACTTCGTCGACAGAGCCCAATGCAGCCGTCGACACTGGTCGGCGCCAGCCGTCGACTCGTCGGCGGCTGCTGCTAACGTTGTTCGGCAGTAGCTGTCGACATATCGACGGCTAGCGCCGACACTTAGAGACTAACGGCTCCAACGAACGTGTGAACTCTTCTTAGAACTACCAATCTTACTCTTACCTGTTTAGTAGTTATTTTCTCGTCTTCAATATCCTTCAAATACTGGTCTGTTTTCTCGTGTTCCAGTTGCTGCCAGTCGTTAGCGATTCTCTCCACTTCTTCTTCGAGAGCTGAAGCCATGCGTTTTTCCCTATTGTAATTTTCCACGCAGATTTGCTTCTCAATTTGCAGACTTTTCTGGAATCGTACTAATAATATAAATATGCCTACCTAAGGCCCATATTAAGAAATCGATCTTAAGATGCAGTTTTGACGTTTAATTAATGTATGAAACATCTGTCTAAACCAGCATATTAATGTTCGATTTCAATCTTGAGATCGATTTATTAATACGAGCTTATGAGTGTTTGTTTGTAAGACTTGTAGCGACCTAACGTCTCGCTACCGGCAGATGGCGTTGAGTGCAATGCTCCGATACAAAATACGATCCTGAATCGCGATATCAAGATTCACGAGGCACATCATATACGAGACTCCGATAACAACCATTAGCGTAGCGGCTGACCCCGCCAGACACAACACCCTCATGACCGGAAGATCCTTCCTTTTCTGCTATTGTCTGATTGAGCATCACGCAAAAACGTTTCAATGGATTTGAATTTAATTTGAACACCACAAACATTTGTAGTTAAAGACTCACCATCTACTGTTGACTGTTTTCCAATGGGTTTTCCTTTATAAGTAAGTTTGGCCAAATGTTCAATTGATTCCAATAACCCAACCCTTTAGGGTTTGGGTGCTATGAACTTACCATTTGCATCCTATTCCTCTCCTCGTCTCTCCTCAGGTTCTCCAACGCGACTTGTATAGTGCCAGTGTCGATCTCTCTCGCCCTCAGCTTCTCATTGTTCAGTCTCGCTAGCTTCATCTGATGCCCTTCTATGAAGTTCTTTTTGTTCGTCAATTGCTGCTCTTTCTTTTTTTGAATTGCTAAAAATATGAGATTCTAAGGATGGATGAAGTTTGCCAACACGCACTGAGCCAGGCTGATAGACTATCGCATTGGGAAAGCATATGCTCGATATAACGATCATTGACTCTCCCCCTATTACACCATTGGCAAAATATAGGTGCATTGCATTGCATCTCTAGCCACCCCTCTAGGGAATAAATGTGTGATAGTGTTGGTAAGAGTCTTGGAAGCTCTATTAAAGTTTTCAATCTACCTTCAAAATGATCTTGTTCCATTTTCTTCCTCATTTTCTCCAGTCTCCGGTTCTCCTTCTCTCTCTCCATTTGTAATATCTCTTGTCTCTTTCTATTCGCGCTCGCTATTTGTTCGTCGTAACACATTCTTGTTTCGATCATCTCTTGCTGTCTCCTTTGTTCCACTGCCCTTTCGAATTGTGCCTGTTAATAGATAAAAAATACGCTTTCGTGAGAGAAGACTTGACTATATTCTAAACATCATCAGCCAGAAGACATCCAATGCTGATCTCGGGACTCTTCAAGCACTCCACTCCTTTAGGGCCTCCGCAGACTTGCTCCTTTTAGCATCGGCGACCGGCGATTTTGTGACGTATCGATGCTGCGTCGCGTTTCTTCGAGCGCGAACGACCGAGACGCAGCATCTAAATCGCCGATCGCCGATGCTGAAAGTAGCAAGTCTGCGGTGGCCCTTACCACTCGCATTCACGGAAAACGTATGTAAGGTTTTTTAGGAAAGACCTCAAAGTTTGAGGTCTTTCCTCACTATGTTATCTTCCGGATGATGCTTGTCATTGAAGAATCTTCCTGGACCCTAAGTCTGCTATCTGCTATTGCCATTGAGCCGCTGATTGGTCGGTTGATTCTGACCGACAAATCAGAGGGTTGATCACTATAGCAGCTCAATGGCAATGGCTAAGCGATTTAGGGCCCTGCTCAAATGTCTGAGATATATCAGTCCAATTATCAACATGACAATTTTGTCCAGCTATCTATATGAATTAATACGTACTTTCCTATGATAGTCGTCCATCAGAACCCGATGCCACATCATCTCTCTATCCTGTTCCTCCATTTCGATAAGTCTTCGCTCCCCCATCTGTTGCTTTTGCATTTCTTTCAAGCGCACTTCGTCTGCTTTCGAACACATCATGCCTTTTGCTCTGCAAAAATATATTCCTAATTAAAAAACTATATTGATGGTAAAAGTCCTGCAAAACCATTCTATTTAGTTACATTTTCTCTCTTTCCAAAGCCTTCTGACATTCTCTTATCTTCTCTTTCTCAATTCCTTCATTATAATTACGTATTTTGTTTTCTTTCTCCTTGCAATAACCGCACTCTTCCATCGCCTGTCTGGTCGCGATTTCTTGTATGTATTCTTCTTCTTCTTTATCCAGAAGGAGCTTTAATCGTTGTCTTCTGTGTCAGAGATTTAATTCTTCTCTGTCTAGCATATCTTTTACTTTTTCTCCGGTTCTGTTGATGACTAACCTGGAAAAATTGGAACAGTGTCTTATAAACTTCGCTGTTCAATTCTTACCCAATGTTATACAATCGTTACACTGAAATGATTCCATGATCCTCTCTTAATTCTAATAATTATTATCTTTAGTTTTGCCAAATAGAAACCAACTTGTTTAATTTATAGATCAAACATCATAATCACTAGAAAACCCTGGGGCAGTTACTTAGTATAATCTTGTGGGATTGCTGAATGCATGTGTTGTGCCTGTCTCGTCTATTTGATTAAACAACCGCTTAGCGCAGGAGTTCGAGCGTAGGCCGCTTAACTCACTGCATGGGATGGTTGCGGGTTTGATTGCTGCTGAAGCAAATTTCGGAAAAGGCCGTTTCGTTATTTGCCCAGGGGGGTTACTTTGAAAAACGAAACGAAAGCTTCGGCTGACGGATCGGGCGAACGGATCCGAAGGACGGATTCGATGATCGTGATTTGACGTTTCTTCTTTCGTGGATCCTACTCTGAAAGTTATTCAACATTCACGATTTAAGCGTTTGACATGGTTTTGATCGTAAGAAACTTCAAAAATCACGATTATCGAATCCGTACTTCGGATCCGTAACACTTTCGGAGTAGAAATCACCCGATCCGTCAGCCGAAGCTTTCGTTTCGTTTTTCAAAGTAACCACTGGGTATTGGTATCACTGGGATCACCCCAGTCCATTGTACGGTAGCCACTAGCCATATTACAAAGTTGGTGTGTAAGTCTTACTTCTGTAAATGTACGAGATCGTAATCCACTATGTCTGTCAGTTTTTTCATTTCCTCCACATCCACAGAAGCTTTCATCTCTAGTCTCTGCCGTTCCTGTAACATTGAAAAACTACACCTGTACTTACATAGCAACCACACAAAATTTAACTGGATACTGTCACACAGTTAACCATTATTGGGGATACTTAACGACCTTGGTGTATGTTTATTTAAGTACCTATTGATCGCGTAAGACTAGAATAATGAATTTTAAATATGGGTTTTCACTTTGGCCAAGTTTATTTTTTAGGGTTCCGTACCCAAAGGGTGCCAACGGGACCCTATTTACTAAGCCTACGCTGTCCGTCCGTCCGTCTGTCTGTTTGCCTGTCTGTCAGCGGGCTGTATCTCACAAACCGTAATAGGAAGCAACTTGAATTTTCACAGAATGTGTATTTCTATTGCCGCTACGACAACAAATACTAAAAATAAAATAAAACTTAAAAATAAAGGAGGTCCCCATACCAAAAAAGTAATATTTTTAATTTATTTGTCTTATGGTGGGTTTCCATACAAAAGACTTCAACGTATGATTCTAAATATCACCATTTTGGGGATGTTTGTTATTATTCTACGGTGGTACGGAAACCTTTAAGTGCGAGTCCGACACGCACTTGGCCGATTTTTTGGAATAGGTTTAAAACTGCATATCATTAAGATCTACTTATTTGGAGTTGTATTAACTTCTTTCGCAAAGGGGTCACCATTAACGAAATGTTTTTATCAATATTATTTTCCGCGAGCAATTGAGTAGCACAGTTACTGTGGCCATGGACTCTATTTTGGACGGTCACACGTCTCTCTTTCTTGCTAATGTCTTTGGGAATTAAACAAACCTGCTAACCACTTTTAATATAATAGGCCACTTACCTTCCAAAACTGCGATGGGTGTCCGAAGTAAACGGGCGCCTGTTTCTTTATTTTAGTGAGCCCAACCATTTTGTTAGTGATTAACGTTCGCTTAATCATCACTTAGGCTAACAGTGTCTCGAGTGCCACTGAACAACGACAATTATTGTCGAGTTATCGATCCAACTTGTTGCTTTGGTGACGGATGGCGATGTTTCGGCGATAGCAGCAGCTTTATTTTAGTGACACGTTGAGTTACTATGTACGGTGCGTGTCCAATATAAGCAGAGCTCTCTTTATTATTGACACCTGTAACGAGGACAGCTCAGCTTATATTGGAATTGTTACCATTCACGTGCAGGTGACTGTGCTATGTACTAGAGGTGCTAAACAAACGTCATGTCATGGCGCCACAATGGCTAAGCGACTTGCGAAGAGCACGGGCGGATGATATTTTCGTATTAATAAATGCATCTTAGAGTTGAGATCGATTTGAAGATGCAGTTTTTGACAGATGTTCCATACATTAAACGTCAAAACTGCATCTTAAGATCGACCTCAACTCTGAGATGCATTTATTAATACGAGCCTAAGTGAAGTGCGGCGATGGCGCCGCAACTGAACAGCGACGGCTCTAGTGCTTTGTACATAGTAGCTCAATCATGACATAGTACAGTTACTGTTAAGCGTATTCTCACCTTCTTCGGGCACGTATCAAGGCATGTGACGTCTCCGTAGAATGACTCGTGGTGCAGGGAAATGTGGAAGGCAAAAGAGCTCGCGGCAGATCACTTATGTAAGGCATCAAGTTAAGGCTGCAATTAGCTGTCCCTTCTATGAGTGTACCAGGAAAGCAGCAGTGTGAGGAGTGGAGATGAGTTGTTAAGTGTGCTACTATCGCAAGGTGGTAGAGCCAAGCTGTAGCCAATTGCCTGCAGCTCATATACGGGCTGGCTCGACCGGGTTAGTACCACCCTCACACAGATGATCGGTGTAAATCAGCTATTACAGCTGCGTTTCGTACGATGAGTGATAGAGCCAAAAGCCCACCCCCTTCCCCTCCCTCCATCCCACTCCCCTTCAGGTCGGCAATGTGCGAGCAATGCCTTTGGCATTTCAAGCATCTATAGGCTAACTGCTTAACATCAGGCGGGCCTTACGCTTTTTTTCCACCGCAGTCCTATAAAAAAGCCTAAGTGATGACCACGACCACTTTGCCAATAGTGTTACGACGAAGAAGAAGAAGTTATGCGTATTTTTATTCCTAGGTACCTATCTACCTACGTGGTACCTACGTGTCGCTATTCTTATAATGGCTGGAAAGGGCGTCATTACCACAGAGTAAAGACTAAAGAAAGAGGTGCCCTTATTAGATATATGTATGAAAAAAAACGTGGTCATTGTTTTTTCATTTTCATTGTTCTATCAACCGGTAAATAGTTGAACTACTCGCTTCGTTTTATATCAATGTTAGTACTAGGCCGACCACTCGGCCGAGTTGCTTAGGGCCAGTCCCCTTAGTAATTGGTCCATGGTCATTACACACCTCAGCAATATGTTAAGGGTAGGGTACGTAGTTCGCTCACCCTTATTACTTAAAGTGCACAGACAGATTTATGGCAGTATTAGTAGTTAATTAACTTAATAGTTAACACAGGGGACTGGTCAAGTGCTAAGGGGATGCCTCGTTTAATCATTTGAAATTGTTTTAGCGAAGATATTAAAATAAAACGGTGAGGGAAAACATCGTGAGGAAACCTACCTATCCCTCGGGATTAGGTAATAGTCAGTTCCTGTATACACGGCGACAAGGTTCACCACCTGTCACGTTGGGCACTGGCTATCTGGTGAAACGTGGGCTTTGAGTTGACCTCATACCTCCACAATGTGGTGGTGTATGGCCACTCAAGCCTCTAACTACTTACCCCCGAATGGGGATAAAAGGCGTGACGTTATTTTATTTTTGTATTAAAATAAATGACTTTCTAGTTCTTCTGTTTCCGTTCAACGTCGGTATTTAATTCGATTTGGTGCGTCCAGATGCCTCGACATAATGTCTATGCGTTCCCACGTCAAAACTGAGTGCTCGGGCGCGGTATGCGCCTAATGTAGACGCAGCGATTTGCGTATGGATAACATTTTATATGAAATTGGTAATGATAAAAGGGTTGCTGGTCTGAAATGCCTACCTACTACTTCCCGTTTCTTATATTTGATTGCAGCTAAACGTATATTGGTGCTGTTTATGTTGCTACACAATTAAACTTGAATAAACGAACTGTATTTCCACCCGTCTCAAGATCGATGAATGTGTAGACAGAAATAATTTTAAATATGTCAAATTTAGTTTAGTCGTAATTTGTAGCCAATATAATAAGCAACGTTGGTTTTTAATTTGTTGGTTCACAAAATAAACTTAACTGTATTGCCATCTTTATCATGGTCGTGACGTGTGAGCAAGACAAATACTTTTAGATGTGTCAAATTTAGTTTATTCAAAGTTTGTTGCCAACATAATACCACCAATGAAAAGCTAAAAGGACCACTGACGCAAATCATCAGAGAGTACGGCTACGCAGAAACGGCAAGTAATAGTTTCTATGCTACGGCGCTACGCCGTAGCCGTAGATATTTGTAGCGCTTGTGAATGTAGTTTGAAAGTACCAAACACACATAAATTCTAATTACTTTTACGTTCATATCTAGGTCCCTGTCCCAGGTTCGATCCCCGGTGGGGCATGCACCAATGGATGAATTTTCATCTATGTGCATAATTTACAGTTCGCTGACGGTGAGAGAAAACATCGTGAGGGAACCTACCAATCCCTCGGGATTAGGTAAAAGTCAGTTCCTGTATACATGGCGACAAGGTTCACCACCTGCCACGTTGGGTTCCGACTATCTGGTGAAACGTGGGCTTTGAGTTGGTTAATACCTCCATAATGTGGTGGTGTATGGCCACTCAAGCCTCTGACTACCCCTGAACGGGGATAAAAGTCGTGACGTTACATTACATTACATTTTCATATCTAATTAAAGAGGAAGGTAAATGTTTAGTTCGAGCTGACAAAATTGTTTACAGATGTTCACTCCACGATACGGGAGTTTGATGGTTACAATGCTTTTCTATTTCATTACACCGCAATGTTTACATTCGCCCTCAGTAAAGTCAATTGCGTTTAGCTCATCAAATCATGGGTCCCCTTACAATATCGCTAAGTGGTCGTCATTTCGACTCGTTACCTCTGCCCTTCCCTAAGTACCGTACGGTCCCTTTGTAACTGTACTTTAGTGTTACAATTCAGACTTAATTAATTTACAATTCTCGGTAGTTGCATTTACTGGATACTATAGTCGAGTGTTTATTTGGAGTCGATTATTCGGTTTACCTCAAAGATAAAGGGAGACATTTGAATATCTAAAATAGTATGGCCTTATACTTAAACGCACTCTTTATACAGAGTACGACGTCGTTCACGGATAATAATGTTGAAAACGTATTGCCAATACGGCTGCTTACATACAAATCTGTTCAGGCATTTAAAAGTTATGGTGGGTTAAAGGATCTCACATATACATAAATGATTCCTGAAAACATAAGTATAATGAGGAAAACTACCTATCCCTCGGGATAAGGTAATAGTCAGTTCCTGTATACACGGCGACAAGGTTCACCACCTGTCACGTTGGGTTCTGACTATCTGGTGAAACGTGGGCTTTGAGTTGGTAAATACCTCCACAATGTGGTGGTGTATGGCCACTCTAGCCTCTGACTACCCCCGAATGGGGATAAAAGTCGTGACGTTACATTTTTATTTTTACATTTATAAGTATAATCCTTTTTTGGGCAGTAAGTCGCTTAAAAATAACACAATTATAAAGCATCCTGTCTTCGCTTATACGACACTTTTGACCCAGAATATTTAACTCAAGCAGGATAATCCAAAAACAAAATGCTACGCTCGATCTGTCATAGAGCTAGTAAAAATATAGCCAGGACATTCGTTACAGGAAGTCAGTAACAACCTCCCACATCGCGTCATCGCAGGCCTTTGTCTGAGCAACGAGGCAGACAGAGTCCTATGCGACTGTGTCTAGACAGCCCTTTTGTTCAAACTTGCGTACATCATGAGAATAGGTATATTTGAAGTTTCATGTCTTTAATTTCATTTAAATATAAGGGTCTTTACACACGAGTTGCATCCGGATTGTAAGCAGACTGCAGACAACATTTCAAGCACCAAGAATTCACAAAGATAATGGAAGATTAGATTTGGATTTGGTTTTTTTTTTTTGAGATTTCTATATGTAGAAGCTTGTAATTGGCATTTGCTTATTTTTAATCTTACTTTGTGAAATTGGCCGTAAGGTCCCGAAATAAAACAAAATAAAATAATATTAGTCCTATTGGAATGAGCCGAACATTCGTTCTGCTCGCGGTTTGTTCATGAAGGAGACATCAGTATTCATACTCTAACCCCCATAGTAGAAAGTTATGTTTGACTTGCACTGGCCTTACAAAACCATTGTAAACTAGCTAAAAAACTCTATAAATTTGACGGTTAGTGTGCAACTCTATCACTGACTTTAGTCAAGTAAATCTACATAAAATGTCAAGAAGGCAGACTATAATTAATGACGTCACAGTCTGACCCATCGATACAATAACCTTGTGTCTTAGTGTGGAATTAGATCTGTCGCTCCGCCCGCCTCCGTCGTAGACTTCGAGAGGGGTAGCTTTTGAACGGTGAAGCTCCTAAGGACACATTCACAAGTCGAATCAAGTAATTATTTGATTGTGTTATTGAATTTTATGGTTTTGGCGCTCATAGACAGCTGCAATCACTGAAACGTAAACGATCCGAGGTTAAGCAACGCTTGGTGACCATTTAGTGGCATTTGAACTGAGCGTCTCCATGCTTCGGAGGGCTTATAAAAAGCCGTTATTTCTTCACTTTCTTAAGGCAAACAAAGAAAACCCGCTTATCAGAACATTACTACTAGCACAAGTAAGTACAATATTTTTCCATGGTGTTAAGCTTAAGCGTGTTTCATCCCGTTGACCATGGACCATGGTGACAGCATGCTTCTTCAATGTCTATGAGATAAAGTTAGAATTTGGGCACTGTTATTTAAAAACGTTTAAAACCCGCCACTTGCTCTTAACTTAAATTTGAAAATGAAGCTCGTTAGTGCCCAACATTTTAAAACAACAATGTGGGTAGTTGTAACGACTAATTCGTACTTCGTGAGTACGAAGTTGCGCGTTTAGCCTCGACAATTACTCTCGTAATTAAAACCGGTGGAACATCCAAGTCGAGGGCAGACAGAACGCAATAAAATTCACAAAACGGGTATGCCGCGGCGACATTTTTAACGATTTGACATCATAAAAGGAAAGATTAGCGCGTAACGAGCGCCGCCATTTTAAATCAGCCATTTTGGAATAGGATTTGGAAACTTAAAAAGGTTTCTTCACTTCCAATTTAAGCTGGCATCAATTTCGTACCCTCATCAGGGGTTGAACAATGGGGAATGACCTTAAGGTGAGATCGCAGGGCGCGTGCGCACCGCACCCCAGCCGACTGTCATGGCCGCTCAGTCCGCGTATTGACGCCGCCGCGCCGCGCGTATTCACTTCACGGTGTTCCCGAATACCCATCAAAATTATAGACCATATACATTTTATTCGTGTTCTGTGTTCAAGTGTTATTGTGACAGTTTTGCAGTGCATTGTGGACTGGAGGTCGGAGCGGGATTTGACCCGAGTGGGAGTGATTGCAGCCCACTGTGAGTACCCTACTGGAATTTATTAGTTGTAAATTTGGTAGTAGACGGTTTAATTGGATTAAGCGCGGGTGTAGTGCGTGTTGCAAGTCGTGTTGCGCGTTCGGTTCGCGAACATGACGCGCGTGTGTGTGTAACGAAAGAAACATTAATGTCTGCTTAGAATGTTTATACAGTTTATTGATTTTGGAAAGTTTTAGCTTTCCCGTGCACGCGTCGTTGGTTTTTAGGGGCGTACATTTTTCCCTTGAGCGCCCTTCTTTAATTAGTTTCGGTGAGATATTGAAACTGCTGTCGTTCTTAATTTGTGACCTGTCTGCTCTATTGGCATTATCTATTGGCAATCAATATTAATGGCAATACATTTTCTGAGTATCTTTATTTTATCTTATGGACGTTTTTAATTATCTTTAAAAAATCTTTTTACGCTATTTTAAAACGATTGGTCTAACGGTTAAAAACGTAGTGCTTTTGTTTTACCTAATTCTTTTTAGGCTGTTCTTAAATAAACTAATAATTTATGGAAGATGAAAGTGATGGTATTTAAACACTTTGACTTTGACTTTGACTTGACATTCTAGCTCTCCCTAATTTCAATGAGGTAATTTGTTGCCCAAATTATAACATTGAAATAAAACATACAATAATAGTTTTTTTTTATTTGATAACAAAAACTACAAAATTACTACAAATAACCAAATTATAAGTTCTAAAACAACTGATTCCAATATCTTTCATCAGCAATGTATGACTTTGTTGTTTATAGGTAATACAATGTACTACAGCATTGATCATCCAATATACACAGACACACACACAGATAAGCAAATTTATTCATTGCTTATACCCAACGAAGGCCTAAGTCAATACAAATATGAAAAAGATAGGCAATATGTCTACCGTACAGAGCCAGTATTTTATAGGCTCAGAATAAAGCCAAGGTCTACAGAGTTACCCCCTTATTCATAGAAAGTTATGATCGACTTGAAGTGGAATTACAAATCCCATTTGTAATTCCACTTCAAGTCGATAACTATACATATAATAACTAACGGTAGAGCCAAGCTATAGCCAATTGACTAACGGTGATAGAGACAAGCTCAGCCAATTGACTAACGGTAGAGCCAAGCTGTAGCCAATTGACTATAGCTCATATAGGAACGGGCTGGCTGGGGGGGGGGGGGGGTTTGCGAATACTCGCCACGCTTGGCAGACGGGTAGCGAGCGCAGTTTTGTCAGTCAGGTTACAGAAAACGCTACCCATTCTCTGATTTTAGTTTCCTTAGTCGCCTCTTACGACATCAACGGAAAGAAATGGGGTGGTGATATTGGGCCATAACACACCGGGTAGGTAGCCACGGCGACGTCGCTAGCCACCGTAGCCAACTATTCGTATTGAAATGTATGGGAGGTAACACACCTGGCGACGGACTGGCGACGTCGCCAGTCTATACAAATTTTTCGGATACGTGGCCGGCGACGTCGCCAGCCACCGTAGCCAGATAATTTGTACCGATTGAAATGATGACAGGTAACACACCTGCCCCCCTAGACAAGTGGCATGAACGCTAATCGAATAGAATAGAATAGACTTCACAATGTATGGAAATGTCAAACGTCGCTATGTAGATCAACAGCAAGTTGCTATGTAGATCACGTGACTTATGTCATTTCCATACATGAAGCGTAGCGATTTGAAGGAACGCTTGTAGACGTCAGCAACTTGTCTAGCCCTTCTGGCGACCGACTGGCGACGTGGCCAGTCCGTAGTCAGGTGTGTTACATGTCATACATTTCAGTACGAATTAGTTGGATACGGTTGCTGGCGACGTCGCCTGGCGTTCCGGTGTATTATGGCTCAATCCCGGCTCCACACGGTAAACGGATTAAACGTATATGTAAACAATACACACACAATTGTACCTCATATTTACATTTCACACTTTCCCAGCCACGTAGACGGTGAACCCTTCGCTCAAAAGATTTTTTCATTTCCCCATGTCGTCTCTTTATGTGCCTCACAAAGGGCTCGCCCAAAGGATGGCTTTGCGTCCTGAAATATCATTTTTCCTTCTCACATATGAAAATATCCGTGCATATTACATTTGTTTAAGGATTTGGAATGAGTCTCATATACATTGTATCTTAGCAGATGGGTCATTCTTCGTATGACTTTTTTCCGTGTGATCTCGGTGGTTTTTTTTTATTGGATGAATAAATTATATAGGAATAATTAAGGCATGTTTACGAGCATCTTCAGGCAATTATCCCTGCATAATTGATTTGTCTAATTTCTACAAGAAAAATGTTGCCACCGAGGTCACATGAAGAATGGTCAGACTAAGAATGATCCAGATAAGGTATCTTCTATCATCGCAATCACAAAACGTGTGCTCAGCGCACCACTACATGCATCGAAATTCACATAGGTGCTATCACACTTGCAATTCGACAATTCACTTTTTAAATACATAAGAAGATATTATTCACCAGAAGATGAGCCGTGTTGGCAATACCGACATGTTTTCAACTCAGCGCCGTAATACACGGACTGCAATTTGCAGTCGCTTCCGACTGCAAAATGCAGTCCGTGTGCAGTCGCGTGCCGTCGACTGCAACCAACTGCAATAGAGCTGTCACTTCCGACTGCAAAATGCAATTCGTGTATGTTAGCGCTTACACACCAACTGTATGGTCCCAAACTAAGCAAAGCTTGTACTATGGATACCGTATACCGTAGGTACCGACTTAGTTCGATTCTATTGACACCCAGGCCAGAGCCCAAGTCGCTTAACCATTACCATTGAGCAACTATAGTGATCAACATGGTCTTCTCAGTCGAGCTCGCGTTTTCAATCCGGCGGTAAAATAAAATAAAAAATGTAAAATGACAATTTGTAAAAGTGCTTAGGCCTAAACGAAAAAAACTTTTTGAACTTTGAACTCTCGGATTGGTCAGCCGAGCGGCTGATCGGCCTGTGATTGGTCGGTCAGAATCAACAAACCAATCAAGAGGGTCGACCACTACACCAAAACGTCACAGTGGCGCCACAATGGCTAAGCGACTTAGAGCCCAAAGCAAATTAAGAAAACCCGATGCAGTGGGCTGAGCGGTTGTTAATTTGTTATATGGTCGCACAGGACCATACACATTCGGCAAAAAAAAAATAACGTCACGACTTTTATCCCCATTGGGGGGTAGTCAGAGGCTTGAGTGGCCATACACCACCACATTGTGGAGGTATTAACCAACTCAAAGCCCACGTTTCACCAGATAGTCAGGACCCAACGTGACAGGTGGTGAACCTTGTCGCCGTGTATACAGGAACTGACTATTACCTAATAGATGCGTCCATATGGCGCGCATGCCTCACCCGAGCACTCATATAATGACATCGTGTCTATACGTTCCAACGTCAAAACTGATTGCTCGGGCGAGGCATGCGCCTGATGAAGACGCCGCCAATCCCGATGGATAGGTAGGTTTCCTCACGATGTTTTCCCTCACCGTCAGAGAACTGTAAATTCACATCACAAACATCACATCACACACACATGATCACATCCCCATCATCACATTCGGCAAAGCTATTTTAATTATAAATGTTAATGTGAATCAGGGTCACCGGTTCAAATGGACTCGTATCTAAAATTTTTCCATCCCAGTTAACAACCTTACCAAGATTCAAATCCATTTGGTGCCCATCCATCAATTATCCTTTCGTATATTTGAGCCATGTAACATGTAAATTGTAATGTGTTATTTAAAATCTGCTGAGGTTATTATACTAGAAAATCCAAGGTTGTGATTAGGGATGTGCTAGTGAAAAAAATTGTGATAAATCTATACAAATAAATAAATTGAAGTGTATGTTTTAAATGCATAGATGAAAGAATATAGGTACTTGTATAAAAAAATACATTTTTGAAGTGAAAACTTCTTTAGCGGCGTTATGCACTTTTCTTGGGATGGGTTAAAAAGGTTAAACTCGCGTCAGGTCACGTGTCCTATCTTGGGATGGGTAAAAAGTATATACGAGTAGTTCATAATTTAGATTTCAACTACAACGTCTTATTAGCACCTAAGTGAATGGATTTGGGTGAGTGCTCTATGGGGCGTAGGTTCGAATCCTATGTATACTATATTTTCGAATTTAATATATAATTAATTATTTAATCCTTATTATTTTTTATTTTAATTTGTATTATTTTATATGATTATTTAATAAAAAAACGGCCAGGAAGTTTTTTTTTTACATTTTTTCCCTAACCATTCCAAAATATTTAAAAATGCACATCTTTCAAGTTTTCCCTTCTGCCGGCACTCCCGGAGTGCAACCTGGCCGTTTTTAATCTCAGAAACGTCTGGACCGCTTTTGACGGAAATTTCACTGGCAGATAACTGATGTTATAAGGAGTAATTCATACAGATATATTTTGTTAAATTCCACGCGTACGTACTCACGGCCACAGCTTCAGACTAGAAAAACATGTGAATGAGTTAAGGTCGTCTTATTAATATCAGCCCTAGTCCTTAGGGATGGATGGATGATTGCCAGTCCTTAAGGGAAAAGAAAAAAACCGGCCAAGTGCGAGTCGGACTCGCGCACGAAGGGTTTCGTACCATTCTATAAAAACGGCAATCATGTCTGTTGTATGGGAACCCCACTTAAATATTTTTTTATTCTGTTTTAGTATTTGTTGTTACAGCGGCAACAGAAATACAAATTTTATTCTGACTTTTCGGATAGTTTTGATAAAATCTATTGCTCAATTCGAAATTGTATACATAAAGGGCTATGGTAACTAAAGAGTGCACAGTATGTGCCAGCATTCAAGTCAATATTGATAAACACATTATCTATTTGAGTATAACCCGTTGTGGTAACAACACGAGGAAGTTTTGAATTTAAACCAATATGGTCAAAATATTTTTTTAAAGGTGCATTCTCATTAGATTCCAGTAAGTCTACATTAAAATCCCCGCACACTATAGTCGGAGGCAACGGGAGTGTTCTGCCATCATATATGACACTATGAAAGCAATACAACAATTTCCAATCGATCGAAACCTAGAGATAACGCAAAACTTGTCAATAGCAGGCGAATTTTGGTCGTGACTATATTGCGATCTGAAAAACGAAACCATAGCGCGATCTAGGAGCTCATCTAGCGTCATCTAGTGGTGCGTAGCGGTACTATTATTTCATATCGACGCTTGAAAGGCAATCCTTACTAAGCGACATTAGGTGAACTTTACAGGAGAGTGATTTAAAGTTTTTATTTTTACAAAAAAAATCATATAAATTTTATAAATAGTCGTATTAAAATAATTTCAATAGCATTGGAAATCTTATTTTTTTAAGCTATTGAAGATATTGGATTAACGTACCAGACACTTTTAATTTAAGACATTTATGTCGCTTATATAAAAGTTACCTCTATTTAAAAACAAGTAAAACTATCTAAGCTATCACTGTAAGATTAGCGGTAACAGGTAAATATAAGTAAACTCGTACATTTTTAAATTTAGTTATGGGAATAATCATCTAAGGAAATCTTAATATTTAATTTATTTCAAGTAAAGTCCTCTAAGCGTTATCGAATAGTTTACATGATCGCGGAATATATAACTTATGAAGATGTTGACACCCAAACTCTCCCTTCGTAACCGACGTTCAACCATAAAGTCCTCAACTAACATACTATAATAAAATTAATTAAAGAATGAAAATTAGAAATAAATAGAAATTCAACATTTATTGAAAAAAAAAAACACAATTACTTATACAGAAAAGGCAAATAAGACCTCAAGACAAGTTTATTTTACGTGACGAGAGACGAGAGCTATTATTTAAGTGCACGAATATGGTCTATTCAGACCTTATTCCTGCACTAATTAATAGCTCTTGTCAGTTCTCATCCCACGGTGTTGTGACTATCTTATTATTTGTAACATCAAAACAACACAGTCAGTCATATTTAATATCTTCTATATCATCATCATCATTTCAGCCAAAAGACGTCCATTATTGGACATAGGCCTCCCCAAAGTTTTTTAATAACGACCGGTTATGTGCCATTTGCATCCAGTAGTTTCCCGCGACCTTCCTAGGTCGTCGGTCCACCTTGTGGGGGGGTCTACCCACGCTGCATCTTCCGGTACATGGTTGCCACTCAAGAACCTTTCTGTCCTATCGGCCATCGGTTCTTCGGACTATGTGCCCCGCCCACTGCTACTTCAGCCTACCGATTCGCAAGGCTATGTCGGTTAACTTGGTGTGTCAACGTATCTCCTCATTTCTGATTCGATCTCGTGAAGAAACTCCAAGCATAACTTTCTCCGTAGCTCTCTGAGTGACCTTGAGCCTTCTTATGAGGCCCACTGCAGTTCTTTTCAGTGCCATAAGTCATCACTGGTAACACACATTGGTTAAAGACTTTTGTCTTTAAGTACTGAGGTAGTTTTGAGAAGAAAACGTTTTGTAAGTTCCCGAATGCTGCCCAGCCGAGTTGGATTCGACGACTGACCTCTCTCTCGAAGTTCGATCAACCTAAACGGGCTGTTTGCCCTAGGCAGACGTATTCATCGACGACTTTGAGAGTGGAGCTACCAACTATAACTGAAGTGGGCACAACAAGGACGTTTCACATGATCTTCGTCTTCGCCATATTCATTTAGGGCCCACTTGTTGGGAGACTGTGTTGAGGCCATGGAGCATTATGCCAAGATCCTCTAGCGATTCCGCCATGATCACAATATCGTTGGCAAATCGAAGGTGAGTCTTGTACTCGCCGTTTATGTTGATTTCAAATCCCTGCCATTCCAGGAGTCTGAAAGCATCTTCCAATGCATCGGTTAACAGTTTCGTAGTATTTACGTCTCCTTGTCTGACTCCTCACTGCAGTGGAATTGCCCCCGTGCACTGTTTCTATACTCGGACCGACATAGTGGCGTTACTGTACAAGAACTACAACACTTCGATGTACCGGTAGTCTATGGGACACTGCTGGAGTGATTGTAGTACCGCCCATGTTTCGATCGAATCGAAGGCTTTTTCATAGTCCACTAATGCTTAGCAAAGTGCCACTCCTCGGTTTTCTGTATAACCTACCACAGCGTATGGATGTGGTCTATGGTGTTGAAGGCTTTTCGGAAACCGACTTGTTCAGGAGGCTTTTTTTTTTTTTTTTTTTTTTTTTTTTTAAATGTGCGCCCTATTAAGGTTGCACGCAGATTTTCCCCGGATATGGTGATCCAGGCCCTTTTTTAGGTACTCTGCTTATTTGTTATAATTTTACTTTATGATTACTGAATGATATAGAATGACTGATATATTATAATTGACAAAATTAATTATAAGTGAAAGTTTATTTTTATATAAGAATTTCGATTAGTTTGTAATTTTGCTTAATTTAATAAGAATAATAAAATTATAATTTGTTTTATATAGACTTCGTTTGGCTTGTATGTATATAATATGGTAGTGGACTATTTTTTATTTGGTGAGTGTTATTGTTAGTTGGTTTTGGAAGCAGAATTGGTTAAGTTAGTTGGTAGTTTAGTGTTATTTTGTGTTTGTGTCTGTTTGGTGTTTGAGTTTGTGCTTATGTATGGTGTTTGTGTTTGTGTGTGTTGGTGGTTACTAATATATTCGTAGGCAATTTACATAGAGTTATTCATACGAGTATCTGTTTTGCGGGTTTATATATTAATAAGTGTGTGTGTGTGTGTGTGTGTGTCATACATTGGGATAGGGCAGGGCAACGCTTCATTGTTGTCGTGTTCTATACTCGTATTGTGTATTGGTTTGTATAGTGTGTATCAGGTACTGCCTGGCTTCTTACCGGACCAGCATTGTGTATAATGTTGTGGACAAATTCAATTTGTTAAAGATTCCGGGCTGTACCTGATTTTGTGTGTTTTGGTGTATTTGTGTGTTGTTTTGGTGTTGTGTGTTGTGTGTACCTTTCGTGTTGTGTTTTCTTTATGCCTGTGCTGACGACGTTAGGAATACGCCACACTCAACCTCGCCAATGCGTCCCATTTTTGGCGGATTGGGCAAGCCCCGTCGAATGCAGTGTGTCCGACGTCCCGGTTTTTGGCTAGTTTACAGTTATGGCAGGATGGTATGCTGCCCTCGTGGAAACGTGGGCAGTCTGCCTTATGATGTTTGTCGCCGCAAAAACTGCACAGATCGACAAGATCTTTGCAGAGTTTGCGGCCATGCCCGTATCCGAGACATCGGGTGCACTGCACCAGTGGTGACTGATCTTGCACAGCCACATACTGCAGATCTATGTAAAGCCGTTCCGCCATCGTTATCTTCTGCCACATGATGGGAGATACTTGCAGGACCACGTGATTCTCTAGGGGGTTTCTTGCCCTCCTGCGGTATCTCACCACCGCTCTGAAGTCGTCTGCGGGTAGGTCTCCAAACAGATCCCCATTCTGCGTCTTGAGGGAGGCAACGATTTCCTCGTCGGTGTTGTAGGATTGGAGGTTGTAGACTATGATGAGAGGATCCTTGTTCTTTGCCTCTTCTACTTGGAGGTTCCGGTTCAATTTTAACTTTGCTGTCATTTTTGCTAGCTCTTCTTTACTGCCGCAGCTTAGCACCACTTTTTGGTCCTTTATCTTGCGGATTCTCTGGATTTTTATTCCGCAATTTTTTGCATCCAATACTTTTCTGACCTTACCGAGCACCTCGTCGCTTGTGTCCATCTCGGTGTCTGAGGACACTATGACGGAGTGACAGGGCCGAGCGGGTGGTCTTGGCGGGGTTTGGCCGCGACCAGGTCTCGATGCAACGTCGGCATAAGAGGGCGCGCCCTCTTTGAGGGCCATGACTTGCCTTCCCGTTTCTTCCGAGACCTGGCGCAGCCCCCGAACCTCGTCCAGAAGTCGCTCCATGTTCTGCACACCGTCGCAATGCGACGGGTTGCTCGGCAAGGTGGTCAATGTTTGTATTACCTCCAGGGGGAGGGAGTGCCGAGCTGTTTGTTCGGTTTGCCTTTCTAAGTTCTTCACTGTGGTTTGCAGGGTCTTTATTCTCTCATTGCTCTCCTTCACTAATCGCGTTTGTTCGGTTAGTGTGGAGAACATCTGAGAGAACTCCTCTCTGTCCCGTTCTTCCTTGCTTCCGTTTCCTTGTGTCTCCTTTTCTTTCCCACCCTTATCCATTACAGGAGGCTGGAAGTCATCGAACCTGCGCGCTAGTCGGTTCATACCTTTTTTGAAGAAAAGTATCACCACGCTTCCATTCCATGCTTCTGGCGTAACACCTTCGAGGATGACGGAATTAAACAGCCTCTGAAGGACTCGATGTACCGGTGTTCCACCCGCTTTCAAAACTTCTGTGGTAATTCCGTCCTCCCCTGGCGCTTTATTGTTCTTGAGCTGTTTGAGGGTCATTCTTAGCTCATACAAGCTGATATCCGGGATATCTTCAGTGTAATGTCGGGTCAGTGTGGCTCTAGGGTCTTTAGTCACACCAGTAACAGGTTTGGCTACCGAGGTGTATAACTGTCCATAAAACGTCTCAACCTCTCTCAATACCTCTGCCTTGGTCGACGTTATGCCACCATTCTCGGTTTTCAGCTTCGTCAACCGGCTTTGCCCAATAGATACAGCTCTTGCGAACACTTTGGAGCTTCTGTTCTGCTCTATCGTATCCTTAATACAATTTGTATTAAAGTTACACATGTCATGTCGTCGCAAGGACTTCCATATATGTCTATTGAGCTGCTTATATGCGTCGGCATCATCCAAAGACTGTAGCATCGTGGAGCGTCGATCAGCCGTGAGGTTGAGAGTATGGCTGGAGAGCTTTTGCGGACTATTTGTGCGGCGAGTTTTAATGTACTTAGACCCTACTGTTTGGACAGTTTCCACCAACCTATTATTTATTTCGTCCACTGAGGCGCAGCTCTCTAGGCTTTCGAAGTTTTTTTTTTGTTTGAGTTGAAAGCTCTCGGGGTTTTGGATTTGAGAAGCATCAGGTCGGAGCGTAGACTTCATCAGACGAGACCTTTCCAACTTGGAATTTATATCCAGTGCCTCTCACCATTCGGTGATCACTTTCGGTTTCCACCTTATGAATCACGGAAACATCATTGTATATTTGTCTCTTATTGGTAATGATATAGTCTATCTCAATTTTTCTCATTTTCTATAATCAACTTTTAAACAAACCAAAAATAAACTTACATGAAGTTGTTTTCAAATAAGTAAGTAAAAAATAATGTTAAACAAAATTTTGAAGTAATTTGATTGGATTCTCACCATTACTAAGCGAATTGCGCTGCAAAATTATAAAAATCCGTGTCGCACGTCCACCGTAAACGACACCTCGCGCCCAAACGTCGACCTGCCGATACGTATTACTCGAGGTCACGCGCATACGTAAGCGACGCCATTCGGACAAGTGAAGTTATAAGCGACTAACAAAAATATATGTTGCGTTCAGGTAAAATATCTAAGCGACAGTCACAACCATCTCATGAAGTCGGCTAAGATTATCTAACCACCGTCAATAATATTTGAAGTTATCAAGTAAAATTATCTAAGGCTGACCAAACATTGTTTATATTATACAGGTAAAACTATCTAAGCGACGATATTCTTCTATTTTATTTCAAGTAAAATTGTACAAGTAAATTTACGGAAATATACTACATCAGGTTAAATTATCCAACCACATCAATAAAAGGTACTTCAGCCCTGGTTAAAATATATAAGCGTCATAAGTTATAATTGCTTAAGTAAGTAAAAACTACCAAATGGATTTAAAAGTTTTTTTCATTACAAGTAAAAAGGAGTAAAAGCCAAACAGTAGACCAGTCTATGTCCTAACCGCCGGCAGTCCAAAAAATCATATTTTTTTTGTCGCTAAGTGAGCACAAAAATGTGAAATTGATTGAAATCACGCTATAACTAAGCGACAGTAAAACTCGTCGTAGAGCTATGGGACCCAGACCAAACGACGTAGAAAATTTTTGCGGTTCGAATGGTATATATAACTCAATATCGGCCTATATGTCGCTTAGTCAGGATTGCCTTTCAAGCGTCGATATATTATGAGGTTCTTATTTTATATTATCTTTGTTATAGCAACAATTATTTACTCTTTGCCACCTCACTCCCATAAAAAAAACTGCTCAACATCAGGCGGGCTGTACGCTTTTTTGCCACCTCAGTCCCATAATTGTTAGTACACACCTGCAATAATAGGTACATAAAGTACACAAATAAATAAATACACATTCTGTGAAAAACTATTACAACGCCATCTATAGTTCTAATACTCTGTGCTTGAAACTCCGAATGCGAAACTTGATTTACAAATATGTTTACGTACGTAAACAATGTATTTGCACAAATCAGTTTAGTGTTAACATTATTTTAATTTAAGCTGTGAGCGACAAAAAAAAATGCGAATTACTCAAAAAAAAAACAACTCATAGTAAGATTCGAACCTAATACCCTCATACACGTGGACTAGCGCCTTAACCATACGGCTAAGATGATCTTTAGTATTGCACTCGAATTATTATACTACTTATGACACTGTAATGCCAATCAATGTATCATAACAATGTTAGATGGCGCTACTTTGAATGGTACTATTAATTTAAAACTTATTTATGGGTAAAAAATGTAGTTTTACATTTCTTTTTTTTGTCAACAATTTATCTAAAATATGTCATAATGATCACTCATGGTTAAAATGTTAGTTTTCTCTTTATATATTGTTTAATTTATGAGTTATCAATAAAAAAGCCAAAAATATCGAGTTTATTGTATGGGGACCCCCTTTATTTTTAAGTTTTATTTTATTTTTAGTATTTGTTGTTGTAGCGGCAACAGAAATACACATTCTGTGAAAATTTCATGTCTCTAGCTATTACCGTTTGTTAGATACAGCCCGCTGACAGACAGACGGACAGACAGACAGACAGACAGACAGACAGACAGACAGACAGACAGACAGACAGACAGACAGACGGACAGCGTAGGCTTAGTAATAGGGTCCCGTTGGCACCCTTTGGGTACGGAACCCTAAAAAACGTGCAATAATTATCGTCATACTATCCCACTAATATTATAAATGTGAAAGTTTGGGTGGATGGATGGATGGATGTTTGTTACTCAATCACGCCAGAACGGCTAAACGGATCTGGATGAAATTTGGCACAGAGATAGTTTATAACCTGGATTAACACATAGGATACCTTTTATACCGATAGTATGTTCCCGTGGGATAAATTATGCTCGGACGAAGTCGCGGGCGGAAGCTAGTATTTAAATATGTTTATCTGAATAAATAACAACGTAATATATTATGTATCTTTTTGTATATATGTAGGAACGTCGGAAGCGATTCAGGGGAGCGAACTAACACGGAAAAATCCCCGTCAGTGTGTCAGAATACATTATGCGTGTCGAAACGAGACTCGCAAAGCGTGTTGAGGCTTAACACAATGTATTATTGTACTTCTACACGGTACTTCTACATTTATGTACACAGTCGCTTGCACGTCCCTGGTTACATTTCTAATATAAGCTGAGCTGTCTAAATTACGGGTGTCAAAATTACGAGAGCTCATCTTATGTTGAAAACCTTAGAACCTTGTTGCAGGTGACGTGCAAGCATCCGGAAGCCCAACCCCCCTTCCCCTGCCTTTATCCCACTCCCCTTCAGGTCAGGAATGTGCGAGTGATGCCGTAGGTATTGCCAGCATCTATAGGCTACAGTAATCGCTTACCATTAGGCGGGTCGTCTGAAAAATACTTTAGGATACATTTAGGTTTCGAGGACGAGGTTGCAGGTATATAGCTACTAGTCTAATCTATGTCAAAACATGTCCATTATTATGTATGAACACGCTTCGAAACAACAAAACCAATAGGCTACTGTATTCGGGCCACGGTATGAATATTTAGATGTGATTTCGCAAAGGTTGGTCAAAGGTTGGCCGTAATATAGTGTACTACTTATAAATTCCTTTGTTATCAGTAATGAGCAGAGTAAAACTAAAATGCTGGCTTGCCGGTAATGCAATATTAATAAAGCATCGCTATGGGACATCCATTTTGAAATTACGATTAGGGATGTTTAATGTTATTATATTTAAAACCAATAATCTGATATCTGATTCTTATTTATTTAATTTTATTACATGTAATGTTGCATGCTGCAAGGCCAAAATATAGTGACACGAAAAATGTATTAGCAAATAAGACCTTATGTAATTACCTATATTTAGCCATAAATGATTTTGGTTTGATTTGATTTGATTTGATTTACTGTAGGGTGAGGCCCCACTAGCGCGTTGCGCTGCGTCGTCGCATCGGATCAAAGGGTCGACGGGCGAGATACGAAGCGGGGGAGGGTGATGCGTCAGTACAAAATTTTGCGACGACGCAACGCAACGCGCTAATGGGGCCCGGCCCGTAAGTGCTTCGATAGAGTGTTCACTTGTTTACTAAACGTAGGTAGTAAGTAGGTTGTTAGGTACATAGTATGAAAATATCGCCAGACACTCACCAGCTGTATAGTCCCACAGTAAGCAACGCTTCTTCTATTGGTACCGTACGATGGACTGGGGGCGATCCCAGTAACACCCAGACCAGGGCATCACGAAAAGGCCATTTCCGAAATTAGCCTCTGGCGGGAATCGAACCCGCAATCATCCGATGCAATGAGCTGAAAGGCCCACGCTCGAATCAGTGAGCCAAACGGTCGTTTATTTGCGAAATATTTCGAAAAACTTATTTTCTCGGCAACTCTAGGAAACGCAAATTTCTAATTAATCATTTACCTTCCACTTTAATTAGATATGAACGTAAAAGTAATTAGAATTTATGTGTGTTTGGTACTTTCAAACTATGAATTTCAAAGCGCTACGAATGCCTACGGCTACGGCGTAGCGCCGTAGCATAGAAAACTATTACTTTCCGTAGCTGCGTAGCCGGACCCTCTAACTAATGATTTGCGTCAGTATTTTCATTGGTGGTATTATGTTGGCTACAAACTTTGAATAAACTAAATTTGGCATATCTAAAAGTATTTGTCTTGCTCATACGTTACGATCATGAGAAGGATGGCAATACAGTTAGTTAAGTCAAGTTTATTGTGTACCAACATAATCAGCATCATTATCTACACTGGCTATACTCGTAGAGGTTTTAGTTGAATTTTAGTATATTGAGAATTAGTGTGAATTTATTTATACCCAATCCATATTTACTTCTCATTTTGTTTTAGTATTGTTTATATGACTAAGGTGGTAAACAAGCATACGGCCCGCCTGATGTTAAGCAGTTACCGTAGCCTATAGATGCTTGCAATACCAAAGGCATTGCTCGCACGTTGCCGACCTGAACGGGAGTGGGACATAGGGAGGGAACTCTCACTCATCGTATAAAACGCAGCTGTAATGGCTAATTTAAGCCGATCTTCTGTGAGAGGGTGATACTACCTCCGTCGAGTCAGTCCGTTTATGAGCTGCAGTCAATTGGCTACAGCTCGTCTCTATCACCAATATCGAATGTTACGAGCTATATAAAATAATTATATCAATCGTTATTATACCGTAAAAATGGATCTCATAAGTTGACAAAACGTCCCCCAAATGCCTTCGTTGCAGAAATATTTTTCGCCGTGACGAGGGTTCAAATATCGTTATCTGTTTATTTTGCCATATTTCGTGATATGACGACTCGCTAAATCGACGTTAAATTGACCGTGCGATCTTATTCTGTGGATACAAGACGTTTTTTCGTCGCCTGGAGAGTTTAATTCTATAAGATTGACAGTAAATGGTATTGAAAACCGGTGCTTAAAATTTCGGGGTTTTTGGAATGGCCTTTTCGTAATTTTCCGTGGTCTGTCACTGGGATATTGAATTGAAAGGTACCCATAACACAAGCCATACAGTTGGGCGATAATGATTTTATTTTCAACTAGCTGTGCCCGCGGCTTCGCCCGCGTGGAAATTGATGTGTAAGATTAGTCTGTCTTATTCCAGAGACTACACTATCTACATTTCAAATTTCATTAAAATCGGTTTAGTAGCTATGGAGATACGTGGTAACAAACATTCACACACACACACACTTACTTTCGCATTTATAATATTAGTAGGATTTGACAACCGCTGGGCGCAGAGGTTTAAGTTTAGGCCGCTCAGTTCACTGTATCGGGAGGTTGCGGGTTCGATTCCCGTCAGAGCAAAATTTCGGAAATGGACTTTCCGTAATTTGCTCTGGTCTGGGTGTCACTGGGATCGCCCCCAGTCCATTGTATGGAAGTCATAGAGGTTGGGCTACCGGCTCTCTCAATCATACGCCTACACAGCTGTAATAGCTACTTTACGCTGATATTCTGTGAGAGTGTGGTACTACCCCTGTATGAGCCCATATATAAGCTGCAGTCAATTGGCTACAGCTTGGCTCTAGCACCAACTCGTGTGTACTATGCATAATTTATTAAGTAGTGCGTGATCAAAAGTGGTACTTTAAAAGGCTTTACATAAAAGTACTAGGAATACATAACTTGTATAGGAGTTGTGTACTGATTACTATGTGTGGTTATGCGAGGTGGCACCGTGCCAAATTGGGGCGCCAAAAACAGCGGTAATACGTTGTTCCTCTGCTAGTGGGGGATCTCATGCCCGCTGCTTTCCATTCGATCATAACGATTACTCGATTAACATTATCGATTTATTCATCTCTCGGTACTTCTGCTTATAAATCGTAAATTACACGAAATTTTTTCGACTGAAAGTTAAACGTACCTATTCTCTATAGTCAAGGAGTAGTAGCTTTTTAGAGACGCCTCTCTACATGTTTGTTCCGGGTAATCTCCGGAACGGCGGGACCGATTTTGACGGGACTTTCACTGGCAGAGCGCTGATATTATAAGGAATAATTTAGACTACTATTATTTTATAAAAATAATTTGGGTTCCGCGTAAAAAAATCGAAACCCATTAAATTCCCCGCGGGCCTAAACGCGGGTAATCTTTTTCTATACGCGTACAAAGTCGCGGTTATAACTAGTCAAATTCTATAAATCCCCGTACCTACCTACACCAAAGAATCAAATTTAAAAGATTTCCAGTAACGACAAGAAGTCAGCGGTACTATACCTACGAGTATTCTTATAAATGCGCGCACGTGAGGGACAATCCTGTGAGATTTCTGTTTAAACAAAAGAGGGTAGACAGCGCCCCCCAGCGGTCTGGGGCGCAAACCCCAGCCGAGGGGCGGCTTGTTCGGTACGAGTGCTTACTACGACGGAACATATAAAATTGCGTTACACTGAATTTGAGATTTCTTCTGCATTATTTACCTCGAAGTGTGAATCGGCTTTAGAATCTTTCATGTCTATTCAGGGTGGCTAGATCTGTTTCGATTTGTGTATTTTGTTTAAGGTTTGTTTTTAAAAGGAGAGTGTTCCTGTAGAAATATACTGGCGAATTATGCAAACATGCACACATGCGTCAGTCTGTAAGATGCTTTGAAAAATTCCAAAACTAAATACAAACCTCAAACACAAATAAAATTAAAAAAAAATGCAAAAAGTAAAAAAAAAGTAAGTATAATTTATGCGATCTACCAACTTAAAATTTCTTAGCAGAAAATCCGACCCGCTATGCTTGATGAAAAGGTTACCTACTTTTCGTGTTGTTTTATCCAATACGAACAATAACATCGCGTCCCGGCCAAGGCAGGAAACATCATAACGTAACACGAGAAAACAAAATGCGTTTTCGTAAAAAATAAATTAACAGACATGACAAGCCAAACGTCCATTCATCATTCATCTGCAGAATAATCCTCGATTAATCAAACATTATTGTTCACGGCGGCGTTCTGTCGATAGCTATTGGCCGTTCGAGTGGCCGCCCGTGACGTGGTGCTCGCTGATTGGTTGCTGAGTGCGCACTCTAGGGACTAGAGCGTTCACGTTCTGTATTTCAAATTGAGAATGCGTCTGCATCAGAGGAACGAGGGTAGAAGAAGAGCATGTGTGCATTTTTTGCGTTTATATTGCAAGGTTGGGCTTCCAGCTCTTTCACTCATAGTTGTAATAGCTACTTTACGTCGATCTTCTGTGAGAGGGTGGTACTACGGTCGAGCCAACCCGTATAATTATGAGCTGCAGTCAATTAGGCGTGTCCACAATATGCACATGCCTCGCGAAGCACGCCGTTAGCCTCAGTCGCATGCCGCGCGAGGCAAATGGCGAGGCAACCTACACTCTAGGCAGAGAAGGGTATATCCGAGCAATCAGTTGGACACGTTTGACATCGTTCTGTCTCATGACTATGCCAAATTAGGCGAGGCAAATGACAGCGCTCAGGTGAGGCAGGACGCGGATTTGCCTCGCGCGACGCAAGTCAAACTTCGGGAGGCAATTTGCCTCGCGCGGTATATGACACATCTGGACGTGGCTATTGGCTAAAGCTTGGCTCTATCAAAGTGTACGCTAGACGGCGGTTTTAGTATTGCCAAGTACACTGCTGCCATAATTCACGGCCCACCTCGCGCCGGTGGGAACGATAAATCCACCCTCAGACATTTTCATTGCCACGCGATAGTTCGGACGTCCCGACGTATTGCAATCGGATACATTCGAATTGAGAAGGTCGTTCCTTTAGAACGTATACTTGGGTCACGTTTGATGGCCGTTTTGACGTAGGTATATTGACCGGTATAGTACCTACTACCCTCTCATAGAAGATCGGTGTCACGTAGCTATTAGTGCCGCCACACACGCAACTGCTTGTTGACAGCTCTAGAGCAGTTGGTTGCAGTCGAGCTGTCGACAAGCAGTCGCGTGTATGGCGACGCTTTCAGATGTGTTTCCGAGCCGATGAGCCGATGAGCTGACGAGAAGATGAGCCTCATTGGCAAGTGCTGAGTCGTACTGTGTCCATGGACAAACTATTTGGGACAAACAAGTGTCTCCTTCATTCTTGGTTATGTCTTTGCTTTTAACCAGAATGTTAAAATCATAAATGAAAATCTACTTTCGCTTCGTAGTTTAAGAGTTCAAATTCGCATGTTTATGTTAGTAATAGACTGGCTTTTTCCCATAGGAGTGTTGATCGCTAACACCCTTAAGGGCTACTTGGACTGCTTGGAGCAGTCAATGCCGACAGCTTCAAGCGGTCGCTGTTGGGCGATCTGCAGTTTCAATACAAAATTGACATTTGCAATACAAGGACTGCTCAAGCAGTTCGTTTGCAGTCGCAGCTAAAAATGCAGTCGGCGTGCGGTTGAGTTTCACCATGCTGTCTGCAACAAAGAGCTCGTTTCTTATACAAGTACAAAAACAACTCCACAAGGACTGCTTGGAGAAGTTTGGTTGAAGTCGACTCCGACCGCAACACGACTGCTTTCGTGCAGTTGATCTCGACTGCTCTAAGCAGTCGCGTCTATGGCGGCTCTAACTTGTGAATACAGGCTTCGGGGATGAAGGCTAATTTGTATTTATAGCGCTCGGGACTAGAGTTGCGAAGTGTTGGGGTACCAACACTAATATAATTTGCGAGCGTCCCGCTGGCAGCGATAGCCGTTCCCCAATTCAAAGCCTAAAAGAAATATCTCGCGATTTTAACTGAAACGTACAATAAAGAGCGTTCGTCGGTTGTCTTTGAGGTTATTTTAATATGAATTAATAAAGATACTAGATCTGTTAATCAAGAAGATCAATTAATTAAGAACATATCGTTCTCGAAATCATCATCATCATCATCATCATCATAGTATTAATACGTGAAGCAAATCCGTTCGGTACCAATTTTGTGAAGATGCGTGGACACTTTGATTATATATGGTCTAGATATAGGGTTCGAGCGCCTAAACGCCAAAAAAAATATCAGCCAACTGTTGGCTCATAAACTCATTTCGCCCGCTCAGTAGCGACACTGACATTGTGCGGTGAACACCGTTTTTTTGCCGTAGAAAAATGACAATATGTGCAATAAAAGTATGCAGAAATTACAGGGGACGAATAAAAACAATTAAAAAAAATACCTATCATCGGTAAGTAAACTCGAAATAATTATTTGGTGAAGACACAGTTAGATCTTTGAAGTGTAATTTTATTCAAAAATATAACGGCCATCTGACGCCATGTTGACAAGGTTGCCTGATAATTGAATTTAAAATTCCCATGTGAGCGTTTGCTATTTTTTTGGGGAATTATAAATCCAGGGAATTTGACTTCTAATTTTATAACTAAGCCACAGAAAAATAAGAAAGCTTCTAATAAACTAATTCGTCTTATTTACAACACTACCTAAATAAAGTCTGACGGGCCCGTTAGCGTGGTTGGCGCGGAGGCGCCTTTCACGCTGCAGGTCGTAGGTTCGATTCCTACCCGGGACATGCATTTGTGTGCATGAACATGTCTGTATGTCCGGAGTCTGGGTGTATATGTATATTAAGTATGTATTTACAAATAAAAAAGTAGTATATGTAGTAATATCAGTTATCTGGTTTCCATAGTACAAGCTCTGCTTAGTTTGGGATCAGGTAACCGTGTGTACAAAAATGTCCCAGGCTATTATTATTATTATAAGAACATCAAATAAAGAACACCAATTATTATTACTTGTCCTTTTGACTGATAAGTCGCCATCAAATTTACTAACTCTGCCACCGATTTTACAACTCATCAACATTTTTGCGTTTTGAAGCTTCAACATGTTTATTTTATTTTATTTTATTTTATTTGGGGAGCTTACGGCTATTTTTACAGAGTGAATATGATAATATATAAGCAAATGCCAATTACAAGCTTCCACATATGTTCTTCAAAAAATGTAGTTCAAGCTAAACTAGGAAACATCAAATAGACGGGCGCCTGTCTAAATTTGAACCAATCAGAGAGCTCAATTCAATTCGTGCGAACTCGGGTCTTCGGGGCATTTGACTTGTCTGGGTTAGGTTCGAAGGGAGTGTTTTATAGGCCAAAAATGCTATAAAAAAGAAGTCGGTTTCATTACATGCCTTTTTTAAACGACTTCAAAAAAGGAGGAGGACTCTGAGTGCTTCTGTCGTTACACCGTCCTCTCCAGGACTCCTATCATAAGGTAGGTATCATCATTTATTTTTAAAAACCTTTTGTACTTCAAGGTTTGTTATGGAAGGAATGGTGTCACTACAGTTCTACTCTGTTTTAGTGTTATCTTTTGAACTAGAATATTAAGAATATTACAAATAAATAACCTTAACCTAACAGTAATGTTTTTATTACAAATATATTTCACCTAGTAATCCAAATTCATAAACTCCTAATAGGTAGGTATGTGAATAATAAAAATCATAATTAAATGAATTTATATTTTAATTAGACACCTCGAAATCAAAACATATTTTTTCCCTACTTTTATGGGAAATATTCAAAAGCTGGTATCACTCAGCACGTATCAACAGTGACGCAGCGCGCTTGACAAACAATAGTCTACGAATACTAGTGTGCGTGACACGCACACATCGCTTTCAAATCTGGCCTGTTTTTTTCGTTGCGATTGCAGCGCAAAACTCGGTCTAGACAAGTAATTAGTCTAAGCGTGGACAGAGTAGTATGAAATTTGGCATAGTAAAAGTTTACATACCGATTGAGTGCGGAGACGTTATATATTAATAAAAAGTGCATTATAAGTGCACTAAATTATTAAAATAAAACGTTACTCACACTACATACAATTTCACC
Organism: Drymonia ruficornis; assembly: GCA_947859195.1. Classification (NCBI taxonomy): domain Eukaryota; kingdom Metazoa; phylum Arthropoda; class Insecta; order Lepidoptera; family Notodontidae; genus Drymonia; species Drymonia ruficornis. The sequence continues at coordinate 7,009,868 of OX401927.1, forward strand.
CTTCGGTCAAGGAAATACGTTAGTTTGACGTTTTACCTATTCACATAAACACACATATAATACTGACTTAGACTTTTTGATATTTTGACACTGTCACTTTGTTTTTTTTTAAGGCCAGTGCTTTTTCAAACATTATGAAAGGTTTTATCGGAGGAGGGACGATTTGTGATTGATGTATGGAAGAGGTTTTAATCGAAGGTTGGTTTGGCAATAGAACCTTACTAACGTTTCAACCTTCAATTTAAATGAATAATGGTCGAATTTCGACCACTCGGCGGCCACTAGTTATATTTAAAGATGCCAGGAGTCTACCATTATTCTAAACGGCAGCTACATTCTAGCTACCTCAAAAAAGTACTAGGGGTACAGAAATAACAAAGATATTAAAATTCTGCGACTGTAGCCTAGGGGTGAACAGGTTGGGCTAACAATCAGAAGGTCCCAGGTTCGATCCCCGGTGGGGCATGCACCAATGGATGAATTTTCATCTATGTGCATAATTTACAGTTCGCTGACGGTGAGGGAAAACATCGTGAGGAAACCTACCTATCCCTCGGGATTAGGTAATAATAGTCAGTCGCTGTATACACGGCGACACGGTTCACCACCTGTCACGTTGGGTTCTGACTATCTAGTGAAACGTGGGCTTTGAGTTGGTTAATACCTCCACAATGTGTTGGTGTATGGCCACTCAAGCCTCTGACTACCCCCGAACGGGGATAAAAGTCGTGACGTTACATTACATTACATTAAAATTCTAACATTTTTAACAATTAGGTAAGTATACATACCTCCACACGATGACGTTGTGTTCCGGAAACTTATTAAATTCCGTCGTGAAGAGTTCGTCGAACCGCTGTACGTTGAATCTGAGCAATATTAACCTGTCGAATTTGGAAGATCTCATTTCCCTGATGCGCGTTTTTATCATATAAATTGAGGTTTTGGTAACGATGACGTAGCACTGATGTAGATGGAAATAAAAACCTGCAAAATTAAAGACGTATAAAAAAAACTCCACCGTTGCCATATTTTGAACAGTTTGAATATCTTCTACGGTAAGTATAGTACGCGGTATATTATCCTGGCACCTCAATATGACTTTAAAAAACTTTTCCTAATGTTACTTAAAGTTACCTACCTACTAAGTATAAGGGCTGTATCACACCTGGCGACGGGATTGGCGACCGTCGCCAAGTAGAGTCCTGTCATATTTTGACATAATTCAATACGAATTATTGGCGACGGTAGCCAGGGACGTCGCCGGCCACGTATAGTCTGATTTTTAATTAGACGAAGTAAACTGACAGGTGCTAATGTCACTTTTCGATATAAATAGAACAAATAAGGTTCAAATTCATAGAACAATGACATTTTTAGCTGTCAGTTTGCTTCGTCTAATTAAAAATCAGACTAAATCCAAACAATTGGTATTACCTGTCAAATTCAATACGAATTCGTTGGCAAAATGGGGCTGGCGACGCGCTTGGCGTCCCGGTGAGATAGAGCCATTAGGCTTCAATGCTTTCAACTTTTATTTATTAGGTACTTACTTGTATTAAGTATTACATAGCTTGTTAAAGAGGCCATTAGCACGCTGCCAAAACTCTTAACTTCCAGCGTCTCGCAGCACTTCGCTCCTACAGTAATTAAGTCAAAGCATATATTATCTTCCGGCTCCTCTGCAATTCCTTCGTCTTTGTTTTCATTATCTATGCCTAACTTAATTAACGAAACAAAAGACGCACTTGGCTCGGTTCAAATTTCTAAAAGCGAATCTCTACTGCCCGAGAGTTGACAGAACTAATTGCCAGCCATTCAGAATGTACTGCAACGGGCCGCGGGTGAGCTCTGATTGGCTATAAATTTATGTGGTGCACGCTGATTGGCGGTTCGGGTTCGTTCTTTTGTGCTATTCGATCTGGATTGATGGGGTTTCCTCTATTGTGAGTGACTACCTGGCTATAAAGCATCAAAATGTGTTGATTAGTATCTATTGATGGAGTAAAGAAAAACATGTAGCGATGTAGCCTACCCACCTACCCTATACCAATACCTATGTACCTAGCCTATGTTACTTGGGGTAATATAAGGATTCTAACTCTACCTTACTCAACTGAATTGATAAAGGCTTCACAATTTAGAGAGGAATAAAGAAACTCACAAACATACCTACATTCTTACATGCATGAACCCTAGCTACGCAATAGTTTAATATTGTTAGCCCTTTTAAAATCCCACTCCTGGGCACGGGCCTCCCCTTAATGCGAGGGGGATTCAGGCCATAATCCACCACGCTGGCCCAGTGCGGGTTGGTGGATTTAACATGGCTTTAGAAAATTTGTTACATTTCTAAGTCATGCAGGTTTTCTCACGATGTTTTCCTTCACCGTAATCAAGTGATAATCATATTAAAGTTATGATTCGCACATAGATTTCGAAAAATCCAGAGGTATGAGCCGGGGTTTGAACCCTGGACCTTAAGCTCGCAAGACGCGTGCTTTACCAATCGGCTATCACTGCTCTATACTTTTGGGTGGTCATGTAAAAATGCTCGCAATCGGCGGGCAGTACAAGATGACTATAAAATAATATTCCAATGACTAGCAGTTTCCAATACCACAGAGTAAAGACTAAAGAAAGAGGTGCCCTTATTAGATATTTGTATGAAACAAAACGTGGTCATTGTTTTTTCATTTTCATTTTACTATTTACCGGTAAATCGTTGAACTACTCGCTTCGTTTTATGTCGATGTTAGTACTAGGCCGACCATTCGGCCGACTTGCTTAGGGCCAGTCCCCTTAGTAACTGGTCCATGTCCAATACTGACTGAAATTCACTTGAATTCGGGTCACGTCCTAACCATACCGAAACAAAACGCCATAAGACCTTGACACTTTCAAGTAAAATTGGACTCTATCACAATGGATTTAATGTTATTCGTAAAGCTGTGATTGTTATGGGTGTGTAAACCTTTTGTTGTGAACATATGGTCCATTTTGCTGTTGATAAATGGGTCGGAACAGTTTTGGGAAACTATTCAGGAAGTATTTTGGCGTGGGTCTGGCTCGTGGCTCCGACAGCGGATAGTAAAATTACTTAGGTAGAGCCAAGCTGTAGCCAATTGACTGCAGCTTATACGGGCTGGCTTGACCGGGGTAGTACCTTCCACCGTCTCACAGAAGATCGGCGTAAAGCCGAGCCTCAGCTATTGCGCTTCGTACGATGAGTGAGAGAACCGAACGAATAATTTTGTGAAGTTACATAATCAGCATTATTCGGTTTTTGTCAAGGACTTCTGCACACTGTTAGTCTAACTGTAATAGCCATTGCTATTATTGTAGCAGATATGGTACCTCATAACATCGCAATCACAAATCAATGCAGCAAAATTCACACATCAGCCCCTCTAGACAAGTGGCTGACGTCTACAAGCGTTCCTTCAAATCGCTACGCTTCATGTATGGAAATGACATAAGTCACGTGATCTACATAGCGACTTGTAATGTCATTTCCATACATTGTGAAGTCTATTCCATTCTATTCGATTAGCGTTCATGCCACTTGTCTAGGGGGGCATCAACTTAAAGGCATTTTGATGCGTGTTATTCGCCAGAAGATGACCCGTATTGGCAATACCGATATGTTTTTACCCGACTACGGCGGAGGGTTATGATTTTGACCGGTATGTATGTATGTATGTATGTTTGTATGTATGTATGTATGTATGTATGTATGTATGTGCGTCTGTTCCCACCTAACTTCCAAACTACTTGTCGTAATTTGACAAATGAGGTATCGTTAGAAGCGGCTTAATGGCGCGCTGGTTATAGGCTATGTGACGTCACATAAAATTGCATATGGCGCCCTCTAGAGGACATAATGTCATGAACAAAAAAAAAAATCATTTTTTAATAAAACCGTGTGGGGTATCAAATGAAAGAGCTTGATGAGCACATTTCAAAAATATATATTTGTTACCTATAACTCCAAAATAATTAAATAAAAAGTAAGTTTAAAAACTAAAACCCGACTACTGAAAAATCGCGCTCTAAAAAGTATGAAACAAGAAAATATTCTCATCTAGAGGATAGCCGTGGTCCGTGTTCATATGCCATTTGGCCCTAAAGGACCTACACGGACCACGGCTATCCTCTAGATGAGAATATTTTCTTGTTTCATACTTTTTAGAGCGCGATTTTTCAGTAGTCGGGTTTTAGTTTTTACCCGACTACGGCGGAGGGTTATGATTTTGACCGGTATGTATGTATGTATGTATGTATGTATGTATGTATGTATGTATGTATGTATGTATGTATGTATGTATGTATGTATGTGCGTCTGTTCCCACCTAACTTCCAAACTACTTGTCGTAATTTGACAAATGAGGTATCGTTAGCAGCGGCTTAATGGCGCGCTGGTTATAGGCTATGTGACGTCACATAAAATTGCATATGGCGCCCTCTAGAGGACATAATGTCATGAACTAAAAAAAAACATTTTTTAATGTAACCGTGTGGGGTATCAAATGAAAGAGCTTGATGAGCACATTTCAAAAATATATATATTTTTACCTATAACTCCAAAATAATTAAATAAAAAATAAGTTTAGAAACTAAAACCCGACTACTGAAAAATCGCGCTCTAAAAAGTATGAAACAAGAAAATATTCTTATCTGGAGGATAGCCGTGGTCCGTGGTCGTATGCCATTTGGCCCTAAACGACCTACACGGACCACGGCTATCCTCCAGATAAGAATATTTTCATGTTTCATACTTTTTAGAGCGCGATTTTTCAGTAGTCGGGTTTTAGTTTTTAAACTTACTTTTTGGATACTGGCGTGTCTCCCTCTATCTTGGTAATGTATTTGGTAATGGCTTACTTTTTGCGCTGCGCCGGGAACTCCCCGCATCAGCAATTTCACTTAAACAAATTACCCGATAGGGTTGAGTGTGTTTACATTACGCGGTAACGACTTTCCCGCGATCAACACTTTTAATTAAGCTAAAATTCTACGTCGTTAATGATGTGGCTTCAGAGCCTGTAGCTCATGAAAGTCAAAGTCAACATTTTTAGGGTTCCGTACCCAAAGGGTGCCAACGGAACCCTATTACTAAGCCTCCGCTGTCCGTCCGTTTGTCCATCTGTCAGTGGGCTGTATCTCACGAACCGTAATACGTAGAGAGTTGACATTTTCACAGTATGTGTGCTCTGTTGCCGCTACAACAACAAATACTACAAATTTAAAAAGTGGGTCCATACAAGAAACTTGATATTTTTGACGTTTTTATTCTACGATGGTACGGAACCCTTTATGTGCGAGTCCGATACGCACTTGGCCGGTTTTTTTAGATAGCGGTACCTATGCATCGCTTTGTTTTTCAAGTCGCAGAATGTACCTAAAGTTCACAATGTTTTTTTTTGCCACCAAGACGATGTTACGGTGTTACGTTACGGGTGAAGTTGACCCCCAAATTTATAGAAAGTCATTTTGGGTTTACACTGGCAATACAACTCAATATTGTTACTAGAAATGCTTGGTAAAACCATTGTTAACTCGCTAAAATCTCTATAAATTTACCGGTGAAGGTTCAGACTGTATCTATTAGGCTTTATAATTTTGGGTAACCTGTAGTAAAAAATGTTTTTCAGCCAATTTTGACCCAGCTGCACTATCACGCACGCGCAATGATATTACTACACCATAAAAACAATTAAGCTATGTAATTCATCAAAGCCAAACATCCTTACAACCGTGAGATGTCCCTTTTGACCACTCTCTCAGTTATTTTCAAGGGCGAGGTCTAGGTTAAAACATCCGTGACTTTAATGTTCTTTTTCATGTGACCAAGGGCGAGGCTCCATTACCGCGTTGCGTTGCGTTGCGTCGTCCGTTGCTGCGTCGGCGCTGCGTCGTCGCTGCTTCGTTTTACATATATTTTATAGTTGCATGCCACATTTGTGCGTTGCGTCGTCGCATGCGACGATTCAACGCAGAGACGGAAGCGGGGTAGGGTGATGCGCTGAACTGTCGGTGCGATGACGCACAGCGTTCCGCTGCTAGAGGGAGACATGCATATACGAAATGACGTATACGACGGCGTGGCGTCGCCCTCTTGCGTTGCGACGTCGTGCGTCGTCGCAACGCAGGTGTGGCATACAATGCGTTGTCCGTTACGACAACGCAGCGCAGCGCGCTAGTGGGCCCGGCTCTAAGATGTCAAACGAGCGTACGGCCTACCTGATGTCATGCAGTTACCGTAGTCTATAGACGCTTGCAATACCAAAGGCATTGTTCGCCCGTTGCCGACCTGAAGGAGAGTGGGAAAGAGGGGAGGGGAAGACACCTACTTATGATTATCCTGTATTCCGTATAACCTAGTTCCGTGTACCGGCGATATAACAAGCCCCTAGTTACTATGCAAATTACATTCTGCACTCTAACCAGCTATTGTTTATGAGTTTCCAACGGAATGCCGCTAGTGGCTGAAATTAATATGTTTTCCACTGGAAATGAGGTCGGACGGAATTCATAATTCGTTTTATATTTACCCTCGAACCAAAGAACCTATATCTATACCTACCATGGACCAATTACTAAGGGGACTGGCCCTAAGCAACTCGGCCGAGTGGTCGGCCTAGTACTAACATCGACATAAAACGAAGCGAGTAGTTCAACTATTTACCGGTAGATAGAACAATGAAAATGAAAAAACAATGACCACGTTTTTTTTCATACATATATCTAATAAGGGCACCTCTTCCTTTAGTCTTTACTCTGTGATACCTACTAACATAATAAATGCAGAAGTAAAGCCGGAAACCGACCGCGGCGCACGCTGTGCACGCTACGCACGAAATGACGTAGTTGACGTCATGAACCCACGCAGCTAGTGGAAGCTATGTCATTTCGTGCATAGCGTGCTTAGCGTGCGCCGCGGTGGGTTTCCGCCCTAACTCTGTCTGTCGGTTGCGTTCACGACTAAACTGCTAAACAAATTTTGGTGTATTTAGGTACAGAGATATACAGGATTTTAGAGAAGGATATGGACTACTTTGTTGCGAAAATAAAACTTGAAGGGGTTGAAATAGGGGATGAAAGTTTGTATGCGAGACATTTATTCATTGACATCATTTCTCAAGTTTAGGGATATGAATAGGCTACTGGAAGTATACATTCTAAGCAGACGAGATCACGGTCACCAGCTACTGAGTAAATAAAAAGGAGAGAATAAAGGAAAGGAGAGAATAAAGGAAATAGGCATCTATTAATTACACTTATAATAACAACAAGCTGTGCCCACGACTTCGTCCGCGTCCAGTCGGTGAAGCCTTTAAATATAACTAGTGGTCGCCCATGGTCGAAATTCGACCATAATTTATTTAAATTTTAAGATTGAACGTTACTAAGTTTCTATTGTCAAAGACTATTTTTCTATATAAAAACCTCTTCCCTACACCTACATCAACCATAAATCGTTCCCCCTCCGAATCTCTGTCCTCTCTCTCCCTCATTCACTCTCTCATTAGTTCATCGCTATACCTACCTCTATAATCACAGATTTTGATAATGTGATAAGTAATGTTGTAATTTTCATTAAAAAGGGTAGCAAACTTTTACTTCGCGTATTAATAAATAAAACAAAATGATAGTGTCAAAATATCAAAAAGTCTACGTCAATATACAGGGTTATTGGTTAAGTCGACCTATTCCCGTTAAGGGCGTGTAGTTTACACCGTTTCCGACTGATTTGACTATGAAACACCCTATCCTAAATCCTTATTTTCGAGATATTTGAATTTAATTGATTTTTTATAAAAATACCCGATTTGCGGCTATCACGGCTATCGCGGCTGAAGGCCGAAAATTTGGATTTTTTATAAGAAAAACAATTAAATTCAAATATCTCGAAAACGGTTACATTTAGGATAGGGCATCGACGTAATACCATTGAACATGACTGTGGACTACAAACTTTATTTTCCATTCATTTAATCAAAAATAATCCTTATGTGACGGACTTAACGCCCACGATGCACGCATTATAAAAACCGGTCCGAGCCAGATACCTATAACTGCGCCTTCTTTCCCTTTCTAATAGTACAACCTTTCATCCCTTGTGTTGCCAGTTAATATTTATTCGATCACCTTAAACTTGGTACATTTTCATGTTAAGAATAATAAACAATAAAGTCGATTAATGAAATACCTATGGTAAAGTATAAGAATATCCTAAGATTAAAATTTCAAATATAAATAAATATCTGGAAATAAGTACTTACCTTCTTTAATAATTCGCTTGTAATTGTCAGTTCCGTGATGTCTATAGGAATCGTAGCAGAAATAAAATTAAAAACTTGAAACACAGAACGTCAATTTGCGTGACACACGACATTTTCAGCTAATTTTAAATCTAGAGGATTGTGCTGAATTTTCTCATAAAAATGGGTAGAATATGCGTAATGGAAGGGTGTAAAAGCGAATATTATCCGAATTAAGGATTATCTTAACATAGGTAAGTGGGTAACTATGTTTTCCACGTTAAGTACATTTTAGATGTTCGGGTGACACAAATTTCTCTAGTAAAAAGGACTATAATATAAATTTTATTATGTGTCTGTGTTAACTGAGGAATATCGTCCACGGGAACTGTTTGCAGCGATAAAGTCGCGCTTTTCGTTGCCGCACGACTACATCGCTACTTTTTGAAGTCGGTCGCATTTGCAGCGCGCGACAGACCACACGCTGGTAAAACGCGACGCTCACGCCGCGTTGTCACGGCTCGCCGGGCTCGCACACGGCGTTCGCGTCGTTCACACGCTCGAGGACGTCTAGGGCCAGATTAACCATTTCAGGCAATGTATTTCTCGGGGCCCCTTTCCTTTACCCTTTTGTTACTTTTTAATAGTACATTACTGCCACGGTCTGTAATGAGTGTGTTGCTGGGCGCGTTGTTGATGGCCGAAAGCGCGGCGCAGCGCAGCTCCAGGCCTCCACAGCGCGGTCAGCATTGCAACCCTTGATGGACAATATAAAATAAAGGCCGAGACCGATGGTTTGTCGATTGAAATTGTTTGCAATTGGGACGACTTTTGACTTTACACTTCCCGATTACTCCTAAGCAATAAAAAACAAAAAAACAATTTTATCTTTTACAGATCCCAGGCGTGTAAATTGGTTACAACAAATACCTATTGGCTACAGAAAAATTACCCAAAATTCCGTCATATACAGCAAGCATTTTAAGCCGACAGATTATGTCCCTAATTTAACACAACGAGTTTTAAAGGAAAATGCCCTGCCCTCACTGTTCCTTTTCGTTAGCACAAAGGACAATGGGCAAAAATGGTCCAAATGTCCACCACTTCCGAGACCTACGTCACTCGATAGACCACTACATACTGAGTAACTTTTGCAAAGCCAGTTCAACAAAATAGGCTGTCAGTAAAAAAAAATTTGTAGTTTAAAAAATATTTTAATTTTTTTATTTCACACTTATGCTGCGTTCCATTCACCGTAATTTTTGTTATTTTCGTCCACAAAAAGTGTTAAAAACGATAATAATGATAACTTTCAGTACAAGTTGGTGCGAGTGGAACGTGATTTGTGGGCAAAAATAACGAAAATAACAAAATTAACAGTGATTGGAACGCACCACCAGTGTTATGTCTTATACATTTTTTTCGAAAGGCAACAATATAAATACACTTTCTAACATTAAATAAAAATAAAATAAGCTGTCAGAAAGAAAAAAATGCCGTGAAACATATTTTATTATTATTTTTGTTACCTGATGATAAGTGAAAAAGTAAGGTAACGCATAGAAGGTACCTGCTTATTTATTTTATAGAAGCGCTTGTTGTTCACTTTTCATCAGGTAACAAAAATAATAATAAAAACTTTTCACGGCTTTTTTGCTTTCTGACAGCTTATTTTATTTTTATTTAATGTTAGAAAGAGTATTTATATTGTTGCCTTTCGAAAAAAATGTATAAACATAATACTAATGGTGAAATCATATTTTTTTTAAACTACCCGTATTTTTTTACTTACAGCTTATTTTGTTGAACTGTCTTTGTAAAAGTTACTCAGTATTTAGTGGTCTATCGGGTTACGTAGGTCTCGTCAGTGGTGGATATTTGGACCAAGTCCCATACAGTTTTGCCCATTGTCCTTTAATTTTGTCTTATGGTCTAATTAGTTAGATATTCTTAGGGTACCGTACCTAATAAGGAAAAAAACTAAACCCTAATATGATAACTTTGTTGTCCGTCTATCTGTCTCTATGTCCGTCTGTCACAACTTGCACAGCCCAAATCAAACATAACATGTTAACAGTAGTAGGTACCTTTTATAGCATAGAAAAAGAGTAAGTATAGGAAAGATAAGTATTGGAAAAACCATAGATATGGATAGCCTAGACAACGTCCAAGCGTGTGAAGTGTCATGTTACTTTATATTACAAAGTGGCAAAATCTACGATCTTAAATACTATTTTGTAACTTCTTTTAGGTTGCCAAGATACAGACAGGCACTCGTGTGGTTTGGCCACCGCAGACTAATTTATTGTACCTACTCATGTTCTTAAGAAAATAAACATCCCTTTCCTTATTTTATTATTTTCCTATCATAACAATCTCGGAACAAAAGCACGTTTTCACTAGATGTCCATGGGGACGATCTCAAAATATTATGGTCACTCTTGTTGGCAAAGGAAACAACGTTCAGTATGGTATCTCGCTGTCGGCTTCACTTTTGCTGCCAAGTCCGCATTCCAGGTGTTAGAGACTTAAAACTTCCTTGGGATAGGGTGTTTCATAGTCAAATCAGTCAGAAACGATGTAAACTACACGCCCTTAACGGGAATAGGTCGACTTAACCAATAACCCTGTATATGTGTGTATATGTGTATAGGTGAAACGTCAAACTAATGAATTTCCTTGACCGAAGGGTGAAATTGTATATAGTGTGAGTAACGTTTTCTTTTAATAATTTAGTGCACTTATAATACACTTTTTATTAAAATATAACGTCTCCGCACTCAATCGGCATGTAAACTTTTACTATGCCAAATTTCATACTCCACCGTCCACGCATCTTCGAAAAATAGCTACCGTACGTATTTGCTTCACGTATTAATACGATGATGATGATGATGATGATGATGATGATGATGATGATGATGATGATGATGATGATGATGATGATGATGATGATGATTCTGTCTACCGTCTAATCTGTATTACGTCCGTCTGAATCTGTCCGCAGCTGTTTGTCAGTACCTATCTGTCTGTCAGTAAGGTGGTAGAACCATGCTATGGCCAATAGACTGCAGCATATAGTCGCGGGCACAACTAGTATTCAATAGAAGTTAAAAATACCCATGACAACACCAATTATAATAAGAACGATAAAAAAATACAAAGAGATTAGTATTATTTCGTGATAAATATTAAGGTTGTCCCATTCTCTCTTATAAATATAAAGTAAGACAGCAGAACAGACAAAATCCTTGAGATAATGTCTTGTCGCTGTCAGTATCACAAGAAAAAGGTGGAAAATACTTTTGTCTCAAGATTAAATTAATGTTTCAGTTGTAGGAGGAGGATTAATGGCGGGCGCGCCAGGTGGTTCGTTTGTCATAATAAACCGTACCTGAATAACTCTTGTATTGAAACTAAGCTCTACAATAGGTACTGGTTTATTAATATCATAGTACAATAAAATAAAATAGCCCTTATTAGCTGAGAGAGAGATACTGCTTAACATAAAAACTAAAAAACAGGAAAATACAAAAAAATCTCTTAGCTCAGTGTGCCTCGTGGCAAAGGCCTCCTCTAACTCTTTCCAATGCTTTCGGTCTCGCGTAATTCTTCTCCAAGCCAGCAGTGAGCTTTAATTCATCTTCCTATCTACATGGTTGACGGCCTCTACTTCTTTTAGAGTCCCTTGGGTACCATTCAGTGACTTTTCGACTCCACTTATCCAGGTTATATCAGGTAATATCATAGTACAATACTTGTTTACTAATATCTTAGTGATTCTTCATTACTACCTCCTAGTTTGGCGTACCGAGGGGTGCGTAGGTTTGAGTGCTACTTATCTTGTCATTTACCTATACGAAATTCTTGATAAATCCCCCTTCCCCCGCCCTAAAGTCAAAGGCTCTGATTTTAATTTCATACCGTTTTGCCAACAACATTTTCGTTTCAACCCGCCTTGCCAATAATATTTTTATTTCAACCCGCCTTGCCAATAATATTTTAATTTCAACCCATCTTGCCAATAAGATTTTCATATCAACCCGTTTTGCCAATAAAAAAAATATTTCAACCCGTCTTGCCAATAACAGTTTAATTTCAACCCATCTCTCCAACATCATTTTAGCTTCAACACGGGCCGTCTTCAAAATGTATCAAGCTTGATTAAAGAACAAGTATTTAATCCCTTCTCCAAAACCGTGTTTATAACGATCAACTGGCCTTAACATGCGGTTACGACCTCAAGTTCCATTTCCCTCGTGGTTTGGTGAATTAAGTTTGAACCCTACACGACCGGTCCGTCCCAGTGTTTGTCCTGGACAGAGCTAACTCATTTGCGGTTTGTGTCTTTTTACGAGTGAAGGGGAGGGGAATGGAGGTTTGGTCTTCGCGCTCTCTCACTCATCGTACGAAACGCAGCTGTTATAGCTGCTTTACGCCGATCTTCTGTGAGAGGGTGGTACTACCCCGGTCGAGCCAGCCCGTATACGAGCTGCAGTCAATTGGCTACAGCTTGGCTGAACAAAGAAATCCATTTTCCATAGAATATCTGTCAAAGCGCCATATTTATTCGGCAAATAAAACTAATCTGACGATTTTGAAACAGGCATCCACACAAAACAGTCCTCCACCACTACCATCCACCAGTATCTGTAAACGCATGTGGGGACTTTGGCCCACTTTGGAACTCTCCTAGAACCCACTCTACAGAGAAAATTATGTCCCAACTTCTTCAGTGTATGAAGTTACCAATATACGGTGCAACTGCAGAACCTCCAATCCAAAATACACTACAACCTGTTCCACATAAGGTTGACAATCCAACTCTACACGCCGATGCCATAGCAATGCATAACAGGATATTAACTGTCAGTTCGCTCGCGTCATATCCGGCGCTGTGACTACTTCCGGTTCCGATAGAACGGGCAGCGGGCCGGAAACGCGGATGTGCTGATGATTTATGGGATTTCGAGTGGCATTGTTATCGATGGGCGTTATGGGTGGCTTGTAATCGCTTGGGGTGGGCTAGAGTGGGCACTATGACGTCAGTTTAGCTGTTGTTAGTTTAATCGGTGTTTATCTTGGATTGGTTAAAGAATTCTCTGTGAGTTCATGGCGACCTGGTAGACCAAAGATAACAATTAATTATAGTTAGAGTTGCCGTCTTTTTCTAATCCGAATATTATATTTTCAAGCTCAGTTGAAAATAAATATAGTAGGTATTTATAGGCAGTGTGATGCTTTTCCTAAATAACTTGCACCAAGCTTATGCACAAAAATATAGCACAATTATGTATTTGGTACCCATATACCTTATCTTAATAAAGTAGGTGTGGCAACCCTGACTTTACCTAATAGCTTGCTGGCAAATTAAGACACTATCTATACTAATATATAAAGAGGGAAATGCTGACTGACTGACTGACTGACTGACTGACTGACTGACTCATCAACGCCGAGCCGAAACTACTGAAGTTAGAGACATGAAATTTGGATAGTATATATATTTTGTGACGTAGGCAAGCAATAAGAAGCGATTTTGGAAAATTCAACCCCTAAGGGGGTTAAATAGGGGATGAAAGTTTGTATGCAAGTTCGTCATTTTTCAAGTTAGGATTATGAAAATTTGTGTTGAGGTGTCTTTTTAAAAATAAAAAATATGGTTTTCGGCGTTTTTGAATATTCAACCCCTAAAGTGGTAAAATAGGGGATGAAAGTTAGTTGGGAAGTTTGTATAGATGTTCGTCATTTTTGAAGTTAGAATTATGAAAATTGGTGTTTAGGTTTCTTTTTAAAAATAAAAAACTTGAATTGCTGCGTTTTTGAAAATTCAACCCCTAAGGGGGTAAAATAGGGGACGAAAGTTTGTATGGAAGTTCGTCATTTCTGAGGTTAGCATAATGAAAATTTGTGTTTAGGTTTCTTTTTACGCATTAAAAATAATAATTCCAGCTTTTTTGAAAATTTAAACCCTAAGGGATTAAAATAGGGGTTGAAAGTTTGTATGGAAGTTCGTCATTTTTTGAAGTTGGAATTATACAAATTGGTGATTAGGTGACTTTTAAAAGATCAACAATATTAATTTCAGGGTTTTTCAAAATACATCCCCTAAGGGGGTAAAATAGGGGATGAAAGTTTGAATGTAAGTTCGTCATTTATGTAGTTAGAATTATGAAAATTTGTGATTTGGTGTCTTAAAAAAAAAGTGCGTTTTTGAAATTATTCGTGGTATGGGATACGGGATACGCGATATGGGATACGGGATTTGGGATAAGGGATACGTGATACGGGATACGGGTTACGAGATACGGATACGGATAAGGGATGCGGGATACGGGATACGGGATGTGGGATGCGTGATACGGGATACGGGATACGGATACGGATACGGATACGGGATACGGGATACGGATACGGGATACGGGTTACGGGATGTGGGATGCGGGATACGGGATACGGGATACGGGATGTGCGATGCGTGATACGGGATACGGATGCGTGATACGTGATACGGGATGTGGGATGTGGGATGCGTGATACGGGATACGGATACGGGATATGGGATGCGGGATGCGGGATGCGGGATGCGTGATACGGGATACGGGATACGGGATAAGGGATACGGAATATGGGATACAGAATCAGGGATATGAGATACGGGTTCCGGGATATCCAGGATACGGGATTGGGTTCCAGCAAACGGAAACGGAATTTTTTAAATTTATATCCTGCGCGGACGAAGTCGCGGGCAAAAGCTATCAAGTTATAGTAAGGCAGAACCACAGAGTAAATACTAAAGAAAGAGGTGCCCATATTAGATATATGTATGAAAAAAAACGTGGTCATTGTTTTTTCATTTCCATTGTTCTATCTACCGGTAAATAGTTGAACTACTCGCTTCGTTTTATGTCGATGTTAGTACTAGGCCGACCACTCGGCCGAGTTGATTAGGGCCAGTCCCCTTAGTAATTGGTCCATGGGCAGAACCATACGCGTTAATAGCCTCTATCACTGGCCGGTAAACGATCTGAGGTTATGCAACACATGGAAAAGTCAATAAGAGATGGGTCGATGGATCGAATATTTTATGAGAATACTTATTATTACTTCCCCAGTAGACGTCTAGTCCAAGAATTAATCCAGCTTTTCTCTCGAATGCGGAATAAGCTAATTCTCTTGATAACTCTATAGCAACTGAATCGTGCTCAGAATATGTACGATACAAGATACAAGTGAATGGCATATACATAATTCTGTTTTATTTGGCGTATTGTTACTCGTTTTGTAGAACGTAGGGCTACATTATCAGATTATGCCAGAAGGTCTTGGCAGATGACGGACAATTTTAGTTCAGCGTATTCTGACATTATTCCTGAATTTATGTAACATTTTGTCTGACCTAAATAGCTATCTATATCAAGGCCTCAATTCTGCAAAATGTTTAGCATTGGAAACCCACTGTTTGCAGTCCTCTGACGGATAGAATGTCGATCATCTAGAATTTACGATTTGCAATGAAAAATTCACAAAGATGACTTAGGGCCTTGTTATTTTGCATATTACCTCTGAAACTAAGCGAAAGTGATGCAATATTTCTCTTGATATTTTTACACAATTCATATTATCCTACAATCCTACTTCCTACTAATGTTATAAATGCGAAAGTAAATGTGTGTGTGTGAATGTTTGTTACCACGTATCTCACCATAAATCCATAAATCCTAAACCGATTTTAATGAAATTTGAAACGTATATAGAGTAGGTTCTGGAATAAGGCATAGGCTAATCTTGCACATAAATTTCGACGCGGGAAAAGCCGCGGGGCACAGGCTAGTAGGTACATATTTTGGTAACTGCGTTGACAGCCGAACGTTACTCATTATGAGCTCATTTGAAGTTATAACGCTCAGAAACATCTTCCACGAGTTAATTAATATGACAAAGTGAGTGACAATAGCGCCTGGCGCCGGGTAATTTGAGTTTTATTAATATTTGATGGAAAACGACTTTGTCAAGGCTTATTTTGGTGATAAAAGAGATATAAAAGTGCAATTAGAGTTGTAAGAGCACAGCTGTAGCCAATGGAATGCAGCTCATATACAGGCTGTCTCGACGAGGGAACAACTCTCTCACAGAATATTGGCGTAAGGTAGGTATTATAGCTGTGTTTTGTACGGGTCCCTTCTCTGTATCCCGCTCCCTTTCATAAGGTGTGTCATGATCGTAGTATGTGGCAGAGTTGGGAAAAATTTAATTGCGATTAATTAATTGCAAATTGCAGGTGATGTCACAATTTACAATTAATTGTGATTTGTTGGCGATTGTCAAACAAATCATAATTAATTCATAATTGTGACACCAGATGCAATTTGCAATTAATTAATTGCAATTAAATTTTGCCCAACTCTGGTATGTGGCAATCAGTAGTCTCTGGCTACCCCCGTAGGATATGCTGAGATTGATGTCAGATTGACCATTTAATGTGTCCATTTATTAGGATTTAATATCCTAATGGATTTCTTTCTCGTAGCAAAGCAGCGAAAATATTTCATCAATTCAATATCAAGCCAAACAAATTCCAATGAATAAAAAAACAAATTCGCGGAGTATCCGTGAGGGCTACACAAAGAAATGGCCTATACGAATGACGCTCATAAAATTTGTTAGAAATTTAGGTCGACATACGGGCACATGCGAAATTCTTTTGCAATCAGTGACATATGGTCGATTCGGGCCGCGGTGCGTGGATAGCATCAAAAGCCGTCTAAAAACTATATCTATGTAAAACACTGTAGATATTCTTATAGATATGTCGCCGAGGGTAAGTCAATTTGTATTCGGTTCGGGTTCTAGTCTTCCCCGATTTGTCTGATTACTGATGTTTAGGCGGTGACTCTTGCTAGGTCTTAGTGCTCTTCGCAATGAAAGCAACATTACGAACCGGTGGTAACGCATAATTATTGTATTTTACGATTCATAAGTGCTAACTATAGCTTACATTCATTTTTTTAAACTTTGACTTGACTTTGACTGGCGACTGCCCTCCAAGATCGACTAGGGTGTGGGTGTGTGTAACTTGTTAATTCCTTGGGTAGGACCACAGAGTAAAGACTAAAGAAAGAGGTGCCCTTATTAGATATATGTATGAAAAAAAAAGTGGTCATTGTTTTTTCATTTTAATTGTTCTATCTACCGGTAAATAGTTGAACTACTCGCTTCGTTTTATGTCGATGTTAGTACTAGGCCGACCACTCGGCCGAGTCCATGGGTAGGACTACCATGGTGGGACTTGACATGACTTGACTTCTTTTCAATGTGTTTATGTTTTTTTATAACACACCTTCTCTGAATAACACACCTTTTTGGCCAGTCGTGTAAAAAATATCTGTCATACAGACATACATTGCGATACCATAAAGGTTCATTAGTTACTACGAAGCCATAAAAGGACCTTCGTTCGATCTATTGGGCTACGGGTTACAACAAAACTGCAAAGTCCTCTATCAATGTATCCCGACGAAACTTCACTTAAGTAACCCACCTTTCAGTTCCCCTTCGAAATCCTTAGTACCACCCTACCACCCCCTGTGAGTACCACAGTACGTTCAACCCCAGAGGCCGCCTACCTATAGGCAGTTGTACGAGTTCCCTCCGCGAGGGGACATATTGTTTCGCGTTACATTAATGTTTTATATCACTGGGTATTAAGTTTTTTTTCCAATTACCGACAACATGTGGTGGGGAGTCGGGTTTCGGGGGAACGATTTGGGGTCGTGTGCCTGGAATAGAGAAAGGTTTTTACTTTGCAATATATCCGTAGGTTCAGCACCTCAAAAAATAAGTGAAGCCTTGTAATATCACTCTTTCGTCTGTCTGTCTGTTTGTGTCTGCAATTCACAGCTATACCTAATATATCCATACTAGCTTTTGCCCACGACTTCGTCCGCGCTGACGCGACTGACAATTTTCATAACTGTATAACTTCAAAAATTACGAACTTCCATCCCCTATTTAACACCCTTAGGGGTTGAATTTCAAAAAATCCTTTCTTAGTACACCTCTACCAATCAAGACAAATACACACTCCAGCTCCCTATGACCAGCGGTTTAGGCTGTGCGTTGTCTGTCAGTCAGTGAGTCAGGACTTTGATTCTTATATATTTAGATTAGGTAAAGCTGTACGCATACGCAGTCGTAGACGCAGACGTGACGCAGATGGTACGGAACCCTTATTGCGCGAGTAAGACTCGCCTTGGCATGATTATAAAAATTCTTCAGATTGTGGTAGAACTTCAGAAGGAAAATCGTCTAAAATGTCTTAAAGATAGGCTTTGTCAGCAGTTACGTAAGGTATAAAAAACCTACAAAACGCCGAACTCTAATGCTACATCCAATTGCTAAAGTTAGTATGAATAGAACGAAATATGTTAACATTCATCCCCGCGTCCGTTCCGTCGTCGTCACGTACCCGCAAAGCCTAGCTTTTGAGCCCACACGACACATGTTCCTTTGGTGATCATAATGTACGCTTCTATGCCTCAGACGAAAATAATAAGGTTAGACTGAGCGTGTAAAACTCTCTTTATTTGAGTGAAGCCAAAAAAAGTGATACAAAATAGCATAAATCCAGGCCCTCAAGTCCCCTAACTACTGCCATTTCAGTGCCATCTGTAAACAAATGGGAAAATACGATCCCACCAAAAACATTTTCATGTAAAATGTTGCCAAGACGATACCAGACCGCACTGTCCAAAAGTTATCAGATCTCATGTAGAGGCAAGCTTCGAACTCTACAAGCCCTAACTTCACAAACTTTACACCTTAGTCAATATCTTGGCTCGTCTTGGCGGATTACCATCGTCTTAGTCAAATATGTGGCTTGGCTCGTCTTGGCGGGGGCACTCCGGTGGCCCTAGATTACCATCGTGCCAAAAATCCGTAGTCTGATGTAGACTGGTAGCCAATAGACAACAGTCTTTCTCATGTAAATGAATGTAAAATTCTTTATGGAAAACAAAGTTATCTCAAACCTGAAAAGTAGTGATAAGTTTTTAGTGTAATGTTTTCATTGACTTTTCACTTTCTTAAGAGACCCCAAGCGCCCTATCGCACGAGGACACCATTGGTAGCGCAACCAGTCGCTCCACCGACAAAATGTATAGAGCTGTATGGAGGGTATCGCACCTGGTGTCCGCTTGGTAGCGCAACCAATTCTGTGTCGGCTATCGAAGCACCCGCTGATGGCGCAACCATGGTTGCGTCATGCGATAGGGCGCTAAGTCTGACTGCTTGTAAAGGCCCTGTATGAGTTTACCGTCCTATTCTACTTACACACGGTCGCGCTTCCACTAAGTCCTGTATACAGTGTTGCCAGTGCCCGATGGTCAAAAGTTACACAAGGCGGCTAAAAAAGTAACGCATTAAGCACAAAAGTAACGCATTCCCATTAAATAAAAGTTAATTTATTTTATCATTATTTATGCGTCAAATGACCACTTACCTGCAGTCTAATAGTGCTAGTGCGCCATATTAATAGTGCTTCGTTCCATGCACATTGCGAATCTTAGAATTATTAACTCTTAGAATTACATAAAAATATGATATTCCATTAGGAAAAGTAACGCAAGTACCGCGGGTCGTAACACAATAAGCAAAAAGTAACGCACTGGCAACGCTGCCTGTATAATTATATCTGTGGGCTTTTTGGCGGGAAGTGGAAAAGTCATGTTGTCATTTTTGTTTTAATTTCCAAAACTTGTGTTTTCGTGTATTATAGTGTGTAATATTGGTGGCATATTAACCATTATATGGTCATAAATGTGCGTGAGTGTGGGCAATTGGAACAAAAGTGATGAAACATGATTTTCGGCTTCTCACAAGAAGTCTAGTAATTTGTCAGTAAAGTATCCGCCACTTTACTGATAGGGTTTGGGGGGGTAGAAATAAGGTAGTTATAAGGTAGATTTAAGGTAGTTATAAGGTAGAATTAAGAAAAAAAATTAATAAAAGTATACTGATGTTGGGCTCCAAAGGGCTAGTTCCCAGGGGCCGTAAAACTAATCTTATAAAGAAAAAAAAAAAATTATATCTGTAAACGGTAGAGCTCGGATGAGGACCTTTGCAAGATCGCGCCTAATTACCACGCCTCTCCCGGCTCTTAGTTTAAAGGCGAGACTCATTCACAATTAATTACTGTACAAATGTAATTACAACTTGCGAAGGTATATTTCGTTACGTATTTTTATGTTACCTTCAAAATTACCCATATTCTGGCGCTATTATTCTTGAGACTTTTCTAAATTGGCATTAGGTACCGCTGAACGTGTGAAATTCCACATGGTATATATTAGGTAGGTATATCAGCGTAAAATTGTACGAACCGTTAGTTTATAACCTTCATACATACATACATATACTCACGCCTGTATCCCAAGGGGGTAGGCAGAGACTATAGATTGCCACATGCTACGATTTTGACACACCTCTTTTGCTTCATCCACATTCATACATCTTCTCATGCACTGCCGTCGGTTGAGGGTGCTACGGACTTGACCTTTCTGGAAGAGACCGTTAATCTGGTCGTGAAAAGTTCTCCTTGGGCGCCCTCTTCCGAAACATCCACTCACTTTCGCTCCGTATATCTCTTTCGTCAATCGACTTTCACTCATCCTCTCTACGTGACCGAACCATCTAAGCATACTCTTTTCGATCTTAGTCACCACATCATCCTTCAGCTTGCATCTCTCTCTTATCACACTATTCCTTATTCGGTCCTAGTTTATAATCTCTCTAGATTAATTCGTACAATAATCCGGTGACATATACGAAGGTAGTAGGTACCTAAATAATAGGTATACCCTGAACTTTTAACACATATTTTAATTTTATTATATTTATAAACTTTATAATAATAATAATTTTGCCATTGAACGTCCCACGGCTGGGCACGGGCCTCCCCTCAATGCGAGGGGGATTCAGGCCATAATCCACCACGCTGGCCCAGTGCGGGTTGGTGGATTTCACATGTCTAAAGACATGCAGGTTTCCTCACGATGTTTTCCTTCACCGTAAGCAAACTTAAAACTAAACTAACTAAACTAAGATTTATAAACTTTATTGGTGGTAAAGTCAAGCTGCAGCCAATTGACTGCAGCTCAACCGGGGTAGTGCCACCCTCTCACAGAAGATCGTCGTAAGTTAAGTCAACGTGGACAAAGTCGCGGGTAAAAGCTAGTTTCATATAAGTAGGTGTAGGTGAGAGATTTACTGCTGTGTCGTATTGGTGCAAGATAAGCCTAAGAATTAAGGTAAGGCATTGAAGGTTGATAATAAATTAACGTCACGGAAGCACTTATCGAGTATTTGCGACATATAAAAAAAAACAGATCAAGAAATACACATTCTATCAAAATTTCAACTCTCTACCTATTACGGTTCGTGACAGACAGATAGACAGTGGAGGCTTAGTGCGTAGCGTGCGTAGTGTAAACTCACAAGCAATTTTTAAAACTTTGTTTGTCTATTTGGATGTTTGTTGCGGCTAATCTCCGAAACGGCTAGACTGATTTTGACGGGACTTTCACTGGCAGATAGCTGATATTATAAAGAGTAACTGAGGCTACGTTGATTTTAGAAAAATAATTAGGGTTCCGCGGAATAAAATAAAAACCATTAAATTCCACGTGTGCGTAGACGCGGGTAATATTTTTCAAAAATGTAGGTACGCGTACGAAGTCGCGGGCACAGCTAGTATACAATATTTACACAAACTTACTATCTACAAAAAAAAAGTAATTGAGTAAATAAATATGATCATTGTACAATCTATAGGTACAAATAAATAAAATTTGAGTGTATGTTTGTAATACAGAATAACAGCTTTTTACTAAATGCATATTAAATTATATTCGGTACTAACTAATAACAAAAACACATATTTTTTTGTTTATCTGTCTGTACGCCCGTCTCTAGATAGACTCTATCTGGATGTTTGTTTCGGGTAATCTCCGAAACGCCTGGACCGATTTCGACGGGACTTTCACTGGCAGATGTTATAAGGAGTAACGTAGGCTACTTTTAGTTTAGAAAAATTATTAGGGTTGCGCGTAAAAAATAAAAAGCCATTAAATTCCCCGCGGGCTTAAACGCGGGTAATCTTATTCTAAAATTTACGCGTACGACATCGCGGGCACAGCTAGTGTAATAATATGAGGAAGTGTCGGGACGGCAATAATTATGTCAGCCATTGAGATAAGGGTCACCTTTAAACACATATCGAATCGTAATTAAGTACGGGTTTATATATAAAAAAGGACCTCCGATAATGGACTATAAAAAAAAAACGAGAAAATGGTAATTATCGCTATGAGTTTAAAATAATACATCAATGGCTCCAGTTCGAATGTCTCGGAAGAATTTTTCTTATCTCCGTAAATAAATAATATATTAAAATAACCTTTCAGAAGTCCCTAATTTATATTATATTTTATTCCATGAATATAAAAAATCAATTTGGATTAAATTTAAAAATTTAATTAATGTATTAAATTATTGTTGACATTTCAATTGCAGATCATTCTGTTTAATTAGGGTTCCTTTTGTAATAATCTGTCAGAACGCATAGACATAATGTCTTAACTGATGTCGTGGGGCAAATGCTGACATAGAAATAGGAACTCAAGGCTGCGTTTACATCAGACGCATGCCGCGCCTGAGCACTCAGTTTTGATGTCGGCATACGTTCAACACACAGATAAAATGTCATAACTTGAGTGCTAGGACGAGGAATCTGACACGGACTAAATTTATGATTCCAGATGCTTCACCTGAGCATTCATGTTATAACGTTAAGTCTGTGCGCTCTGACGTGAACGTAATTTTTCATTCCCTATTTTCAACCCCTAGGGATTGAATTTTCAAAATCGCTGAAATTAACTTTTTTTTTTTAAACAGAAACCTAAATACCAATTTTCATAAAAGTAACATCAAAAATGAAGAACTTTCATACAAACTTTGATCCCCTATTTAACCCCATTAGGAGTGAAATATCGCAAAAATCGCTTCTTATTGTTTGTCTACGTCATAAAATATAGCTACTGTCCAAATTTCATGTCTCAGTTGTCTCACTTCAGTAGTTTTGGTTTGGCGTTGATGGGCCAGTCAGTCTAGTTCACAGAGTAAAGACTAAAGAAAGAGGTGCCCTTATTAGATATATGTATGAAAACAAAACGTGGTCATTGTTTTTTCATTTTCATTGTTCTATCTACCGGTAAATAGTTGAACTACTCGCTTCGTTTTATGTCGATGTTAGTACTAGGCCGACCACTCGGCCGAGTTGCTTAGGGCCAGTCCCCTTAGTAATTGGTCCATGGTCTAGTTCTTTAACTTGCATGGAGTGTGTAATGAGGAGTATAACCATAGGGAAAGATTTTATCGACAGAAACAAATCAATTGTAAGATCTCAAATACTACTTCTATTAAGTGTACAGGACCCCGTAACATCCATCTTGTTAAAGGAATCTTGGTCGTTCGTTGCATAAGATATTATTGATCTGTAATGGAATATTAAGTACATGTTTAATTAATTTAAAATTATGAGTGTTACGAGTCCTTAAGGGCCACCGCAAACACGTTACTTTTTGCATCGGCGATCGGAGCAGTCGCTGCGTCTGAACGCAGAGAGTCGCCAAATCGCTATGCAGCAGCGATGCAGTCGCAAAATCGCAACCGCAAGTGCAAACATGCTACTTTTTGCATCGACGATCGGCGATTTTGCGACTGCATCGCGTTTTGGCGACTCTCTGCGTTGCTGCATTTAGCTTCTGAATCGCGACTAAATCGTCGATCGGTGATGCTAAAAGTAGCATGTTTGCGGGGGCCCTAATTGCGCTCGCACTTGGATGGTCTTTTTTTAATCCCTATAAGGCTTCCTTGGGATGTGTTTATTATAAGCAATGCCGACCCCTATATAAGAACTTTAAATTTAATCTGAACTCATTACAACTCCATACGCTATTCGCTCATATTCGTTATGAAGACCCTTTTAGTGTTGCTGCTGGCAGCGCTTTGTGCGGCTTCGAAGACAAAGACGCCAAGGGAGATTGTACTACTTCAAGGTACTGGGTTCTTGACGGCTCCCTACTCAGAGTTCTGTGATGACAAAGACGTAACTCAAGCGTATCGCACATCGTTTTACGATTTCGTATTGGTGCTCTATAAGGACTTAGCAACGCGGGCTAATTTTCATTTCCTTCTCGCCCCTTTATCAATCTGGAGGGGCCTGGCAGCCCTCGCGGAAGGCGCCGACCCGACCGTTCAGCCGCAGCTGTTCAAGTTCCTCAGCCTCCCGAACGATCCATGCACCCGACAGAAGTATTATGATATAATGCAACGTCGCATTGTACCTGGAGACGAAATTATAACTAATAAACGCATTTTGGCCGTCGACGAAGAATCGACCGTCAACCAAAATTGGTTGAACTTTGTTTACAAGAATTCCATGCTCGAGGTTACCACCGCACCTATAAAAAGGTACCCGTTAATAACAGCTAACTATATCAGGCAAATTATGACGGCGCCTTTGAGAACACTGAACCTGGACGGTAATTCCGTAATGTTGGACTCTTTTGAGTACAATGCGTTGTGGACTACAGCGTTCGACGATGCGGTCATCGAACGTGCACCGTTCTACGACCAACTGGGACAAAAGATCGGGAGCGTCGATCTTATGACTATGAAGAAAAAGGTTAGAATGGTATACGTTCCCGATATGGATATGAAAGTGGTGGAGCTGCCTATCGGTGTAAACGGTCGTTATCGGTTACTTATAGGTTTCATCCTCACCAAAGATAATGATCTAAAGCCACTGGTAGATAAAATGACCAACCCACTGGTAATGGATTTGATAGACAATTTGAAAGAGAGCCAAATTCCGATAGAGGTGGCAATACCGCGTTTCACGATGACGTCAGATATTGACTTCAGGGTTTTACTGGAAGATGTGGGATTATCGAGCTTATGGACTGATCCGGCGGCAACTAGGTAAGTCCTTATCTATTATTCTTGTAAATCTATTTCTTATTTCTTAGGTTCCGTTTCCGGGGTCTATATTTACATGGAGTGATTTTCATCTACCTTCCGAGACACTACGACGGACTAATAATTGGTCGCTTGGGTAAGACCGACAGTATTATTCAGGCTACTGACTCCCGTAATCCAAGTAGCTTAACCCGGTAAGGTACCTATAATACAGTCACCCATCTAAAGTTATCTTTGAGTATAAAGACAGTGAAAATGTGTGTGTCAGTGTTCAAAATCTCCTTATATTCATACATTATTCTGATGTCGTAATCTATTTTGTTTCTTATTAAATTCATACTATACTTATATAAAAAATCATCATCATCATCATCACAGCCAAAATACATCCACTGCTGAACATAGGCCTCCCCTAAGGCTTTATTCAATTCGTTATATATCAGGTGCATGCCGTGCCAGAGCACTGTTTTGCCGTCGGAACGCATAGACATAATGTCATAACATGAGTGCTCGGGCGAGGCATGCGTGGCATCTGGATTCACTAAGTGACTTATGTATATTATAACAGGTACATCTCTGAGCCTCCAGCCCTACCAAGCTCTTACGCACAACGCGCGACAGTGACCTTTAACAAGCAAGGCATAAGCCCTACTTTGCAAGTCCAGGAACCTTCGCACAATGCTTCCACTGGATTGGATCCAATCCTTGGACGAGATTTTATAGCCAACCAGCCTTTCTTATTCTCAATATTGGATGCTGAGACATTCACCTGTTTGATATCAGCGGCGTACACAAAGCCCACGTACAGTAATTAATGAGATATTGTTACATCTCATCAGGGAAATGGTACTGGAAATATCAATACATCTAAAGTGTGTTTGTAATGACAAAGTAAAAGCTTTTTACTAAATGCATAATATGAAAGTAATAAACAAGTATTTTTTTAAATTGTTGTCTTTCTGTCTACTACCCGTTTGTTCCGATTAATCTCCGTAATGGCTGGGCCGACTTTGAGCTGGGTGGTTAGGGTCAATCAAGGGTAATCTACAGGTTACTCTAAATGTAAAATAAAATATAACAATATTTAAATTTAGAAGTTCAATGCTTAGTACACCAGTAATATAATTTTAAAAAGCATGAAATGAAAATTTATTAAAAAAAAATGAAAAAAACCCCGACGAAAAACCTCTGAAAATGAAAAAATATAAAAATTAAGTATGCCCCTAAGTTTAAGTAGAATATTTTCTTCCAAGCGTCGTTAAAATAGATTAGCACATAAGTAGGTAAGTATTATGTCTCTAAAGTAATCGGCAGGCGTAGTATTGTTTTAAACAAAGTAGAGAGTAGAGTTGAACAAATGGGCGCTTTAAG
Source organism: Drymonia ruficornis (assembly GCA_947859195.1). Lineage (NCBI taxonomy): Eukaryota > Metazoa > Arthropoda > Insecta > Lepidoptera > Notodontidae > Drymonia > Drymonia ruficornis. The sequence goes on from OX401927.1 coordinate 7,036,540, forward strand.
ATTTTTTCTTGACAACTTTCTTATGACACGACTGCCCAAAAAAGGAGTACACATATTTTTGTTGGGGTTTTTTAAATTTTTATTTAGGCTCACAAAACAACTCAAAAATAAAGTCAAACTCCGTTATCACAAGTTCATGTTTTTTTTATTTAACTGTATGTGACCATCGGACCCTTCTAAGCGAATAAAATACCCAATTACTTTGTTAGTTCCGTATCAACTCAGATTCTGTCATACCATACTTTAAAAAAAATATTTTTTATAACGGCAGTTCAGATTCGTCTACGGTGGACAAAGTTATATCGCCTTTGAAGCTAATTTCAATAGCCGAATTCTGTCTTCCTGTCAGTCATGCTGCGATCGGCGCGGGCGATATAGTGAGTAGAGAAGTTTGTCGCGCGATATCTCTTATGTCTTACGGCCAGTTTCTATATTCAATCTATCGGCGATTTGCTCTACTGTGCATAGAAATTTGACATAAGTACCATATAATGGCCGGCGCACATAGAGCACGGCATGGCATGGCATATTAATTTTTATCAATCGAATTGAATACTTATCCAATCGAAATTTCTCGGTGCACCCGCTGGAACACCTTCCAGCGGGTGCACCGAGAAAATGCTCCGCGATGCTCCGAGGTCGATCACCGAGCATTGAAATATATACCTTATTTCGATTGGATAAGTATTAACTTCGATTGATAAAAAATAAAATTCCATGCCATGCCGTGCTCTATGTGCGCCGGCCATAAGAAATGTCTATCTACAGTAGGGCAAAGCGCCGATACATAGAATAAAGAAACTGGCCGTTGATGCGTCATGGTAACTGCGCAGGTCAATGCCTGGGAAGAATTCTCCTTATCTTAATGATGTACATTCTATGCAAATAAATAAACTTGAAGTGTCTATTTGTTATTTTAAAATAACAGATTTTTATTCGGTATATACCTAACAAAAAACCTATTTTTAAAATTGTTGTCTGTCTGTCTGGATGTTTTTTCCGGCTATTGCGAAACTACTGCGAAACGGGTGGACCGATTTTGACGGGAATTTCACTGCAAAAAGCTGATGTTATAAGAAGTAACACAGGCTACTTTTATTTTAGCAAATACTAGTTGTGCCCGCGACTTTGTACGTGTAAATTTTAGAAAAAGACTACCCGCGTTTAAGCTTGCGTGAAATTTAATGGGTTTTTATTTTTTACGCGGAACCTTAATTATTTTTCTAAATTAAAATTAGCCTAAGTTACTCTTTATTTAACATCAGCTACCTGTCAGTGAAAATCGATCCAGCCGTTCCGGAGATTACCCAGAACAAACATCCAGACAGACAAATATGTATATTAAAATTTGTGTTTTTGTTATTCGTACTGTGTTTACTTTCATATAATGCATTTAGTAATGATTTATTACAAATAGACAATTATTGCATAGATAAGTCAAGCCACAGTCCACTGTGGATAAGCAATGTTAAACCCTTTATAAGAACTTTCATTTTAATTAGACTTCAGTACATTTCGATACGAGCATTACTTCAGATTCGCTATGAAGACCCTATTTGTATTGCTACTGACAGCGCTTTGTGCGGCTTCGAAGACAAGGATGACAAGGGAGATTCTACGACCTCAAGGTACTGGGTTCTTGACGGCTCCCTACTCAGGGTTCTGTGATGACAAAGACGTAACTCAGGCGTATCGCGCTTCGTTATACGATTTCACCTTGTTGCTGTATAAGGACTTAGCAGTGCGGACTAATTTTCATTTCCTGTTCGCCCCATTATCAATCTGGAGGAGTCTGGCAGCCCTCGCGGAAGGCGCCGACCCGACCGTTCAGCCGCAGCTGTTCAAGTTCCTCAGACTCCCGAACGATCCATGCACCCGACAGAAGTATTATGACATAATGCAACTCCGCATTGTACCTGGAGACGATATTAATATAACCAATGAACGTATTTTGGTCGTCGATAAGGACTCGACCGTTAACCAAAATTGGTTGAACTTTGTTTACAAGAATTCTATTCTTGAGGTTGTCTCCGCACCAATAAAAAGGTACCCGTTTATAGCAGCGAACTATATCAGGCAAATTATGACGGCGCCTTTGAGAACACTGAACCTTGACGGGAATTCTGTGATGTTGGACTCTTTTGAGTACAATGCGTTGTGGACTACAGCTTTCGACGATGCGGTCATCCAACGCGCACCTTTCTACGACCAGTTGGGACAAAAGATAGGGAGCGTCGATCTTATGACTATGAAGAAAAGAATTAGAATGGTATACGTTCCGGAGATGGATATGAAGTTAGTGGAGCTGCCTATCGGTGTAAACGGTCGTTATCGGTTACTTATAGCTATGATCCTCACCAAAGATAATGATTTAAAGCCATTGGTGGACAAAATTACCACACCGATGGTGATGGATTGGATAGACAATTTGAGAGAGAGCCACATACCGATAGAGGTGGCAATACCGCGTTTCACGATGACGTCAGACATTGACTTCAGGGGTTTACTGGAAGATGTGGGGTTATCGAACTTATGGACTGATCCGGCAGCTACTAGGTAAGTCCTTATATATTATTCTTGTTTAAAATCTATTCCTTATTTCTTGGAATCAGCCCCCAGGCTCGCCTAAACTAGCTCATAATGGATATTTACACGGAGTTATTGTCATCTGCCTCCCGAGACACTACTTCGGAATATTGTTATTGGTGGCTTGGGTTAGACCGACACAGTATTATTCAGGCTCTGACTACCCGTCACATGTCAACTATAATACAGTCATCATCTAAAGTTATCTTTGAGTATCACGACAGTGAAAGTGTTCAGTGCTCCTGATATTTTTTTACATAAAATAAATAAATAAAATAATTCATAATTCTGATGTCGTAAACTATTTTCCTAATTATTAAATTTATATACAGTAATTGTTCTCTATCAGACATATGCCGCGAGGTACTGGACGCATCAAATAGGTGTGTCCATATGCCGCGCATGCCTCGTCAGAGCACTCATGTTATGACAATGTTTATACGTTTCAGCGTCAAAACTGACACACTGACACTCAGTTTTGTCGTCGAAATGCATAGACATAATGTCATAATAGGTATGAGTGCTCGGGCGAGGCATGGGCGGCATATGGACAAGCCAAATGACTTGTGTATATAAATTATAACAGGTACATCTCTGAGCCACCAGCCCTGCCAAGCTCTTACGCACAACGCGCGACAATGACCTTTAACAAGCAAGGCATAAGCCCTACTTTGCAAGCCCAGGAGCCTTTACACAACGCTTCCACAGGATTAGACCCAATGCTTGGACGAGATTTTATAGCCAACAAGCCTTTCTTATTCTCAATAATGGATGCTGAGACGTTCACCTGTGTGCTATCAGCGGCGTACACACAACCTACCTATAGTAATTGATGAGAAAAATTACCTACATCTCATCAGGGAAACGGTACTGGAAATATCTAAATATACATCTATACAAATAAATCACATTAAAGTGTCTGTTTGTAATGACAAAATAACAGTTTTTTTCTAAATGCATAATATTAAAATATTAAAAAAGCAATATTTTTTTTTCTTTCGGTCCACTACCTGTTTGTTCCGGCTGGACCGACTTTGAGCTGGGCGGCTAACCGCCCAGCTACCAGCAACCGTTAAGCCTTGTCAGAGGCCTTCGGGCGGCTTGAACAACTCTGACACCAGGTTGGCCACTAACCATATGATAAGAAGAAGAAGAAAGCTATATCTCCCTTGAAGGCAATTTCTATAGCCTAAATTTAGCCTTCCTGTCAGTCAGGCTACGACCGGCGCGGGCGATATAGTGGGTAGAGAAGTTTGTCACGCGATATCTATTATGGTACCTGCGCAGGTCAATGCCTGGTCAATGCCTGGGAAGAATTCTCCTTATCTTAATGATGCACATTCTATACAAATAAATAAACTTGAAGTGTATATTTGTAATTTGAAAAAAAAAAAAAGATTTTTGTACTAAATGCATATAAATGCATGAATATCACCAGTCATACACACCAACTGTATGGTCCCAAACTAAGCAATGCTTGTCAGTACAAGTGGCTACCATACAATGGGTTCAGGGCAATCCCAGTGACACCCAGACCAGGGCAAATTACGCAAAGGCCGTTTCCAAAATTTGCCTCTGGCGGGAATCGAACCCGCAACCACCCGATGCAGGCATATGGAAATATATACAGTACTATTAACAAAAAAACTATTTTGAAAATTGTTGTCTGTCTGTCTGGATGTTTTTTCCGGCTAATCTGCGAAACAGCTGGACCCATTTTGACAGGAATTTCACTGCTAAAAGCTGATGTTAATAAGAAGTAAATTAGACTACGTCTTTTTTAGCAAAGACTAGATAACTTCAGCTATCTGCCTGTGAAAATCGATCCAGCCGTTACGGAGATTATTACCCAGAACAAACATCCAGTCAGACAGACAAATAAATTAAAAATTGTGTTTGTGTTATTAGTACTGTGTTTACTTTCATTTAGTAATTATTTATTACATCTAGATATGTACTTCAATTTTATTTATTTGTATAAATAAGTCACAGTTCACTGTGGATAAGCAAAGCTGAACCCTATATAAGAACTTTGAATTTAATTAGACTTCAGTACATTTCGATATGAGCATTACTTCAGATTCGCCATGAAGACCCTATTTGTATTGCTACTGGCAGCGCTTTGTGCGGCTTCGAGGACAAGAACGGCAAGGGAGATTCTGCGACCTCAAGGTACTGGATTCTTGACGGTTCCCTACTCAGGGTTCTGTGATGACAAAGACGTAACTCAGGCGTATCGCACTTCATCATATGAGTTCACCTTGTTGCTGTATAATGACTTAGCAGTGCGGACTAATTTTCATTTCCTGTTCGCCCCATTATCAATCTGGAGGAGTCTGGCAGCCCTCGCAGAAGGCGCTGATCCGACCGTTCACCCGCAGCTGTTCAAGTTCCTCAGCCTCCCGAACGATCCATGCACCCGGCAGAAATATTATGACATAATGCAACGTCGCATTGTACCTGGAAATGATATTAATATAACCAATGAACGTATTTTGGTCGTCGATAAGGACTCGACCGTTAACCAAAATTGGTTGAACTTTGTTTACAAGAATTTCATGCTCGAGGTTACCTCCGCACCCATAAAAAGGTACCCGTTAATAGCAGCGAACTATATCAGGCAAATTATGACGACGCCTTTGAGAACATTGAACCTTGACGGGAATTCTGTGATATTGGACTCTATTGAGTACAATGCGTTGTGGACTACAGCGTTCGACAATGCGGTCATCCAACGCGCACCGTTCTATGACCAATTGGGACAAAAGATCGGGAGCGTCGATCTTATGACTATGAACAAAATAATTAGAATGGTATACGTTCCCGATATGAATATGAAAGTGATGGAGCTGCCTATCGGTGTAAACGGTCGTTATCGGTTACTTCTAGGTATCATCCTCACCAAAGATAATGATCTAATGCCATTGGTAGACAAAATGACCAACCCATTCATGATGTATATGATAGACAATTTGAAAGAAAGCCAGATTCCGATAGAGGTGGCAATACCGCGTTTCACGATGGCGTCAGATATTGACTTCAGGGGTTTATTGGAAGATGTGGGGTTATCGAACTTATGGACTGATCCGGCAGCCACTAGGTAAGCCATTATCTAATATTCTTCTTGAAATCTATTTCTTATTTCTTGGGTACAGCCACCAGGCATCCCTGAATTAGCTCATAACGGATATTTACACGGAGTTACTGTCATCTGCCTTCCAAGACACGACTTCGGACTATTGGTGGCTTGGGTTAGACCGACAGTATTATTCAGGCTCTGACTACCCGTCACATGTCAACTATAATACAGTCATCATCTAAGGTTATCTTTGGGTATCATGACGGTAAAAGTTTTCAGTGCTCCTGAAATAAAATAATTCATAATTCTGATGTCGTAAACTACTTTCTTTATTATTAAATTCATACAATTGTTCTATATCAGACGCATGCCGCAAGGCATCTGGATACACCAAATAGGTAGGTGTGTCCATATGCCGCGCATGCCTCGCCCGAGCACTCATGTTATGACATTATGTCTGTGCGTTTTAACGTCAAAACTAACACGTGTCAGTTATGACGTCGTAATGCATAGACATAATGTCATAATATGAGTGATCGGACGAGGCATGCGCGGCATATGGACCAGCCAAATGACTTGTGTATATTATAACAGGTACATCTCTGAGCCACCAGCCCTGCCAAGCACTTATGCACAACGCGCGACAGTGACCTTTAACAAGCAAGGCATAAGCCCTACTTTGCAAGTCCAGGAGCCTTCGCACAACGCTTCCACTGGATTGGACCCAATGCTTGGACGAGATTTTATAGCCAACAAGCCTTTCTTATTCTCAATATTGGATGCTGAGACGTTCACCTGTGTGCTATCAGCGGCGTACACACAACCCACTTATGGTAATTGATGAGATTATTACATGGTACTAGAAATATATGAGATACGATTATAATAAGGTTGTTATTTTTTTATTATTTATTATAGGACTGAGGTGGTAAACAAGAGTACGGCCCTTATGTTAAAAAGTTACCGTAACCTATAGGTGCTTGCAATACCAGAGGCATTGCTAGCACTTTGCCGACCTGAAGGAAAGTGGGAGGAGGGAGGGGAAGGGAAAGGGGGGGGGGGGGGTCGTTGGGCTTCCGGCTCTCTCACTCATCGTAATAGCTGCTTTACGCCGATCTTCTGTGAGAGGGTGGTACAATCCCGGTTGTTCCAGCCCGTACTTATATGAGCTGCAGTCAATTGGCTACAGCTTGGCTCTACCACAAAAAAATGTGATCAATGTTGGAAAGATACAAAAGTTAAGTTGTCACATTATTAGTTGCGTCTACATCAGGCGCGTGCCGCACCCGAGCATTCAGTCTTGACGACGGAACGCATAGACATAATGTCATAACACGAGTGCTCGCGCGAAGCATGCGAGGCATCTGGACGCACCATATAGACAGTAGGTTTTTGTAATAATATATAACGTCACGACTTTTATCCCCATTCGGGGGTAGTCAGAGGCTTGAGTGGCCATATACCACCACATTGTGGAGGTATTAACCAACTCAAAGCCCACGTTTCACCAGATAGTCAGAACCCAACGTGACAGGTGGTGAACCTTGTCGCCGTGTATACAGGAACTGACTATTACCTAATCCCGAGGGATAGGTAGGTTTCCTCACGATGTTTTCCCTCACCGTCAGCGTACTGTAAATTATGCATATAGATGAAAATTCATCCATTGGTGAATGCATGCCCCACCGGGGATCGAACCTGGGACCTTGTGATTGCTAGCCTAACCTGTTCACCTCTAGGCTACAGTCGCTGTAGGTTTTTGTACATTGAAGGTAATCCACATGTTCGAATTGTCATATTGTCCAAAATTGAGGAAGTAATCGAAGAACAATGCGACAAATTTATGTTTACAGGCGGCCAAAACTGGAACTAGGTTTGTTATTATGAAAATGTAATTATTTTATAAGGACAGTAGCGACGCAGTCACCTGAACAGATAAGTTGGTAACGTTGTTTGTTGCTAACTGTTATGTTCTCATACACGACACCTATCTCGTCATCTCGGTATTTTTATGTTCAAAATCAACTTTCGATTCCTTATTTATTTATAAATTATATTGATAAATAATCATAACATGAATCATAACTTTAATATTACTTGCTTACGGTGAAGGAAAATATCGTGAGGAAACCTGCATGTCTTAGAAAATTTAACAAATTAATATAATATAATATAATATCCTGGGACATTTTTTACACACGGTCACCTGATCCCAAAGTAACCATAGCTTGTACCTACTATGGAAACCAGATAACTGATATTACTACATATACTACTTTTTTATTTGTAAATACATACTTAATATACATATACACCCAGACTCGGGACATACAGACATGTTCATGCACACAAATGCATGTCCCGGGTAGGAATCGAACCTACGACCTGCAGCGTGAAAGACGCCTCCGCGCCAACCACGCTAACGGGCCCGTCAAATTTTCTAAAGACATGTGAAATCCACCAACCCGCACTGGGCCAGTGTGGTGGATTATAGCCTGAATCCTCCTAGGATTGAGGAGAGGCCCGCGCCGACAGAAAGACAACATGGATTTATTAAAAATCTGTTATTTTTACATTACAAACAGACACTTCAATTTGATTTATAGGTATGTATAGATAAGCAGGTATTATGGCTCTAATATAATCGGCAGGCGCGGTATTGTTTTAAACAAAGTACGAGTTAAACAATATGCGCTATAAGCAACTTTTCTTGACTAATTTCTTATCAATTATTCTTCTAACCATTCTGAGTATAGTCCTCGAAGGAAAAAGAGTAGTGTATATTAATCCTCATTTCTCTGAAGGCAGATAGGTTCCTATATTGGGAGGTGAGTATGCTGTAATTTCCCGGACACTTCACACTGGCAATTTTGAAGGAAAATCCGAATGACAACCTGACCCTCTAATCGAATCTACGGCCTCATGCATGTCACCAGATCAACGTACTCTCAAGTCTTTCACCAATATTGACCCTGAACCATTATAAGGCGTTCTCCACTTAATACCAACTGGCCAATTTATGAAATATCGAGTCCTATATAAGAACCTAAAATACAATTTGCCTTCAATACATATCAACATCACCTTCGAAGCGTTGCTTTTGAAAATGAAAGCATTAATCCTTTTATTATTGGTCGTATTATGTGCTGCGAGGACTAAACGCGGTCTACAAGAATATGCCTCTGAGCCAGTTTTCCATAACTCAGATGTGCACGTCTGTGATGAGCCTAAGGACATCTTCAGTTATCGTATCGCTTTATACGATTTCGCGACGAAATTGTTCAGGAAAATTGGGGAACGCAGTGAGTATCATTTCGTGTACTCTCCCTTGTCGATATGGAGGATATTAGCAGCTATCGCTGAAGGCGCCGACTCCGAAGCTCAGGGGAGACTGTTCCAGAGCCTCAATATCTCTAGCGACCCCTGCACCCGTCAAAGGTACTACGATATAACAGAAAAACGTATCGTACCAGGACCAGACGTCACCATAACGAGTATACGAACTTTTATTGGCGACGACAGCTTGCATTTAAAGCGGAAATGGTTAAGATTTGTCTTAAAAAATTCCATGTTAAATGTCATTTCGTCCCCCATTAAAAGGTATCCTTTGATCACCGCATATCATTTGAGGCAAGTATGCGAGCCTTCGCGAAAGGTCAACCTTGATGGTAATTCCATTATATTGGACTCAATGGAGTATAATGGATGGTGGACCACTGCGTTCGATGATGCTGTCATCAAATACGCACCCTTCCACGATCAATCGGGGACCACAATCGGTGCTGTTGATCTCATGAATGTGAAACGTCACGTCAGAATGGGGTACGTTCCTAGTCTGAGAGCTAAAATTATGGAACTGCCTGTTGGCTTGGATAATCGTTACCGTATGATGTTTTCCATGATCCTGGATAATCAGCAAAACATCACGACAGTTGAAACAGTAACGGCCGAGTTGCTATACGAAGCAATCGAGAGCATGCAGGAAAGCCGTATACCGCTTGATGTGGCCATACCTCGGTTCACAATGACTTCAAACATTGACGTGAGGAGTATACTGGAGGAGATAGAGTTCCCGAACTTGTGGACTGATCCAGGAGCAACGAGGTACGTACTTGACTTAGTTTAGGACCATCAATATTTCTCGCAATAGCGTCAATACTGCTATGATATGGATCGCGATATGCGTGATTCCTGCGATAATACTCGGTATGGCATTGGTGACCCTGGAAGATAATCTTTCGGGGTTGAACCTTAAAATGAGGACTTTGAGTTTGATGTTAACTTAGCACTGGGTTTTATACGCTCCTACCAATGTTACAGCAAGCCAAACAAGAAGTATTATATTTGTAGTGTACCTGGTCTGGAGTGATTCCACTTGCACCCAGATTAACAGAAATAGAGCAACTTTCACCAGTGAACAAAAAATAATAATTCACTAACTGACTAACTGACAGGCAACGCCTAGCCTAAACCGAAGTCGCGATCATGAAATTTTGCGCAGGAGTTTCTTAAGGGGTGTTAAGTAAGACGAGAGACGTATTGAAGGAGCGTATTCAGTATTCGATTCTTATTCCAAATATGTTGTGATAGGTACGTAATGAATAGAATGAAGTAAGTATGAAGTTTTGTATAGAAATTTCCATCGGGTACACGGCTTGTAATTAATATTTTACGGTATACAGGAACGTATCCAACCCGCCGGCTATGCCAAGCAGCTTCGTCCAACGAGCATCACTGACTATGAGGAACTATGGGCTGAGCCCTAACCCTTCGGTACCGGAACCACCCTCTAACGCTTCCACAGGCTTAGACCCAGCTCTCGGTAGAGATTTCATTGCGGACAGGCCTTTTATATACGCGTTACTGGATGCTGAGACTTACACGTTTATAATGTCTGGCTCGTTTACACAACCTACTTATAGTTTGGAGAAGGAAGAGTGGCTGAAATAAAGATTATTATTTTATTTTGGTGTATTATTTGACAGTAAATACCCCAAAAAAAGGGAAATGTGGAAAAGTAAAGGGGAGGAATTTTCCCAGGAGTGTGACGTATAACGGCTATTTAAAAAAAGTGTTATTTTAATTGCTTGCGAGCGAAATACAGACGGTTTAGACTCCTTAAGTCTCCGGAGAGACGTTGGCTCTCTGTGCGTTCTCTACCGTCTGTACCACGGGGAGTGTTCTGATGAACTGTTTAAGTTGGTGCCACCGTCACTTTTCCGTCATCGCACACTTCGACGTTGGGAGAGATTTCACCCACACCACTTGGATGCCTGGTATCCTACAAATGTACGTGCATCGCGAGCATTTCTTCCGCGCACGTGCAAGTTGTGGAACGATCTCCCTCCCGAAGTCTTTCCTATGCACTACAACATGGGGTTCTTCAAAAGGCATGTTTACAGGTCCCTAAAAGGTCGGCGCCGCGTCTGCTCCCCTTAAGTTGCAGATGTCCTGGGCGGCGGCTTCCACTTACCATCAGGTGGGCCGTCTGCCAGTGTGCCATCCTTGGCTATAAAAAAAAAAAAAAAAAAAAAAAAAAAAAATAGCGTCGTAGGCTCGCACATGCCCGCGATGCGCGACCGTCCTATCTTCATTTTCCGCTCCGTCTGAACTGACCCTATATGCAGCTAAATTATTATTTCATAGAAAACATTCGGTTAGCAAACACGAATATCAAATTCCTGGTTATATAAGAAGTTGTTTAAAAAAAAATGCAACGCACTCAGTATAGCATGTTTGACCTTTCTAAAAATATCATCGTTAATAATAACATATCTATCTATCTATCTATACATATAATAAGAATGTAAAATTGGTCGCGTCTTTACATTCGAAATATTTGGAAAAAAAATAGTGGGGGGGGACTTAGATTGACCAGCAGAATTCATTTTTATCATTTTTAGAATTTTTGTCTGTGTGTATGTTTGTATGTTTGCTCAGATTTTCGAAAGAGCACAACTTCGAATCCACCGGATGGATTTCAATGAAATTTGGCATGGATATGACTAATAGTCTAATACCGTGTGTCCACGGGCAAGTAACTTCCGCAATTTCTTGCAGAAGTCACTTGCCGACGTGTTTCCACTGACTGCAATTTTACACAACCGTGTACATGTGGGACTTGCAGCAAGTTCGGCAAGTCGCAGAAGTCCACTTGCGGGAGTGTTTACACATTGGAAGTTGCTTGCGCAAGTAAATTTGTGCAAGTTTTCTTGCCAGTGGACACACGGCATAACTTAACATCTAGGATACTTTTTTTTTCGAAAATGTTTAGGGTTGCCACAGAAAATTCAAAAAACTACTTAAAAATTCTAAATGTTTGAAAGAGCACAACATCCACCGGATTAATTTCAATGAAATTTGGTATGGATATGGCTTATAGTCCAACTTAACATCTAGGATATTTATTTTTTCGAAAATGTTTAGGGTTGCCATAAAACATATGCAAAACTAAATATTAAAAATTACTTAGTTTTGTGTTACATAGCTTATTGAAACAAAAGACATTAACACGTTTTAGAATTTTTAGGGTGGCGTAATCCCTACAAGGCAACACTTATAAGAGCACCCTGTCGGTCTGTTCCAGTGCCGTTACTTCTACAGGTTTGATAGACAAATACGTTGATAGTAGATCTCAATTTCAAAAGTATAATAATTATAGGTATAACATTTTATTATCAGCCACGCCGTTTTCAAAATTTAAATTTCTAAATATTTCAACAATCTATTCGTAAATCCTAGCCAAACAGAATGGCCTGGGTATTTTAGGTTACGGTAATTTTTTCATAAGCACCCAGAAATATAATAGTACTGTGCGGAAAATTCTGAAAAAAAACCGTATTTAATAGGTTTGATGATGTTTTTAATATTGTGACCAAATAAGGAAATAATTAAAAATTATTTCATTCCTGCGTTATAGGGGTTCAAAGATTATTTTTTCCTAACTAGATGTCGCTATGATAATTTTCAATTTTTGACTTATAAGAGCTTAAATGTTTTAGCTGTCGGATGTCCTGAGAAGAAGTCAAAGACAATGGAAGAAGTGACATTATCTGTCACTGGTCAGTGCAAAAACTAAATTATGATATTACACATTTTTGCTGTTTTCGCTTAAAAATATATCATTTAAAATGACTAGAAAGAGATCTAATATATCTCAGTCTACCAGAAATGCCAAGACATTGAGACGTATAAGAACTCAAGAAATCGAAGTCGATCGCCTTGCGAGGATAGAAGCTACCGCTCGAGGGAGTTCTTCACAGCGTGATTCCCAGCAGCTAAGTAGTACACAAAGTGACCAATCAGTTGTTTCTAGCTCTGGAGCGGCAGCAGAGCGCAAACAATCGTCCTGTCATCGTCAGTTTGAGACTGCCACACAAAGGGAGTATCGGCTAAGGTCTCAGGCAGCTCGAACAGCGGCAAACCGATCTATAGAATGTTTTACCGATTTGTAAGCGATTATAATTAATCGGCTTCACCGACTGCACGCGGACGGAGTCGCGGGCACAGCTAGTTAGTAAATAATCGTTTAACATTAGAACAAGTAAAAAAAAATAGCAGTATTGCGGTCCTATAAAAGGATATGCGATGGATATCTTAATACAATACGAAATTGCATTCAATCGTGTCAATATGAAGGCATTAGTTCTACTGATTATCGCGGCGTGTGGTGCGTCGCGGTCTTCAACAAAACGCGAAGACGAATTGAAATTCTTTACAATTTCTGGATCACCAGTCTTTTATCCCAAAACCTGTGACATTAACAGGGATGTGACTACTGAATATCTCGACTCTACATATGAGTTTGGAAAAAAATCGTTCAAAACAGTCGGACTAAGAAGCAATTTCCACTTCGTCTATTCTCCTATTGCCTTGTGGATAATATTAGCGGCGATCGCGGAAGGATCGGACCAGGCCCATCAGCGAGAGATGTTCAGTTACCTAGGACTTCCAGACGATATCTGTCTTCGTATTAAATACTACGAGCTAGCCACGAGCCGCATTACGCCAAGTGATGACGTAAAATTCATAGACACCCGCACTTTGGTCATAGACGAAGATTTGAAGATCAACCTAAACTGGTTCAACTTCGTGAAGAGTCATTTCCTTATTGACGTCGTTTCAGCACCTATTAGAAGGAGACCAGATGTAGCTATAAGGGAGATGCAAGAAGTTGTCGGTGGAAGCCTGCAAGACTATAACCTGATTGGTAATTCGGTAATCTTAGATGCAGTGGATTATAACGGATTATGGGATACAGCTTTCCATGATGCGGTACTGGAAAAAGCACCTTTTTACAACCAAGCAGGAACGAAAATTGGGTCCGTGGATCTTATGAGAGTCAAGAGGAAAATTCGAATCGCTTATATGCCTCAGTATAATTTAAAAGCTATAGAATTAGCCGTCGGTATTGGTAACCGGTATCGAATGCTATTCGGTGTGGTTCTAAGTGATGTGGACGTACAAGTGGTGGTAGAATAGTTCCAGAAAACTATAGTGACAGAATTTTTGGAAGTCGTGGAAGAGAGTCACACAGCCCTGGATGTGGCGATACCAAGGTTTACGTTGACTTCGGAGATTGACGCGAGGACGATATTGGAAGATATGGGGGTGTTGAGTTTGTGGTCAGAAGCAGGAGCAACTAGGTAATTATCATTCTATTCATCTACTAGAGTGCGCTGTATTCAATAATCAAAATTTTGTATGGGGACCCCCTTTATTTTTACATTTTATTTTATTTTTAGTATTTGTTGTTGTTGCGGCAACAGAAATACACATTCTCTGAAAATTTCAACTCTCTACCTATTACGGTTCGTGAGATACAGCCCGCCGTCAGACGGGCAGACGGACAGACGAACAGCGTAGGTTTAGTAATTGGCACCCTTTGGTTATGGAACCCTAAAAATTCTCACTTGTTTTCTCTTTCACACACAAAATAAAGTAAATAGCGCGTTTATGTTCGCACCGTCAAGTCTCGGGTACCCGCCGGGCACGCAATCCTTATGTCATTTTACGACATGACATTCTACCCGGAAATGTCTTTTAGACCTTTAAGTTTTAAATACTTGACACCAGGTTTATATCGTCACCGCCGGCTCTACCAAGCAGTTTCGTGCAGCGAACTACACTGACAATTGATAACCAGGGTTTGGGACCTCCGGAAAGGGTACTCAGCCGTCATAACGCATCCACCGGCGTAGACCCAGCTCTGGGCAGCGAGTTCGTCGCAGACAGGCCGTTCATGTTCGCTCTCTTCGATGCTGAGACTTACACAATGTTAATTGTAGCGGCAGTTACACAACCAACTTATTCTGATTAAAGTTCTTTATTATTTTTATTGAATACCTACTTTTATTTTACGAACTCGTCGTTATTTAAGAACAAGGGGACTGGGGCCAACTGTGTGATAACTGGAATCGACAGCTTAATATGCCCTCCGAAGCACGAAAGAAAGCGCAACTATGCGCATAGCAACTGCTCATGCAACTAGCGGTCGGCCATGTTGCTTACCGTGGTTTGTCTCAACACAATGGTTTGGGTCCAGCCGTTTGGGAGATCAGCCGGAACAAAACGTCAGAAACACAACATTTTAAAAAATATAGGTATCTTTTGTAGTATCGTATACATGTATTTTCAAATGCATTGGCGGCGTCTTCATCAGGCGCATGCCTCGCGCGAGCACTCAGTTTTGACGTTGAAACGTAAAACACAATGTCATAATATGAGTGCCCGGCTGAGGCTTGCGCGGCATTTGGACGCATCTATTAAGTAAAAGGCTGTTATTTTCATATTACAAACAGACACTTTAATTTTATTTATTTGGGTTAGGTAATTTAAACTCGCCACCTGTATAGATCACCCGCTGCTTTAAATTAAAATCGATTGAATAATGTTTTTGCAACTCATTACAAAACGCAGTTTAACAAAATAGGCAGGCACTTAAGTATATCGTTTAGCAGGTAAAATTTTTGATATTTATACCCATGTCCTGATAATTGGATTTACATACTTAATAAGTTTTTAAAATTTAATACGTGTAGGTATTTGGGTTTAGGTATACCTACTTAGAGAGCAGGTCAATGAAAATTTAATTAATAATTGTAAGCTCGTTCTGAATATTAATTTTTGGGAGTAGGCACAGACACAGACAGGTGATTATCAAAGCAAAGTTGATTATTTGCTGCGTCCAGATGCCTGGCATGCCTCACCCGAGCCACACCCGAGCGCTCATGTTATAATACTATGTCTATGCGTTCCGAAACGTGCTTGGGTGCTGCCTGCGTCTGATATAGACGCACCCAATGAAATGTAACCTACTAATATTATAAATACGAAAGTGTGTGTGTGTGTGAATGTTTGTTACCACGTATCTCCATAACTACTAAACTGTTTTAAATGAAATTTTAAACGTACCTATTTTAAGTTATATATAGTTATTTTAAGGCTAATCTTACACATCGATTTCCACGCGGGCGAAGCCCCGGGGCACAGCTAGTTACAAATAACTACAGGATCACTGTCGCAGGCTTCCGATTACTTTTGCCTATTCTGTGTTTGTATAGACAATACACAACCGTTTTCATCATGAGAGATAATATTTGCAATTTATAAAATTGATCTTTGTAAATACGTTAGTAAAGTTGCAATTTATTCAGTGGCAACTATAAAACTCGCATTATATCGCCAACATGTACAAGTAAAGGCGTTTATTCCAATCACCTATTGATAAGAATAAGTATCTATCTAATGATCCTAAGTGCGATATCGCACGAGGCAACCATGGTTGCGCCACCAGCGGGTGATTCGATAGCCGAAACCAAATTGGTTGCGCTACCAAGCGGACACCTGGTGCGATACCCTCCATACAACTCTATACATTTTGTTGGTGGAGCGACTGGTTGCGCTACCACTGGTGTCCTCGTGCGATATAGCACTTACAGTGATAAAGTCAATCTCCAGCTGAATGTCACCATAAGGTCACCTAACGACCATCTACCAATAATTAAGGGCTTAACCCTAATTAATTATAATGTATCTGCCAATCGTTTGGTTTTTTAATGCAAAATATTATCCTTAATCAGGCCTATATAAGAGTTAGTATTAGAAATTTGATATCATTGGATACAGGGAAGCAGAAACATGGTGATATCCGTCGTAGTGTTTTTACTCGGTGTAGTTTCGGCTACACCTGTGTCTAACGGCGGTGCTCATACTGTGATCCCATACAACGCACCGTGCGAAGGCTTAGGAGACGTCACGAAGGACTACCGAGCTGCTATCGATGAGTTTGTGGTCGCGACATACAAGAGAGGCACAGCGCTGAATAATTTCCATGCCGTATTCGCTCCGCCATCCATGTGGATATCCCTCGCAGCGATAGCCGAAGGAGCCGACCCTCAAACGCAGCAAGAACTCTTCAAATTCCTTCAACTTCCTAACGACCCGTGCGTCCGGCAAGAGTTCTATAAACTCGCCACACAACGAATTTTACCTGGTCGTGACATCCGCATATCAAACACGAGGACTCTAGTCATAGATGACGGCTTGACCATCAAACCTGAATGGCTTAAGTATATCTTAAGGAATTCGCTGCTGGATGTGATCTCCGCTCCAATCAAAACCAACCCCGATACAGCTCTCAAGGAAATGAGGCACGTGATCAAAGCAGAGCTGCCAAAACTCAACCTTGATGGAAATTCTGTAATGCTGGACTCTATGGACTTTAGCGGACTTCTCTCGACGGCGTTCCCTGAGGGGTTAGTGGAGAGAGCACCTTTCTACGCCCTTAATGGGGAAAAGCTAGGGGAAGTTGATTATATGAAGATGAAGATACACATCAGGATGGGATATGCACCAAGTCTACAAGCAAAGATCCTTCAGGTGCCTGTTGGTATTGATAGCCGCTATTTCTTTTTATTCGGTATCGTGGTAGGAGATGGAGACGTACACGCGATCGTACAAGCGCTGAAAAGGTCAATAGTAAAGGAAGTTCTGGATTGTCTGCGTGAGAGTGCCATCCCTCTGGAGATCGCGATACCAAAATACACGATGACCTCTGAATTTGACGCTCGGGTGATGCTGGAAGACCTTGGATTGAAGAACCTTTGGAATAATTCAGCTATGACTGGGTAATTACAACATCGATATCATTTAACCAATATTTTTTAAAAGGAGTTTTAGATCCTTATCTTGAAGGTACATTTTCTTAGACTAGGTACGTACCTATTACAGAGTTAATCAGTTTGCTAATTGAGAGACAATATTGTATGAATGTTTGTGGTACTTTCAACCGAAGTCCAAAGTCCTCATATTCAGGGGAGGGGGAGTTTAGAGGGGCCGGCTACCCTCCTTCCCCTTAACCTACGCAAAAACGCTACTATTCATCGAATATAAGCGTCGCCTTTCATTTGCGAATCCTAGATGATATGTTTATGTAATTCCCAATGTATTATTTTTATTGCTGTCTAAAACTCACGGACTAGAACTGGTTTGCCTTAGTGAATTCTAAGACCACCTATATAAAAACCGACAGGTTCGTACGTGCCTCACATGAATGCAAGTGGCACAGGACCGGCCGTTCTGGAAAATCTTGGGGAGGCCTTTGTCCAATAGCGGACGTCTTTTGCCTCACATGATGATGATGATTCGAAGGTGTGGAAAGTATACATGTAATATTTTTTCTGTTTATATTATTATCTCAGCTTCATATCCGAGCCTGCGGCGTTACCGAGCAGCTACGTGCAGCGCGTCACCGTGTCCCTTCATCCGTCTGGGGCGTATCCTGCCCCCTTCGTGCCGGTCCCCCCAGCAGACGCCCCCACCGGGCTAGACCCCCGTGTGGGCCGCGACTACATCGCCAACAAGCCCCACATGTTTGGGCTATACGATTCATTAACACAGACTTGTTTGATGGTCTCCGCGTTCTCGCAACCAACTTATCCATTGTAGGTCTTTTGTAATTTCATTTCCATGTTTCCGAGTTTGAAACGGCATCAAAATTATGTTTAGTGGTGGGATGTTTTAAAGAAAATAAAAGTATTGCAACGTAGTACTTTTGTTTGAATTTTGTTGTGGCTAATCTCCGAAACAGCTGAGATAATGGTGTAATACCAATAGGCTCGCTCCTATTACATATACCGAACATATACACATTAGTATACTGAAAAATCACCATTGGGAAAATATGAGTGCACTGCAGAGTGCCTCTACCTACTACCCTTCCGTAAATCCAGGCGTGATGATGTATATTATTAGACCGGAATAACACCACAAGGAAACCGGTTTTGGACCAGTTTCTGACAATCGGCCAGAGTGGGACCTCGTCTCTCGATTTAAAACAAGTTCTAATGTTATTATGTGGGTAAGGGTTCTTAGTACCATGACCTTTTAATTTGCTATTCAATTCCGAAGCAACTCTGTTATCTCCAGCGGGCCTAATAAGGTTGCTATGCAATATTCCAATTCCAATTCTAATTCATTAGCAGAATAATTTTGATGTTTGTCATTAGCATTGATTTTGACAATTTGCAATTCCTCTTTTGTGGACCATATTACGAATTTCCATAGAAAACTATCAAATAGATGAATTGCAAATCTTCAAGCGATTCATAATATGAATTGCCACTAAGTGACCATCTTACGATTTGCGGTGAATCTTATTATATCATCATAAAGTGAAATGACGCTATTAACCCCGCTGACCTACGGATTAAGGACCGCGTTACCAAGCAGTTGTGTACAACGTGCAAGTTTGACGCTCAGTAGGTACTGGAGGGATAGAGGCTTCCAGTATTCCAGAACAAAACGCTTCTTCAAGAGCTGTTATGACGGGTTTTGTGGTAAATAAACCATTCATGTTCTCACTTTTCGACTCTGAAACTTATACTTGTTTGTTAGCAGTAGGGTTTGCTGAACCGACTTATCCAAAATCTGGTTAAGTTAAGTTGGTCTACATGATATATATCGAATTAAATTAGTTGAATGACTTTTAAATTATTTAGCAAAGTAAGTAGATGCAATATTCGGTTTTGATATCGTAGTAGGTACATCGAAAACAATTTATTCCATCTATGCAGGTGGCTGGCATAATAATATCGATATCGAATATGTAGTTTATATTATTATCTTTGATATAATACAGGTACGACTATGACTAATAGATTCCTGCCTTTTTTAATCTCGTCGATGTTATTCGACCACGGCCGATACTTTTAGTAAATTTTAAAATTGTATGGTCCAACCACGGCCCAGTTTTTGTGGAGCAACGTGTAATCAAGTGATGCCATCGTGTTGCTTTACAAAAAGTAATTTCGATGTAGATGCATCCGTGACTTATTATAAAAACATGATAATCAAATTAATAATCTTTATTTTGGTTCTTTTATTATAACAAACGGAACGTGTTTATAAAATGAAGGTATTAGTAGTGATATCTTTTATAATGTTCTTTGTATAGACTCATCCACAAACGAAAAAGTACTAAAATTAATAAATGAAGAGGCAACTTGTGAAATACCAGAAAATCTCATTAACGAATATCGAAATGCACATTTATTTATTTACTACATATACACAAGTCACTAGCTGCGACTGTAGCCTAGGGGTGAACAGATTGGGCTAGCAATCAGAAGGTCCCAGGTTCGATCCCCGGTGGGGCATGCACCAATGGATGAATTTTCATCTATGTGCATAATTTACAGTTCGCTGACAGTGAGGGAAAACATCGTGGGGAAACCTACCTATCCCCGGGATTAGGTACCTAATAGTCAGTTCCTGTATACACGGCGACAAGGTTCACCACCTGTCACGTTGGGTTCACGTATCTGGTGAAACGTGGGCTTTGAGTTGATTAATACTTCCACAATGTTGTGGTGTATGGCCACTTAAGCCGCTGACTACCCCCGAATGGGGATAAAAGTCGTAACGTGACGTTACTAGCTGCGCGGAGTAACTCGAATTTCGTGTTTTCAGCAAGATCCATAGGACTGATATTAGCAGCGATGGCCGAGGGAGCTGATCATGAAACTAGACAGCAAATATTCAAATTTCTCCAATTGCCTGAAAAATGGAGCCTCCGCCGAGAGTATTACAAGATAGCAGCGAAGAATATAGCCCCCGGCGATGACGTATATATCACAAGTAACAGTGCACTAGCGCTCGACTTAAAGGGCTGTCTATGAGGTCGGTAGACGTTTATAAAGGCTGTTGTGTTTCGTTATTTCCGCAATTAATATGTTTGAAAATTTGAAATTTTGGACTTTGATGTAAACCTAATTTTATAATTTTAATGTGTTGTGATTGACTAGCAGGGATCGTGTTTTAATTTATTGTCACTATGTCGTCACCACCCTGTATATACTTTCATATAATGAGTACCTAGATTAAATGAGATATTGGAATGTAATCTTTAATTGGGAAGTTCAACAGTACCTACAATCTACAGGAGAATTTCCGAAATAAGTGAGGTTTTTTTGGTTTGTATTTTTTCAATGAAAATAAAATAAAAATTGTTTTAAGTATTCTTTTGTTTTAATTCCATTACTATCATGCCACAACCCTATGAGTGAAATTAACGAATGCGTCTACATCAGACGCACGCCCAAGCACTGAGTTTTGACGTCGGAACGCATAGACATAATTTCACAACATGAGTGCTCGGGCGAAGCATGCAAGGCATCTGGGCGCACCAAATGAGGTTGAAGTTGTAGTTATGACAGAAAAACTCAATGAATGGAAGAATAATACTGCGCCGAGCCCATATAACAGGATAAGGGGCCATCCATTAATTACGTCACACGAATTTCATGATTTTTAGACCCCTTGTCACAGCTGGTCACATTTGCGAGACCCCCCCTCAGTGTGTGACGTCACGTATTTTTTATAATTTTCAGAAATTTTCATAATTTTTCGTAAATTCAAATTTCGGTTTTAATACTTAGATATATTAGATTTTTAAATGTGACGTCACTAAACTTAGGACCCCTCCCACCCCCTTGTCACACAATGTCACATTTCGTCGACCCCCTCCCCCCTTTACGTGTGACGTAATTAATGGATGGCCCCTAAGGTGAAGCAGATGATACCTAATTATTAACATTCTTATGGCCGTGAATAAGCACCAGCAAACAAGCAAGTGTCAGTCCTTGCATCAAACAGGCCATACAAGAACGGCTTGTTGGCTATAAACTCGCGACCAATGACGGCGGCGAGACCGGTCGCGGTGTTTTCCGCGATGTGAAATAGCCCGGTGATTGGGTCCTTAGCTTCGTGTATTGGGGGTGGGTTCACGCCATTGGGTCCCACGCTGATGGTCACGCGTTGGATGAAGCTGCCTGGTAACGCTGCAGGTTGCGACACGAAACTGGGGAAATGATTAATACATAAATAAAACAGCTAGGTACTGCGACACAAACAGCAACTGTGTCAGACAAAGAAAGGACAATGGGCACTTTTGTATGAACACTGGGGCTCGGCTCGAATTCGAAATTCGAACACATAGGATTTTTTTTTTTGGCCGAAAAAATTCAAAGTTCGTATTCAAGCCGAACCCCCAAGTATTATTTCGGCCTTTCGAGTCACACTCTCGGCATTATCGTCACTTTCCATCAGGTGAGATAGGGCTCAATCGCCGACCAGTTTATAATATAAAAAACCTGTACAACCATTGGACTCACCTAGTCGCCGCCGGATCGCTAAAGAAGACTCCAACACCGCTCTCCTCAAGAATAGGCCGCGCGTCGAACTCAGACGTCATCTCAAACTGGGGCACCGCGATCTCTATAGGCACCAAGCTCATTTTCAGCGTCGAGAATATCCGGAGTACGGGCCCCATCAACAATTCTATTGGGTTCTGATTTAGGTCGGTGCCAATACCGATGGTGAACCGCATTGTGTAGCGACCGTCCTCACCAACAGGCAGTTCTAACGCTTTAACGTTCCCGAGATGAGCTAGCCGAACTCGCTTCTTCATCCTCATCATATTCACCACACCGATCTGTTGACCCTGGTTATTATAAAACGGTTCCGGACGAACACTCGCAGCGGGGAACGCCGTAGTCCACAACCCCTGGTAGTCTAAAGAGTCTAACAGTATCGAGTTTCCGGAAAGAACGATGTTTGATCTGGCTGATATAGTTTGTCTCAGTTGCTGTGACGCGTCCGCCGGATTAGACTTGATGGGTGCGAAAGAGATGTCCAATAATCCGAGAGCTCGCATTGAATTCGCCCAGGCGGAGTTGACAGTTAAACTTTGATCGAGGACCAACTCCCGTTTCCTAATAAGGGAAACGTCGCGACTCGATCGTTCGATGTTAAGCGCTATGTCGTAGTACTTCTTTCTTAGGCATACCTCTTGAGGGAGTAGAAGATATTTAAATAGTTGAGCTTGGATAGAAGGGTCGGCTCCTTCGGCTAATGCTGAGAGTGATAACCAGATGGCATAAGGCGAGAACCCGAAATGCTTATCACTATGCGAAGCGACAAGTTTGTACAGATTCGTGTAGCTAGCTGTCTGCGATTTTCTGAAGTCCTGGAACACGTTCCGATTGCAAACGTCTTTGTTCGCCCCAGTCAGTCCGTTCACGGCCCCTCCGAATGTATTCAGTGCACCATTGACGAGGTTACCGAGTATACCATGACTGTTCCCGTGTGCTATGCACAGTGCGAGGAATAGTAAAATTGAGACCCTCATTGTTATGAGCGCCTAGTACCTACTGTTATATTTCGGAAGTATTTTGGAGTTTATATAGTGTTGGCTGTTGATTAATTAAATTACTTTTGTGATTATTGTTATACACGTTATTTAATAGATTCCTAATCAGTGTTTGTGATATATTAATTGCTTTGGTTTAATTACCAATGTAGTTTGTGTAAGCATTGCTCGATGAATTCTGAACCTAAAGAAAATCAAGACTGTTAAATTGGTTTTCCGTGGTACTAAAATATCGATGTAATAATAATTTACTCATAATTTTAATAATATGTTTTCTTATTACAACATTAATATTGCTTAAAATATGCTTAAAATCTAATATCACAATATTATGTGAGCAACTAATTAAGTACACTTCAGGAACACAACATATTATAAAATACGTAATATACAGTTTAATGTTACTCGCAGATTTCCTGGAATCATTTTGATTACAGAAATTGACCCCCGGGAATCAAACCTGCTGCCCTCAAATCACGCTTATTATTAGTAATGTAACGATTAGTAATATTTACCGAATCGGTGTAGTAGGTACTAAATTAATTACTAATTTAACGCAACGTTACGCGTCGGCGACAATTAAACGACATCCATTACGCCGGCTTCACACTTTGGCCCCAACATTGGTGCCAACGCCACTCGTCCAACGCGTGTATTTAGAAATTAGCCAACCAAGGGTGCGTTTCCACTGACGCCGAGCTGGACGGAGTGGAGCGGAGCGACGGACTGTAATTGGCCAACTTTGATGGGCCAAGAGCGGAGTGCAGATTTCGAGCACTGTGATTGGCCAATTCACGGTCCGCTCCGCTCCACTCCGCCCAGCTCCGCGTCAGTGGAAACGCACCCTTAATCTGCTATCACCGTTATAACGGGAACAAAGTGTACAATATTACATCTGAAAAAGAAAATAGGGACAACGATTATTTATGCCGTTCGAATATAACCCTTTCCTACATGTTTCAAAGTGTATTATCAAATGCACATACCTTCGCTGGGTACGGTGACGTCAATGCTATCATTTAGCGATACGTTTCTCAGGAAAACTCCCGTAAATACATCCTGAAATAAACACATTTTCAACTTTAACTACAGCTTCGCAAGTGGTATTTTAGAATAAATAGTTAATAACTTGCTACAGGTGGCTCCATCTATGTCAATATTACATTTTACCCCATTTGAAATATTATCAGGGTTAAAATGTGGCCCATATTTTATTCTAGAATATGTCAATCATAATTTCAAAATGTGCTTCTCTGTGTAATTGTCTATGCATGATCCTTAGTAAAAAGTAATCAAACCTACAAAACATTTTCGAATGTAGTGCAATAGGTATGTATTTAAAATGTATTGCTTGTATATCTATGACCACCATAGACAGTAGTTTTTTTTTAGTTTTTTATGGGACTGAGATGGCAAACGTTAAGCAGTTACCGTAGCCTACGCCTGCAATATCAAAGGTATTGCTCACAAGTTGCCGACTTGATGGGCAGTGGAATGAAGGGAGGGGAAGAAGGAGGGGGGAGTTAGGCTGCGTTTTCTGCGTAAACTTTTTGGTGACCTCGGAGTATTATCAGTGTCAGAATGAATGAATATAATATTGAATAGAGTAACAATCTCACCATAACAGTATATCCATCAGTGCAATTAAGCGCATACTGACCCAGCACCAAACTCGCCCGTATATCCTCGCTCATAAGATTCACTATCGCGAATGAATACGATAGATAATTGTTCCCTTTTATTGGCAGGTGGGGTTTGAACCATACTGTTAAGCCTTGGACCTGTAAACGATGGAAATATTAAATTACTAGCTTTGCCCGCGACTTCGTCCGCGCATAATTCATCCCACGGGAACATACTATCGGAATAAAAAGTATACTATGTGTTAATCCAGGTTGTAAACTA
The DNA here is from genome assembly GCA_947859195.1 of Drymonia ruficornis. Classification (NCBI taxonomy): domain Eukaryota; kingdom Metazoa; phylum Arthropoda; class Insecta; order Lepidoptera; family Notodontidae; genus Drymonia; species Drymonia ruficornis. The sequence goes on from OX401927.1 coordinate 7,061,820, forward strand.
GCTGTGTTCCAAATTTCATCCAAATCCGTTCAGTAGTTTTTGCGTGAAAGAGTAACAAACATCCATCCATCCAAACTTTTACATTTATAATATTAGTGGGATAAGATTTGATACCTGATTTGCGTACACGGCAAAATGGGTTTCATTTTGTACCAAAAAATATTAATCATCATCATTTCAGCCAAAAGACGTCCACAGTTGGACATAGGCCTCCCCCAAGGTTTTCCACAACGACCGGTCCTGTGCCACTTGCATCCACTCAAGTGGCACACGACCGCCACTTGCATCCACTCACAAAGCGACAAATCGACGAGTTTACCTCACGTCTTCAAAAAAAAATCTATTAAAACTATTAATACTAGAATATGTGCGCGCCACCAAGATCAACGGCCTGCTAGGTATGCCAAAGGACAATGGACGATTTCTCATTCAAAACCACCAATAGACGAATTTGCCCATTGTCCTTGGTTTTTAGATGTGTTCAGTACCTATAATTTTCTAAAGCGCTGGTTTCCTCCGAAAGCGGTACCGTCATATACGGCTGTAATATAGGCGGTGAATGACGTCACTAGAATGTTGGCTATGTAAACAAAATGGCGTGGTTTCCTAGAGAGCGGTATTGGACACCTTTGTTTACATAGCCAATGTTCTAGTGCGGCCGTTATATGACGGCATCGCTTCGGCATCGGCATTCGGAGGAAACCAGCGCTTTAGATTACTAGTAAAATGGCAGTGACAGACCTTTTTTTTCTCGCAATCGCTTCGCAAGATTCCGGTATTTTCATTTTTGAGGCACGCACCCCTAACATTAAAATTGACTCTGAAAACTCACTTCATAAGGCTTCGCCATAATACCCAGGGCGTCTTGAGCTACAGCCACTAAATCCAAGTTCAATAATAACTGCTTCTCATACTTTTTGATGTTTTTCATGTCACAGCTTAGCAGTAGAGGCGCGGATAGCATCGCGTAGACAGCCAGTTGCACGCGACTTTGCCCAACAGTCAGTATATTGGTGCCGAATATTAACTGAAAAAAAAAAAACGGCCAAGTGCGTGTCGGACTCCGTACCACCGTGGAATAAAAATATCAAGTTTCTTGTATAGGGACCCCTTTATTTTTAAATTTTATTTTTAGTATTTGTTGTTGTAGCGGCAACCGAAATACACATTCCGTAAAAATGTCAACTCTCTACCTATTACGGTTCGTGAGATACAGCCCACGGACAGACGGACAGGCAGACAGACAGACAGACGAACGGACAGGCGGATGGACAGCGTAGGCTTAGTAATAGGGTCCCGTTGGCACCCTTTGGGTACGGAACCCTAAAAAAGAAACTTGTAGAATTAAAAATTGTATGTAGCGATAAACTACGATAACAATAATGAGTTATTAATGACGTTGATAGTCCAACACCAAATACTTGGATTTGTTTTTGTTTGAAAGCCGTCGTTAACGTCGCCTCGGTACGGTCCCTCTCTATAATTGTTTTTCATAGAAGATCAGCGTAAACTAGCTATTACAGCTGCGTTTCGTACGATGAGTGAGAGAGCCGGAAGCCCAAACATTTTCGTAATGACAATAGAATTTTCACAGATACCTCGTACTATGTCCACAGAGTTGGGCAAAATTTAATCGCGATTAATTAATTGCAAATTGCAGGTGATGTCACAATTAACAATTGATTGTGATTTATTCACGATTAACAAACAAATCAAAATTAATTGTTAATTGTTACCACATGCAATTTGCAATTAATTAATTGCAATTAATATTTGCCCAACTCTGCCTGTCCAAACGTTCGCTGCACGCGAGGCCATAAAACTTCCCCGAGTACTGCACTTGCACTTATGGGCTTATGGGTCTTATGGGCGGGCCAAGCATTTGGACCTATACCTATATAATTTCTACCGTCCTAAGCAAAACGAATCCTTTCTTGAATATAGGAATTAGTATTGGTAGTTCTCATACCCTGCCTACTTGGGGAATACCGGCAAAACTATTTTCTCACCATATCCGGGTCATTCCACCCACCAGGTCCGTGGTGGGGCGCGAGTTGATGATAGTTGTGCTGGTAGAACGACACTATCGAGGCTATGGAGGTCCATGACGTCGCCACGTCGTGGTAGTTGCGCCATAGGTTGCAGTGCTTTGATATCTGTGCGTAGTTAGGCTGTAAAACATTTCATACACCTATACAAGACTTTGAAGCAGAGATATCTTGCGAGTCTCTTTACTGTCTAAATGGTTGGATCATACTTCCTGTATATGGAACTTAAACTATTACACTCACTCACTCACTCACTCTCACACACACACACACACACACACACACACTCACACTCACACACAATCACACTCGCTCACTCGTACATCTATGTACATATTGACGGGCCCGTTAGCGTGGTTGGTAAGATCCCGCCTATCACGCTACAGGTCGTTCCTACCCGGGACATGCATTTGTGTGCATGAACATGTCTGTATGTCCTGAGTCTGGGTGTAATTATGTATATTAAGTATATATTTACAAACAAAAAGTAGTATATGTAGTAATATCAGTTATCTGGTTTCCATAGTACAAGCTCTGCTTAGTTTGGGATCAGGTAGCCGTGTGTAAAGGAATGTCCCAGGATATTATTATTTATTTCCGTATAGTTTTTATTGAGACTATACTATAACTTCTCCTTTATGTAACGTAACAAATAGCAATAGTAAACTCAATTACTTAATAACAATACAAATCCCAGTGGGGATTCTTCACCTTGACACAGTTCTGCATACATACCTTTTTCTTATGAATAAACTTGATATAATAAGGCCAGCTACAAGAGTATACCATTGGTCGCCCCGCCAAGTTCAAATGTTTACCCAGCTTTATGTACCCTGAAAAAATAAAATTCATCTCACATTTTTCTTGTCACACTGTAATAGTCTGTATCATGGACCAATTACTAAGGGGTCTGGGTATAAGCAACTCGGCCGAGTGGTCGGCCGAGTACTAACATCGACATAAAACGAAGCGAGTAGTTCAGCTATTTACAGGTAGATAGATGCCACGCATCCCGGGAAACTGACCACGCGTGGTTACATAGAGATATCTACTAAGAACGTCTCTTCTAATTAAAATCTCTATGGTCTGTATAATCAAATAATCAAAATATTTATACACTTACCAACATTCAAGAAATCTTCTTCAACAAAACACCCATCCACCTTTAAATAATCCACATCCCACTCAGCGAAAGTCTGAGCGTCAATTGCGAAGTAATTCCTGGAGCCGGGGTATCCCATACATGTAGTCGCTGCTATGTTCGTGTACATGCCGAATTTGAGCCCACGCGCATGAATCTGTAAACAATGGAGACCAGTAACGAATTTAGTTGAGAATGCAGATTTAAAGAGCTAAGAAATCCATAACATACAGTGCAAAAATTTTTGGTCTACGACAAAAATTTACGAAGCTGTGACCAAATTACTAGCGAAGTTCGCGCGCGGTTGTTGTGGCGTCATTTGGGCCAAGCGCGCTTTGTAATGAACGGCGGCGCGGGCCGGCGCGTGTACAGCGCGCCTTCAATCCGACTGCCCCTTGTGACGTCACACGCTCACTGTCAATCAATCAATCGCGTCAATCAATCGCTACGGACGGACCGATTTCGATGATTTCAAAATTATGTTGATGAGAAAGCTTAGTCTTAACTATAGTGTTGGTTATGGGTTGATTTGTTAACCTAGTATTGATTCTCATTGCCAATATGGTAACGAGAATTTTACTTCTTCTTCTTCTACCGGCGGTGTCCAGAAATCAACGAATTGGTGCGGCTATTTTGTGTTGGAGGGTGGTGGGCCGGTTACTCCAGCCATCCCAGTGCTACCAGGAAGTTTAGTTTCATAATAAAAATAAATATTACCTACTCATGCCATTTTTCAGATATTAAAGAAATATATTTTTTCCCCTCTCACAGAATATCGGCATAAGTGGCTATTACAGCTGCGTTTCGTATGATGAGTGAGAGATCCGAAAGCTCAACACCCCCCTTCCACTCCCTCGCTCCCACCCCTTTAGGCCCCCCTTTACCTCGGCTACAATAACTGCTTAAGATCAAGTGGGCCGTACCCTCATTTGCCAACTTCGTATAAGATAAAAAATAAAAGTGATACGTACATAATCAGCAATATACTTCATGCCATTAGGAAACCTCTTCTTGTCGGGCACAAGTCTGCCGAATACATCTCTGGTCTTCTCCGACCAGCAGTCATCTATAATAATGTACTCATAGCCCGCTTCTTGGTAGCCTTCTGTATAAAATGTGTCTACGACCGACAGGATCAGAGTTTCACTGAAAAGGGACATACTTAAGCTAGGTTCACATTGGTGTGTCGGGGCACTCCAGAACACAATTGTTTACTAGTATGGCTCATTCTCAGTTGGACCGTTTTATGCAGACCTTCGGTGTCAATAAAAAAAGGTTGACACCGAAGGTCCACTTAAAATGGTCAAACTGAGAATGAGCCGTATGTTAATTTACTATGATCCGGACAAAGCAATGTGTGGGCAGCTTTCGTTATATTGCTACTGGTGTTCTATCCAAGGATTCTGAATAGTATTATAACAAGATAAACTGAACTTTATTTATGTTAACTACAAAAGCAAAATAATTTATCTTTAACTCATAGAAATCTCTACAAAGTTATTTCTCTTGAAATGGGTAAGTAACCAGAGATTATAAAATTAAAAAAATATCTACTGTCTATGTAGGTACCTTCTTCATCTTCTTATCGTATGGTTAGTGGCCAACCTAGCGTCAGAGTTGTTCAAGCCACCGACTCTGACAAGGTTTAACAACAGCTGCCTAGATGATAACAACCGGGACCGACTTTTACATGCCCTCCGGAGCACGGCGAGACTCAGTCCAAATGCCACTAAATGGTCACCCATCTCTGACTGACCTTGCCAAACGTTGATTAACCTCCGATCGTTTACCGATCAGTGGCGGCGGATCTAAGGCGGCTAGGTAACTAATCAACGTAGCCTCTACACGAGTTACCGGTATAAGGAAAACTAAGGAAATAAAGAGAGCGCTTACTTTAAGCACTTTTCCGGGTTCTCCTCACATTTCACGCCACACATGTAGTAACCCCACGACATCCACCCCATGGGAGGCGTGCGAGCGAGCCCATTCTCCAATAAATCCACCACATTCAAAGAAAACGTAAAGAACACAAAAACAACACGGCAGAAACAAAACATTATCCTCGTACACATTTATTGGCTATTTTACTGTGTTTAACCTTTATTCACACAACCGGCATCAATATGCCACGGCGACGATGCAAACAACAATTAAAATTTAACATTTAAATCGATAAAATCGCTTTGTTTACACTTGATTTCGAAATGGTATGTTATTGTTATGCGGCTAATATAAAAAGCTGGAGTTTTTACACAGATCACGCATAACAAGCGTATTTTTAATTTGATCGCATTAATACGTGTCATAACAATGTTACGTCAACTTGACAATCGGACGTGTACTTTTGACGTTTTAATGATTGACAAAATGAAAGAATCATGACAGAATGGTTTTTGTACAATGGTTCTCAAACTTTTAATCCGTCAATAAATCATAAGATGTATTCCGGCTAACTTCATTACCGTTTATTATTTTTTACGTGCGTATTCTCGGCCTATAAACTTGTCGTTGGCATTTTATTAATTACAAAATCTCGGTTTACTTATTCAATTTAGAAATAAAATGCGCGTGTCTGAGGCATTAGGCCACGATGACACATCAAATGCAAGACGTCACGTACGAACGGGCGATCGCTGAACAAAATAAAAAGTAAACTGTACTCGATCCAGACGATTTAAGTAAAGGGTCGGACGAACCCTGCGTGTTATAGCTTTCTTTCAGAACTGTTACAAAGGGAAAAGTCAAAGGCAAAAGGTTAAAGAAATAAAACTCGCGAACTATAATAAAATTCACATAGGTAGGTAGACAAGTACCTACTTTGTTAACTAATTTAGTTACCTATTATATTCTCTGGTTATCCTTATTTATCTACATCTTGATTGAAATGCTTATTATCCGGAGATGAATAATCCGATTCAAAACTTTAAATGGAAACGCAAAATGTTGGTGTTCTGTCCGAAGTTGGGCAGTAAATTCCCAAAAGGAATATTTTGTTTGAGGCATCACCGCCGTTTCCAATCTATAAAGTTGCGTGATTGATTACTGTTAGAGAATCGTGCAAGAATATCTTGTGATTGACAAGCTATTGCAGTTTGAATCAATTGACTAAATCCAATAAATTATCTTTTACAGGCTTTACCATTAATGCTTACCTACTTTAAAAATTGAATGCTGGTGACAGACTTGCGCGGGATTACGAGTAAACTGGCAAATTTTCCCAGAAATGAAAAATAAAAAAATGTTTGGATATCCCTTGTTATTCTCATGGGTTAGCTCATGTTTGTCACCGCCAGCCATGTCATCGTTTCTAATGATAGGGTAAATTTCACAGGCTAGTGGCTCAAGATATTAATGAGTCCTTATTTCCTGTCATGACTTGATATAGAACCAATGGATCTAACTTGTGATGTTCTATTTGTTTGCAGGGCCGGTTCGTCAGTTGGAGTAGTTATGGGCGGAGATGGCATGGCGTAGTGTTGAGATGGCTGCGCCGCGGGTGGTGCCGCTCGCCGCACTCCTCGCCGCGCTTTTTGTCACGGCCGTCTCGCGGGCGTCCACCCAGGAACCAGTGCGGTTTGAGGCTGCTTTTCAAGGTGAGAAAACTCTAATAAGAACCAGCTTACAAACAATGTACCTATCTAAATACGGTTGTATGCAGCATATTTTAGGACCCAAATGGCCATCATGCTGAGCTCTCTTTATTATGGACACACGTGATAAAGAGAGCTCCAGCTTATGCTGGAAATATTCCCGGAGATGTGCAGCCGACCGTACTTATAATTTTGATTCCACTCTACTCCAATCGCTTGTTGTTTACTTGGCATAATATGCGGTTGTGTATGTGCCTTTTGCATTATTGTTATTCCATAAAATTGTGATGTAATTTAGTCAGTAAAAAGCCTACTTACAGATAATTAAAACGGTGCAATGAGGTTTTAAGAGAGCAATCTATATTACTAAGGTATGCACCTTTTATAATAGCCAGCTCAGGATCACCCTACAGCAATCATAAAATAAAGTGCTCTATAATTCATTTTCCTCGGAAAAGGAAACCTCAAAACAAAACACTCGGGAAGCTGCAATTTCACAGACAACTCTTTGAGGTTTGAAGAAACGTTCGCTTTCCGGGTCGTCTTTTGTGTTAACCCTTCTCTTTCTTAAATATTTATAAAGGCTTAATGAGGCATAATTTATCTTTTTACATTTATTTAAAATCATATAAGTAAGTTTAAAAAATTGAGGTAATGTTAGTTTAAACTTAAAATAACCAAGGCAGGAGTTCATTTTTTGGTACGTAATGGAGAAACTCCATAATAAAGTAAGCTACGGGCTATAAGTTTCCAGCGTAGCTACCTAATTGCTCATTCATAAATCCGTAACAGAAATGTATATTTTAACCGTGAGAGTGACACCTCTTAAGAATTTACGCAAATTTAAAGCAATGTAAATGTGTTTTTTTATGAATTTAATAGTCTTCGCTATCAGTTAATCCTCATTCCCCATCCATGGGTGGGATAGGAGCTGAATAATCCGCATTTAATTACATCGCGTACCCTCAGAGTGTGCGGCTGCAAAAGTTCGACGTCAAATATTGAACATTTTTAATCAGTATCTGATCTTGCAGTTTCGCTCCAATTAGATGAAGTCGTTACTTTCCAATATTATAAAATTTAATAATACTAATCACTAACGAATAAATAAAGATTTTCTACATTTTAAAGATAAACTTCTAATATGGGGTTTAATCAGCGCAATTTCTGGAATGCTCTAAAATTGCTGTAACGCCGTTCTTTATACAAGGCTACATTTTAAATAGGCTGATATTGAGCAATATTTTTATCCTTAACGAATAAAATTGATACCTGATATTTTTCAATCTTTTTGCACATACAAGATTCAATTAAATGAACAATACAAACAATAACAGATTCCACATTAACACAACAACGAATGTGAAACAACGTACTACCCGGATAACGAGTCATTCCAACATGAAAAGGGAAATAAAGCGTGTACTGGGATTGTCAATAAAAGTAAGATACGGTGGGCGGGCTTGCGCTAAACATTTACGAGCGGACGGCGACCAACGGCCGAAGCTCATCATATCTCAACAAATATTTTTTCGCCCAGTTATGATGGTCTAAAATCATTTCCCCGAATTCATGGGCGATCGTGTTTATCCCGGAGATTTTGATTGATGATAATCTGGATTCGGTTCGCTTTATGGATACTGTTGACAGTGACTTGAAGTTCTGATAATACGGAACACGTTATCGCTATAGTTGGTTGTCTGTTTACTTTGGATATAAGTTATTAAAGCTAATGTTGGCCAATGTATCTACTCAGATTCTTAGCATGATAATATGATAACTTAGTTAGGTAAGTAATAGACATTTTAAACAATTTAATAAACCTAAAGATCAAATATTATTGAAAAACAACAACCACAAACACACATACAGTGTCATTTACACATATAATAAAAGAAAGTACGTACCTACCTATCTCATACCGTCGGACTAACGTCATAATAATAATGGTTTGAAATTCACACTGACTGACGAAAAATTAAATATGCTATAAAGCAATCAACCGAACAAATGCAACGAACAATTAACGAAAATGAATGAACATGGTGCGACCTCATTTGGCTAAATTCCATTGTTGCTAACAATAATGCTATTACCTTGCCAAATTAAATGAATAATTAAATCATCGCTGTAACTCCCCCATAGTACAACACTAACTCGACGGATAAACTGTTCGCTAATTATATTTGAATTTGACTAATTGCGTGATCACGGAACTCCATAACTACCTGCCCGCGCAGAAAACAATGGAGACTAATAGCTTTTACAGTGATCGACTGATTGCTGCTGAAACTCGTTGATTGTACGTGTAGGTATTGCGACGAAATAATTATGTCCATGTACCTTTAGAATAAGTACTACATACTTAATGCACTCAAATATAATATTAAAGTAAGATTATTGTACCTACATACCTATTAGTCTGAACAAAATCTAATTTACACGTACGTAAGCACAGCTGTACAAACATAATAAAAAGATTGAGAAACAATGACCAATATGACAGTTTACCCTAAAGAGCTTATTAAACTTGGCTAAATTTAGAAACTTCTAAATATTTAAACCATTCTAGCTTTTGAATAGCTTGCTGAATGCGATTACACTTGCCTAAATTCAGTAACGGCTATATTAAGTAGCCTAAATTTAGTTAAGTGTAATAACCCCTTATGGTACAAGTACAACTTCAATAGTCACCCTTTTTAACCCCCGACGAAAAACGAGGGGTGTTATAAGTTTGACGTGTGTATCTGTGTATCTGTGTATCTGTGGATCTGTGTATCTGTGTATCTGTGTATCTGTGTGTCTGTCTGTGGCATCATAGCGTCTGAACGGATGGACCGATTTGGATTTAGTTTTTTTTGTTTGAAAGGTGGGTTAATCGAGAGTGTTCTTAGCTATGTTTCAAGAAAATCTGCTCAGCCGTTTGAAGACCATCAGCTCTTTTCTAGTTGATGAAAAGATATAAACAACTTCCATAGGTCTGATCGATACGAAATTTGAAATCCTGTCACTTGTCAATGATATTACAAAGTATGACAACCTTGACCTGATACGCAGGCATCATCAGAAGAACTCCTCAACGGTGTACGGCATCTACCTTATGTTTGGGCTTATACGATGCGTTTTGGCGAGCACATTCTAATACAAGCTGGGCAGTTAGTACACCGGTAATTGTATAAGTTTAAAAAGCATGAAATAAAAATTAAATTTAAAATTTAAAAAACCCCCGACAAAAAAAATCCTCTAAAAAGAAAAAAATAATATCTGAATATTTTCACCCAAGCGTCGTCGTTACGTCGGGGGACCGTTAAGTACCTACGCCGGTCATGGTCATAATCTACAGGTTACTCGTAATGTACTTAGCGGTCCCCCGACGTCCGAGATTTGTTCTGAATCGGAACGAGCCTTGAGGCAGAACAAGGTGGACGTTGATTAGAGGCGCGGTGATGTACGAGGTGGGTCCCGTCTGCCGTCGTGAATAATTCACGATAACACACTGATCTACCAACTCTGCATTATTTATGCACTCCCGTTACTTTCGTGAGTTTCGTTAATTCTTGTACCGACGGTTCTCTACCCCCGATACAAATCGAATAGGGGTCACTAGTTCAACGTCTATTTAAATCTAGAAGCCTGATGCTTGCTATACCAAAGGTAGAGGCCTCGCTCGCATGATGCCGACCTGAAAGAAAGTGGGATAGAGGGCGGAGAAGGGGGGGGGGGGAGTTCGGCTTCCGGCGCTCACACTCATCGTAGGTACGAAACGCAGCTGTAATAACTAGGTACTTTACGCCGACCAAGTAGGTACTACCCCAGTCGAGCCAGCCCATAATATGAGGTGCAGACTACAGCTTGACCCTACCACCAGTATAAAAGTTCCTCAGAAAGATTTTGGTTTAATACGTAACTTCTTACTGCTGCACCTTCACAAGTCTTGGTAAATTCTTTGTATTTTTTGTGCAACCACACTTTTCTTGTACCGTCGAGAGATTTTTACTTAACTCTATGTTTGATAGAGTTCGTTATTCTCCGTCCACTCCTCATGAAGTTACCCTACTGAAATCTAAAGAAATAACTTACCTAAATCTAGTTATTGGCGGCGTCTTCATCAGGCGCATGCCTCGCGCGAGCACTCACTTTTGACGTCGGAACGCATAGACGTAATGTCATAATATGAGTGCTCAGGTGTGGCATGCGCGCCATATGGACACATCTATTCAATGGCAGCGTCTTCATCAAGCGAATGCCTCACGCGAGCACTCAGTTTTGACGTCGGAACGCATAGACATAATGTCATAATATGAGTGCTCGGGCGAGGCATGCGCGCCATATGGACGTAGCTATTTTGATTCAACAAACCCAGTTCAACCACTCGCAACTTTATCCCTAAAATGTATTTTTAAACGAACCCGCGGGCGGTCTCGGTTACATTTCATAACGAAGCCCGACAATGCGAGGTTGTATTACGGTGGGGAACACAAAAAAAATCATAAAGAGAATATTTTCATGGCAAAGTGGAACTGTAAATGTTGGCTGCCGACAGGGACTAATTGCGAGCGTTATAATACTGGAAACGGCCTAAACAAGCAAAGATTTGGGGTCACAGTGCGCGAGGTACGATGAGCTATAAGTACTTAGGTAACTAAACTTATATACTTAACTGTGTCGTGTGGTTTATATTGAATGGACTTCGGAAAAGAGAACACCGTCCAGAAAGATTGTATGCCTAGCGCAACTAACTACTGATTCTTCCTTGCTATAGGAAATAGGGTTAACTTTTTAAGCTAATCTTGGAAATGTCTTATGGTGCGTTCCATTCACTGTTAATTTTGTTATTTTCGTTATTTTTGTCCACAAATCACGTTCCATTCGCACCAACTTGTACTGAAAGTGATCATTATTATCGTTTTTAACACTTTTTGTGGACGAAAATAACAAAAGTTACGGTGAATGGAACGCAGCATTAACTATAAATAGTTCATTTCTATGATGAAAACTACCTAATTAATCGAAGTAGGTATCGACTATCGCCGAAACAGGCTTGCTAATGAAAATTTAGAAATCTTTGTGCCTGTGCTATAACTAGGTACCTAACATAGGTGCCTAGTTATAGCATATTTTTCATTATTATTATTTTAGCGGTAAAGGGAAGATCTCCGGCCAGGCGGGTGGTATGCCTGGCGGGGTCGGCCGCTACGCCCCAATGGTTGTTGTCGGGGTCTCGTATATATCCTCAGTGCTTCGGGAACTTTGCTTGCGTGGTTTAGGACGTCATTTTTGTATTGGCGCGTGCAACTAACGCCATCTGTTGGTAGCGAGATGTGAAGTCACTACATTATTATCTACCGGCCGGTGAATTCGTTAACATCCTAGAGAAGTTTTGGCCTGCTCCTTTACAGTGGTTGTTCCCAAATAATATTGTTCGATACCTGCTTCAATTTTAAAGCCTGACGTCAGTGAGACCCTAGAACTGCGCGCGAGTGAAAATTCGCTTTGAAGAAAAATTGCTACAGCCGTAATAGCGGAAAGCACGAACGCTTTGTATTTTCCTCGTTAATTGAGGTGTCATTTGTAATTGTAGCTGTTTGATTATACCTAATCTTCTTTGGTATAGTTCCTTTTCTGGGTCGAAATGCAAACGGAGAAAGGATGGGATCGACTATCCTAACGCTACCATCATAACGTAGTTATCTTTAAGAGTGGTAAGCAGGTAGGCGCTCGCGCTCATAGCCAGCTAGAAACACTGATCGCTAAACGATGACGGCCCGCATAATATTAAGCAATCACCGTAGCCTAAGATGCTTGTAATACCAAGACGAGACGCTCATAGCCAGTTGCAACCACGGATCGGTAAACGATCGGAGATTAAGCAACGCTTGGCAAGGTCAGGCAGAGATGGGTGACCATTTAGTGGCATTTCAACTGAGCATCTCCGTGCTTCGGAGGGCACGTAAAAAGTCGGTCCCGGTTGTTGTCATCTAGGCAGCAGTCGTTAAGTCTTGACAGAAGCCTTCGGGCGGCTTGAACAACTCTGACACCAGGTTGGCCACTAACCATACGATAAGAAGAAAAAGAATACCAAAGGCATTGCTCGCAAGTTGCTGACCTGAAGGGATGTTAGGTATGAAGGGGGTTATACAGGATTCTAGGATTTGATGTGATCTAAGGCTGTAACACGAAAGTTGTAACTAATATTCGAAGGCTTATGACTCAAAAACTTTTACAGCTATAGTCTGTCTTCCCAAGCTTCGACTCATCAGCTTCCGTATACAGGGTGTCCCACAACTTTTCCACATGGAGGGGAAGTATCTTAAATACTGTAGATAGAAAATTTTACTGAATGAAGACTTCATTTTTATTTTGAAAACAATACGAACTGCATTCAAAAATTTTCGAAAACTCGCTTGCCACACTCGGGAATCGAACCGGCTAAAATCCGAATAAATAACACCTGTATTTTTATAGCATCAAACGATAGAATCAATCATAAGGACCAAATTTCTTAAACAAACATGGTAAATTAAATGAAAGGAAAACCATGATATCTTAACTTATAAGATTTAAAATAAGTTAAAATTAAAATAAGTAAAGATTTTATGGGTTTCCTTTCATTTAATTTACTATGTTTCTTAAAGAGATTTTATCCTTATGATTGATCCTATAGATTGATGCCATAAAAGTACAGGGTGTTACTTTCTCGGATTTTAGCTGGTTCGATTCCCGAGTGTGGCAAGCGATTTTTCGAAAATCTTTGAATGCAGTTCGTATTGTTTTTAAAATAAAAATGAAGTCTTCATTGAGTAAAATTTTCTATCTACAGTATTTATTTAAGGTACTTCCCCTCCATGTGGCAAAGTCGTGGGACACCCTGAATATATCTACCTACCTACCTGTAATTATTATATCGTAGTTTTAAAACACACGGTAGAATCTCATGTTGTAAATCGGACGTCAACATTGTGATGAAACCAGAATGTTTCCCGTTCAAAATGAGTCACAATTCTCCGTTTGAAGCGATTACGTATCCACATAAAGATACTTTATGATAAGCTTGTATACGGAGATATTTCCCGACAACACCGGCTCCAATATTGTTTAACATCCATCCGAGCATCCCACGATCAAAGCGAGCTTATATTAAAACCATCGCTCTAGTGACGTAGCGCGATGTGGCACAAACGAAACGTACATAAGCCTCTCTTTATCCCTTTTCTGTGTATTAAACAAGTTTATTACCCGACTACGGCGGAGGGTTATGATTTTGACCGGTATGTATGTATGTATGTATGTATGTATGTATGTATGTATGTATGTATGTATGTATGTATGTGCATCTGTTCCCACCTAACTTCCAAAGTACTTGTCGTAATTTGACAAATGAGGTATCGTTAGAAGCGGCTTAATGGCGCGCTGGTTATAGGCTATGTGACGTCACATAAAATTGCATATGGCGCCCTCTAGAGGACATAATGTCATGAACTAAAAAAAAAACATTTTTTATTAAAACCGTGTGGGGTATCAAATGAAAGAGCTTGATGAGCACATTTCAAAGATATATATATTGTTACCTATAACTCCAAAATAATTAAATAAAAATCAAGTTTAAAAACTAAAACCCGACTACTGAAAAAGCGCGCTCTAAAAAGTATGAAACAAGAAAATATTCACATCTAGAGGATAGCCGTGGTCCGTGTAGGTCCTTTAGGGCCAAATGGCATATGAACACGGACCACGGCTATCCTCTAGATGTGAATATTTTCTTGTTTCATACTTTATAGAGCGCGCTTTTTCAGTAGTCGGGTTTTAGTTTTTAAACTTGTTTTTTTTTTGTCTTGAGTATAATGAAAATTGTTCTGTCCTATTGCGGCCGGACCTCCCCTTAATGCACATATAAGGGATTCAGGCACACTACAGCGGTCTAATAGTCGTTGGCGAATTTTATATGTCTTTAGAAAATTTTCGTAACCATTCATCAAGTGATGTCGTAAATAAATCAAACCAGAACAACTGAAGAGCTAGCCAAGTGGCATGAACGCTAATCGAATAGAATAGAATAAACTTCACAATGTATGGAAATGTCAAACGTCGCTATGTAAATCAACAACAAGTCGCTATTCATTTCCATAGATGAAGCGTAGCGATTTGAATGAACGCTTGTAGACATCAGCCACTTGTCTAGCCCTTCTGATGTAAACAGAAGGCCGAATATCGTTATTTTAGATACTAAATTATACCAAATCGAAATAGATACCAACGTGACGTATTTCCTCACAAACATTTGCCAATAGAGCAACTGCTTTTGGACTCTACCTACCTATAGTTTAGTTTGGAGAGCTCTCTAGCTCTCAGAAAGAAACTCCCAGCGACAACCATAAACTATTATTTTCTATAGCTGTACCCCGCGGCTTCGCCCGCGTGGAAATTGATATGTAAGATTAGCCTACGTTTTATTCCAGAGCCTACACTATCTACGTTTCAAATTTCATTAAAATCGGTTTAGTAGTTATTGAGATACGTGTTAACAAACATTTACACACACACACACACTTACTTTCACATTTATAATATTAAGTAGGATTTCATGTATACATCATGTATTATTTTAACCTAATTTACGCTCTCCTATTTCCAAAGCAGGCTTTTAACCAACTCTACCACTGCTTTCAGTTCTATTTATTAGATCCTCCGCATGCTGCACTAACTTGCGGCTGTGACAGACGGGGCAGGTAATGGAATCAACGCGCTCGATGAATCGATTAACACGCCCGACGCTCGATGGTGCACTCTGTAGTCTCTACCAATGTGTCATAGTACGACGGAAGCACGAGACCGGTATCGGTTCTTCAGTATGTTCCTGTTAATAGAGTTGGAATTGATTTCCATTGGTCGACTCTAGCCAATATAATAATTATTATTTATTGGTGGTAGAGCCAAGCTATACCCAAATTACTACAGCCAGGAGCGCCGACTCCGTGGGTGCTCGGGGGCTCCAGCACCCACGAAAGCCTTATAGTGGGTGCAGAGCACTTTTACATTAGAATTAGCAACATTTATGAAACCTTACCCGCTCGCACGTTTCAATTGATTTATTTAGTTTATTATAATAAACTAAGTTTACTGTAATTTCGAATTAAAAAGCTGGATTTTTGGGTTTCAAAGTTACATTCAAAAATGATTATTCAAATTATTACATAAGCGTTTGAGGTGTGCACTTTTGGATTTTCCCAATATTTTTTTACTTATTTTTCCTACATTAAACTACATTATCGTACTACTTGTCTGTTCTTTTAAACGAGTATAGCACCTACGGGATTGTGTAAAAGCCGGCGCCCCTGACTACAGCTTATATACGAGCTGGCGCGACTGAGGTAGGACCTCGGCGTGAAGTAGCTATGACAGCTGCGCTTCGTACGATGAGTTAGAGAGCCGGAAGCAAGTCAGCGCTGGTCTTAATTACTGGACTGAGCTACTGGCACCGTGTAACCCGCGCAGCTGTTTCCTTTCTATGTAGGCATACTACTCCGCCAAGCCAACTAGGCACTCGGATGGAATGCGGCTTCCCCACCGCATACCCCACACACCCCTCACCGCCTGCGACTTCCCACCCGCACCCCCGCTCGCACACCGCCATCGCTTTGTGCGGGTGACGTCACATTTGACAGGTCTCTAGTTGGCTTGGCGGAGTACAGTGCATTCACAGTTATTTTACCTCTGACATTTACCTTACTTATTTATTTTTAAAAACGTAGTCGATATTAGGTTTTTATAAGTCATGTAGGCTGTAGAATAAAGCCTAATCTACAGTTCATGGTCTCAAAGGCCAAATTTAAAGGCTGACTTTTATTTATTTATTTATTTAATAGGCTTACCAACGCTAGTTTACATTAAAACATCCACATAATTACAAACCACAAACATGAACTAAACGTAACAAGCAATGAAAGGTAAACACAACATGTACAAATTAATGATGGACTTTGCGTTGACTGACTTTGCGTTTAACAAAAATAATGTGAGGTACGTCAGAGGTAAAATAACTGTGAACGAACAGTAGTATTAATGGTGTTCGCGTTTGGCCACGAACGTAAATACATACTGGACTGTTCACTACTGCACAAAAAACGAGCCGAGCGAGAGGCCCTAGTTGGGACCGTGTCCCAACTAGGGCCTCTCGCTCGGCTCGTTTTTCTGTCTAAGAATTGTCTAGGTATAAGGCACCAGACCTTAAGGCAGCAGAATAAAGTTGAATATCTTCTTAACCAAAAACTCAACTTGTCTATCCTCTATTAAATGATTCTTGCGTTTGGCATCTAGGTTTTTGACATCAATGCGTATCCGAATAGCGAATAGGAAGCAGTGAAAGTGCCGCTGGGAAATAATCCCTTTCATTTGACGTTTATTTGGTGATGGCCGGTGGCGGGCTATTCGCAGCCGAGCCGCATCATTTATCATTGCTTTGGCTCGACCTGCCCCAGTTTTTGCTAGTTTGTTTAGGCATTTTATGCGATGCCCTGTGGGTTTTTGCTACTGTTTTGGTATAAAGTTGGTGTATTATTTTGCTATTTCCCGAGTATACGGGTGTTTAAGAATTGCGAAATAATACTTGGGGTTTGGATGGGTATCGGGACTAGAATTTAAATGTAGAACAAAACCGTTTATCTTAAAAGATTTTAAAACTTATGTTTTGCTAAAACTCGTAAGTTTAATCGTTTTAATTATTTATTTACTACTACTGGGCGCAGAAGCGTGGGTAGGCCACCAGCGAGATGGATGGACGACCTGGTGAAGGTGGCAGGAAAGACCTGGATGCGGAAAGCACAAGACCGGAAGGAGTGGAGTGCAATGGAAGAGACCTACACTCAGCATTGGGTGGCGATAGGTTGAAAAAGAACAGAAGAATTATTTCTTTAAGAATAAGACCATTACAGATCATATTTTACAAGAATATTGTATCTATAACTATATAACTTAGATAGTAATTACTTTCAGTAAATTATAAATAGAAATAGGTGTAAGGCAATATTTTTGTTATTGAACTACCAATATTTCCATAACACAGGCAATTAATTTAGCTCTCTTTGAACTATTTCCTGTTTAATCAAATTTCACCGAACTTAATAACTTTCCAAACTAGCAGTCTACTGTAATATTTGCCTATTATTATTTGCTATTCATATGGAAATATAATTGGTAACAGCTTGTTTATTATTACGTAGTTTGGAGTAAACGAATCCGCCCACACCACGATCCAGTATGTGTTTACCATAAAGTATTTATGTTTCAATCATGTTTCAATCCACACTTGACGTCGATATAGAAAATTATATCATCAGTACATCACGAGTATCAGGTGTATCACGATACATATCATAACAGTAGTTTGGTGGTCGACTGCACTTTGCATCGATCCAGCAGATGATATTATCACGAGTAGGTATCACGCGTATCACGATCCATATAAACAGTAGTTGCTAACTGTAGTGTAGGGCGCCCTGCAGCGGAGTGACTACGGTCACTTTCCTAGCATCAACTTAGAATCTAGTCTGAAACATTATTTATTCTGTGTTCTGGGGGCTATACACGCTAGGGCTTGCATGCACAGTTATGCGTGCACAGTTAAACTGTGCAGGCATAGTCGAGTTTTATACAACACATACACGTTAGAGCAGTGATACCCAAAGTGGTCTATATCGACCCCCAGGGGTCGACGACGACCTACAGGGGTCCATGGGAGCGAAAAAAAATAATTAGGGGTCTATGGGATATAAACGGAGGTCCACGATAGTTGGTCTCATTTAAGTAGGTCGCGATTTTAATTTTGACTTTCCATTTTTTTTTTTTTTTTTTTTTTTTTTTATGTTTTTTTTTATGCAATAAATCGCAACCCTGATTGTAGAATTTGTCAACAAACTTCTTTTCGCCGTTTTATAATACACACATGTGCTAGCTAAGTTAAGCAGGGGGTCTATCTAAAACCGAAAAACATGGCAAGGGGTCTATGAGACAAAAAAGTTTGGGGACCTCTGCGTTAGAGCTTGCATGCACAGTTTAACAGTTGAAGTCATGATGTCATTGATGATGGTGTGTTAGTATCTTGAAGGTCAACATATTTTCGGCAATCAGTTATCAGTCCTCTGGCCGACAACATGCCTGTCGATGAGAACTGATGGTAGAATGTATGGTTTGTTCGCAGGTCGGTGCGGCGAGGGCAGCCCGTGCGAGCAGCTCTGCAGGGAACTGCACGACGGCACCTTCGAGTGCGGCTGCGGCCCGGGCTTCGAGCTGCACGTGGACGGCTACGGGTGTCTAGGTACGTACATACTGCCACATTACCCAGAATTGACACCCTTGAGCAAACACTGGATGGGATACGGCGTAGTCTCTCGCAAAAGAACCGTGTCAAGTAGCTTTAGCTGCGTTTCGTACGCTGAGTTGAGAGGCAACAAACCCACCCCCCCTCACCTACCCTCCCCCCCTTTGTCTCACTCCATCAGGTCAGCAACGTGTGAGTGATACCTTTGGTTTTGCAAGCTTCGGAAAAATAGTATTGAATTGTTTAGCAGCTAAAGCGTGAGCCATCATCCAGTGACAATGTTGAATCTACAACAAGTGGTTACGCCAAATAATCAATTTTATAATCGATTACCTATCCTAATTCCCATCCTTAATCACCTCGCTCTTGATTGGCCGTCTCGATGGCGCGCGACGTCAGCGCCGCTTGCCGCGCGCGGGACGCCCAAGAAGAAGACGAAGAAAGCATCCACCAGTCGCAATTACGTCAACCGCGGATCACCAGCGAGCTCCCGCTGGCCCTTAATTAACCGCTAATTAAATGCACATTGCGTGCTAAATACCGCGATATAAACCGCAAAACATAACTCTTTAATTCCCCGCGCCACAATAAATCCATAATTAAAATAAAATACCTAATGTGCCACGCTGGCACGGGCATTGAGCCCTAGTAAAACTGAATGTTCGCGTGTGAGTGCGGAGCAGAGGATCCTCTAGTGCTATTCTCCACCATCGAAGGATTGAGAAGAAACGGTGCTAATCGGACAGGCTGCTGAGTACGAGGAGACGCAGGCCAGGAGCAGGTGAGTTCCTTTCTTTGTGTTCCGTTTTCCCGATTCACAGCCCTTCCTAAAATTTTCTTACACCCGTTTCCTTGTGTCTCCGTGCTCGCGCGACCATTTTTGGTCCTTCGAGCCGGATAAAACCGCTATTTTCCATATTTATCCCCGCTATCCCCGCATATTTTATGACCATTGTGGTCTTCCTTCGCTATACCAACCGCCAACCGCCCTTAAAACAATCCTGTATAGGAAAGCAGCTACCTATCTAGGTAGTTTTCGCAATTTATTCACCAATTTTGGCCTATTTTCGGTCGTAACATTGAGTTACGCCTTCATAAATTGTAATAAAGACATCCATATATCCATTCCCGCGTAAAATTCACCTAAAAAGTTGTATAAGTACCAATTTTTTCGCGCCTTTTCGTGCGCTTCGCGTCGCGTCGCGTCGGCTAGCCGTTGCGCGCGCCGTCACCGGAGCCCTAGGCGCCTGCGCGCTCCCAACATAGGTACTTCCACGCGCGTCGCGTCTCTTCGTTCGCGCGCTTTATTTCGCGCGTAATATTGTTTATTACCACGCCCGCATTCCTCAGTGGGATAAGCAGTTGCAGTTTTGCAAACGTTATTGAATTATTATAATTATATTTTCCCGCTAATTTGATACCTCGCCTACCTATTACTTCTTTTCGTTAGTATTATCGCAATTTAAAATGCCGCCAAAAAAGCAAACTGGAACCGCTCCCGATAGTGAATGTTCCGATTATGAGGACACTCACGATCCTGACTTGCTCATGTTAACCGCTAAACGCGAAGCTCTTTTTGAAATTGTTCAAAAAATATATGATCTTTCTAAAGACGCTCAGACGAAGGATAGTGCGAAGGAAAGTTTCCTCGACGAGTGTTCCAACGTCGAAACATTGCGTGACGAGTATAGGCAGACAATTGATGAATATAATTCCCGCTTATTAAAAATTAATCCTACCGCGAAACCTGAATATCAATGTCTCATTTCGTTCGAGGCTTTGTATAGCAGGATAAAAAGAATTAAATTACAATGTTCACCGCCGCAACCCACGACTTCGCAATATGTCGCCGTCCCGCATAAGGGCAAGTCTACACTGCCGTCAATTGAGTTG
Source organism: Drymonia ruficornis (assembly GCA_947859195.1). Classification (NCBI taxonomy): domain Eukaryota; kingdom Metazoa; phylum Arthropoda; class Insecta; order Lepidoptera; family Notodontidae; genus Drymonia; species Drymonia ruficornis. Next base: position 7,082,805 of record OX401927.1, read on the forward strand.
ATACCTTTCTCAGGTGACATTCGCTCGTGGCCGTTGTTTTACGCTAGTTTTAAATCGACCGTTCATGATAATCCAGTACTCACCGATGGCGAACGTCTGTACTACCTATTAGGCAAGCTGACAGGCAAAGCACTGTCGGTGTGCGCAGGCATAACGCCCTGTGCTGAAAATTATAATTTGTTGTTGCAGACGCTTATCGACAAATACGAAGATAAGCGTATGCTCGCATCCGCGTATTTGAATCAGATGTTCGATTTTAAACCTATTCAATCCGCTTCAGTTGTAAACTACGATACATTCCACGATACTTTTGTAAGTGCAGTGCGCGCTTTACAACATCTTAAAATAGAAGATCTAACTAATTTAATTCTCCTTCATGTCGCGCTTAAGAAATTAGACTCAGATGCTGTCCGCGTATTCGAGTTGAGCAAAAGTAGTACCACGATTCCCGCCTTCGACGACTTAGTTGAATTTATTAAAAAACGCTCCAAGGTACTTGAGCGTATGAATCCCAGTGCTGCATTGCCCAGTGCGGGTTCTGCGCCCATTAATCGCCCAAATAATCCTCGTCGTACTACTAATAACGCAAACGCTGCTCAACCTCAAGCACAGGCGCCGGAATATCATACTTATTATGTCGGTGCGTCGACTGAATCCGAGTCTAAATGTCTTTGCTCTAATATAACGCATCAGCACTTATTCAAGTGTCCTGATTTTGAAAATATGACCCCGCAAGAACGCTTTAAATGCGTGAAGGATAAGAATGCGTGTGTAAACTGCCTTAGTTTGAGTCATAAAGTGTCACTGTGTAGGTCCAACCTTAACTGCCGCAAATGCAAACTCAAACACCACACATTCTTACACTTCGAGCGCGCAGTTGCAACCACTGAGCCATCGCCGCAACCCGCCGCTATCGCTGCGACCCCGCGCGCGGACGACGCTGCGAGTGAGCGCCCCGCGCCCTCGCACCCGCCCCGCGCTGGTCCGCCGCCGCGGTCGGACGTTACTCTGTGCGCTACCGCTACATATACATCTATACAGTCGCCGCATAATAAGTTTCCGCGCGCTAATATGACAACAGTTTTATTGTCAACCGCTCAAGTCGTCGCGTTCGATAGTACTGGCCGACGACGTACTATTCGTGTTTTGTTAGATTCCGCGTCACAAAGCCACTTCATTACGAAGAGATGCTGCGATCGATTGGGTCTTCAGCTTCTTAACACCGGACGTACTCTTGTTAAGGGATTCGGTGGAGAGCAGAAAATAATTAATACCTATTCCATTGATTTTAAATTTTATTCGCGTTTTGACGACAACATTACTTTTAATATTTCGCCGCTAGTTGTCGATCAAATTACCGATCTATTGCCCACCGCGATGGTAGACACGTCTGTCTTAACAACTTTATCGGGCTTACCGCTAGCAGATGAGGTGTTTGGAGTGCCTAACGAAATAGACGTTTTGATAGGTGCCTCCCTCTTTCCGCATTTATTATTGCCAGACGTGGATCACAATCCGCGTGACCCGTCGGCACCCGTCACTTTACGCACAGTGTTGGGGTACGTAGTAATGGGTTCAGTACCCGCGATGCCCACACTTCAGACGCATGTGGCCTTGACGTGCTGTGTAGTCCAAGAGCCTCCCGCCCTTGACGCTTTTGAAGTCAAGCGATTCTGTGAGCTCGAAGAGCTTCCCTCCGCTACGCCCGTTCAGCATCCCACCGACGTTGAATGTGATTTCTTTTATAAATCAACTACCCGCGATCCCTTTAGTGGTAGATACATTGTTGCCCTACCGTTGAAGGATGATGTTTATTCTCTCGGAGATACCGCCCGCAGACGATTCATATGTCTCGAAAGAAAGCTAGAAGCGTCACCCACTTTAAGATCAGCATACGATGACGTCCTTAAAGAATACCTATCAAAATGTTATATTTCACCCGCACCTTCGTACGATATCTGTGACCCCGCTCCTATTTACATTATACCGCATCACGGTGTCGTGCGCAAGGACTGGACGTCAACCCGCTTGCGTGTTGTCTTGGATGCTAGCAGTACGACTAGCACCGGACAGTCATTAAACCTTGTTTTAAATTCCGCGCTGGACTATGCTCATAAGCATCCAGTTATTTTACCGCGCAATGACCATGTAATAAACATGATTATTAAATATTATTATCCCGCTATATATTTACCCGCTGGGCTAGAACCGCTCTCGTCATTGTTACGACAGACGTTCTGGATCCTGTCCGCACGCCGCATAGTGAGACAAAGAGTCCCCATACGCAATATTTGTTTTCGCAATAGACCGCATCATACTTACCCGCTGATGGCAGACTTACTTGATAGTCGCGCTCGCCAAGTCGTCAATTCTCTTCACTTTAGAGTGTTAGTTAAAACGCATCCTTTCCGGGTTATCGGATCGCAGCTTCTCTCGTATGAAGAACTTTGTACTGCTCTCACGCAGATCGTATGTCTGCTTAACTCGCGTCCGCTGACAGTACTGAGTTCTAATCCCGCGGAGCCCTCTGCTCTAACTCCGAGTCACTTTTTACATACCGCGCCTTTATTATCTCTACCCGCGCCTGATGTCAATTCTGACCCTGTCAGCTTGCTTCATAGGCACGCGCTACTGGATAAATTAGTCCAGTCGTTTTGGGATCGTTGGAGGGTGGAATATCTACACGGTTTGCAGGTTAGGCAGAAATGGAATACTCCTTCCGCACCTATCACACCGGGGACGGTTGTAATCGTAATGAACGATAGTGCACCGCCTCTAGCCTGGCCTCTAGCGATTGTAGAGACTGTTCATCCTTCAAAGGACGACATAGTTCGCGTAGCGACTGTAAAAACCGCAAAGGGGACTTACCTTCGCCCTGTCGTTCGTCTGTGTCCTCTCCCAAGACAGTAAATTCACTTCCGCATCGCAATTTAGTTATACTTTTATCTTAATTTAGTTCGTATTGTAAAATAATTTGCATCTACTTATAGTTTACCGCTACGCTATCGCTAAATCTACACTTTCGCGCTGTTAGCGCTCTCTTTAGTTAAACTCTTATTATGGATGTCTTTTTAAAGGTGACCCTTTAAGGGCGGGGGGAAATGGTTACGCCAAATAATCAATTTTATAATCGATTACCTATCCTAATTCCCATCCTTAATCACCTCGCTCTTGATTGGCCGTCTCGATGGCGCGCGACGTCAGCGCCGCTTGCCGCGCGCGGGACGCCCAAGAAGAAGACGAAGAAAGCATCCACCAGTCGCAATTACGTCAACCGCGGATCACCAGCGAGCTCCCGCTGGCCCTTAATTAACCGCTAATTAAATGCACATTGCGTGCTAAATACCGCGATATAAACCGCAAAACATAACTCTTTAATTCCCCGCGCCACAATAAATCCATAATTAAAATAAAATACCTAATGTGCCACGCTGGCACGGGCATTGAGCCCTAGTAAAACTGAATGTTCGCGTGTGAGTGCGGAGCAGAGGATCCTCTAGTGCTATTCTCCACCATCGAAGGATTGAGAAGAAACGGTGCTAATCGGACAGGCTGCTGAGTACGAGGAGACGCAGGCCAGGAGCAGGTGAGTTCCTTTCTTTGTGTTCCGTTTTCCCGATTCACAGCCCTTCCTAAAATTTTCTTACACCCGTTTCCTTGTGTCTCCGTGCTCGCGCGACCAACAAGCAAGACGACATCGATGTTTTCGCACATTTTGTCAGATTTTGAACGCATTCTCCACTTGAATACGCTCGAAATTTATGAAAAAATCTGCGTATAACGGGTGTAATGGACAGCCCTCCACATACTGATGGGGTGACTTCAGTATGTCGTACTAAGATGATCGGTACATGAAATTAGTTCAGGAACTTTATGGTACCCCAATAAACTCGGTTTGTTTTATTAGCTTATACGCAATGTATCGTTACCGTGGCAAAACGCACGTAGCCAACGACCGCCCTCCCGGCCACAGGGTCAATGCTTGCCGTCGAACGCGCTCGTACCACGTCATTCACGCGTTGTTCTTAAGAGGAGATCAACATCCATTGCTGTTTTTTTTTATTTTAGCTTTTTTATTTACGGAAATGATTCCATTTCCGTAAATAAAAAAACTACCGTACGTACCGATATTGTAAATGTACATTGAAATAAGGAATTGTAACTGAAAAAAAATATATAAAAAATATCAATTTTCTGAAGAAAATTTCATGTGGAATATGATTCAAAATAAGGTCCTGAATTCACCCTGTCAGTATGTGGAGGGCTGTCACTTACACCCTGTATAATCTGCTACTGTTAAATTCGAGATACAAAAAGTAATGCACCTTAGGGCTGTATCACACCTGGCGACGGGTTTGGCGACTGTCGCCAAGTAGAGTCCTGTCATATTTTGACATAATTCAATACGAATTGTTGGCGACGCTACCGTCGCCAACAATTCGTATTGAATTACGTCTGGCGACGGTAGCCAGCGACGTTGCCGGCCACGTATCCAAACAATTGGTATTACCTGTCAAATTGAATACGAATTCGTTGGCGACGGTGGCTGGCGACGCGCTTGGCGTCCCGGTGAGATACAGTCCTAAGTATTTGTAATCAATTATTAGCCCGCGTATACCTAGTCCATTATAGATCTGAACGCACCAACCCTCTGAAATCCCGCTATTTGTTACTCAAGCTGACTGGAGACGTATCTGCGAACCCAGCCGGAATGGAATTAATGAATGCGGATTACAACGGATTCACGGCTAGATACCGAACTATTTGTACGGTCTCGGACTCACCAAGGGACAGTATGTCAAAGGCTATTGAGTAATCCGCTTTGAGAATTGAAATCTCTAATTTCGATCGAAACTTTTGGTCAAAAATTAAGTTTTGTAATCTTGCTTATAATTGGGATAACGCCCGCCACACACTCCCACCACTGTTACTCCTATGTCAGGATCGACAATATTGTCTAACGATGACGCCAAGGTGTGACCCTCGACGAGTCCCGGGGAAAAGCTTACTTGTCTTGGAACCCAAGAAAGGATAGGAGGAGTTAGAAATCTTAATTTTGATTAGCTTCAATAACTGCAACCAACCAATTGTAGCAACTGTAGCCTAGGGGTGAACAGGTTGGGCTAACAATCAGAAGGTCCCAGGTTCGATCCCCGGTGGGGCATGCACCAATGGATGAATTTTCATTTATGTGCATAATTAACAGTTCGCTGACGGTGAGGGAAAACATCGTGAGGAAACCTACCTATCCCTCGGGATTAGGTAATAGTCAGTTCCTGTATACACGGCGACAAGGTTCACCACCAGTCACGTTGGGTTCTGACTATCTGGTGAAACGTGGGCTTTGAGTTGGTTAATACCTCCACAATGTGGTGGTGTATGGCCACTCAAGCTTCTGACTACCCCCGAAAGGGGATGAAAGTCGTGACGTTATACATTCAATAACTGAAACGCGAAACAAGCACACGGCCCGCCTGATAGCAATTACTGTAGCATGTAGATGCTTGTGATACCAACGACATCACTTGCACCTTGCCGAGTGGGACCCAAGGAGGCCAAGGGAGGGCTAAGCTTCTGGCTCTCCCACACATCGTACAAAACGCAGCTAAATTAGCAACTTCACGCCTATATTCTATGGGTGGTAGTACCCCGATCAAGCATTAATTGGCTACAGCTTGGCTCTACCACCTTAAGCTTAGCTTTATTATGATAGTGTAAAGCCCTTGGTTTTACAGGATCTTACAACTTTTCACTGCAAAAGACTATCGAGACTTGCCCACGTTTTTTACATTGAGTGTTTTTGATAGTTACGTTACTCTAAAAACTAAGGCCCGTATTAATAAAGGCATCTCAAAGTTGAGATCGATCTTAAGATGCAGTTTTGACGTTTAATAAATAGAACATCATACATTTATTTATGTATTTATTTTGCCTATTCCCATGCTATTACGTGCTGTTATATTAATTTAGCCATTATGTAGTAGGTATAAGTATATCAGTCTATGTAATATTTTCTCGTTTATGTAATGTAATTTATGTGTATGTATAAGTGGTAATTTATGTAAGTACACCCCCGTATTATTTTTTCTTTAGATCCTCTCCATCCAAAGGTTGCCTGGTAGAGATCACTATTAGTGATAAGGCCGCCCATTTTCCACTTTCTGTGTAAATTGTGTAATTATTTATAAATGTTTATTTTTCTAGTGGTGGATTAATAAAGAGTTATCTATCTATCTATCTAACATCTGTCAAAAATATCATCTCAAGTTCGATCTCAATCTTGAGATCAATTTATGAATACGGGCCTAAGTACTCAGTTCATGAAATAAATCGATTCAAGTAACACACTCGTTTATCTATCGATGCGCTATCATAAAAGCGAGGAACTCCATTTATACGGATAAATCGATTCCCCGTGTCCCAGCGGTGTTCCATCTCGATTGACTGCCGAGTGATCGAATCGCTGCATCTCGCAAAATCAACTGGCGTCGACCGAATAAACCTGTCCATGTTGGAAGACTGGCGTGCAGTGAATAATGCCATCCATGTGGGAACTTAGAACTATCTACACGTACCATTCTTTTGGTTCTTGTCTTTACTATTTGAAGCGATTGAACTTCTTGGTGGTAATTGTATTCAACGTGAAGCGGTCTCAAAGGGAAGCAATGTGAAATTTACGCTGGAACTTTTAACCTTAATAAATAAATATTGCCAGACTTACATACCAAATTAGTGGAATTGATGGTAGAGCTAAACTGCAGCTCATATTATATGGGCTGGCTTGACCGGGGTAGTACCACTCACAGAAGATCGGAGTAAAGTAGCTATTACAGCTGCGATACGATGAGTGAGAGAGCCGGAAGCCCAACCCCTCCCTAAGTCCCACTCCCCTTCATGTCGACAACGTGCGAGCAAAGCCTTTGGTATTGCAAACATCTATAGGCTATGGTAACTGCTTTAAATCAGGCGGGCCGTACGCTTGCTTGCCACCTTAGCGCTAACATACACGGACTGCATTTTGCAGTCGGTAGTGACAGCTCTATTGCAGTTGGTTGCATTCGACGGCACGCGAATGCACACGGACTGCATTTTGCAGTCGGAAGTGACAGCTCTATTGCAGTTGGTTGCAGTCGACGGCACGCGACTGCACATGGACTGCAGTTTGCCATCGGAAGCGACTGCAAAATGCAGTCCGTGTATGGTGGCGCTTAGTCACAAAAAAAAACTTACATGACAGTAGCATCGCATTTGTAACGTACTATTCAATACCACAATGCGATTCAATTCAAGTATCCGTACACTTCCTTACAATCCTTAGAATATTCCGATTCAATACTTTTCCGTATCTAACTGAATTCTATTCCAACAGAGCTGAACGCGACGAAATCGACTGAAAGCTCTCCGAACGCCGAGGAAGACGTCCTATACCAGAAAGACGTGTCTTTCTCAGCCGAACTAGAAATAGCGCCGTCCATTAGATTTAGTAAACCTACAGTAAGCTTAAAACATATCGACGATGATAAACGAAGACTTACAACTACACTGCCAGTAGACATCAGAAGCATTAATTACACGTTTACAGGAGAGAAAAGTAAAGAAATTGATGGTTTAAAGAGCTTAATAGAAGACGGTGTGAGCAGAATCGATCTGAACATTATTACGGATGAAGGGAGGGATTTAATGGAAGCGAACGCTGTTAAAGTGACGACGCTCGGACCTAGTTTAGAACAGAAAGTAAGTTATTAGACGTGTCTACAACATGCACATGCCGCGCGAGGCTGCTCACCCACATGCCTCGCGAAGCACGACGTTTGCCTCACTCGCATGCCGCGCGAGGCAAATGGCGAGGCAACTGACACTCTCGAAAGAGATGGGTATAGGTACCCGATCAATCAGTTTGACACGTTTGAAATCGTTCTGTCTCATGATTGCCAACCTAGTTGAGGCAAATGTCAGTGCTCAGGTGAGGCAGGGCGCGCATTTGCCTCACGTGAAGCAAGTCAAACTTCGCGAGGCAAATTTTCCTCGCGCGGCATGTGACACATCTGGACGTAGCTATAGCGTTGTTTTGAAGTTTTTCTTTGGAAATTGTGGATTTTGTTTGCAACGTCCGACTATTAGTAATGGAAGGGTTCTATTGTACAATCAGGAACATAAATCGGTGAAAATTATCAATATTTCATAAGCGTAATGCTGTTTATTTTCACAACATATCGTCACGTGTCGTGGTGTATGGTCACTCAAGCCTCTGACTACCCCCGATTGGGGATAAAAGTCGTGAAGTTATTTTTTTTTTTTTTTTAATATGTTGGTGAAAATTGTCAAAACCAAATATTAGCAACATATTTAAGGGTTCGTTAGATCGAGAATAATAGTGAATGTGTTTTAAACAAAAATTAAGCAAGTAATTTGAAAAACTGAGAATGTTCAGCAACTTTTGTTGCTGTTTTGTCATTAATCACTCCTGAAATAAGCACCAGAAATTAATGTGTAACCTGACACTACCTAGATAATCTTTTAGTTCCTAATGCTTTTTAATTATACAGGTCCCAGGAGCGACAGCGTCGCCGCCGTGGACGGCTGCGGTGGATGCTTGTGACTGCGAGACTTGCGGGGTTGAACGGTGCTCATGTTCCGGTACCAACGCTTGTAAAACAGGTATGAATTATATATTGCTATTTGAATTTAGAACTGTCATTTTTATTACCGAACATAGACGAAGATTGCCAGGTATGAAGCTAAATATTGCTATTTGAATTTGGAAATGTCATTCTCATTACCGAACATAGACGAAGATTGTTAGGTATGAAGCTAAATATTGCTACTTGAATTTGGAACTGTCATTCGAATTACCGAACATAGAGGAAGATTGTCGAGGCGCACGCACAGTTAAGATAAAATTCAGATTCCTACTACAGCTTTACTGATTAAATTATAGCAATATCGCTGAAAGATAGTACCTAAAGACAAATCAAAGCAGACATCTTGCTTCTCAAAAGTATCGGCAATTTAAAAGTTAAAACTCAATGGCAGCAATTAACTTTAGGCCTCGCAAAAGATAATAGCGAACAGTTCGAATTTTATCAGCCAATCAGCGACGGGCATTTTGAATTATTGCCGTTCATAACAGTTTTCAAGATGGCGGGTATTTATTGTTAGGTATTCGTTCAGAAATGAGGTTAGAAATGAGGATTGATTAAAATGTTTTCTTTTAATATTAGCGTGTAACTGATAAATATAGATAACTGGCCAGAATTTCAATTAAATAAAACTACAGATAGAAACAAACTTAGAAGTCGTAACATTATGCCCGCAATACATATACCTATCACCAATTACCAGAAAAGGTGAAATTGATGTACGTGCAATACCGTTCTAGACTGGTTATATAACGCATACCGGAAGCCACGCGGCCGCCATTACCAACGGACCACTTCCGGCGCGCGCCCCAACTTCCTTTAACTCATCCCTGAGTAGGGTTACCACAAATTAAAATTTTTAATCACCATCAATTAATGAATGCATATTTCAGTGGTGAACAATTGCTAAGTGGTAGACAGTACCTAGTTATTTGAATTTCCAAAATAATTTTATCTCATTTCGTGTTAAATTTTGTGTATCCTATTAGTTATAGGCCAATGGCTCTCTTCAAGATCAGGAAGACTTTGACCATCATTTAATGCACTATTTATGGTGTTTTTAAACCTTATAAGTGGGCACATTACTTTGAAATGTGCTGAGGAAGCCACAAACTTAAACGTTTATACCTATACATGTTTCCAACAATAATTCCGATTCAATCTCCTTACATTGTGTCCTCGTCACCGTCCTGACGTGACCCTGGAGTAATTCCTATCGGCCTTGTTATTCTGAAAGCGTGGTAGCCCTACTACTGACAGTTGTTATTGAGTTCCGCGCAGATTGTTATCGGATTATGCCGAAATCGCTCTAAAATTAATCGTGTTTACACGAATTAAAAATGGAAGTTGACGTGCAGACCCGCATCAAAAGGCACCAAAAGGCATCAAAGCCAAACGGAAAGTTTAAGCCTTTTGCTTTCTTAGGAGAAATAACCTGGGATTGAAGGCTTCGCCGCAAGGCCCTTATGAATTGGTTATTGATTAAAGCTATAAATAGATTTTCCATTAAGGTTTTGTGAACTCCAAATGCTTTTTAGCGTTCAGACTCTATTAGTACCTTTTCATACATGCTCATAAATCATACATGCTCTCTCTCCCAGAAATAGTGATAAGTGCTCCAACAGTGAACAGTTTTAAAAATAGACTTGACGGACATTTAAAATATGAATAAATACAAGTGCAGTGATATACACGCATCAGCTCAAAGCTGCTAGTGTATCAATAAATAATAATAATAATAATAAAGGTTCAGGCTTGCGAGCTTGCTTAAAAATCACCTATAAAATTTGCTAGCAATACCCATGCTTAATTGGCAATTCATTTTCAACTTCAACAAGAACACAAGACCCTGTTGGCCCGAACTTAGGTAATATCTACTTAAACACCTTTATATTGATTTATGCAACATTTTTTGAATCGATCTAAGTCTTTATAACATCATTCTCTACTACTCTAATAAATAAATATTGCAAAGTAAACACGTGATTATTCACAAAAAATATAGCCAGCGTTACTCGGAATGATGTAAAGATTCAAACGATACTCCATACATCCAAATCTGTTCAGGCATTTAAAAGTTGTGGTGGCACAAAGATTCTCACATATAGTACTTTTTATACTTGTCCTATTTGGTAAGCAAAGATGGCGTCCAGCGGGGCGATTGTGTAACTTTTTTGTCAATGTTTCAATGGCTTTCGTTCATCCTGTGTCAATTATATACGAAACCAATTGAAACATAGACAAAAAGTTACGCAATCGCCCCGCTGGACGCCATTTGCTTACCAAATAGGACAAGTATAAAAAACGTACTATACATACATACATGAACCCTGAAAACATATACACTCCTTTTTTGGGCAGTCGTATAATTCAAAGCATTTGCCAAAAAACTTCATCAGATACCTTTCCATCCCCTATTGTTCTATCGACACAGATAATTTAGTAATTTTCCTCCTCACTATATTCACCCGGCACCCGGCACCTACCTGTCCCTAAGTATGTCCAAGGGCCCGTAGATCACCGACCCCCAATATCACTTAATACAAGCCTGCATTCTTGGAGGGATGCCGCCTAGGGGAGCCACCCCAGGGGTCGGTAATCGAAAAATCGGGAGCCCTACGAAGCGCAGAGTGTTGTGTAGGAAAGTTTTAATTCGATTTAAGTTTTACAGGTATTACTGAGTTTGGGAAAGAAAATCTATTTAGATTGTATAATGGACAGGGATAAGTACCTACATATTGGGAGGATGAGATTGCCGGTATTCGTAAGATCGTCATGTGGTATTGAATCCGCTAGACTGAATCCAGGCCGTGGTCTCCCATTAAATGCCATCGGCCGCTTACAGCGTCACGCGTACGCCGCGTCACAATGTTACTATAGTGACGTCGGCGTGTGAAGGAGACCACAACAGTACATTTCTATAGTAAGTATTGTGACGTGGCGTACGCGTGACGCTGTAAGCGGCTGATGGCATTTAATAGGAGACCACGGCCTAACGTATTTCCGTGCCTAGCAGACGTGTAACATTTTTTTAATACGGAATTCAGACCGGCATTATTACAAAAATTTTTCATTATTTTTTTATGTAACTAAGGTAGGGGAAGGGGGGGGGAGGGGTTGGGCTTCCAGCTCTCTCACTCATCGTACGAAACCCAGCTGTAATAGCGACTTCACGCTGATCTTCTGTAAGAGGGTGGTACTACCCCGGTTGAGCCAGCCAATATATGTGCTGCAGTCAATTGGCTACAGCTAGGCTTTTCCAACTTCCTCAATACATGAAGCAACTCAAACAACTTTCTCCGTGTACTCTCATCTATATTTCAAGTGATTTATAAGTCTCGTAGTAAAACATCGTGAGGAAACCTACCTATCCCTCGGGATTAGGTAATAGTCAGTTCCTGTATACACGGCGACAAGGTTCACCACCTGTCACGTTGGGTTCTGACTATCTGGTGAAACGTGGGCTTTGAGTTGGTTAATACCTCCACAATGTGATGGTGTATGGCCACTCAAGCCTCTGACTACCCCCGAACGGGGATAAAAGTCGTGACGTTACATTTTTTTTTTATAAGTCTTTTAGTACACCTGTGATGCTCCTAAACCTCTCAAGATACGGCCTCGAAAAAATACACAATGTAATTAAGTTTTGACTCGGGTTTTTCGTCCCATTTCCACGTTTATAAGCTCAGTAGGGTCGTTGAGTGTCGTAAGCTGTGACGACAGTTGGCCTGCCTTTGTTATAATTAAAGGGCCTCATCTTGTGGCCGGCTCTTGATCTCAAGGCGTTTACCTATAGAATGAAATTGGTGTACGTTAGAAGGAGAAAGAGAGAAGGACGTATAACTCTTCGACTCTTTCTGTTATGCTCTTCTACAACATTTTTGAACTTCAACGTAGCGCTGGAATCTATACAAATAAATAAAATTTTAGTGTCCCGTTGTAATGTCAAAATAACTCGGTACTTATTACAAAAAAAAAAAAACTATTAAACTTTTAAGCTGTAACCAATTGAGTGCAGCTCATATACGGGCTGGCTCGACCGGGGTAGTAACACCCTCTCACAGAAGATCGGCGTAAAGCAGCTATTACAGCTGCGTTTCGTACGATGAGTGAGAGAGCCGAAAGCCCAACCCTCCCCACTTCCCCTCCCTTCATCCAACTCCCCTTCGGGTCGGCAATGTGCGAGCAATGCTTTTGGTATTGCAAGCATCTATAGGCTACGGTAACTGCTTAACATCAGGCGGTCCGTAGGCTTCTTTGGCACCGCAGTCCAATAAAAAAAAAGCTATTATTAAAATGTCTTTCAGTCTGTCTGTTTGTTACGGCTAATCTCCGAAACGGGACGGGACTTTTACTAGCAGATAACTGATGTTATAATGATTAACTTAGGTTACTTTTATTTTTGCAAACATGTTTGTTAAATTCCACGTGTACAAAGTCGCGGGCTCAGCTAGTTTATGAATATAATAAAAATACTCTTCCCTCACTTTGCTGAAGGTATGTTACGAATGTGCATGCATATCCCGGTATTTTCGTTTGAAGAATATCCCCATAACCCCATTGCGACCGCTCCAATCGTAGGGTCAACGGCATGCCTGTGAAAACATTTTCCCTCCCTCCCTACGGTATGTGCTATGAATGCTATGAATCCCCTTCGGATATGACAGAGGGATGTTATTGCTCAAATTTATTTATAGCTATGTTAGCCGGGATACTCCGGAATTCGAAACGAAACGTTTCGGCTGATGGGTGCTACGTTTCCACTCCGAAAGTGTTTCGGATCCGAAGTTCGGATTCGATAGTCGTGATTTGACGTTTCTTCTTTCGTGGACCCTACTCCGAAAGAATCCGGAACACTTCCGAAATACTTGAGTAGGAAAATGTACCATCCGTCAGGCGAAACGTTTCGTTTCGTAATTAAGACAAACTAAGTATAGTCCGCGACAGGTCGAGATGACATTCGGATTATGAGCTTTTTGCAGAATAAAATCCGAATTAAAATTACCAGGACCCGCAACGCAACAGAATAATTTAATTTACAATGATTTTGTGGGCGATTTTAATTGTTTATCGGGTCCTGTTAATTTTGATTCGGATTTTATTCTGCAAAAAGCTTACCCGAATGTCATCTCGACCTGTCGCGAACTATACCTACCTACAATCCAGGTTACAGATTCGTTCCAATATTCTGTGGGGCTGCTCCGAAATACGAAATTCGTATTTCGTTTATCTGTAATTGTAGTTAGGTACTTAGTTTGTCTTAATCACAAACATATCAAATCTGTGACGAAATTGAATACTTATGGAATATCATTTCCAAAAAAAAATAACGTTTTTTGAAATTTATTTATTCAAAATTAATTCCCCTATGCGAATACGTGGATCAAGCAAATCCCTTTTGTTTGCGTAAAGAAGTGTCACCCGAGTCTCGACAGAGAGGAACATACACACATGTAGGACGCTCTTGATCAGGGGATAATCCCATGTCTTGTATACAAACAGTCATTTTAAAGCTGTATGATGGATATAACAATCTGATATCATTTGTATTGTCAGAGGGGGTATAAGGTTCTTTAAAGCGTACTGCTCCTCGATGTTATACCTGCCGCATTTTTACAGTACACTGCAGGTACACTTCTTATTTTTGATATGTGACTACAGCGGTAAACAAGCGAACGGCCCGCCTGATGTTAAGCAGTAACCGCAGCCTATAGATAGGTATATAGATGCTTGCAATACCAAAGGGAGAGGATAGACAGGGACAGAGGGGAAGGGGTGTTGGGTTCCGTCTTTCTCACTCATCGAGCGAAACGCAGCTAGTGGCTACTTTACATAGTAATTCTGTGAGAGGGTGGTACTACCCCGGTCGAACCAGCCCCTATATGAGGTGCCGTCAATTAGCTACACTTTGGGTCTACCATCAAGATACTCGATACGTGTACGATGGAGCTAGGCTGCTCTTAAAACACGTGTTTGTTTCAGACGCCAAAGTATCAACCCCCCGTTTCTCGGGGTCGTCGTGGCTGGCGCTGCGCGCGCTGCGTGGCGCGTACAAGCGCGTGCGCGTGCGCGTCCGCGTGCGGCCGGAGCGCGCGCGCGGCGTGCTTCTCCTGACGGGGGAGCACGACGACCTCTCCGGAGACTACCTCGCGCTCATGCTGAGGAACGGACACGTTGAACTGAGGTATACTTCATACTTATGGTAGAGATCAGCATAATAAGACAGCCCATTGTGACACTTTACTGGAGACCCTTACAAGATCATCCTGTCCGTCCGTTCTGCCGTGCGTCCGTGCAATCCGTACGTTTTATTTATAGCCAAAATTAGCAAACAGTCAGACGGCCCACCTGATGAAAGCCGCCGCACAGGACATTTGCGGCGCCGACCTTTTAGAGATCTATAAACATGCCCTTTGAAGAACCCCATGTTGTAGTGCAAAGGAAAGACTTCGGGAGGGAGATCATTTCACAACTTGCACGTGCGCGTGAGGAATACACTACTTTCAGTCCTTCTACAGTTTTTAATTACCTCTTTAAACACAGAAAGTATGCGAAGAATATTTTCAGCGCAATCCCTCGCATGCGCTATCGTTATAAAAGCCTTTTTTTTTCACAAATATCACTTGTTGCAAGAGATCAAGAGCAGCTATCGCTCAACCGACTGTTGTTTGGCCCCAGGTTCGACTGTGGCAGTGGCGCCGGCATCCTGCGTTCCCCGGAGCCAGTGAGGCTGGGGCGCTGGAACACGATCTCAGTGTACAGACACAGATGGGACGCGTGGCTCAAGCTGAACAACGGGAAGAGAGTACGAGGGAGGTCTAAGGTAAGAACAGTACTACAGCCCGATTCACGTTATAAAAACCGTAACGATATCGTAGCGACCATAGTCGTTGGCAACTAGTTGTTGAGTAACCGTTTTTCGTTGGGTAAACGTTTGAGTTGAAGTCCTATCGAACTGCATTCAAGGAACATGTGAATACCAACTTTTGATAGGATTTCGATCGAACGACTTTCGAACTTCAGCGTTATTTGGATTGTTTGTTTTTACGTGAATCGGGCTACTGATCTTAAGCAGTTACCGTAACCTATAGATGCTTGCAATACTAAAGGCATCGCTCGGTCGTTGCTGACCTGAAGGGAAGTGGGATAGAGAGAGGGGACTTCCCCTATTGGGTTTCGCCCTGTCACACTTCGTCGATCGTACGAAATGCAGCTATAATAACTGCTCTACGCCGATCTTTTCTGAGAGGATGGTACTACCCCGGTCGAGCCAGCCCGTGTGTGAACTGCAGTCAAGTGGCTACAGATTAGGTTTACCACCATTGATCTATTAATTTATTTACCACTACATAAGGCTCACAGAATCGATCACAATGCGGCTACAAGACGTGAAAACCTTGTATAAAACTAACAATCCACTTGTTCAATTTTGATAGAATCCCATAAACATAACGGATGACGTCACAAGGGAAATATAATAAGCCCACAATGAAACGAATATAGATTGTTCCCCATACATTAGGCTACACAATGTACGGTACACATCATGCTTTATTCAACAAAAGGAAAACAATTCTTCACGCGGGCGTTTGCGTGTAGCGGAAGCGATGTACAAGCTTACGCGTCCATAATTTAGTGGGAGCCGGGGATTTTAATGCCGCTTGTATCTATAACAGCGATTAGTGCGGTTTTAATTAATAAATATCACACGATAGCTGAGCCTCGAGTCTCTTAATAATTGTCCACTGGGAAACCATTGATCTCTAATATTATATTCGTGAATTCACTATAAAAAGCGGCTGTAGTCTAGGGAGCCTAGGGGCGGGGAACATGTTGGGCTAGCAATCAGAAGGTCCCAGGTTCGATCCCCGGTGGGGCATGCACCAATGGATGAATTTTCATCTATGTGCATAATTTACAGTTCGCTTACGGTGAGAGAAAACATCGTGAGGAAACCTACCTATTCCTCGGGATTAGGTAATAGTCAGTTCCTGTATACACGGCGACAAGGTTCACCACCTGTCACGTTGGGTTCTGACTGTCTGGTGAAACGTGGGCTTTGAGTTGGTTAATACCTCCGCAATGTGGTGGTGTATGGCCACTCAAGCCTCTGACTCCCCCGAATGGGGATAAAAGTCGTGACGTTACGTTACATTACTATTATAAATCGTAAATTCTTGGAATTCGACATGTTGTCGGTCAGCTGTTAGCAGTACTTTGGCCGAGAGTGGTTTCGCAATGGGCAATTGCTAAGAGACTCGAGGCCCTGTATTCAAAGCAATGCTTGTACTAGTACCTACCATAGATGGACTGGAGACACGGTCACAGTAACACCCAGATACATAGTAATTCCGTAAAAGCAATCTATTTTCTAGCCTTTACTATTCTTTGCAATTTCGCTAAATTTCCGTAAAACTGTCACACATTTTATGCAATTAATGACCAAATTACAGAAATTTGGCGGAATTATTAAGGATTCTGCTAGTAAATCATAAAATGAATTGCTTTTGCAGAATTTTTATGTGGTCTTTTTAGATCCCTCGGGTAAATCAAAAAGTTTTCAATGGGAAGTCTTGAAATTACGAATGTACGTTTCCTTGATCTATCACTTCAGCGTCGGTATTGGTTTGAATAAAACGCGCTCTTAAAAGTATGAAACAAGAAAATATTCTCATCTAGAGGATAGCCGTGGTCCGTGTCCTTTAGGGCCAAATGGCATATGAACACGGACCACGGCTATCCTCTAGATGAGAATATTTTCTTGTTTCATACTTTTTATAGCGCGTTTTTTCCGTAGTCGGGTTTTAGTTTTTAAACTTACTTTTTATTTAATTATTTTGGAGTTATAGGTAACAATATATATATATATTTTTGAAATGTGCTCATCAAGCTCTTTCATATGATATCCCACACGGTTTCATTAAAAAATGTTTTTTTTTTAGTTCATGACATTATGTCCTCTAGAGGGCGCCATATGCAATTTTATGTGACGTCACATAGCCTATAACCAGCGCGCCATTAAGCCGCTTCTGAAGATACCTCATTTGTCAAATTAGGACAAGTAGTTTGGAAGTTAGGTGGGAACAGATGCACATACATACATACATACATACCGGTCAAAATCATAACGCCTCCGTAGTCGGGTAAAAATAATGCTTACCAATTATCATAACATTGAATAACACCCCTCCACTTCTCAATTACAGCTCTGTATTCAATGGAAGCAACACCTTAAAAGCCCTCTTCAATTTTAACATTCCCTCAGTTACGAAAATGTAAGCCTAAAATAATTTTCCATCAGGGTTACGTTGGTTCGGTCCGGCGCCGGCGGCCGTCCGGAACTCCGAAATGAATTAAATATTTTCTTTGTTATTAATTTCAATTCAATAGGGAAATTCGTGCGGCGGAACTTTTCAGAGGGACTTTCAGTTGGACCGTAATGCGGAATTAAGGAACTGATACCGCGTCGGCGAAGTTTTTAGTCTTCCTGACCGAATTTCGACCGTAATAATAGTCTTACATACCGAATTTCGGGCGTAATAATAGTCTTACTGACCGTATTTCGTCCGTAATAATAGTCTTCCTGAGCGAAATTCGCCCGTAATAATAGTCTTACAGACCGAATTTCGGCCGTAATAATAGTCTATCTGACTAAATTTCGGCCACCTTGGCCATTCTCAACGGAGACTTGCCAGCTGCGCAGGAGATATACCTACCAAGCAAAGGTGCACCGTCTCGTTCCCCATTCTCATAGTCCGATGCTATATGGTCACCCATCTCTGCCTGACCTTGCCAAGCGATGCTTAACCATTTAGTGGCATTTGAACTGAGCGTCTTCCTGCTTCAGAGATCACGTAAAAAATCGGTCCCGGTTGTTGTCATCTAGGCAGCAGTATTTAAGCCTTGTCAGAGGCCTTCGGGCGGCTTGAACAACTCTGACACCAGGTTGGCCACTAACCATACGATAAGAAGAAGATAGTCCGATGGGCCCGCTAGGGTAAAAGTAACGCCTGTTATCCACCGTTATGGTTCCTCGCTATGCTAAACAATCGGTATTAGACGAATTTCGGCTGCCAAGGCGTAACGGTTTCGAATTCAGCCAAGTAAACATAATTCCTTAATTTCATTGATCAAGAAATTCGCAGAACAGGGGGGCTAAGGCCGTCACAAAAATGAATTGCAGCAATTCTGCTAAAACAATTCATTTTTCCAACCCTCCAGCAGAATCCGCTAAATTTCCGTGAAACTGTCACGAATGGCGTAAAATGTGTGACTATTCTACAGACATTTTGCGGAATTGCTAAGGATTCCTCAGAAAAACAGAAAAATAAATTGTATTGGCAATATTGCATAGCGACCGCCTTAGGTCCGCAGACGGTAATTTAAATATCGTCAAACTTTATGCCCTTCTTAGTAATTAAACAGTTGAAGTGGAGTCCTCGAAGCAATATAATCCGGGTTACAGTGGGGCTACTCCGAAATACGAAACGAAACGTTTCGGCTGACGGATGGTACGTCTTCCTTTTCCGAAAGTGTTTAATATCGGAAGTTCGGATTCGATAGTCGTGATTTGACGTTCTTCTTTCGTGGACCCTACTCCGAAAGAATACGGAACACTTCCGAAACACTTTCGGAATAGGAAAATGTACCATCCGTCAGCTGAAACGTTTCGTTTCGTATTTCGGAGGAGCCCCAATAAAAACTCGTAAAACCAGCAAAGTTCGCGCTAGGTGCTCCTAGGGACCTGAGTTTGAACAGTTTAATACGTTTGGTCGACATCAAATTGGTCGAGAAAGATTTCTGAAAAGTTTCCGAAGCACTTCTACCATCTGCTTGTTATTACCGAGGACGCAGATGTCTTGTTGCTTCGTAATCTTGGAATTGATCTCGTTACTTAGCGCAGGAAATTATGATACAATTATATTTGGTCTATGAGTATCAGTAATATTATAATAATATCGCCAGACCAACATACCAACTGTCTGGCCCTAAACTAAGCAATGTTTGTACTAAGGCTACCATACAGTGGACTGGGGGGTGGTTTCGCAATGGACAATTATTAAGAGTCTCGAGGCTCTAGTCGGTCCCTCCATTTGCAAATTGGTCCGCGCCGCGCCCGAAGCAGATATACAATAATGCTACAACGCTTGCAATTCCACGAAATGCATCGGCGAAATCTCTTTCGAAAATTATTTTTCTTTTCAATATACATTTATCATTTCTACTATATTCAAAAAGTTCTTGTTGATTTGCTATATTCATTATATATTATATATTTATTCAGTAGTGTTGATAAGGATTCCTGCGCTTTCTCTTAGGGCCTCCGCAGACTTGCTACTTTTAGCATCGGCGACCGGCGATTTTGTGACGTATCGATGCTGCGTCGCGTTTCTTCGAGCGCGAACGAGCGAGACGCAGCATCAAAATCGCCGATCGCCGATGCTAAAAGTAGCAAGTCTGCGGTAGCCCTTATAGCAGAAGTTCCGCTTTTCGAAACATCTTAGCTTAGCTCAATAGGCTGGCTCGAACGGGGTAGTATCACACTCTCACAGAATATCGACGTAAAGTGGCTGCGTTTCGTAGATGAGTGAGAGAGCCGGAAACCAATCCCCTTCCCCTCCCTCTAATCTCACCTCCCTTCTGGTCGGCAACGTACGAGCGATGCCTAATATCCCCCTCAGGGTCATAGGTACGCTTGTTTCCCACCTTAGTAAAGTTCTTGCAATTCACGACGGCGACCGGCCCTTGGTTGAGTAAAGACGTATCTGTATACGTGTTAATGTGTGCGTTTACAGCTCAGCCACGCGCGCACACTGTCACAATTGTGTATGTACATGTCGAACACAACCAAGCGCCAGTCGCCTTCGTGAATTGCAAGAACTATTACGTAAAACTCATGGTAAAGATACAGAAATAGAAACGAGGGTGCGGGTAATGTATGTTTAACCCATGGACCAGTTACTAAGGGGACTGGCCCTAAGCAAGTCGGCCGAGTGGTCGGCCTAGTACTAACATCGACATAAAACGAAGCGAGTAGTTCAACTATTTACCGGTAAATAGTAAAATGAAAATGAAAAAACAATGACCACATTTTGTTTTATACAAATATCTAATAAGGGCACCTCTTTCTTTAGTCTTTACTCTGTGGTTGAACCACAACTCGCCGCCGCGCCGGCTGGCTTGTAACACGTCAGTTTAGTTTTCCTTGAAAAGCCGCAGACGTTGGTTAATATTATGATCGAGAACTTTAGTTATGGAAGTTTCTTATCAACACGTGCGGTATTATCATCTACTTTGACCGAAGCGACTGTAGCCTAGAGGTGAACAGGTTGGGCTAGCAATCACAAGGTCCCAGGTTCGATCCCCGGTGGGGCATGCACCAATGGATGAATTTTCATTTATGTGCATAATTTACAGTACGCTGACGGTGAGGGAAAACATCGTGAGGAAACCTACCTATCCCTCGGGATTAGGTAATAGTCAGTTCCTGTATACACGGCGACAAGGTTCACCACCTGTCACGTTGGGTTCTGACTATCTGGTGAAACGTGGGCTTTGAGTTGGTTAATACCTCCACAATGTGGTGGTGTATGGCCACTCAAGCCTCTGACTACCCCCGAATGGGGATACAAGTCGTGACGTTATATTTTTTATTTATTTTTTTATTATATTTATATATATATTTATTGACCGAATATTCACAGGTTTAGGTTTAATCCATTGGGATATCACATGCAAGTTGTGGAATGATCTCCTTCCTGACCCCCTAGCCAAGTGGCTTCGTTTACAAGTGTTTCTACAAATCTATTGAAATGACATAACAAGTCGAGAAGTAGATCACGTGACTTATGTCATTTCCATACATGAAGCATAGCGGTTTGTCGAAACGATTGTAAACGAAGCTACAACGACTTTGCACTACAACGTGGGGTTCTTCAAGTCATATTTACAGGTAACTAAAAAGTTAGCGCCGCGTCTGCTCCCCTTAAGTTGCAAATGTCCTGGGCGGCGGTTTCCGCTTACCATCAGGTGGACCGTCTGTTAGTGTGCCATCCTGGGCAATTAAAAATCAATGATATTAATGTTACCCTGAGTTGTTATTTCCAAGGCGTGAGTCTGATATAATAAGGTATCGCCACAAATTTGAGCTTTTGGCCTTAGGGATGGTTAATCAGGAATTTTCTGTACGTAAAGAACAATGTAAGTAGGACTCAAATGTGAGTTTTGAATTAAAAAGGGCAGTGCAGGTCCAGAGTGGCGCTACTGCCCCCTCTTCGATATGTATTAATTAACTGGAACGGAAATGAGTCTTATAAACCAAAATCCGTCTGCGTAATTAACTACAGTAGGTGCCCATCAGCGAAAATTTTCTCCCGAAACCACACTAATTTGGGGTTCTAAAATTCGTTCCATAAAAACAACTTTATTACAAGTCATCGCTGCTTTATTTCTCGCTATAAAATTGATGTTCAGGTAAAAATAACTCGAGGTTTGCTGTCAGATAAGGAGACGGTACCGCTCGGGCGCCATTAATCCTGAACGTAAATTACCTCACGAGGTGTAAAATAAGGCACAAAAACACGTAACTCACTCGGAATCGTTCCTGCAAAGAAGATCTCACTCATTAAGAGCATTCGTGTCTAACGGCCGAATACTCGTACACAACTTAAATTTGAGAGCTGCTTAACTATGACGCGCCATCCAAAAAAAATCAGTTAACGACGTCTCAAACTGCTAAGTGGGACTTAAATATTTAAGTAGCCTTTGAGTATTCGGCCGTAAGTCTATTCGCGTCTATTTCAAAGTTGAGATCGATCTTAAAATGCAGTTTTGACGTTTAATATATGGAACATCTGTCAAAAAAGCATCTCAAGTTCGATCTCAATCTTGAGATCGATTTATTAATACGGGAAGGGTTGAGATAGAGAACGGCGCATTTTCAACTCGCAGCGGATAAAATCGGCCGTAGAAAATCTCGCACATGAAATTTTAAAGGTGTTATAAAATTTCAGGTATTCGAAGGAAGGATGTTATTATGAAAGGGTGTATTTAAAGGTCGTTGAACTGGGATAATAGGGTTCATTAATGTGAATTATGGTTAATTAACGTTAACTGAATACGTTACGGTATCGGTTTGCGCGTGTGGGCGAAACGACGTTGACTATTTTGAGGATTAATTGTACTTGGCTTTAGTATCTACTTTAATAAACGTAAGTTATTTTGACGATAAATTATTCTTGGCTTTCGTATTTACTTAACTAATGTGTGTTTAATTGGTAAGATTTAACAAACAGAAACTTGATAGCTGAAAGTATTAACTACCTACCTACTCCGTGGTAGTAAAATTTCTTACCATAACATTTCTGATGAAAGTAAGTGTAGACGAGATAAAAGTGCTGATTCTATTGACACACCAACTAAACTTAACTAAACTAACTGTATTGCTATATTTATCATACCTGTAATGTATGAGAAAGAGTACAATATTTTAGATGTGTCAAATCTTGTTTCAACATGAATTTTTAACCAGACGAAGTATGAAAGTATGACAGGTGTTAATGTCAGTTTTGATGGAAATAGAACCAAATAAGGTTTAAAAATTCACAGAGAAATGACATTTCTGGCTGTCAATTTTTATTATTCTAAATAAAAAAATTACTTGAGTCGATATTTGACAAGATTAAAATGAGTATCTCTCCATCTAATCCTGCTTCTCTTCACCAAGCCAAAAGGAAGGGTCATGTTTTTTCACGGAACCATTAAGTAATCCATAATCTTGTAGCGGTCTCTGTCAGAAACGCTCCCTCGTTACACATTTTCAAAGACCAGGTAAAGAAATTCTTTCTTTCTCCATTATTACTGCTTCTTATTTATTCGTTTATTATTTATTTTGTCTGTGTCTAAACTGTTGCGTGCTATTATATTCATTTAGCCATTACGTAATGGGTATAAGTATATTATGTCATATTATTTTCTTGTTTATTTAATGTAATGTATATGTTTATAAGTTAATTTATGTATGTACACGCCCGTATTATTTTTCTTTAGATCCTCTCCATCCTAAGGTTGCCTGGTAGAGATCACTTTTAGTGATAAGGCCGTTCCTTCCACTCGACACCACCAAAACGACACCATCGGTGGTGTCGTTTGGAATCTCTAGTCCATACGACACCACCCTAGTGATGTCCAGAAACGCCTGTTTTTGACAAACAGCTCCCAGTTCATTAAAATAAATAAATAAATATCAGACAACATCACATACATTGATCCGACCCCAAAGTTATTATTTCAAGTTATCTATAGTTAAACGATAATTAATAAAACAGACTTTATGAAATAAATATAAACTAAACTAACTAAACTAACAGATAAATATAAACTTTATTAATGAAACTGCTTGAACTTAATTGGAGTTTTCATATCAACAACTTTGTATGTAGGTAACCTCACTAATAGTCGGTGGTGTCGTATGGACCAGAGATTCCATACGACACCACCGGTGGTGTCGTTTTGGTGGTGTCGAGTGGAAGGAATGGATAAGGCCGCCCATTTTCCACTTTCTGTGTAAATTATGTAATAATTTATAAATGTTTGTTTTCTAGTGGTGGATTAATAAAGTGTTATCTATCTATCTATCTATCTTGCCCCGTATTCTACCTAGCCCGAGGGGCAACCACTTCCAGTTTTACATAATTGCCCCCAACGCAGTCGGGGGCGGGCGTAATGACTCGGAAGAATTGGAGGCATTCCTCACGCCTAGAGACACCCTTTACCCCCCACCTTTTCACCGGCAAACCTCCCGATAATGATCGGTCAAACGCGGATTTGGTCGAATCTTTAAATTTTGAATTAATTAAAAAGTTTTTGGCGGAATTAATTAAAACAATGAAGTTGGCACGAAAGTTGTGTCTCGATTGTCTCGTTCTGGACGATATCCGGCGAAAGTTTTTGGATGTCTTTTGTTCGGAAGCAATTTAGTATCTCAATACCTAGCTATAAACTACTTGTTGTATTTATTCTGGTTCTTTTAAACTCTGTGGGTGCCTCTCAGACCTCTCTCCGTCTCTTTCCAACCAGCCTTATACTGTTCTCCCAAAAGAAAAACCAACCATAGTGTGATCATAAGCTTTCTTGCTACTTTTTCCCTATAGGGATATACACAACGGTAGTCTTAACATTTTTGACGATTCATTGGTTGTAGAGCCAAGCTGTAGCCAATCGACTTTAGCTCATATTATATCGGCTTGCACGATCGGGGTAAAATAATATCGGCGTAAAGTAGACAGCTGCGTTTCAAACGATGATTGAGAGAGCCGGAACCCCAACGCCAACATGTAGTCAACATACAGTGCTAACTAATTGACATTTTCGATGCAGTCATAATCAACAGGTCCCAGGTTCGAACCCCGGTGGGGCATGCACCAATGGATGAATTTTCATCCATGTGCATAATTTACAGTTCGCTTACGGTGAGGCAAAACATCGTGAGGAAACCTACCTATCCCTCGGGATTAGGTAACAGTTAGTTCCTGTATACACGGCGACAAGGTTCACCACCTGTCACGTTGGGTTCTGACTATCTGGTGAAACGTGGGCTTTGAGTTGGCTTAATACCTCCACAATGTGGTGGAATATGGCCACTCAAGCCTCTGACTACCCCCGAATGGGGATAAAAGTGGTGACGTATATGTTATGTCATAATCAACTGCAGCAAAACAGCATCCAAACTAAAATTCTACAGACCGTTTGCAGTCTGACAGTTTGCCTGAATAAGCCCTAAGTATAAATTTTCTTCTAGGGTCTCTTCTCCCGTATGACATTCCGCGAGCCGGTGTGGGTTGGCGGCGCTGGCAACACCACGGGGTTGCAAGGCAAGCTGGGCCTGTCCGACGGCCTCCTCGGCTGCGTCGACTTCTTGAGGATCAACGGAGACACTTACCAGCTGATGAAGGACGCCGTTGCTACTCTGGAAATTGGTGAGTCAGCAGTAATGTTGATTGAGAAAGAATTGTCAAAAGTTTGGCGTAAAAGTGATAAATAGCGTGTGTTTTCCCAGTTTTTAAGCCGGACACCCACCGCGGTGCACGGAGAGGCCACGAACACGGCCACGGCTACGTTTTGCAAGAAAATGTATGGATGACGTCATTTCGCGCGTAGCCTCTCCGTGCGCCGCGGAGGACGGGGTGACATACATTTTCGTGCAAAGCGAAGCTTGACCCACGTGCGTAGCGTGTGCGTAGCCTCTCCGTGCGCCGCGGTCGGGTCTCCCCCTTATTGTCACTGAATTCTAGTATACTACTGGCTATTGGTATACTACTGGTATACTACCAGTATACTACTGGGTGGAGCTGTTCGTGACAATGGTCACTCCTTTTCTGCTGTCTGCAATTGAGGGGGTCCGTTTATCCGGAGTAAGGCTGAAGGATTTCTGGAGTTCTAAGGAAGCCTCTAGGTTTTCATTATCGCCTGTATTTAATAGATCCATCAGCACATTCACTATAGAAGCAGTCGCCTCCCTCCCAAGTTTTTCACATACTTATTATAGTCTTTGTAACAAGTTCCAGCATTTGTGATTCTAGCAAGTATTTAACTTCACATTGTCCTTACCTTGCTTTCCAGGGCCTCGAGTCCCTTAACAGTTGTCCATTGCGAAACCACTATTGGTCTCTAAGATTATGTTATTGAATTTTGTTGTAATTTAC
The DNA here is from genome assembly GCA_947859195.1 of Drymonia ruficornis. NCBI lineage: Eukaryota > Metazoa > Arthropoda > Insecta > Lepidoptera > Notodontidae > Drymonia > Drymonia ruficornis. The sequence goes on from OX401927.1 coordinate 7,109,146, forward strand.
GATTTGCAATGAAGAATTTACGAAGATAATATTAGAGACCAGTGGTATCGCAATGGACATTTGTTAAGAGACTCGTGGCTCTGACCTATTGCTTGCTGCTATAAAAGACTACAATAGAAAAGCAACAATAGACCACGGAAGTATTTTTGTAGAAGTCCCGTAAAGAAAAGCGATGCCAAATACAGACCCTTCTAATAATAGTTGACCTTTGATGACTGACACTCGGTCTGAACTCTCGGTTTCGGAAGCATTTCTATTTTCAGTTCCATTCAGCATTGCTTGTGTAAATTGTGTTGTATTGTGAAAGTGTGTCACAAACATAAGGCTCGTATTAATAAATGCATCTCAAAGTTGAGATCGATCTTAAGATGCTGTTTTTGACAGATGTTCCATACATTAAACGTCAAAACTGCATCTTAAGATCGATCTCAACTTTGAGATGCAGTTATTAATACGAACCATGACTTGAGAATTTGTATTACGAAGCTTTTGTAGTCAATGACGTTTTATATTATAGACCTGGGGGCTTACCACAAGCTCTTATTGCGATTCAATTATAGGAACGTTTCAACGACGTTTTAATGACGTTTCTTATTGTCATGACAATAAGGTACGTCATTGCACAAAAAGTCGCTGAAACGTTAATACGTTCCTGTAATTGAATCGCAATAAGAGCTTGTGGTAAGCCCCCTGACATAAACGAACATAGTGCTCTATACATTATCACATTAAACTATACCAACATATTATCTATGAATATAAGCCATATACACCAGAACTGTTGTTAGAAAGAGATGAATATATTTATTTAAATTTTATTATGAAATTACAAGTATAAGCCTAGCCGATTGGGTCCCACGACTAGCCAAACGGCATCGCGGCAGGCCCAGAAGGAGATGGCGGGATGAGTTAGACTTCTACTTGAAGGATTGGCCCAGTATTGCCATAAACAGGGAGGAGTGGAGGGAGGAAAGGGAGACCTTTGCCCAGCAGTGGGACGACACAGGTTGATAAAAAAAAACAATTACGTATAAGCGACTGTAGCCTAGGGGTGAACAGGTTGGGCTAGCAATCAGAATGTCCCAGGTTCGATCCCCGGTGTGGCACGCACCAATGGATGAATTTTCATCTATGTGCATAAATTACAGTTCGCTGACGGTGAGGGGAAACATCGTGAGGAAACCTACCTATCCCTCGGGATTAGGTAATAGTCAGTTCCTGTGTACACGGCGACAAGGTTCACCACCTGTCACGTTGTTTTCTGACTATCTGGTGAAACGTGGGCTTTGAGTTGGTTAATACCTCGACAATGTGGTGGTGTATGGCCACTCAAGCCTCTGACTACCCCCGAATGGGGATAAAAGTCGTGACGTTAATTACGTATAAGCAATAAGATACTCGTTCCAAAAACTACTAGTTTGTTTCAGTGCTTTAAAAAATTGATAATGTACCCACCCACTCCCTCGCAATTTTCTTAGAAATTACTAATGGAGATGATTGAAAATCCTCGTTACTGAACATCTGACCTCAACCTTAAATAAGAGAAGCAATCTTACATCAAGATTTCTTTTAATTTTAATGGACTTGCGAAATCCTTTGAGGGCGACCTTTGATAATGAAATCCCTTTCGACTGAAGCTTTTTGTCCAGTGAAAGCTCGAATATAATTCATATTTCACGCCTCTCTTCTTAGAAAAGGACATCAGACTATCTGCTAAATTAATAGATATTTTTAGCAAGTATGCAATTGTTTTAAAACTAATTTCTAGCAATAAAAAAATATTGGTGTGCTAATGTAAGTCCTTAATTACTTTCTATAAATTTGGGGGTATATTTTTCGGCCGGTCTCTTTCTCTATATTTGAAGCTCGATTTCCAGTCCCCTGTGCGTCTATGCTAACATATCCAACATAAGGTGAGCTCTCTTAATTACGGATGTCAATAATTAACAGAGCTCAGCTTTTATTGGAAATGTTACCATACATGTCCAGGCGATTGTACTAATATCTAGTGTAACTTTTATAATAAAGTTCCGCCAGCTGCTGAGTTCGGTCGCAGATGGCAGGACACCAATTTGCGCTGCTTGCTTTGGTATTGTATCACTAATATCATCTTTTATGAGAACAGACTCTGAGCTATAAACGTTTTATTAAATTTCTTGATGATGCATAGGTCTTACTGCCTTGTCTTATCTCGTGTCAGAGTAGAGACTAGTAATTTATACAAATATAAATAAAATTCAAGTCTCTGTTTGTAATATCAAAATACCTACTTATAACAAAAACACTTTTTTGTCTGTCTGTCGGTCTGGATCTTTGTGCCGGGTAATCTCAGAAACGGCGGGACCGATTGTGACAGGAATTTCACTGACAGATAGCTAATGTTATAAGGAGTAATAAGTTACTACTAATAATCGTAGCCTAATGGCCGGCCACGACTTTGCGGTTCAGCGACGGGCGACAGCGCGGGGGCACCAAAATGTTGCATGACGCCACGAGCTGCCGCTCTCGGCGGCATGGCATGGCAACGCGCGCGATGCAACATTTTAGCACCCCCGCGCTGTCGCCCGTCGCTGAAGCGCGAAGTCGTGGCCGGGCCGTAAGGGCTACTATTAGGGCCTCCGCAGACTAGCTACTTTTAGCATCGGCGATCGGCGATTTTGATGCTGCGTCTCGCTCGTTCGCGCTCGCAGAAACGCGACGCAGCATCGATACGTCACAAAATCGCCGGTCGCCGATGCTAAAAGTAGCTAGTCTGCGGATGCCCTTATTTTAGAAAAATAATTAGGGTTCCGCGCAAAAAAAAAACTGGACGTGGTCGCGGGTAATCTTTTTCAAAAATCTACGCGTACGAAGTCGCAGGCACAGCTAGTAACGCTATAAATTAGTGAATATTACGCCTGGGCAGACAAAAAGAAGCTTCTCTGAACAAAATACGAAATAATTGAGAACAGAAACACGTGTCTAACAATATTCCAAGGCATTAACATTCAGATTACGGCGACTGGGAACTAGTTCATATTTCTCGCGGCGCCCGGGACTCGCTAATACTCGCCCGTCGCTAGAATAACAATGCCATTAAGCCTCGTGCTCACTGCAGACACGATTTAGACATCGGATAAACATTAGCAGCACTACAGCTTGACAAAAAAAACCTGACTACTGAAAAATCACGCTCTATATGAAACAATAAAATATTCTTACCTAGATAGCCGTTCTCATCTCAAACGACGGTTGCTTTGGTCTTACTAACCTTTTCATACATTTTATTTATTTATTTATTAACCAACTTATACCAACATAATTATACTACCTATACATATAAGTTATAGGTTGCATTTTGGTGGACTTGGCAGTGTATGTACTGCCTAACCACGTGCGCGTAAAGTCTTCACAGAAACCAAAGACAATCGGCCTGTGACACAGTCCCCCCCAGTATGGGAGAAGAGGAGGGGGGGCTCCTCCCTTTCCATACTGAGCCCACCTCATTATCCGGGAAACTTACTTAGCGGATGTTTACGACGGAACAATATCCAGCTTTTATTGTATAGCCGACAAGTACCTGTTAAAGCGACTTTTCAGAACGTTATCTTAGTTGTAATCTTATATCTTATGTGACATGATTTAATTAAGCAAAAATATTTACTGCCATGTACTTAAAAAAAACAGTGATGGCGGATTGGTTAAGCCACAGAGTAAAGACTAAAGAAAGAGGTGCCCTTATTAGATATTTGTATGAAAAAAACGTCATTGTTTTTTCATTTTCATTTTACTATTTACCGGTAAATAGTTGAACTACTCGCTTCGTTTTATGTCGATGTTAGTACTAGGCCGACCACTCGGCCGACTTGCTTAGGGCCAGTCCCTTTAGTAACTGGTCCATGGGTTAAGCACACGTCTTGCGGGCTTAAGGTCCAAGGATAAAACCCCGGCTCGCACATCTTTATTTTTCGAACCACTTGCATATGGTGAAGGAAAATCTAAAAAAAAATCGAAAGTCATGTGAAATCCACATGTTAGGAAGAAAAATATTGATGTTTTGTTAAATGCCTCTCATATTCTGATAAACCTTAAACTTAATTATTCCACTTCAATTACGTAAGTAAATATCAGCGATTCCATTAAGTTTATCGAGCTTAAGGTCTAAAATTCAATATAGCCCGCAAAATATAGCGCAAACATCGCTCGATGTATCGGATGGCGTTATTTCATTAATCATAATCATCTCTTTGACAACTTGATCTCCGGACTCAGATTTCGTTCAGTCAATCTCTAGTTCGACGAAGTTTGGAATTAACGCGACAAAGAAGTGAGGGTTTATCAGAACTTAGTTATGTTTGAGTCGTTCGATTAAGCGTTGAGGCGAATTTTAGATCAATGCTTCAGAATTTTAAGTTGTTAGACACTTTTTAATATCAGCGGGGTATAGCGAAAACCGTGGTAAAAGAAAACCGCTTGGGATTTATCATGGTTCTAATGTTAAAAATTGCGAATACAGGCGTAAAAACTATACTTTATTCTCTATCTCAATATTGATCTATTAGAAATGACAATCCACTGAATAAATAAATTCAGATCGCGTTCAGCGCAGCGATATTCGAATCAAAACTCGATTCAGGCCGGCGAGGGTTATCGAGCAAATGTTTGCAATACTCTATTGTATCGAGAATTCATTTTAATGCACTTCTTGAACGAATTTTTCAAGCAAATGCACAAACTTCAGACATAAACGGTGTATCGATTGAAGGAACTGCTGCTGCGCTTTTACAAAATTCAAGGTTCCAATAAAAATGTAGGTATTTTATTTATTAATAACTGCAGTTATCATTATTCATTATTTTCATATATTTACATCAGTTTTCAGTAGGTATGTGTTCTTTCGGAGTTTAGGACCTATAACAGAAAATATGTACCCACCAAAAAATTTTCATGTAAAATGTTGCCAACACGAGACCCGGTCAAAAAGTTATCAGATCTCATGTAGAGTCAAGCTTCTAACTCTACACGCCCTAACTTTACAAGCCCTTACTGCACAAACTCTTCACCTTAGTTTCGTTACTACAAGAACTATTGTATCAGTAAGTGTTGTGTTGTAAAAGTGATGAACAGTAATAAATTGATAGCGAAACGCCCTTGCGCTTCGCTTGTCTCGTCTTGGCGGGGGCACTCCAGAACAAACACATAATTTTCATAATTTAAATTTTCGGCCCAAGAATAAAATTTTCTGGGCTCTGAGAGTATATTTTATTCCCGTAAGGTACTTAATGGTCTACGTATTTATTTTTCTAGTTAGTCGGACGAGATCAAAACCTTCAATTTTCTATACATATTGGACAAATTCGCTACCTATAAATGTTACAGTTTGCTTACGAGAAAAATACACTACGGGCTCTGCCGGGCAATTGTCTAACTTGATATGCAATAATTTTTTGACAGACACATAAAATTCGGCGATTTTGCGATTGCCTGTGCACCCTTTGACAACTAAAATTTATAATTACGTGAGTTGCAACTGAACGTGTTTGGTATTTAAAATATCTATCGATTCATTCTATGAAATAGCGATGACGTAACTCGTTTTCCGTGAAGTTACGCAATCACAATTTGTCGATAGAGATGGATTTCAGTTTCAAACAGTGAATGATTGATACTGAGTTTCAACAGAGTTACGCAATCGACCTGCTGGTTATGTGGCCAAATGGCCGGATTCTGACAAATAAACTCATTGGACTGAATATTCCAAGCGCACTCTCCTTTGCATTTCCGACCGGCCCATGTCACCGCGCGGATTGGTCCGTTTAAACAGTTTTGGAGTAAATCTGCGAGCCGTTTGTGTCGCAATTGGATTTAAAACGTTCCATTTGACACGACAAACAGAATCCTGCTGTGTTTGAGCGCCAAATGTATTGTGAGATTGTGAGCGAGCGATTTCAAGATCGAAATTCCGCAAATAAACTCGCGATTTGTTATTGTGTGCGCGATTGGAACTTATGTTGACAGCTTTTTGCGATTCGTTCGGCATTTTTATTGCGTTTATACAGCGTGTTTGCTTATTATAAAAACATAAAGGTGATGGTACAGTCGCCAACATGTCTTTGGTTGCATTTCCAACATAAGCTGAGCTCTCTCAATACGGGTATGAATAATAAAGAGGGCTCATCATCATAATAGTTTTCCTGCTTCCGACGCTCACAAATTTGGCACCATTTAATAATGTTTTCGCATTGGTCTCAGTAAAATTAGTTTCGTTTCAATAAATAGGTTATATTTGTTCATCATCATCATCATCGTATACAATAGCGAATAATTACTACTTAGTAACTAATTTGAGGATTCTCATACATTGCTGTTTGAAAATGTACACAATTTTTTTCCTTTTCCATTGAAAAGAGTAACCATTGAGTTTGTTGCCGGCTCTTCTCAACGGAAGCAACATTACGAACTAGTGGTAATGCTAAAATATTGATTCATAAGTGCTTCCTCTAGTTTATATGAATGAAAAAACTACTTTTGACCTTCCTTATTTTAGGATATTGTTCTTGGATATTGACGCTAAGAACTATTTCAAAGTTCTCATTGCAAAACCCTCCATGGCTCAACTGGTTTTTATTTCAAAATCGGGAATATGCACATCGACACTCCAAAGTTATATTGCTCAAACAAATTGTACGAATACACAATTTATTGGAAGCGCTCAACGGGATCGAATCCCCGAGTTATAAAAGTACCTATAAACCGGAGCCCTTGTTATAATTTTCGTATTAGGGAAATACATTTTCGAATAAACTCAACCTTTGAGGAAGCATTCCCTTACGTACTTGTAAAGCCTCGACCCAATAAGAAGTCTACTGAGATTTTTTATAGATATTCGACGTTTGTTGCAAATATATCTGAAAATATTTTCTTTTATGTTAGTGGCGCGGCATGGCGTAGAGACGTTGAACGACGAGAGTGGAGTATGTGATATGATATGTGTGTAGAGAAAGTGAGATTAGTACGTCGAGAGTACTTAGACGAGATTAGAGACTATGGTTTACCTCAAGTTAGGCCTAACCATGGACCAATTACTAAGGGGACTGGCCCTAAGCAACTCGGCCGAGTGGTCGGCCTAGTACTAACATCGACATAAAACGAAGCGAGTAGTTCAACTATTTACCGGTAAATAGTAAAATGAAAAAACAATGACCACGTTTTTCTTCATACATATATCTAATAAGGGCACCTCTTTCTTTAGTCTTTACTCTGTGGGCCTAACTATTTAATCTGATCAGTAGCTCTCCTACGATTAATTTATGTTTGTGTGATGCTCTTAAAAGATACGTTGCAAGCCTATCGATGCCAACACCTTCCTATTTGATATATTTTTATTTTTGTCTCTAACGTGGAAAACAAGCGTTCGACCCGGCTGATGTTAAGCTGTTACCGTAGCCTTTAGATGCTTGCAATACCAAAGGCATCGCTTGCACGTTGCCGACCTAATGGGCAGTGGGATAGTGGGCGGGGAAGTGGGGGTTGGTCTTCCGTTCCGGTTGTCTCACCTATCGTACGAAACGCAGCTATAATAGCTACTTGACGTCGATCTTCTGTGCGAGGGTGGTACTACCCCGGTCGAGCTTGGCTCTACCACTGTAGTGTAATTCCACTTGTCGTGTCCACTTGACGTTCCACTTGACGGGCCCGTTAGCGTGGTTGGCGCGGAGGCCCCTTTCACGCTGCAGGTCGTAGGTTCGATTCCTACCCGGGACATGCATTTGTGTGCATGAACATGTCTGTATGTCCGGAGTCTGGGTGTTTATGTATATTAGGTATGTATTTACAAATAAAAAAGTAGTATATGTAGTAATATCAGTTATCTGGTTTCCATAGTACAAGCTCTGCTTAGTTTGGGATCAGATAACCGTGTGTACAAAAATGTCCCAGGATATTATTACTATTATTATTATCTCTCTTTCTCACACATAAATATTAGGAACACCATCAAAAAGTTATCGAAGGCTGTAATTTTTACACTTCGCTGTCGGTGAGGGAAAACATCGTGAGGAAACCTACCAATCCCTCGGGATTAGGTAATAGTCAGTTCCTGTATACACGGCGACAAGGTTCACCACATATCACGTTGGGTTCTGACTATCTGGTGAAACGTGGGCTTTGAGTTGATTAGTACCTCCACAATGTGGTGGTGTATGGCCACTCAAGCCTCTGACTACCCCCGAATGGGGATAAAAGTCGTGACGTTACATTTCATTTTCATTTAATTTCTAAGTAAAGCAAGCAACAAAAAGTTAGTTTCCGTTTTTTTTCGTTACGTTATGGTATGACGTAATACCGGGATGATTGATTACAGGTAAAATCGACCGCACTGCTTATTAAGCAGCGTGAACCTTAAAAAGATGAGGGGTATAAATCAAAGGCGGCACACGGTCGTGGAGCGACCGCGACGCATTAATCAACGGGACCCTTGTTTTACAGAGAAATTTGAACCTAGAAAGGTATTTTTTAAGAGTTGAGCAGTGTTAATGTTGAACTTACTGGGATTAATTATTGCTCCATCAATTTCTACTATCAAAAAGCTGTTTAACCGCTGATATACCGTGGTTCTAGAGAGAATAGAAAATCAATTGTGTCTCGCGCGGATTTGCAATTTAGCATACATAGGTTTAAGAGATTTTCCTGTAAATATCAAAGAAGTTTTTTTATAGGACTGCGGTGGCAAAAAAGCGTACGGCCCGCCTGATGTTAAGCAGTTACCGTAGCCTATAAATGCTAACAATACTAAAGGCATTGCTCGCACATTGCCGACCTGAAGGGAAGTGGGATGGAGAGAGGGGGAGGGGGTGGGCTTTCGGTTCTCTCACTCATCGTACGAAACGCAGCTGTAATAGCTGCTTTACGCCGATCTTCTGTGAGAGGGTGGTACTACCCCGGTCGAGCCAGCCCGTTTATGAGCTGCAGTTAATTGGCTACAGCTTGGCTCTACCTCCTTGGCTACCAAGTTGGAATGCTTTGCTACACATTCCACCTATATTACTCGTAAGCAAGGATCTACAATGGTGTCCAAGGCAGACGCCGTGGTTGGACCCTCGACGAGTCCCGGGGAAAAGCTAAATTGTCTTGGAACCAACACGAATTTCATCAAACAAAAGAACAGGAAGAGTTGGAAGAAGTTTATGACCTTACTACGTTTCAAAGCGGGAGATAAATAGCTGTATAAGTGTTTACCACGAAAACAAGACTATTACAACTGTTAGAAGATCTATATTTCATTTTGATAAAATTTGAATTAGTGTGTTTCAAATTTCTTTGAAAATTTAATGTCTATATCCCAGCATGATAATCCGGCGACACAATGTTCCTTCTATAATAAATATTTATTACCAAAATCAGGTCAAGGTGGGGATGTTTCCTACAATATTTCCCGTACATTGAAAGGGTTGATTTCCTTCACGGTCGGCCTCTGAAGCTGTGAAGATTGGCGGAAAGATTTGGGTTAGATTGGTGCAGCCGGCGGGGCACGCACAATAGGAAACCTTATGCCACGTCGACTGAAACGATAAAAACTCAGTTTACTTGTAATTTCCCGACAAATTGGATCCATTCATATCCAATATTGGCGCTCCTTTGCCAATGTTATTCCATAAAACACTTTTGATTAGGTATGAACTACCATGTACTTCATACCTAATCAAAAGTCGAACAAGACTGATTTTGAGGGACTCTTGCGTCTTGTTCTTGCTTAATGCCCGTATTAATAATTGCATCTCAAAGTTGAGATCGATCTTAAGATGTAGTTTTGACGTTTTAAAGTAGGTATGGAACATCCGTCAAAAACAGCATCTCAAGTTGGATCTTGAGATCGATTGATTAATATAGGCCTAAGTCTTGCAGGCTCTCGTTATACTACGATGGTCTTAAGTTCAATGTATTAGCAATCTGAAGTGGCAGTGGGCTGGTCACCGTTGAAGTAGACAAGTTCTCGAGTGGAGACCACGAATAGGCAAACGTAATGTAGGGCGCCCTGCGGCCAGGTGGAGTGCAAAGAGCTGACGATCGAACGCAGTGGCGGGAATTGGGGTAGGCCTATGTCCAGCAGTGGACAGCAACAGGCTGATGATGACTGTACTTGTACATGACAGATGGTGATCAAATCCACATCAAGATAAATACTCGGCCTCGAGTCTTGGCCCCGGGAGTACACGGCATAATGATGATTATGGATTATTGATTTAATAAGTACCGGGTCGTTTTTAGCTCGTACGGTCAGCAACGAAAGTCGCTGAACATTCTCAGTTTTTAAAATAGCTTGCACACTTTTGTTTTGCATCAAATCCATATTTTTTTTCTTTATCGAAACAAAATGTAGACATGTTGCTAATGTTTGGTTTTATAAAGGTTTACCAACGTTTGTAGAATAAAGAGTATAACCGATTTTAAAAATTCCGAATGTTCAGCGACTTTCGTTGCTGACTGTACTACGACTCCAGTAGTACGAAGTTTTAAACCAGCAATAAAATTGAAATTTTAAATTCAATTAGCATAAAGTTTATAGTAACACTGGTGAACATAATTCATCCGGAGATATCGCTACACGAACCGATTCTGCCTGTACATGTTTCCAAAGTGCTGAGACATCAGAAAATTCCTATTCATTTGTATCCCTCGGAACGACAGGCATCTTAGAAGATTAAGTATTGCCTTGATAAATGGGATTTCTTTTTAGATTTAGATCGAACTTCGCTTGTTTCGCCGTACTGAACAGCATAGCATCGCTCCAGACCGTGGGGCTAAATACGACACGAAACGTTTCCGCTGACGGATGGTATATTTTCCTTCATTCCGAAACACTTTCGGACTAGGAAAAAGTACCAGAAAGGCTAGACAAGTGACTGACGTCTACGAGCGTTCGTTTAAATCGCTACGCTTCATCTATGGAAATGACATAAGTCACGTGGTCTACAAATAGCAACTTGTTGTTGATCTACATAGCGACGTTTGACATTTCCATACATTGTGAAGTTTATTCTATTCTATTCGATTAGCGTTCATACCACTTGGCTAGCCCCTCTGACGTCGGCCGAACGCTATACCTACTTCTTGTCATATTAAAAAAAAAACCCCACATTGCCTACTAGCTGAAAAAGGCAAAGGTTGCAGTTTTCCTATCTTTTCTTTTCATAGCATAAACTACGAGAACCGAGTGCAGAACCTAACAGCTTAAGGATCGATAGATCAGGTCTTAAGTAGCAATTTAGAGCATTCGAGCAGTGTTTACGAGCTCTTCATCAGCGCTATGGAACGCCGTCCGCGCTGTATTGGCTTGTTTTTCAGCGATGGCCTAGCACGTGACTCAGATAGCAATGTCTTTGGAAACTCTTAACGTTTTTTAGGGTTCCGTACCTCAATAGGAAAAACGGAACCCTTATAGGATCACTTTGTTGTCCGTCTGTCTGCCTGTCTGTCCGTCTGTCCGTATGTCAAGACGTGCACAGCCCAAACCGCTGGAGTTACAAACATGAAATTTAAACAGTAGGTACCTTTTACAGTGTAGAAGAAGAGCATCAAAAGGATTACGGAAAATTCCACCCCTAGGGGGGTAAAATAAGGGGTGGAAGTTTGTATGAAAGTCCCTCATTTCTGAAGTTAGAAACTTGAAATTGTTAAACTACCTACTAATTACAAAAAAAATTTAGTAATTTCAGCGTTTTTTAAACCGACTTCAAAAAAGGAGGAGGTTTCTCAATTCGACCGAATATAAACTCTTTTGCAAAAAAAACGGGCACTTTAGATTTTTTTCTCAACTTAAATGAAGAAGAACAAGATAGAGGTTTTATTAATTTGACGATGTATTGGCATGTTATTTGAAGCATCCTGGCATGATTCTGGCATCCTGGCATGATGAACAAAAGAAAAATATTGATTATTGTGGATTATTGTACAATTGCTTTACTAATGGCGCGAATTGCTGAAACGATTTTTTTACTCGTTGCTAAAATTTTAAAACTTTTTGGATATATTCTGCAAATTAAACAATTTTATCTTTCTTTTTACATTAAATACCTCTTTTGATATGAGTGATAAAGCGATAAGGGCCGGTAAAATTATAGCCCTACTTGAAGAAGGTTGTTCGCAAACTTACGTGTCTCAGCGGCTAAATGTGAGTCGTTCAACTGTCCAGAGGACTTGGCAACGATATCAAGAGACCGGTTCGGCCAAAAGAAGACCCGGTTCGGGAAGAAAACGATGCACAGAACCAAGAGATGACCGCTTTTTGGTGAGTCAGGCGTTGCGGAATCGTAAGGCGTCAAGTGTGGACCTGAAGAAGAGCCTTGAAGAAGAAAGAGGAGTAGAAGTTAGCTTGTGGACGGTCAGGAGGAGGCTTTTGGCTGCCAATATCAGGAGTTACCGCCCGGCTCGGGGCCCTAAATTACTCCGTGAGCACCGTGTTGCTCGATTACAGTTTGCTCGAAACTGTGTTTCATGGACTCTGGAGGACTGGAGTAAAGTATTGTTTTCTGATGAAGCTAGAATCTCTTTGTGTGGAGAGGACAGACGCCGGCGAGTGCTGCGAAGACCACGGGAACGCTATGCGGAAGTGTGTTTCGAAGAAATCACTCCTTATGGCGGCGGCTCCGTAATGTTTTGGGCAGCAATTAATTCAACGGAGCGTACGGAGTTAGTTTTCATAGAAAATGGAACATTAAATGCATACCGGTACATAATGGAAGTCCTAATTCCATATGCACAACCCACATTGACTGCACTTGGGGAAGATTCCATTTTTATGGACGACAATGCTCGCCCGCACCGTTCTGGCGACGTGGAAGCGTACATGCAAGAAGTTGGGATCCGTCGTTTAGATTGGCCAGCTCGAAGTCCTGACCTCAATCCAATTGAGCATGTCTGGGATGTTCTAAAGAGACGGGTAAGATCAGTGCAACCTGCTCCACAAAACATCAGGGAGCTAAAAAGAGTCATTGCAGAAGAGTGGGAACGTATTCCTCAAAACGTTATTAAAAACATCGTGGAAAGCATGCCCAGAAGGATTCAAGATGTGATTTTGGCACGTGGAGGTCACACTCGCTATTAGGTTTTTACATTTGTAACTTTATTTAATTTAACAAATTAAAAAAAATATTGTCTTTATTGCCGACCACTTCTTATTGTTTGGCCGTGTACATCGATTTTAAAGAATTCATCGAAATTTTAAAAAAATTGCCAGATTTCACTTGGCACGTATTAATTTACACGATTATAAATATACAGACTACGTCAAACAATTAAATTTCATTTAATTAACTCAAATCAACCTTAGAATGTAAATTTCCTAAGGTGCCCGTTTTTTTTGCAAAGGAGTGTATATATACAATATGTTAAAAAAACCCTGTCCGACCCGAAAACGTATTGTTGGGTATCGAGATTAGATTCCATTTTTGTAAAAAAATACTTTTTTAAAAAATTTTTTTTGCAATTTTTCAAATTTTTTTTTTTTCATTTTTTTGGCATAGTATGTGTCCCACTGCTGGGCAAAGGCCTCCTATATTTTTTTGTAATACAAATACCCCGTTTACTTAATTTTTTTTTTTATAAAATGACGTCATCACATACTTTGTGGTCTGAGGTGACGCCACACGATCTAACATAATTACTTCCGGTAACGGTGTTGTCATATTTTTAAAATTAGCTACATTATGTGGGAAAAAGGCAAAAAAATATGGAACTTTAAATGTTCATTAATATGTTTACTATCATGTTTTTTTTTTTTATTATTATTTTATTTGGTCATGTGATTGGGGAACCTAATTACCGGTTTCGGCTCGGACAGGGTTTTCTTAACATGTTGTATATATATATTTTTTTTTTTATGTGTGTTCGCGGATAACTTCGTCGTTTATGAACCGATTTTGATGATTCTTTTTTTGTTGGAAAGGAGATTTTCCGGGGGTGGTACCATGATAAGGAAACCAGGATCTGATGATGGCATCTCAGAGAAATCGAGGGGAATCTTCGAAAATCGTAGGGGCGACTAGTGCGTTTGTAATTTTTTTCATTAAGTATTTTAAAGCACCACTATTTTATGAAGGTCTGGAGTCGATCTGATGATGGAGCCGAAAGGAAAGACAGTCGAGGGAACTCCTCAACGATTTACAGCAATTACCTGGTGTTTGGGCTTGATTAATTTGTATTGATGAGAACTTTACACCTAGATGGGTTGTGACTGTCATTAGGGGTCTGATGATGAAGACGAAGGACAGTCAAGGGAACTCCTCAACGTTTTACAGTAGCTACCTTGTGTTTGGACTTAATTCATTTCTATTGATGAGAGCTTTACACTTAGATGGGTTGTGACTGTCATTAGGGATCTGATGATGAAGACGAAGGACAGTCAAGGGAACTCCTCAACGTTTTACAGTAGCTACCTTGTGTTTGGGCTTGATTAATTAGTATTGATGAGAACTTTACACCTAGATGGGTTGTGAGTAGTTGTGACTGTCATTAGGGGTCTGATGATGGAGTCAAAAGACAGTCGAGAGAACTCCTCAACGATTTACAGCAATTACCTGGTGTTTGGACTTGATTAATTTGTATTGGAGAGAACTTTGCACCCATATGGGTTATAAGTGCCATTACAGGTCTAATGATGGAGACCATAGACAGTCGAGGGAATTCCTCAAAGATTTACAGCAGTTAACTTTTGTTGGGCTTACTTCATACGGTTCAATATGCCAAAATGTTCATTGGTATGGCGCCACTAAAAATCGCGAAATAAAATTATTTTTATAAAAAAAAAAATACCGACTTCATAAAAACCTGGATCACTACTATATAACACATCATCACGCCTGATTTTCCCGATGGGGTAGGCAGTGGTGGTAATAGAAATATTATTTCAGGCTTTTTAGTGCTCCAGGTTTTTTTGAAGTCGGTTTTTATTTTATGGTATGGTCTATGGTATTACTACTTTTCTCTAAAAACTGAAAAGTTGTCATTAAACATATTATTATACATTTGAACAAAACACTCAATCCCGAAACTAGCTGTAGGCCATAAGCCTAATTCAGCCAACTTTTGTTTTCATAAAGTGCAATGTTATTGCAAAGTTTGTTATAATCATAACATTTGTTCGCGTTGCCGCCTAGCGCCAAACCGCATGTGAGATTTGATCTCACTTCTAACCACCGATGCCGAAGTTTTGAACTATGTAGTACCGGGCTGGCAGGATTCTATGTTAATTAATCTTCGTACTTCATTATACGCAAGGAAGTTTTAAGTCTCTAACACCTGGAATGCGGACTTGGCAGCAAAAGTGAAGCCGACAGCGAGATACCATACTGAACGTTGTTTCCTTTGCCGACAAGAGTGACCATAATAGTTTGAAATTTTGAGAACGTCCCCATGGACATCTGGTGAAAACGTGCTTTTGTTCCGAGATTGTTATGATAGGAAAATAATAAAATAAGGAAAGAAATGTTTATTTTCTTAAGAACATGAGTAGGTACAATAAATTAGTCTGCGGTGGCCAAACCACACGAGTGCCTGTCTGTATCTTGGCAACCTAAATGAAGTTACAAAATAGTATTTAAGATCGTAGATTTTGCCACTTTGTAATATAAAGTAACATGACACTTCACACGCTTGGACGTTGTCTAGGCTCTCCATATAGGTTTTTCCTATACCTATCTTTCCTATACTTACTCTTTTTCTATGCTATAAAAGGTACCTACTACTGTTAACATGTTATGTTTGATTTGGGCTGTGCAAGTTGTGACAGACGGACATAGAGACAGACAGAAGGACAACAAAGTGATCATATTAGGGTTTAGTTTTTTTTCCTTATTAGGTACGGTACCCTAAGAATATCCAACTAATTAGACCATAAGACAAAATTAAAGGACAATGGGCAAAATTGTATGGGACTTGGTCCAAATATACACCACTGACGAGACCTACGTAACCCGATAGACTACTAAATACTGAGTAACTTTTACAAAGACAGATCAACAAAATAAGCTGTCAGTAAAAAAATATGGGTAGTTTTAAAAACATATTTTTTTTATTTCACCCTTATTATTATGTTTATACATTTTTTTCGAAAGGCAACAATACAAATACTCTTACTAACATTAAATAAAAATAAAATAAGCTGTCAGAAAGCAAAAAATGCCGTGAAAAATATTTTATTATTATTTTTGTTACCTGATGAAAAGTGAACAACAACAACAACAGCAGCATTCTTACGTATTTTCTGATGTTGCGCTTCTATAAAATAAATAAGCAGGTACCTTCTATGCGTTACTTTACTTTTTCACTTATCATCAGGTAACAATAATAATAATAAAATATGTTTCACGGCATTTTTTGCTTTCTGACAGCATTTTTTATTTTTATTTAATGTTAGAAAGTGAATTTATATTGTTGCCTTTCGAAAAAAATGTATAAGACATAACACTAAGTGTGAAATAAAAAAATTAAAATATTCTTTTAAACTACTCATTTTTTACTGACAACCTATTTTGTTGAACTGCCTTTGCAAAAGTTACTCAGTATGTAGTGGTCTATCGAATGACGTAGGTCTCGGAAGTGGTGGCCATTTGGACGATTTTTGCCCATTGTCCTTTGTGCTAACGAAAAGGAACAGTGAGGGCAGGGCATTTTCCTTTAAAACTCGTTGTGTTAAATTAGGGACATAATCTGTCGGCTTAAAATGCTTGCTGTATATGACGGAATTTTGGGTAATTTTTCTGTAGCCAATAGGCATTTGTTGTAACCAATTTACACGCCTGGGATCTGTAAAAGACAAAATTGTTTTTTTGTTTTTTATTGCTTAGGAGTAATCGGGAAGTGTAAAGTCAAAAGTCGTCCCAATTGCAAACAATTTCAATCGACAAACCATCGGTCTCGGCCTTTATTTTATATTGTCCATCAAGGGTTGCAATGCTGACCGCGCTGTGGAGGCCTGGAGCTGCGCTGCGCCGCGCTTTCGGCCATCAACAACGCGCCCAGCAACACACTCATTACAGACCGTGGCACTAATGTACTATTAAAAAGTAACAAAAGGGTAAAGGAAAGGGGCCCCGAGAATTACATTGCCTGAAATGGTTAATCTGGCCCTAGACGTGCGCGTTCCTCGAGCGTGTGAACGACACGAACGCCGTGTGCGAGCCCGGCGAGCCGTGACAACGCGGCGTGAGCGTCGCGTTTTACCAGCGTGTGGTCTGTCGCGCGCTGCAAATGCGACCGACTTCAAAAAGTAGCGATGTAGTCGTGCGGCAACGAAAAGCGCGACTTTATCGCTGCAAACAGTTCCCGTGGACGATATTCCTCAGTTAACACAGACACATAATAAGATTTATATTATAGTCCTTTTTACTAGCGAAATTTATGTCACCCGAACATCTAAAATGTACTTAACGTGGAAAACATAGTTACCCACTTACCTATGTTAAGATAATCCTTAATTCGGATAATATTCGCTTTTACACCCTTCCATTACGCATATTCTACCCATTTTTATGAGAAAATTCAGCACAATCCTCTAGATTTAAAATTAGCTGAAAATGTCGTGTGTCACGCAAATTGACGTTCTGTGTTTCAAGTTTTTAATTTTATTTCTGCTACGATTCCTATAGACATCACGGAACTGACAATTACAAGCGAATTATTAAAGAAGGTAAGTACTTATTTCCAGATATTTATTTATATTTGAAATTTTAATCTTAGGATATTCTTATACTTTACCATAGGTATTTCATTAATCGACTTTATTGTTTATTATTCTTAACTTGAAAATGTACCAAGTTTAAGGTGATCGAATAAATATTAACTGGCAACACAAGGGATGAAAGGTTGTACTGTTAGAAAGGGAAAGAAGGCGCAGTTATAGGTATCTGGCTGGGACCGGTTTTTATAAAGCCTGCATCGTGGGCGTTAAGTCCGTCAGATAAGGTTTATTTTTGAATGAATGAAAGGAAAATAAAGTTTGTAGTCCACAGTCCTCGTTCAATGGTATTACGTTCATGATTATACGAAGCAACACTTCGTTGGAATCTGATAGATTCAGAAGTTTGTTAAAACATTTTTAAACGAATAACATTTGTAATTACAGCAAATACATAACAACTAATAGTACCTATGCGACGGCTAGTCACCTACCTACGATGAATATTGATTCAGCAGGAGCTTAGATAAAGTTATACTGAATCAGACAGTATGTCGAATACGCATAAGGTCAAACATACAAAATCTATATCTTATACTAATATTATAAAGAGAGAAGATTTGTATGTATGTTTGTTATGAGTAAACTCAAAAACTACTGGAACGATTTCAAAAATTATTTCACCATTAGAATGCTACATTATGCTTGAGTAACATAGGCTATATTTTTGGGATCCGGGATACGGGATACGGGATCCGGGATCAGAGACCCGATTTTTTTTTATTTTAATTCTACGCGGACGAAGTCGCGGGGAAAAGCTAGTATCTAATACACAGAACACCAAATACGCATAAGGTCAAACGCGCAGTGTCTAATACGCAGAAGGTCAAATACGTATACGATTAAACACGCATTATAAAAAAATAAAAACTGATTTAAAAAAAACCTGGAGCACTAAAAAGCCTGAAATAATATTTCTATTACCACCTCTGTCTGCCTAACCCTTCGGGAAAATCAGGCGTGATGATGTGTTATCGATTATTTGGAGTCGGTGCCAATCTATCTTCTTACTTTTATAGTAGGTATACTAAGATAGGTACGCTAAAGCTGTCTGGCTAAAGGTACCTAGCTCAAATATTATTCGGTACAATGAAATGGACTTAATTTAATAAGGTCTTTCTAACAGTATATAATATCGAGGACTTATAACACTCATCTCATAAGACATTTTTCTAATATCGCACTCATAACCGTAATATGGGTAATGTTAAGTCTCACAGAATGACCCTGTAACCAAAAGCTAATATTGTTTAATGGATTGTAGTCCATAACGTCTGGGCCGCAAGATTTATTATCGCGATAAGATTGCAACACATGCTTAATAATTTAGTGCGGCCCTTGCCCTAGCGAGCTGATGTAATAAAGTATTTTTGGGTTACTAATGGTATACTATACGTCATGCTAGACGGAGGTATACCATGATTTTATATGTTGCTCGAAGTCGCTGAACGGGAGCGTGAACGAAACGTATTTGTATGGCAAACAATGACTATAATATAATAAATGACGTTCAAACTGCGAGGGCCTAGGACTTGCTAAACGCGCTCTCAACGCCTTCGTCTCGTCGGCGATGGTGCGAGACTGAAATCAGGATTACCAATTAGCCAAGTTTTAACGTGCCACTTTGGGAACGCATGTAACATTTCGTAATAAAAGATAAAATAATTTTAATTCATTTAACGGTCGATAGGTATATATTTTTTCGATTATCTAGCAAGCTTAAAACTCCTACTTGTCCGTAGAGCTGCCATAGATGTACTGCTTAGAGTAGTCGAGAGTAGTCGTGTTGCACTCGGAATCGACTTCAACCCGACTGCTCCGAGCAGCCCGTGTTAGTATTGCGAATGTCAATTTTGTATTGAAACCGCAAATCGCCCAACAGCGACCGCTTGAAGCTGTCGGTAGGTACCGACTGCTCCAAGCAGTCCGTCTATGGCAGCTAACTATAGCAGCCTAATCAATTAACTCATTAACTATCGTCTAGAACAGAACTATTATTATTACTGTGGCTGTCCTGCAGGTTGTACATTTAAACGTAGATTTTATTCCAGACTTTAGATTAAGACCTATAAAAGGTAAACCTCAGAGTACCTATTCCAGTGCCCATTAAAAGCAGTCTAGAACTTTTTACGTGATCCAAATACAAACCACGTCCCAGGTACATTCCTTTTCAAAAATATTTCATGAACAAACTCACCTATATACTTATTTACTATAACTACATATCTACGTATATTTGTACATAATATAGTACAATTTCGTTACTCGTCGCGTTCATCCAATTTGTTGAATTGAGCAGTTACCCTTTCACGCCCTAAATCACGTAAAATTTCCAATATCGTATAAGCTTTGATTTCAATTGAAGTGGCCTTTGAAATGCGCATTTGTATTTATTGTGCTTACGGTGACTTAAATGAATTGTGAATTGTTAGTATCTCTGAATCGGATTTTCTTCTGCTGAATTCCTGCCTTAGACACTTACGTCTACTGTCAAAATAGTGCCAATATCTTTTTATAATTACACAGGATGAAGAAAAAGAAGTTACAATAGAATATAAAAAATACCAATTTGTAGGTGGTCCCCGTACGCCTAAACGAAATAAACTAATTGAATTTGGAACATGATCTTCTTGCCTTCTAGAAGAAATGAAACTAAGGACTATAAACGGCATGTATCGGGCTATTCCATTATCCGTCCCTTATTTTAATACTCTAATAATGCTCGAACCACGTTAGAATAATGAAATTCCTCGTCACTCGCTTCTTGAATATGTAATGGCTCCTCGGGAACCCCCCTCGTAATAGCGTTTCGCATGTTTTGTTGTGTCGTGTGATCACGAATTCCGATATTCCTTATTTCCTTTATATTCCAATGAAAATTAATATTTGTAACGTGTTATTAAAGGTTCCGTTATTTTATTAGCTGCTCATCCCTATAACAATATACTTTCATAAACTGTTTTCTTTTTCATTGAAACTTTCTCTTGATTCTCTCCTCTCTTTTCTCTCTCCTAATTATCTGCATATCTCTTTACCTCTCTGGGTAATGTAATTTAAAAAGTTTCTAATAGATAGTTAAACGTATGTTTGCCTTTGGCTTCCAATATAATCCCGAGTTGAATTTGATTTCACTTCAAATTAACAATGTAATTCGATGACATGTTGTAATTGTACTCCTAGTTATCAACGTCTTATGAATGCTTAGTGACAATATCAACATCTAAACTGTAAGCCAATACCCTTCGCCTTTCAAGCATTAATCCATATAGAACCTTGAATAATTCGTCTTAAGTAAGTTTATTTTGTCTGTTCTATATCTTCTTTATTCCTTTTTGTTACAGCTGAGTGCGCTCCCACATTAGCACCATGGAAACCACTGGACGAAGTCACCACCAGTGAAACCACACAGCACTCCAACGTGGAATCTCACGCCATTTACGACATCAACGATATAGTCCACTTTGAAGATAATGACATCGTTATGAGAGACGCGAAGAGAAGAGATAATAACAAATTAGATAATTCAGTCTCACCTCTCAATACTAATATTAAAGATATTAAAAAAATATACCTCAATAATGATAATAGAAGTTCTGGAGCGAGTAATGATGTTGATAATGATTTGAAAAGTGATGAGGGGAAAGCGATGAATGTGGATAAAGATGGGTCGTGCGAATGTCAGCATGGAGGGGGGTGTGTTGCGAAAACTTGCCTCTGTCCGCTTGGATATGCGGGGACCAAGTGTGAGATTACTTTGGATTTGAAGGTGAGTCGTCTCAAAATAAAATAGTGTCGGTATTAATTACATCACGTCATTAAAATGACACTACAGAACCATACTACGTACGACATAGTTACTACTTGATTGTAGAATCTTCAAAGAAAAACCAAAATATTACAAGTTTGTCTAGCAAGTAATTTGGTTCACTGTCATAATAATGTACATTACACGGAAAACATTTTGCTGTGGAAATAATTGAATCCTAAATGGGCGCACCGCAATAAATATATCTGCAAACATTTGCCAAAAACTATGAAAAGGAAACAAGATATTCATCATGTTTATGGGATGTGTAGGTGCAATAACCATTATTCTCTAAAATATCGCTGGTTTCAATGCATGAAAGTATTGTTCAATGGCCCAAAGTAGAACAAAAGCGAAGTGCCTACTGCCTTTTGTTTTATTGTAGACTGCAATACACTGAGATTACTGAAGGAGGCAGATAGAGCATGCGCAACAAACGATGTGAAGCCGGGTAGCGCTTTATGTGTG
This sequence comes from Drymonia ruficornis, assembly GCA_947859195.1. Taxonomy (NCBI): domain Eukaryota; kingdom Metazoa; phylum Arthropoda; class Insecta; order Lepidoptera; family Notodontidae; genus Drymonia; species Drymonia ruficornis. The sequence goes on from OX401927.1 coordinate 7,131,129, forward strand.
CGTGACAACTAGGAGCGGCACTGTAGGGACACGTGCATCTGTATGCGTGTAAAGTTGCCAGATATTGAGAAACGAACTCCCACAATTTTTTCGATTGTTCTCAAGAGTAGAGTAGTAGTGTCACAAATTGGAAATGTTCATTTGCAATATAGGTAATTAAATAGAATTTATTTGGACAGAATAATGGTCATCAAATAAATTATAACAGAATAAAAGTTAAATAGAATACACCTAAAAAGAAAATCATTTACGGTATATGGTTAAGGTCAGCTTACCATTACAAAAGAAAAAATTGATACCTATAATAAAAACAATACAAGACAAGGTGGGCTGTGCGAGACTAAAATGGCTCTTATCGCAGCATATTCTGTAGGCTACAGCGCTGGAGTTCAGATGACACCAGAAACACTAATGAAGTCACGGACACCCCATGTGAGAACGGAAGGATAGGATAGGAACAAAGATTAAATTAGGTACATACCTAGGGGATGAGTAAAAAAAGGGGCAATTCAAATCGATTTAAACTGAGTAATATTTTTTTTACACATTGCTTAAATGTTTGTTTCATTTGTTAGACTCAAATCATAAATATAATTAATTTGATTCTAAATAAAATAAATAACTAGAGTTTTAAATAAATATATAATATACATACATGCTTAGTGGAGACAAACTATACGTATCTACAATAGTTCCTGAGTTACAGCCTTTCGAATATTTGTGTCAACTTCGTTGCGGGCTTACAGCCCGGTCACGACTACGCGCGACGGCGACGGGCGACAGCGTTTTTTTCTAAAATGTTGCATGACGCCACGAGCTACCGCTCTCGGCGGAAACGCGCGCGATGCAACATTTTAGCAAAAAACGCTGTCGCCCGTCGCCGTCGCGTGAAGTCGTGGCCGGGCTGTTAGAACACATCAAATGGCTTAGGAACCAGTGTTAACTGCATTCAGGAGAAGAAACAACTAAACGATAACTATAATATAACTTCTTCTACTATACTATTATTCAAGAAATAATTTTGTGACAATTAAAAATAGTTTTTGAGATATTTCAAGGTGGTAGAGCCAAGCTGTAGCTAATTGACTGCAGCTCATAAACGGGCTGGCTCGACCGGGGTAGTACCACCCTCTCACAGAAGATCGGCGTAAAGCAGCTATTACAGCTCCGTTTCGTACGATGAGTGAGAGAGCCGAAAGCCCACCTCCCCTCCCCCTCCCTCCATCCCATTCCCCTTCAGGTCGGCAATGTGCGAGCAATGCCTTTGGTATTGCAAGCATCTATAGGCTACGGTAACTGCTTAACATCAGGCGGGCCGTACGCTTTTTTGCCACCACAGTCCTATAAAAAAAAAATTAGTTAGTTATTAGTTATTCAAAATTGGGGAAAAAATATTTGAAATAAAAGTCCAAAGTTGCTAATTGTTAGGGTCCATGACACATGACAGACATACTCTCGACTGACAGGGAGTTCGATCTTGTCCTCTCTTTTATTACCAATCAATTCATTTGGTTTATAATTTTGGAGGTTGACAATTCCGAGGGTGAGTGGTGGGTCCCTCTCTATAATTGTTTGAAAAAAGTGTTTAAATTTCAATAAAAAAATGTATACCACCCAATTCTATTCTCGATACCTAGTCATCCAAACCCTCAAGTATTACTTCGTACTTTTGAGACACCCTGTATAGTATACATAAATTATTTCCGTTTATAAATTGAAAATTAATCGACCTTCCTATGCCCCATGCACTTTTCCCTAATTCAAGGAAACTTATGTCGATGTAAACTGGCATCACCAACCAATTACTGTCAATATTTTGTGTTCCGAGTGAGCCGTAAAAAAATGTGGGTAAATAATTACAAAACTATAAAATAAACAATAGTTGCCTGTGAAAAGATATTCCATCTTATTTTTTTTTTTTTAATGAACAACTTTTACATTTTTTTAATCACGCAAGCCGGCATATTTTAAATAAACAAATAATCTATTTGGACGTGTCAGCACTGTCACGCGTAGTTTAGTACTGACGCGACATTGTATTCGCTTTTGTTTTTGTATTTGCTTTGGTGGCCACAATCTAATGTTCTACGCACTACGTCTGTACTTTTTAGAAGTCTGTGGCAATACAACGCAGAGTAGATGAAAAATTCTTAGAGAAAAAAATGCACACTGAAAAATTCTCAGACTTGCTGCAGATCATTTTATCAACGATCCCAAACGAATTCGTTATCTTTCACAACGAAAGATAGAATTATCGTCATTAAAACCTTTTAAGTACTTCAATACCAAAACAAACATTCGTAAAGTTGAACCATTACATTTTACTTTTTAACTAGCTCGCGAGTTCGCGCTCCAAAGAAAACAAGTACTCGTTCCTCAGTTTTACTTCTTTCATAAATCAAATGAACTGGCGAAACTGTTTTTGTCTTTTTAAAACTCCGTCTAAGAAATGTTTCCAACTGAATTCCTTCTTCGTACTTTAAATACTAGCTTGGGTTTAAAAAATACACGAAAGATGGAGCACTAGTTAAACATAGTTATCTACGTATGATGCAATGTGTTATCATAGACTAGCTTTTGCCCACGACTTCGTCCGCGCAAAACACCAATTTTTATCATACTAACTTAAAAAATGACGAACTTCCATACAAACTTTCATCCCCTATTTAGGGCCCTTAGGGGTTGAATTTCAAAAATTCCTTTCTTAGTACACCTCATCTCATTAATATAAACATACCCTCCAAATTTCAAGTCCCTACGACCAGCGGTTTAGGCTGTGCGTTGTCTGTCAGTCAGTCAGGACTTTGATTCTTATATATTTAGATTTCTTCCCTTTACTAGGAGTATGGTCATATTTTTTTGTCACTCGACGCCTTTCTAAAGATTAGCTCCTCTCAAACTTAAATGTTTCTCGCGTTGTTTGCCCTTACCAATTAGCAGGTAAATACCAATATTTCGTAAGATTATAGGTAATTTATCTTCCATAGAGTCTTAGTTTATCTAGTTTCTAGACTAGGAAATAGTGATTATCTAAACGCTACTAAAATAGTCACCGTATGAGATAGTAGAGTATATTTTAACTCAATCTAGGGCCCCAAGTCAGTTAGCGCTAAATAGAATTAAAACATATTGGTATTGTTACTTTGGACAGTTTTGATATTTAACTAACCACGTAGCCTAATTAAAACAAGATCAAAACCTATCTGTTAGCAGTATACTGGCCGGCAACATGTTGACCGGCAAAGATTAATCAGAGTACACTTTTGACATTGAGATAATATTAATGTCCAAGAATGTATTAAATTTAAGACTTGGGAAACTGAAAGGGTCGGGTCCATGGACCAGTTACTAAGAGGACTGGCCCTAAGCAAGTCGTCCGAGTGGTCGGCCTAGTACTAACATCGACATAAAACGAAGCTAGTAGTTCAACTATTTACCGGTAAATAGTAAAATGAAAATGAAAAAACAATGACCACGTTTTGTTTCATACAAATATCTAATAAGGGCACCTCTTTCTTTGGTCTTTACTCTGTGGTCGGGTCGTTAAATAAATATTGCAGTATATTTTGGTCGTGAAATAGAACCGAGTGTGTAACTGAAAGAATGAAAAGGCAACACGTCGGTGAGATCAAAGGTGTTGTTACAGGTGCCGCGGTTCAACGGGTCCTCGTACCTGCGGCTGCCGGGGCTCGGCGGCGCGGCGGCATCCTGGCTTGACATACAGGTATGTAGGCAGAAGTATATACAGGGTGAATTTGAAATCATGGGCATCCTTTTAAACGGTGAGTCTACACATGATTCAGGATATTTAGGTAATATTTCCTCAACAAATGTATGTATGTATCAACAAATCAAAAGACAAAAATGTCCTGCCCAGGTAAGGTATAACAGTTAACTGGTTTGCTTATTTGCTTACTCGATAAATTTTTTTAATCTATAGATTTTTTATTTATTTTCCCTAAAGATTCTGAATCATGTGTAGAGTCATAGTTTAAAAGGATGCTCATGATTTCAATTTCACCCTGTATTGTATACTAGCTGTGCCCGCGACTTCGTACAGTCAGCAACATAAGTCTGAACATTCTCAAATTTTGAAATCGGTAAACCTCGTTTATATTTAACAAACGTTGAATATGGTCAAAACCAAATGTTGCTAACATATTTTAATATTGTATAGTTAAAGAAAAAATATGAATTTGGTGCATAACAAAAGTGTGCAAGCGATTTGAAAAACTCAGGATGTTTAGTGACTTATTTTGCTCACCGTACGCGTAGAATTTACAAAAAAAAATGTTTACTAAAATAAACGTAGCCTATGTTACTCCATATACCTAATATCAGCTCTCTGCCAGTGAAAGTCCCGTTAAAATCGGTCCAGCCGTTTCTGAGTTTAGCTGAAAAAAAACAGACAGATAAAATAATTTAAAATGTTTTCTTGTTATTGTACCTATATACTTTCATATGCATTTAGTAGAAAGTAGGTATGAACTTTTAGTCTGTGTCACTTCCATGGACAATGGTCACCAGAAAAACTTTGACATTCACAATGTATGGCTTTGAGCCCTCTTTGTGGCATTAAAACAATTTAAATAATTCCCCTGCAAGAAACCCTCAAATATGACACGAGCGAGCGACCGTGTATCTAGCAAAGTGAACGAACGAAACGAGAAAATTTCCGCGTAATTTTTAAACAAACTTTGACGGAGATGGTTTTAAAAGCTTTTCACGGAAGTAGCTTGCAACTCGCGATCTACGAAATAAAGTATATATTAAATTCCATGGAGCATCGAATTCATATCCAGTAGATATCTTGTATAGGGCGAACGTTTTCAAATTCCATATGAGGAAGACAGATTCGTGATTTTGTCACGACTTTTTATCCCCATTCGGGGGTAGTCAGAGGCTTGAGTGGCCATACACCACCACATTGTGGAGGTATTAACCAACTCAAAGCCCACGTTTCGTGATTTTGACACTAATTTATTACGGAAATGTGTCTAATTTAAAGCACGAATAAAACGGATTGTTACTTTCGGACAGCGTTGGTTATAGCAACTCAGTACGAAAGCAATCAGTTTAATTCGGGCTTCGAAATTTGAATTTTGACACATTCCGTGGTAAATTAGTGTCAAAATCATGAACGAACGAACGAAACAGGGGGGTTACTCCGAAATACGTCGCTGACGGATCGTCCGAAGTACGGATTCGATTTACGATCAAAACAATGTCAAACCGTAGAGAAAAACGAAAGAAGAAATGTCAAATCACGACAATCCGTCAGCCGAAACGTTAGGTTCGTATTTCGGAGTAGGCCAGCAGATTCGTGATTTTGACACTAATTTATTACGGAAACTAGCTTTTGCCCGCGACTTCGTCCGCGTAGACTGCAAAATAAAAAAAACCGGGCAAGTGACTTAAGACTTTTTAGTACTTTTTAGTGCGCCAGGGTTTTTTAAGTCAGTATTTGCTTTTTTATAAAAATAATTTTATTTCACGATTTTTATTGGAGCCATACAAACTTTATCACGGTACCTAATTCGGTGAATGCGTGTTTTGGTAGGTAGGTATATAGAGCCAAAATCCCAAATCCCCCTCCCCTTCTCCACCCCTTTTCCTCCCCTCTCTTCCTTCTGCTCCCTCCCCCTCCATTTCCCTTTCCCTTTCCCCTCCCCCTTCCACTTCCCCCTACCTTACGTCTTCCCCTTCCTCCCTCACCTACCCTATGCATACTAAGTTTCAAGTCAATCGGGTACAAACATATTTTTCTGCCGTACTTTTCTACCTTTAGTTCCCCCCCTTTTGGGTGTTGATTTACGAAATGATTTTTTATGGGATCAAACTGAAGTAGTACCTACCATATTCAGCTCAGCTTATACCCCAATTATTTAAAATGAATAATCATAACCAATCTCGAGATATGGATGACTAAACATTCGCTGACCCCGCTCTCCCCTTTTCCTTCAAAATATTAAAAACGCTGAAACCCCAGTCTGATTATTTAAAATGAACAATCATAACCAATTGCGAGATATGGATGACTAAACATTCGCTGACCCCGCTCTCCCCTTTTCCTTCAAAATATTGAAAACGCCGAAACCCCAGTTTGATTATTTAAAATGAACAATCATAACCAATTTCGAGATATGGATGACTAAACATTCGCTGACCCCGCTCTCCCCTTTTCCTTCAAAATATCAAAAACGCTGAAACCCTAGTCTGATTATTTAAAATGAACAATCATAATCAATTTCGAGATATGGATGACTAAACATTCGCTGACCCCGCTCTCCCCTTTTCCTTCAAAATATTAAAAACGCTGAAACCCCAGTCTGATTATTTAAAATGAACAATCATAACCAATTTCGAGATATGGATGACTAAAAATTCGCTGACCCCGCTCTCCCCTTTTCCTTCAAAATATTAAAAACGCCGAAACCCCAGTTTGATTATTTAAAATGAACAATCATAACCAATTTCGAGATATGGATGACTAAACATTCGCACACCCCGCTCTCCCCTTTTCCTTCAAAATATTAAAAACGCTGAAACCCCAGTCTGATTATTTAAAATGAACAATCATAACCAATTTCGAGATATGGATGACTAAACATTCGCTGACCCCGCTCTCCCCTTTTCCTTCAAAATATTAAATACGCTGAAACCCCAGTCTGATTATTTAAAATTAACAATCATAACCAATTTCGAGATATGGATGACTAAACATTCGCACACCCCGCTCTCCCCTTTTCCTTCAAAATATTAAAAACGCTGAAACCCCAGTCTGATTATTTAAAATGAACAATCATAACCAATTTCGAGATATGGATGACTAAAAATTCGCTGACCCCGCTCTCCCCTTTTCCTTCAAAATATTAAAAACGCTGAAACCCCAGTCTGATTATTTAAAATGAACAATCATAACCAATTTCGAGATATGGATGACTAAAAATTCGCTGACCCCGCTCTCCCCTTTTCCTTCAAAATATTAAAAACGCCGAAACCCCAGTTTGATTATTTAAAATGTACAATCATAACCAATTTCGAGATATGGATGACTAAACATTCGCACACCCCGCTCTCCCCTTTTCCTTCAAAATATTAAAAACGCTGAAACCCCAGTCTGATTATTTAAAATGAACAATCATAACCAATTTCGAGATATGGATGACTAAACATTCGCTGACCCCGCTCTCCCCTTTTCCTTCAAATATTAAAAACGCTGAAACCCCAGTCTGATTATTTAAAATGAACAATCATAACCAATTTCGAGATATGGATGACTAAACATTCGCTGACCCCGCTCTCCCCTTTTCCTTCAAATATTAAAAACGCTGAAACCCCAGTCTGATTATTTAAAATGAACAATCATAACCAATTTCGAGATATGGATGACTAAACATGCGCTGACCCCGCTCTCCCCTTTCTCGTCAAAATGATTAAAAATACGGAAACCCCAGTCTGATCAATTCAAATAAGCAATCATAACCAATATCGAGATATGGATGACTTATTAAAACATCCCTTGACCCCGTTTTCCCCTTTCCCGTCAAAATAACATAACTCGACCACCCCTATACAAACTTTCACTCCACATTTCACCCCTTAGGGGTTGAATTTCCAAAAACACGAAAGAAATCTAAACACAAACTTTCATTCCCCTATTTTACCCCCTTAGGGGTTGAATTTTCAAAAACCCTGAAATTACTCTTTTTTTATTTTTGAAAAGACACCTAATCACCAATTTAAGTAAGTCTAACTTCAAAAATGACGGAACTTCCATACAAACTTTTATCCCCTATTTTACCCCCTTAGGGGTCGAATTTTCAAAAACCCTGAAACCCATATTTTTTTATTTTTCAAAAGACACCTAATCAGCAATTTTCATAATTCTAACTTCAAAAATGACGAACTTCCATACAAACTTTCATCCCTTATTTTACCCCCTTAGGGGTTGAATTTCAAAAAACCCTTTCTTAGTACACCTCTACACATCAAGACAAACCCACCCTCCAAATTTCAAGTCTCTACGATCAGCGGTTTAGGCTGTGCGTTGTCTGTCAGTCAGTCAGTCAGTCAGTCAGTCAGTCAGTCAATCAATCAGGACTTTGATTCTTATATATTTAGATGAGTGAGTGCTCCAGACTCACGGCTTAGGTAAGAGTCACTGCGCAACATCGTGCTTAAAAAGTTAGAGTCCGGAGTTTATCGTCTAAGTCAATAGTCAAAGCGTTTATTATGTTTAGGCCTAGGCGGGCACTTACAAGTAGTCATTTTACATGTTTTCCTTAAATTCTAGCGCCGGATCGGAAACGCGACCTCGCCTGAGAAGTTTCTACTTGATACCCACATTGCTAATTCAAAGTTAGCAGGTCCTCCAGATTTATGGTTTAAGCAGGCAGTTACCCAGCAGCATCATTCCTGAGGGGTTGGAGTTCAGAGTTCAATGTCTGTGTTTCTATTACTACTTAATTCAAAATCAGCAGGTCCTCTAGACTTACTTCTTAGGTAGGTAGCTTCCCTACGGCATTAGTACTGTGGAGATGAATTCCAGAGTTAACGTCTAAGATTCCGCGTGATACAAAGACCCGCTTAATATTTTTTATACGTAATTAGGAATAAAAAAACTAAATTTCTTGAAGCAAGGAAGATATTAAATTTTGACATGTGGTGCAAGGCAGGTATTTTCTGATTTTAAGTATAGCGACATCTAGTTAAGAAAAACGAAACTTAAGATGGTAGAACGCAGCAATAAAATATTTATTATTATTATTAAAATTAAGATTATGTATTCCAAATAGTGTCGGATCACACACAACGTAGGGCTCCGTAGGGCTCCGCTCTAAATAGACGTATTTCAATAACTAAAACTTATTGTTGGCTAGAATTTCCGTGTGGTCATAAAAATTTACAATCTAATATTTTATAAAAAAATATCCTAGATGTTAAGTTGGACTATTAGTCATATCCATCCCAAATTTCATTGAAATCAATCCACTGGATTCGAAGTTGTGCGTGTTCGAATATTTAGGTAGTTTTTGAATGTTTTGTGTCAACCCTAAACTTTACAAAAAAAAAAAAAAATATGCTAGATGTTAAGTTAGACTATTAGTCATATCCATGCCAAATTTCATTGAAATTAATCCGGTGGATTCAAAGTTGTGCTCTTTCAAACATTTAGAATTTTTAAGTAGTTTTTTGAATTTTCTGTGGCAACCCTAAACATTTTCGAAAAAAAAAGTATCCTAGATGTTAAGTTAGACTATTAGTCATATCCATGCTAAATTTCATTGAAATCCATCCGGTGGATTCGAAGTTGTGCTCTTTCGAAAATCTGAGCAAACATACAAACATACAAACATACCCACAGACAAAAATTCTAAAAATGATAAAAATGAATTCTGCTGGTCAATCTAAGTCCCCCCCACTATTTTTTTTCCAAATATTTCGAATGTACAGACGCGACCAATTTTACATTCTTATTATATGTATAGATGTGTCTAATTTAAAGCACGAATAAAACGGATTGTTACTTTCGGACCGCGTTGGTTATAGCAGGACAGTACGAAAGCAATCAGTTTCGTTCGGGCTTCCAATTTTGAATTTTGACACATTCCGTGGTAAATTAGTGTCAAAATCATGAACGAACGAACGAAACAGGGGGGTTACTCCGAAATACGTCGCTGACGGATCGTCCGAAGTACGGATTCGATTTACGATCAAAACAATGTCAAATCGTAGAGAAAAACGAAAGAAGAAATGTCAAATCACGACAATCCGTCAGCCGAAACGTTAGGTTCGTATTTCGGAGTAGGCCAGCTGATGTTCTGGGTGCGTAATAGGTCCTGGGTTCGTATTAGCAGCGCTTAACTTACGACTTTTTAATATTTGTTTTCAGCTAGCGAAATTGATTTTAATTATTCCGTGTTTATTACACCTACAATGATAATAATTGTAATTGTTTTGAGTCGCAAACTGAATCTGACGCTGTCGTGATTCTCTTTAGAATCACGACAGCGTCAGATTCATAAATTACGTTGTTCATTTGAACATTCATCTTAATTCTCCGCGTTTTATGAACGGCTGCTAACGATTATTTACGAGCTCTTTTATTAAACAGTGCTACTAAGGACTTAGAACTCGCATTTTAACCACCTTGCCTTTTAATTACCTATGGTAACATTAAGCATTATGATTCTCATCGTAGTAATTATTTATCAGACTCGATGGCGCATTGATTTATTTTAATGAATTAAATGAGAAGCTATTCCCTAGTATCGCAAAAAAATACTCCTGTTGTCTTGGTAGAAATAGGTGAAAACATCAATCACACCATTGGTAGGTAAGTGAATACAAGTGGCGATTAAAAAAACATATCATCAACCCCTTTGCGTTTCTTGCCGGAATCGTCCAAAATTTATCGTACAAAACGCAGCTTTAAGGGACCCCGCAGACTTGCTACTTTTTGCATCGGCGATCGGCGATTTAGTCGCTTTTAGTATCGGAGCAGTCGCTGCGTCCGACCGCAGAGAGTCGCCAAAACGCGATGCAGTCGCAAAATCGCCAATCGCCGATGCAAAAAGTAGCATGTCTGCGGTGGCCCTCATAGCTACTTCACGTTGATCTACCGTGAGAGAGATGATTGTGGGTGACATTAAAAGACCTGAAAAAGAACGAAGTTTTGATGGGAGTGGACTTCATCTTGCAATATTACGTTTCAGATAACACTCAAGGCGAGTAGCGGTGACGGACTGGTGCTTTACAATTCTGAGCACGCGAGCGGTGACGGGGACTTCTTCTCGCTGCACTTGAGGGACTATTTCGTTGAGTTTGCGTTTGATCTGGGCGCTGGAATTGCACTGGTTAGGTAAGCAATCAATCCACTATACCAAGACGTCCAAATTCCTTAACACAGCATAATAACCCCCCCCCTCACCCACTCTCCCATCACCCTCTCTTCAACTCCCCTTCAGGTGGGAGTGGGATATAGGGAGGGATAGGGGAACGAAGGTTGGGCTTCCGGCTCTCCCACTCATCGTACAAAACGCAGCTGTAATAGCTAGCTGGCTACTTTACGCCGATCTTCTGTGAGAGGGTGGTACTAATCAGGTCGAGCCAGCCCATATTAAGAGCTGGCAGTCAATTGGCTACAGCCTCTACCACCAATAAAATGCTGTGATATGGACCGCTCACGATCCTTGTTCCTACTTGCGATAAAACGATCCTCACATTCTCTTTGACGACCGCTTGGCGCAGTGGTTCGGATTCGAATCCCGCCAGAGGCGAATTTCGGAAATTTCCTTTTCGTAATTCGTCTGGGTGTCACTGGGATTGCCCCCAGTCCATTGTATGATAGCTATAGTACTAGCGTTGCTTAATTTGGGACTATTCAGTTGCCCTCAAGTTCATAGAAAGTTATGATCGACTTGCAGTGGAATGAGAAACAATATTAGGTCGTGAGGAAACCTACCTATCCCTCGGGATTAGGTAATAGTCAGTTCCTGTATACACGGCGACAAGGTTCACCACCTGTCACGTTGGGTTCTGACTATCTGGTGAAACGTGGGCTTTGAGTTGACTTAATACCTCCACAATGTGGTGGTGTATGGCTACTCAAGCCTCTGACTACCCCCGAATGGGGATAAAAGTCGTGACGTTATATTTTTATTTTTTTATATTAGGTCAACAAATCAACTCATAACCAACATTATAGTTATAACTAAGCTTTCTTATCAATATAGTTTTTAAATTATCAGATCGGTCCATCCGTTGCGATTTCATAACACATTTTACAAAAATGGTTGCACTGTATGTTATTGATTTCTTAGCTCTATAAATCTGCATTCTCAACTAAATTCGTTACGGATCTCCATTACAAATCACATTCTGTTCCTAAAAACGGTTTTCAATATAGTTTTTAAATTATCAGATCGGTCCATCCGTTGCGATTTCATAACACATTGTATATAATGTGCGTGTGACGTCACACGCTTCGTCCGATTGACGGCGCGCTGTACCCGCGCGGGCCGATTACAAATCGCGCGTGAGCCCCATGACGTCACAACAATCGCGCGCGAACTTCGTTAGTAATTTAGCCCATGCTTCGTCAATTTTTGTCGTAGACCAAAAATGGTTGCACTGTATGTTATTGATTTCTTAGCTCTATAAATCTGCATTCTCAACTAAATTCGTTACGGATCTCCATTACAAATCACATTCTGTTCCTAAAAACGGTTTTCAAAACCATTGTAAACTGGCTAAAATCTCTATGAATTTGGGGGTTGGTGTGTAAGTCTGACGATATTTATTTATTATTATTATTTACTTACAGGTCAGCGTACCCTCTAGCGCCCAACAAATGGCACCGCGTGTCAGTGAGCCGCGCTGGGCGGCGCGCGGTGCTGCGCGTGGGCGGTGCGGGCGGCGCGTGGCGCGCCGTGACGTCACGCGGCGGGCGGCGCCGGCTCGCGCTGCACCAGCCGCTGCTGCTGGGCGGCGCGCCGCACCCGCTGCCGCAGAGACTGGCGCTACACACATCCTTCAATGGATGTGTTGGACAGGTCAACTCTCTATTACTCGGTTCCACAGACCAATAAGACATAGACACCGCATAGTCGGGCGCTCGCCTTGCAAACGCCGCTGGGCCAAATCTTCAATTTTTTACCGATTAAAGTTCACTGATCATTAATTTATCACCGTAAATAACATTTTTCATCGTGAATCGTAAATTCCTGGTTATCAATCCTCTGTCGACCGTAAGAATTTAATAATTACCAAGAAAATAATGATTCACAGAGGTAATATCAATGATTACCTTTTGATTCCATCAACAATTGAAATGCATCGTCTTCCAAGTACCACAACTGTTGACGATTGCATTCTCATATAGTCTATATTCTTGGCTTATTTGGTGCGTCCAGATGACTCACATGCCTCGCCCGAGCACTCATAATATGCCATTATGTCGCCCATGAATGTGTTTCCACGTCAAAACTGAGTGCTCGGGCGCGGCATGCGTCTGATATAGACGGCAGCCATTGATATATTACAAACCACTTTAAAATGACACACACTGCATAATAATTTGCACATTTTCGGCTCATATTAACAATACTGGTTTTCTATTTTCAGTTGATAATAAACGATGAACAACTAGCAGTGGTATCGTCCGCGTTGGGAGGACTCAATGTGGACAACTGTGAGGAACCAGACAACAATACTTGCACGTAAGTATTTACCAAAAATACGATACGTCAATAGTACCGTGCGTTAATAGTACCATACGTCAATATGTACCATACATTAATAGTACCATGCGTCAATAGTACCATACGTTCATAGTACCATGCGTCAGTAGAATAAAGCGTCCATAGTCGTCAATAGTACCATGCATTTATAGTACAGGCAGCAACACGTCGCTGAACATTCTCAATTTCTCAAATCGTTAATACTCTTTATGTTACAAACGTTGGTGAACATTGTCAACACCAAACATTAGCCACCACGGATTTCAAAAACCTTTACATTATGGGTTTATCTTAGCAACATATTTACATTTTGTTTAGATAAAGAAAAATTATGAATTTAATGCAAATCAAAAGTGTGCAACCGATTTAAAAAAACTGAGAATGTTCAGTGACTTGTGTTGCTGACCGTACCATACATTAATAGTACGATCCATTAATAGTACCATTCATTAATCAATTATAACTTGCAAAAAACTGGTGCGTACTAACACGAGCTAATTTCATCAACTCTCTTTCCAGTGACAAATCCCTATGCAACGAAACACTAGAAAAAATCCCAGACTACCCACAAAACGCATCAGAGAACAACCCAGACCACAACATCGTCGCGAAAAAGGGCTTTAAAACCAAATACCATAGAGGGAAAGTTAAGAAGCACATTCAACATCTCTACATAGAGAAATATAAGAAGAAGTACTTCATTAGCAAGAAGAATCAGCATTTGGTTGAAAGTTTAGTGAGGGACAATGATGTGTTGGGTGATTCGGAATATGATCAAACGTATATGCAAGTGAAATATTTGGGTGAGAACGATGTGAACTGGGGTGATATGAACACGTACCCAAGCTTCAGCGGAAAGGATAGTTTTATACATATTGATGATGAGGAGACGATGAAAAGGTGAGTTGGTGATGAACTAGTCTTGGTCTTAGTTCGGGCGTCTCACACCACTTGCACCGTGGTGTGAGTGGTTCAGGTAAATAGGTTAGTTTGAATGGGTCCTTTACACTTAAGTGAGCGATAGATTGTGATGAGTCAAACTTTTGAATCATAGGCAATGGCATCTATGGTTCAAAAGTAACTGAAGTCGATACTTCAGTCACTTAGTTGAACCAAATACTTCAGTAAATTAATTGAATCTCAATTGAATTGCTCATGGACTCCAGACACATAATAATAATAATTGAGCCTAAGTCCAGTCACTTTTGAAAGATAAAAGGACTTAAGTTATTTTGAACGAGTTAACCAACGCACTAACAGACCGTTACTAGTACATCTAATAATCGGTTACTGCTCTAATGGACCATTAAGGTGTTGGTGAACTTGGCCCTTAGTTGAATTATTACCTAATGGCCGTCAGTCCCTTAACTAACCATAGTTAATCTAGTAGTAATCGGTGACTATAATTTAACATGAGTACTTGACATCTTTCAGATTGGTCAGCTATTCGCTGGACATCAACATCCGGTTCCGGTCGACGGGCGGCGCGGGGCTGCTGCTGTGGAGCGGCGGGGGGAGCGGCGCGGGCGCGGGCGGGGGCCGCGGGGGGAGCGGCGGGCGGGAGGGGACCGCGCCAGATTTCCTCTCGCTCGCCATTGAGAACTCAGTACTCGTCTTCAGGTGACTATACAGGGTTATTGATAAAACACTAACAACCTTGCAGGGGCGTATTACTGAAATTAATAACAACAACTTTTGTTCTATGACTTTTTACAAAACAACAAATAAATACGCAAAATCACTTTCTAAAATGTATGTTTTTTTTTTCTCATCTAGAGGAAAGCCATGGTACGTGGCTGTATTCAACTTTGCCCTAAAGTACCTAAACGTACCACGGCTATTCTCTAGATGAGCATATTTTCTTGTTTCATACATTTTAGAGTGTGATTTTTTGTTATTTCTTTTTTGTTTTGTAAAAAGTCATACAACAAAAGTTGTTGTTTTTTATGTCGGTAATACGCTCCTGCAAGTTTGTTAGCGTTTTACCAATAACCCTGTACAATTGACATTTCTGCACAAAGCTCCAAAGAGGTCCTACTGCATTGTCACGTATTCAAGTCTCATCACTGGCTCTGACGAGAGCCCACACTTAGGCTCGTATTAATAAATGCATCTCAAAGTTGAGATCGATCTTAAGATGCTGTTTTTGACAGATGTTCCATAGGTACCTACATTAAACTACATCTTAAGATCGATCTCAAATTTGAGATGCATTTATTAATACGAGCCTTATAGCCCCATAGACGGACTGCTCAGAGCAGTCAAGTTGTGGCCGGAGTCGACTTCAACCTGACTGCTCCAAGCAGTCCGTGTATTGCGAATATCAATTTTGTATTGAAACCGCAAATCGCCCAACAGCGACCTCTAGAAGCTGTTGACACTGACTGCTCCAAGTTGTCCGTTTATGAGCCCTTAGCGTAGATCAAGTAACTATTTCAGATTATTTAAAGAGACACACTGATGGGTAGTAATAATAATGATGGTATTAATGTGGCAGGTACGACTTGGGCAGTGGGGAGGTGGTGATCATCGCCAACCATACGAAGGTAGACGATGGCCTCTGGCACCGCGCACGAGCCACCAGGTAATTTCTTATTCCAATTTAGACCAAATTAGTAAGATAAATTTTCCATAGCACTGATAGCTGATTGGTTAAGCACGCGTCTTGCGGGCTTAAGGTCCAGGGTTCGAACCCCGGCTCCCACCTCTGGATTTTTTAAATGTTTATGTGAAAGGTGGGTTAATCGTTAATACCTGGACGCCCAAGGCGAAGATAATGCGAAGATTTAAACACCTTTTAGGTGAAACGTGGTTACAACAAGCCCAAGACAGGGACGCGTGGAGGATAAAAGGAGAGGCCTTTGACCAGCAGTGGGAAACAAAATAGGCTATTTAAAAAAATGCGAATCATAACTTTAATATGATTATCACTTGCTTACGATGAAGGAAACCTGCATGTCTTAGAAAGTTTAACACATTTTTGAAAGACATGTGAAATCCACCAACCCGCACTGGGCCAGCGTGGTGAACTGTTGCCCGATTCCCCCTCGCATTGAGGGAGGCCCGTGCCCAGGAGTGGGACGTTAAAACGGCTGATATTACTACGAATCTTAACTCCTACTAATTCCTCTCCATCCAAAGATTGTCTGGAAGAGACGCAGCTTGCGATAACACCGCCCACTGTACACTGTTTTTGTTTCTTGTTTTGTTTGTCATTGTTGTTTATGTATTTGTTTCCACTGGTGTACAATAAAGTATTATCTATCTATCTAATTTTCCAATACCCACTTACAATGTTGCTTCTGGGATATTTGACGATAGATCTTCTTTTTCTGCTGGATTACTGATAAACGATGTGTGGTTAGGAACCGGCAGGCGGGCGTGCTGGAGGTGGACGGGCTCGGCTCCGTGGGCAAGGTGTCGCCGGGGAAACTGAAGCAACTCAACACAGAGAACGGACTGTACATAGGTGAGTATAGTAGCCGACCAGCATTTGCTTCTTCTTCTTATCGTATGTTTAGTGGCCAACATTGTTAGTTGTTCAAGCCGCCCGAAGGCCTCTGACAAGTCTTAACGACTGCTGCCTAGATGGCAACAACGATGACAACAACGAGACGCTCAGTTCTTATGCCACTTCGTGGTCGTCCATCTCTGACTGACCTTGTTAAGTTATTAAAAGTCAATCAGAAATGGGTGACCATTTAGTGAAATTTGAACTGGTCCGTGATTCGGAGGGCACATAATAAGTCGGTCCTGGTTGTTGTCATCTAGGCAGCAGGTAAGCCTTGTCAGAGGCCTTCGGGCGGCATGAACAACTCTGACACTAGATTGGCCACTAACCATACGATAAGAAGAACAGTCTTATTACAGGCAAAATAGAATGCAGTCTTGGCTAGATTTTGGTCAAAGTCTACGCTGTTCAATTGTTTTTATCTTTTCTCAGGTGGTCTACCGTCAATAGAAATGAACACCATGGGTAAATACAAGACGGGTTTAATAGGATGTGTGTCTCAAATATCTCTGAGCGGCGACTTCGACATCCCGCTGTCTCTGTCCAAATTGCCTCACACGATCACGAACAACGTCGGACGGTGCGCGCCATAGAAACAGCATTCATTTAAATGAACCAGCCTGGTTCATTTAAGTGAATCAAATGTTCATTTGTTATGATTGCGATGGATCGGCGGTTCATTTAACATTAATTTTACATATATTACCTATATCCAAATTAATTTTACAAAGGTTTTTAAGGTTTTTTAAGATATACTAATGTGGATTTTTATTATGCCTATTTAGTTAAATTGTGCAGTTCCAATTTTTAAGACCACAATTATTGTATTACCACAATTAGTCCAATAAAGAAATTTGTATTTATTAGTAAAATACATTAATAAATGAACATTTTAGGTGGGGATTTTTTAATTAATTTGAAATCACATATGTATTTATAAATTTAAATCTCATAAAAAAAAAATTGGCTGATTTATTCAGATTAGCAATTTATTGATATGTAAATGAACCGTTCGATTTCAGACGTATTAGTGTTAGGTGTGTCAACGGATAGTTTCGTATGATTTGTGAACCTCTGGAGTTGTTTTAATTTGAAACCAACGACCAATAACTCCGTACCTACATATCAATGTAAAAATTATATCTCGGAGGCAATAAAAATTTTATCAACGACGTTTGCTATAATCTCAAAACTGATAAGGCATGTCTACAACACGTAAGTACATGCCGCACGAGGCTGCTTACCCACATGCCTCTCAAAGCACGCTCGGTTGCCTCAATCGCATGCCGTATGCAATGCCATATGCAAATGGCAAGACAACCTACGCTTCAGACAGAGATGGGTAAACCCGAGCAATCAGTTTGACATCGTTCTGTCTCATGACTAGGCCAAACTAGGCGAGGCAAATGACATCGCTCGGGGAAGCAGGGCGAGGATATGCCTTGCGCGGAATGTCAAACATCGCGAGGCAAAGCTGCTTCGCGCGGCATGCGCGTGTTATGGACATGACTATTTGATGTTCATTTATTTACTAATTTACAAATTACTCTAGTCAATTTAGCGTAAGTGGATTGCGGGTTACTGAATATTATCTGAGCATTTACTGGGCGATAGGTTTTGGAGAAAAAGTTGACCTTAGATTGATAAATTGGTCTCCACGAGAGCGCGAAAGATGAAGCCTCCGCACTAGTAAAATGAATCAAATACTACGCCAAAGTCGTACTTCATTACATCTGACAGCAACAAATGTAAGAAAATGGGATGCCAAGACGATATTTAGTTGCGGGATTTTTAGCTACTTTAACTGTCTGTCTTAGATAGGGCATACAATAATATTACAATACATACATACAATAATATACATACATACAATAATATGCAGGCGACAAGCGCAACGCGCTAGCGACTAACGAATGTAAAATTAATAGTAGAGTTACTGTTTCAAGCAACAGTTGCACAATACTTGTTGCCCAGTAAATGCATTCCTAAATAAATGTAATTAATACATTTCAAACCCTTCGTTCTCCCATCCAAGTCTACTTTCAATTATTTTTCCATAATCGATGGAATAACTTTTCAAAGTGCTTTACTATCTAGTAGATAAAAAAAAACTATTTGTAATGTTATATTAAATTAAATTTTAGTCGTACGGTGGTTTGCACGCAATATCATTTTGTAAAGAATTTAATTTCATTTATTCTCATTTACAAATAAATAGGTAATCACAATTTGTTATAATGTGAGTGTATTTTATATATAGTTCAATAAGTATACATAGCGTTTGTATATCGGAAAATTTTTCATATGGACGTGGATTTAGAGGATTTGTAAGTAGAGATAACAATAGATAGCATAGATTAATTATTAGTTTCCACGGACGCTCCAACTAGATACAGCCCGAACTGACGTGCCGCGACGATATGTTGCCGCATTTTTGGAACGATTTTTCTTAGTAGGGCGGTATCTAGTTGAAGCGCACGCGCGAAACTTTATAAATCTATGGTTTGGAGTTATTATGTGAGCTTTTTATATGGAGTCAGACAAACTGAGCAGTTTTATTTATTTGAAATCGAAGTAATAAACTTCACTAAATTGCAGGATAAATGATAAAACCAGCGAAGTGTAAATATTAAATCTACGTATCTCTATAAATTGGTTAAACAATTAAATTTTGGCACCAACCAGCCACATGAAGAAACTAGCTTGATTGCTATCAATGAAAACTATGTCTGAGCAAAAATTACTAAGAGTCTGTTTCATAATGGTCAGATAACTTTAACCCTTTTTGACACTTCCCTTCAGCTTAGCAACGTGCACGAAAACCTTTGGTATTGCAAGCATCTAAAGGCTACGGTAAATGCTTAAGATCAGGCGGGCCGAACGCTTGTTTGCCACCGTAGTCAAATAAAAAAGACATAAACATTTGTAAACGCCATATTTAGCTAGTGGATAAGAGTTAGGTATCTGAGGATTCTAAAAGCCCTAAAGATTATTCGAACGAATAAAATTGTTCAGCAAATCGTCGGACTAAACGTTAGCCTACTTATCTTTATTTCGCGATTTGCTTTGCTTCGTGACGACGAACAAACTTAGCACCAGTCTAGGAATAATTATTATAGTCAATAGAGTATATTATCGGGTAGTTATTATAAACGCGCTTTGTATGTATTGAGGATATTGGAGTGCTGTTCAATTGTTCAATGAATGATCGCCATTGCTCTGTGTGAAAACGAAAGATATAAACCAAATAAGTTGATTTATAATAGAGGAAGCTCCGTTACTCTGTGGCCCGTATTAATAAATGCATCTCAAAGTTGAGATCGATCTTCAGATGCAGTTTTGGCGTTTAATGTATGGAACATCATGGTCAGTTCCTGTATACACGGCGACAAGGTTCACCACCTGTCACGTTGGGTTCTGACTATCAGGTGAAACGTGGGCTTTGAGTTGGTTAATACCTCCACAATGTGGTGGTGTATGGCCACTCAAGCTTCTGACTACCCCCGAATGGGGATAAAAGTCGTGACGTCATATTTATTTATATTTATTTTTGTATGGAACATCTGTCAAAAACAGCATCTCAAGTTCGATCTCAATTTTGAGATCGATTTATTAATACGGGCCTTAGAATGTTTGGAGATCAGATTATCGGACTAAATCGGACGTCTATTGAACCCTATGTGTATTGTTTCATTACAGAAAGGGTTTTTGACATGCAACGAATGATTAATGCAATTCCAGGACAAAGGAAAATAACAATCACATATTGAATAATGATGACAAATGAGTAGGTAATGATGACAAATCAACTCAATTACGCAAGTTCTGAATAATAATATGCAATCCTCATTAAATAATTGAAAAGCATTTAATTATCCTATTTACTACCCTATAGGCCCTTCTTAGGGAATTCATTTGACACCAATAATTTTTGTCAATTAAAAAAGTTTCACAGGGTGTGGAAATTATTAAATAATAAATATCTACATATCTTTATTGTGGTCTCGTATAAATCAGTTCATTTAATTTGCATAACAATTTAAATGTACTTAAATGTAAATTCTATTAAATGCCGCCATAAACGGACTCGGAGCAGTCAGTGCCGACAGCTGCAAGCGGTCGCTGTTGGGTGATCTACAGTTTCAATACAAAATTGACATTCACAATACACGGACCGCTTAAGCAGTTCATTCACAGTCGCAGCTAAAAATACAGTCGGCGTGCGGTTGAATTTTGCCGTGCTGCCGGCAGCAAAGAGCTGCGGTTCGTGTACAAGTACAAACACAACAGCACAACAACTGCTTGGAGCAGTCGTGTTGAAGTCAACTCCGACCGCAACACGACTGCTCTCGCACAGATGGTCTCGACTGCTCTAAGCAGTCCGTCTATGGCCGCCCTAAAAAGAACAGATGAAGCAGAATGTGCTGTTAAATGAATGCTGGATTTTATATGAATTTGTTTAACGTTCAAAGCTTGAATGCGATTTTTAATACACAGTTTTAGGTATCTACCGGCCGCTTTTGATATGAGGATATTGTAAAGAGCAGTATACATCGTGTTGAGCTGTCGCCGCCACTGGTAGTTCTTGTGACATAGCTTAGCGTTAGTTTTGTATGTGGAACCTGTCCGATGTATTATACGCCGTTATTTGTACAAAATTATATCAATAAAAATATAATTAAAAATGTGCGAGCTTGTTTCATTGTTAAGTAACTATTTAGGGACAGTTCAGACGGAGCGGAAAAATGCGACGTCGCGTCGCGAGCGTGCGCAGTCGCGAACATGCGCGAACCGACTATAGGCTATGGTGATCATGGTCTTATTTTTAATGGAGCCAGTAAATTGCTCGCTTTGTTTTCCGTTCTTTCTGAACTGACCCTTAGGGTACTATCTTGAAAATAAAGGAAATACTTAGGTACCTATTATGTACAAAAAAATGTTGAGGATTTTTCTTAGAGAAAGTGGGTCCCTAACTAAGAGGCATTTTGTCAAAGTTCTGTTAAAAGCCCTCTGTCCCTCTGTCCTACTGCCCTTCAGGTCGGCAACGTGAGAGCGATACCTTTGGAATACCAGGCTGCGGTAACTGCTTAACATCAGGCGGGCCGTACGCTTGTTTGCCACCTTAGTCACAAAAAAACGTATCTACTGTTAGGGCCTCCGCACACTAGCTACTTTTAGCATCGGCGACCGGCGATTTTGTGACGTATCGATGCTGCGTCGCGTTTCTTCGAGCGCGAACGAGCGAGACGCAGCATCAAAATCGCCGATCGCCGATGCTAAAAGTAGGTAGTCTGCGGAGTCCTTAGCTAAAATAATATTATTAGGTTAGTTTTGGCTTGTGTTATACTACAATATCTTTCCCTTAGATGCCGTGGGACACCTGTATACAGGGTTAGTGGTAAATCACTAACAACCTTGCAGGGGCGTATTACGTACATCAAAAACAACAACTTTTGTTCTATGACTTTACAAAACAAAACTAAAATTACATAAAATCACACTCTAAAATGTATGAAACAAGAAAATATGCTCATCTAGAAGATAGCCGTGGTCCGTTTAGGTACTTTAGGGCATAGTGGAATACAACCACGTACCATGGCTTTCTTCTAGACGAGAAAAAAAAACATACATTTTAGAAAGTGTTTTTTTGGTATTTTTTTTGTTTTGTAAAAAGTCATAGAACAAAAGTTGTGGTTGTTTTTGATGTCAGTAATACGCCCCTGCAAGGTTGTTAGTGTTTTACCAAAAATCCTGTATAATAGGTACGTTTGCCTGATAATACAGGCTTACGTCAAGTTTGAGGACCACAGAAAACTTCTTGTTTGTGAGACTTACGGCCGAATAGGTACTCAAAGGCTACTTAAATATTTAAGTCGCACTTGGCAGTTTGAGACGTCGTTAACTCTCATTTTTGTATCGCGCGTCAAAGTTAAGCAGCTCTCAAATTTAAGTTGCGTGAATTTTTTTTAAGTCTTAACAAGCTATTTTAAAGAAAGAGTGAATTGAATTGATGTAACATTTAGGTATTTTGATTAATGCAAATAACTAACCATTACAATCTTAGTTTCAAACGTTGAATCACCTTCAGTCACAGCCACCGGACACCGGAATAGGTAGTAATTAACTATCGTAATAAGGAAACTTATACTGCAAAGTAATGTGGTTTTGACGGCGCCCGCGCAACGGTGACTCAGTGAGAACTCACTTGTTTTGCGTGAAAACCCGACTCAAACCGATAGGACGCTTGTCATCGGTTTACTAATATCTTGACACGGTCCATAGTCCGTACTTTAAAAGTTAAGAAGGTAAAGATAAAACTAGATGACTGTGAGTGACTATTATAGCCGCTGCGCGTTTTAAAGGTCACAGGCAGCTCATTAGGCCCACCCGGCACTCGACCAGCACCACGTCGTTACTCTGCGTTCACTCGTCGACAAGTGGTCCACGAGTTGACGCCGCGTTGTCACCAGTAACTCACTCGCGGGCAGCGCGCAGTCCTTTTGGGACCCGTGCTTCGGCAATGCGCAGTCAACGCAAGGCAAGCATGCGAGTACGACAATGTAGTCATGACAATAAGGTACGACATTGTTGAATCGCAATAAGAGTTCGTGGTAAGCCCCCAGGTGGATCTAATGAAATATGACCTTAACCATCCGCCATCAATCATCAATAGGTATTGATGATTGACTTTTACTACAGATAAAAGTAAAGATAAAAGTTACAGGTGCATTTCGTACGATGAGTGAGAGAGACGGAAGCCCAACACCTTCCCCTCCCTCTGTCCTACTTCCCTTCAGGTCGGCAACTTACGAGCGATGCCTTTGTTATGGCAAGAATTTATAGACTACAGTAACTGCATAACATCAGGCGGACTACGCTAGTTTGCCACCGTAGTCACATTAATAAAAAAATACTTGAAGCAAATTGGTACCGAAACTTTCGAATCACTGACTATAGATAAGGCTCCATTGGCGTACACGGTCCGCTTCCCCCCATTGAGAATGTATTCAACACAGCCAGCCAGCCAGTCGCTAAACCCCACTCTCGAAGGCAGACGTGCTGTCCCCAACGAAAACAAAATCGAACACAAAAAAACTTTTAACACAACGAAAACTCGTGAAATCTCAAACAATAAAACAATTTCGTTAACTAAATAACTTTAACAACTGATTAAGTGATATTAAATCAGTTTGTAGGGAATTATTTAACTGTTGGATTGACAAAAACAAATAACTGTTGGTGTCTCGTGTGAGAACGTAGTGATTTGTGTGAAATTAATCATTTTATTCATGAACAGTGTTTAGAAACTTGTGTTAAACGTTCGGAGACCGTGAATCGAAACCTTGTGGGACCGGTTTACAGTGAGTATCGAAAGTAAAAGTTTGTATGCGTACGCACCGGGAATATCAATTGTGAGAGTTTACAACGCAATGCTCTTTTATAAATATACATGTCATATAGCCGTATTACAACCCTTTTTAGGTAGGCATTAACTTATTCTGCTGACTGCTTTATACCGTTAAGTAAACCTTACAAGTCCTTGGAAAGACGTGTGAAGTTCGTCAACCCGCACTGAGCTGAATTAATAAATACCTATCGCCAGACTTACACACTTACTGTATGGTCCCAAACTAAGCAACGCTTGTACAATGGCTACCATACAGTGGACCCAGCCCAGGGCAAATTACGAAAAGGTTGTTTCCAAAATTTGCCTCTGGTGGGAATCGTCCCTGCGTCAAGCGGTCATTTCCCCCTCACATTGAGGGAACTTAGGCACGGTAATAATATAGGCTAGGTCCCTATTGCATTCTATTGCAAGACGTACTGCTGGCTATAGGCCTCCCCACACTCGCATCCATCACCTTCCCGTAACGCGTGCGATGTCGGCGGTCCAACTTTTGTGTGGCATCCTGCACACGACATTCCAGAAATATTCGACCTTATCTCTGCCCCTTCGGCAAAATTGAGGTCAAGAGCAAACCCATTTTAATTAAAAAAAAAAAAAAAAACTTTCTGCCCCGTTAGACCGGCTAGTAACCGGCTAGGGGCGGCAAATTTAACAGGGCAGTCGTTGGATTATTTGTTAACACGTACTTACTTATAATTAAGGCGAAGTACGTAAATAAATACAAGATAGATGGGCAGGAGGGAGGGGCAGCACAAAGGGAAGAGGCACACATAAAAAAAAAAAAACTGGCACTGGTTTGAACCGGTATTGTGCCGCTTTTCACTACGTGTAAAGGTTGCAATTAACCCATGCGAAGCAGGGCGGATCGCTAGTAACATTTTAAGCAACGGTATTTAGAATAGTACGTGCCTAAACAATTAAAATAATGGTCATTGCAAGTCCGTGACCGTAATTTTGGTTGCAAAATTCTACAAACAAGCCTGACGAATTTAATTATTTCGTTAATAATGTAATGTAATGTAACGTCACGACTTTTATCCCCATTCGGGGGTAGTCAGAGGCTTGAGTGGCCATGCGCCACCACATTGTGGAGGTATTAACCAACTCAAAGCCCACGTTTCACTAGATAGTCAGAACCCAACGTGACAGGTGGTGAACCGTGTCGCCGTGTATAGGAACTGACTATTACCTAATCCCGAGGGATAGGTAGGTTTCCTCACGATGTTTTCCCTCACCGTTATTATTTCGTTACTTACCTTTTAATCTATTTTAATAATTAAATACAACAACAGATCTCTGATGACTGCGTCATCACGAAAACCAAGACCTGATTAAATTCAATCTTAAGCCGCACCTAAGATGTTGGGAAATCCAAATCAAAATTTGAAAAAAAAAAAATTGTGCTCGTCCAAAAGAGGCGAGCGTCGCGTCCGATCAATCATGACATTATGTGACTGCTCGGGCGCGCCGCCTGCATCATGTAGACGCAACCAATCAACTGTAGTGTCATAACCATGGACCAATTACTAAGGGGACTGGGTCTAAGCAACTCGGCCGAGTGGTCGGCCGAGTACGAACATCGACATAAAACGAAGCGAGTAGTTCAGCTATTTACCGGTAGATAGATGCCACGCATCCCGGGAAAATGACCACGCGCTGTTTCATGGAGATATCTACTAAGAACGTCTCTTCTAATTAAAATCTCTATGGTCATAACACAGTGCTGTGTCAAGAAGTTTCTATGCGGTGGCATGCAGGTAGGTATATGAGTTTATTACTTAGTAGGTACTTACATTCATGGTACTAACCTGTGGTTATAGTACCTACTATAGTTACCTGACATAAGTAACATGTACTACTCTACCTAGTTACGTATACTGTGTGCGAACCATGACGTATTATATTATAGACCTGACATACACAAACATTACTGCTCTAAAACATAGAACATTAAATTAAACCATACCTACATATTAATTAATACAAGCCATTTACGTCAGACCTGTTGCTAGAAAGAGAGATATATATATACACTGTAGCGTTATTAGCTACATAATCAATAGCGCGTGTGCACTCGTGCAGCCGCGACGCTGGGTGGCGGGTGACTAAGGGGATATCGGGTAGTTACCTTGCATTGATGTCGCCAAATAAGCACGTTAAGTCGCATCTAAAGTTTTAATACATCTTTGGTGCGAACGCGGTATTTAAAAAGCTACAAACACGGTAGTCGTTGCGTTGGATTGCGTGAAAATTGGAACGATCCGGTAATAAAATAACCAGGTAGGTACTTATTTTGTTAGTACCTATCGTATATTTTACTCATGATTTCGCTCGCATGAAATAATTTGTAGAATAATTACCCTATTTAAGTACAACCTTTAAAAATACCTATTCGGTAGTTAACTCGTGAGAAATACAAACAAAATACAGGTTCAAAACGTTGGTACTTACTGGTATAACAGTCGCCAGCACATCGCGCCGCCATACACGGACTGCTTGTCGACAGCTGTAGAGCAGTTGGTTGCAGTCGACGGCATCGACCGCCCGCCGACTGCTTGAGCGGTCCGTGTATGGTGAATGTCAATGTTGTATTGAAACTGCGGTCGACTGCAACCAACTGCTCTTGAGCTGTCGACAAGCAGTCCGTGTATGGCGGCACTAATTCAGTATCTAAATGTTTTAGTGTGTTAAATTGTAGTGATTTCACAACAACAGATTTGGCACCAATATCAATGCTAATATTTATATTATTATTTTAGTGCGCACTAGTACCTACCTAAGATAACTAATTTAGCATGAATAAACATTTTGAATGTTTTTCTCAAGTAAGTACATAATATTTTGCCAGACCTTACTCATCTACATAACAATAGTTATGTCAGACCTTTAAGGCGGTTTCACACACGACCGATGCGATCATGACGCAAGCACGTTCTGATAATTACGACAAATTGTTTGTACAGTTGCGTAGCTCAGCCTTATTTAGTAGGTCGAATAACTGTTACACTACATTACACACGGCATAGATGACAACGGTTCTGTCATACTTTGACAGATTTTGACCGTTTCGCACCCGAATATGGTCAAAATGTATGTACAAATCGCTGTATGAATGACGCGAATACAGGGAGATTATTACAGCCGGGACCATTTCGTTCGTTCGTTTTTGATTTGGACACTAATTTACTATGGAAATGTGTCATGATTCAAAATTTGAAGCCAAAATTAATTTGCTTTCGAACCCAGAAACGATATTTAACTCTGAGACATCACTGACTACAATAAGAGCTTGTTTCAGAATCGTCAGACAAATTTTATCCACCATATACCAAAATATGGCGTTTTTACAGTTTTATTTCATAAAATGTCATAACGCCATATTTATTTGGAATTATCTGTCGATTCTACAACAGGCCAATAGGGTCTCAAATTTGAGCTGTATTTAAGTACAGTACTATTTAGTAAGTACAGGTACTTATTCTGTATAAAAGTTTTTTTTTTAAGTAAAAAATGCTTCTACCGGGAAATTGACCGTCCGTTCCGACCGACACGGTCCGGTGGAGTGTGAACTGTTGTATCCTGTCACTTTGTTCCTATCGCGGGGTGACGCATTCGCCAACTCGCAAACATTTACGAACGAGAGTGTATACTATCTTTTAATGCCGTTTAATTGACTTTTGTTGATATAAAAGGTGTTTTATTGCTGAAGTCTTAAATGTTGTTATCGCAAGGGAACTACCGAACAATTTAATGTGTTTCCTGTCTCAATTTAAATGTATTTTGTACCTGTCTGTGTGGTAAGAGGCATTAATAATAACAAGGGCGTGTCGGACTCGCACATAAAGGGTTGTACCACCGTAGAGTAAAAACGTCAATAATATCAAGATTGTCTATGGGGACCCCTTTATTTAGCAATTTTATTTTATTTTTAGTATTTGTTGTTGTAGCGGCAACAGAAATACACATTCTGTCTCAATTTCAAGTCTCCACCTATTACGGTTCGTGAGATACAGCCCGCTGACAGACGGACAGCGTAGGCTGAGTAATAGGGTCCCATTGGCACCCTTTGGATACGGAACAATGTATAGTACCTAACTGGCATAATAATTTTATAATTTAATTCATAATTCGTTTTTCTATTTATTATTTTATCTTTTCTTTAGTTGTAGTTTTTAATATAGTTCTTGTTGTATGTAAGACTAGCTTTTGCCCGCGACTTCGTCCGCGCAGAATATAAATTTAAAAAATCCCGTATCCCGTATCCGTTTCCTGTATCACGCATCTCACATCCCATATCCCGTATCCCGTATCCCGTATCCGTATCCCTATCCCGTATACCGTATCCCCTATCCGTATCCCCTATCCGTATCCCGTATCACGCATCCCACATTCCGTATTCTGTATCTCGTATCCCGTATCCCGTATCCGTATCCGTATCCCGTATCCCGTATCACGCATCCCACATCCCGTATGCCGCATCCCACATCCCGCATCCCATATCCCGTAACCCGTATCCCGTATCACGTATCCCATATACAAAATCCCGTATCCCATATCGCGTATCCCGTATCCCATAGCCCGTATAATTTTCAAAAACGCTATTATTATTATTTTTTTAAAAGACACTTAATCACCAATTTTCTTAATTCTAACTACAAAAATGACGGACTTCCATACAAACTTTCATCCCTATTTTACCCCCTTAGGGGATGTATTTTCAAAAACCCTGAAATTAATATTGTTTATCTTTTAAAAGTCACCTAATCACCAATTTTTATAATTCCAACTTCAAAAAATGACGAACGTCCATACAAACTTTCACCCCCTATTTTAACCCCTGAGGGTTTAAATTTTCAAAAAAGATAAATTATTATTTTTAGTACGTAAAAAGAAACCTAAACACAAATTTTCATTATGCTAACCTCAGAAATGACGAACTTCCATACAAACTTTCGTCCCCTATTTTACCCCCTTAGGGGTTGAATTTTCAAAAACGCAGCAATTCAAGTTTTTTATTTTTAAAAAGGAACCTAAACACCAATTTTCATAACTCTAACTTCAAAAATGACGAACATCTATACAAACTTCCCAACTAACTTTCATCCCCTATTTTACCACCTTAGGGGTTGAATATTCAAAAACGCCGAAAACCATATTTTTAATTTTTAAAAAGACACCTCAACACAAATTTTCATAATTCTAACTTGAAAAATGACGAACTTGCATACAAACTTTCATCCCCTATTTAACCCCCTTAGGGGTTGAATTTTCCAAAATCGCTTCTTATTGCTTGTCTACGTCACAAAATATATCTACTATCCAAATTTCATGTCTCTAACTTCAGTAGTTTCGGCTCGGCGTTGATGAGTCAGTCAGTCAGTCAGTCAGTCAGTCAGTCAGCATTTCCCTCTTTATATATTAATAAGTATAAGTATAAGTATAAGTATAGATTAAAGTAGTGATGAATCAATAGGTTGAATGCGTCAATGTAATACCTACTTTACAACCTCTTTTTAATCGCAGTAGAAGTATTATGTATTACAATATACTAACATGTATACAAATAAATATTAAAATTGAAGTGTATGTCTGTTATGTCAAAGTAACAGCTTTTTACTTAATGCATACGAATGTACCTATTCACCCACGGTAATTATAAAAAGAAAGAAATTTTAAAAAATTGTGTCTGTCTGTCTATCTATCTGTCTGGATGTGTGTTCCGGCTAATCTCCGAAACCGCTGGACTGATTTTGACGGGACTAGCGGATAAGGAGTAACTTAGGCTACTTTTATATCAGAAAAAATATTAGGGTTCCGCGCAAACAAAAACATTAAATTCCACGCGGACGTAGTCGCGAGTAATCTTTTCAGAAATGTACGCGTACGAAGTCGCGGGCGCGGTTAGTTTATAATAAATACATAAACGGTAACATAGATACTTAAATAGGAAAATAACATCGACAACACTTTCAAGGTGGTAGAGCCAAGCTGTAGCCAATTGACTGCAGCTCATAAACGGGCTGGCTCGACCGGAGTAGTACCACCCTCTCACAGAAGATCGACGTAAAGCAGCTATTACAGCTGCGTTTCGTTCGATGAGTGAGAGAGCCGTAAGCCCACCCCCCCCTCCCCCTCCCTCCATCCCAGTCCCCTTCAGGTCGGCAATGTGCGAGCGATGCCTTTGGTATTGTAAGCATCTATAGGCTACGGTAATTGCTTAACATCAGGCGGGCCCTACGCTTTTTTGCCACAGCAGTCATATAAAAAAAAACATACGGTTTCAATAGAGAACCTTCTTTTACGGTGAAAACATTGCTACTGTACTAACGTAAAATCTAAAGAAACAAGTCTACTACAAAACCTGCTTAAATGTTACAAACAGAAAATACTAACCTGGGGGCTTACCACAAGCTCTTATTGCGATTCAATTATAGGAACGTTTTAACGACGTTTTAATGACGTTTCTTATTGTCATGACAATAAGGTACGTCATTGCACAAAAAGTCGCTGAAACGTTAAAACGTTCCTGTAATTGAATCGCGATAAGAGTTCGTGGTAAGCCCGCTGAAGGAGAAACTCAGCCGTTCTATTATCCTCATCGATACAGTCACAACAAAAAGCATTCGAGCATTCGAACAAAGAATTCGCGTTTCATTTTACCGTGAACAGTGGGTACAGTCGCGACAAAAAGTGCATTTCGATTAAAGTTGTACAAAGCGTCGTCGTATCGCGTGAAGGCCGCCTTTGTCACGCCACCTGCCGCCAATTTCCAGTGTCAATGACACAGATTGTTTGACAATTAACTGTCATTGTCACGTAAGAAGATATCATGGGATGGACAGAAGCAAACTCCTCGTGCTATTGATGTATTATTTTAGTAGACATGGTCTTAGAACATGGTACTCTTAAGGGGGCGTCCATAAATTACGTGAGGTGATTTTGGAGATTTTTCGACCCCCTCCCACCCCCTCTAATCTCACGTGAGATTTTTCAAAAGCTATATTCTAGAGGAGAAGCATGTACTAATTAATTTAACAAAAAAGTTAAAGTTAAGTTTAGTTAAAAAAAAAAAAACAAAAACTTAATTTAACCCAGTTTTCTTGCAATTTTACACTGTTTCTTGCGGTAAAAAAAATTACGTGAGATTTGCCGAGACCCCCCCTCTCCCCCACGTGAGATTTGGTGAGATTTTGCTCGACCCCCTCCCCCCCATAAATGCCTCACGTAATTTATGGACGCCCCCTAACTACTTGTTTAGATATATTGGTGGTAGAGCCAAGTTGTAGCCAATTGACTGCAGCTCATATACCTAAGTATATGGGCTGGCTCGGCCGGGTTAGTACCACCCTCTTACAGAAGATTGGCGTAATGCGGCTAATACAGCTGTGTTGCGCATACGCATAATGAGTCACCCCCCCTTCAGGTAGCAACGTGCGAGCGATGCCTTTGGGATTGCAAGAATCTATAGGCTAAGGTAACTGCTCAACATCCGATGGGCCGTAGGTATACTTATTTACCACCGTAGGGCCGGGCCCCATTAGCGCGTTGCGTTGCGTCGTCGCAAGATTTTCTACTGGTGCATCACCCTCCCCAGCTTCGTCTCTCGCCCGTCTACCCTTTGATCCGTTGCGACGACGCAGCGCAACGTGCTAGTGGGGCCTCGCCCGAAGTCGCATAAAAAAACGAATTTCGTCATCCAAGTAAGACCTTAGAATTTGTCACAGGGTCACATTGAAAAGTGTTTGAACTTCGGACGCGTATAACAAATTTTAATGTCAGAAGCATAGATTTATAAAAGTTTTGCGCGTGCGCTTTAACTAGATACCGCCCTACTAAGAAAAATCATTTCCAGAAATGCGGCAATTTATTTTCGTTGCGGCCTGTCAGTTTCATACAATGGTTGCTTTCAGATGTACTGAAGTATTCAACATTTTGCGTGGTATCAGTTGCCGCATTTTATTAGTGCGCATGCTCCTTCTAGTTGGAGCGCCCTCGCGGAAACTAAAATTAATCTATGGTCAGAAGGTTTTTGGCCAATCAAATCCGGTTTGAGATTAGATCACCAATTTGTACTAGCCTTATTTCGAGCTAATAGTTTTGGACTAAGGTGTCAAGCAAGCGTACGGACGTAAATTTCATAAACTTCCTTTAAACACTGTAGAAGTTATGATACTTTAACAGACTGGGACGGACGGACGGACAGGTAGGGATCTTATAAATTAGGGGGCGTCCATAAATTACGTGAGATGATTTTTGGGATTTTTCGACCCCCCCTTCCCCCTTGGTGAGATTTCGTGAGATTTGCTCGACCCCCTCCCTCCCCCCATAATCTCACGTGAGATTTTTCAAAAGCTATATTCTAGAGGAGAAACATGTTTTACTTAATATAACGAAAAAAAATTAAGTAAAAGATAAACTTCAGTTTAGTTTAAAAAAAAAACTTAATTAAACCCAGTTTTCTCGCAATTTTACACTGTTTCTTGGGGTAAAAAAAATTAAATTACGTGAGATTTGCCGAGACCCCCCTCTCCCCCACATGAGATTTGGTGAGATTTTGCTCGACCCCCTTCCCCCCCATAAATGCCTCACGTAATTTATGGACGCCCCCTTATGCCCTTCGTGTTCTGAGACGTAATTGTTTTTTTTTGTTTATTGACCTTGGTCGGTGATGGCAAAAAACAATGCTATAACCGCAAACGCCTGCGGCTCCGCTCAAGGTTCACCAGTTTATAATGTACGGGGAGACAGTATCACGGTATATGAATATCTACACTAATCTTAAACGACTAATATCATAAATGCGAAAGTAACTCTGTCTGTCTGTCTGTTACGTTTTCACGACTAAACTGCTGAACCAATTTTGATAAATTTTGGTATAGAGATAAACTGGACCTTGGAGACGAACATCGGCTACTTTTTGTTGCTAAAATAAAACTAAAAGGGCGTGAAATAGGGGATGAAAGTTTGTATGGGATACCAATCATAAATGTGAAAATTTGGATGTGTGTTACTCAATTACGCAAAAACGGCTGAACGGATTTGGATGAAATTTGGCACACAGATAGTTTATTACCTGCGTTCTATAGTCAATGCGGACGAAGTCACGGGACCAGCCAGTCTGATAAACCTTGCAAAAGTTGTACATGCATGACGAACAAACACACATCGCGTTCACATATTACAAGATGATGATTTCGTCACACGCGACTTTCTCCTTGTATGTACGTGGAAACATTATTTATGAGCGGATTTTGTCTGGCAAACTACCTATGTATAGCATTCATACTTAGCGCCCGTTTCAGGAAAACATACGATCCGTGATCTCGTTTCGTGACTTCGCAGTCATAAATCCCTAAAAATACCTTTAACAAAGGCCTAATGAAAATAGAATGCGGACATGTCCAGTTCCTTGAAGAGTTGACTAAGAATAGTGCAGACCTTGGTCGGCCGAGCGAATGTGACAATCCTTTCCAATCACCAGACCTCTGTGGCTACAATCACCAATACTTCAGAACTTTTTAAATCACTCACTTGTTGAACGGAGTTATTTGTAACGTCACGACTTTTATCCCCGTTCCGGGGTAGTCAGAGGCTTGAGTGGCCATCATACACCACCACATTGGGGAGGTATTAACCAACTCAAAGCCCACGTTTCACTAGATAGTCAGAACCCAACGTGACAGGTGGTGAACCGTTTCGCCGTGTATACAGGAACTGACTATTACCTAATCCCGAGGGATAGGTAGGTTTCCTCACGATGTTTTCCCTCACCGTCAGCGAACTGTAAATTATGCACATAGATGAAAATTCATCCATTGGTGCATGCCCCACCGGGGATCGAACCTGGGACCTTCTGATTGTTAGCGTTTTTTCCGTAGTCGGGTTTTATTATCTTTTCAAAGCTGTCACCCTTCAGAGAACGTCAACGCGACCCGAGGTGATAGGGACGCAGCCAAAAGCCCCAAAACCAATGGCCACTCGCTTTCTGACACCACTAACACCGTTTAACGCTCTCCCCAATCCTTTTTACTGTTTGTCCAAACAGTATTACAGTTTAATAATTATTTTGGTCTCCAAGTCCCTTCACTGTAGGTATTTGTAGGACTGATGTATGTATCACAGAGTAAAGACTAAATACAGAGGTGCCCTTATTAGATATATGTGTGAAAAAAAACGTCATTGTTTTTTCATTTTCATTGTTCTATCTACCGGTAAATAGTTGAACTACTCGCTTCGTTTTATGTCGATGTTAATACTAGGCCGAGTTGCTTAGGGCCAGTCCCCTTAGTAATTGGTCCATGGTATGTACCTACCTACTTAAAGAATCCTTGGTATTTATTTTTTAATAAGGGCTTGTTTCAGAATCGTGTGTTAACTCTTATTCATATATAGAATATCTGTCAGATGCCATTTTTATTTGGTGGATAAAAGTTATCCGACGATTCTGAAACAATTCCAAAATCTTGGATATCTCTGACATGTTTACTATTATAATACCTACTTGTTCGTAATGGTAAGGCAATAAGATCTTTGAACAGCTGTGTTTAGTGTTCTCAACATGTGACCTTAGCACGTTACAGTACGCTGACTCATATCAACGACGTGGGAATTTCGTCAAATAATTACTACACCTACTATCATAGTGTGTTTATACGTATACTACGTAGGTCAAGACATCACCAAGAAAGGACAAGTGACAGTCCAAATAGTAAATCCTAATAAACGAAGTCCATGGAGGCATAGTAAGGACACAGTAGGTACAACTCAGTTTTTCGCGGAAAATAAAGTTGAAATCATGTCGGTAGGTATTGCCCATATGGCTCATCTTTTGGCGAATAATACGCATCAAAATGCCGTCAAGTTGACTGTCGAATTGCGAGTGTGAATTTTTTACTTTTATTTTAGCAAACATTAATAAAAAAAATGTTAAATTCAACGCGTACGATGTCAGGGGTACAGCTGCTAGGTGCGTGTAAAAATCAAGGTCCACTAGTTATTTCTCCTATAATCCTCCTTCTTACTAATATTATAAATGCGAAAGTGTGCGTGAATGTTGGTTACCACGTATCTCCATAACTACTAAACCGATTTTAATGAAATTTGAAACGTGGATAATGTAAGCACTGGAATAAGACATAGGCTAATCTTACACATGAATTTCCACGCGGGTGAAGCCGCGGGGCACAGCTAGTTTCTTATAAAAGAAAGCAACGAGGAAATTAGAAGCACGCGATCATTTCTCCTTCGTCATTTGGTTGGAAAAACCAGATCTGTAGGCTTGGCCACGCGTACACGGCGCGGGCGGTCCATGAGTAGCTGCTAAGACCTCCTGACGTCAGCCTGTCCACTCCAAACTGGTTTGGAGAGGTAAATATGCGGGCCTATTGGGTTTTACCTCAATTTTCACATGACGAGTTATGAAAAAAATAAACCACTTACACCAAAAATATGTAGGTCGCTCAAAGGATATTGTTGCTGTTACCACCTCTATCTAGGTACCTTGTACTTGGGTGAATACAGGCATGATGGTATTAATTAAATATTATATTTGGAGTTGATGCCAATCATACTTTAATTTGAGCTTTTATGGGACCATTCTGGAGTTAGGTACCTATATGACGATATTTCCTCATATATTACTGCAGTGGGGCTAAAAACGCCATATAGCAATTCTGCAAACGCAATTCATTTTTATGATTTTCTAGTGGAATTCCTAAGTATTATTCCTAAAAAATCCTTAGGGATTCTGCTAGAAAATCAGAAACAAATATTGCGTTTGCAAAATTGCTTTACTATGACATGTATGCATGGTTAATTGATGGTTCACAGTTATTTTACCTCTGACGTTCCTCATTTTATTTATGTAGAACGCAAAGTTTGGCCTTTGAGACCATGTAGATTATACTTTATTCTACAGCCTACATGACTTATAAAAACGTAATAACGACCACGTTTTTCAAAAATAAATAAATACGGTAAAATGTCAGAGGTAAAATAACAGTGAACGAACAGTAGGATCATACGCACAATGTCAAACACGCAAAATGTCAAGCTCTCGGAATGTCAAATACGCAAAAGATCAAAAACCCAACACGTGTTCAAAAACATCAACGTATGATTCATCATGTCAAGGTGTTCGCAAGCAGTCATTCACCCCCGATCGATTGCAAATTCCAATTAAGGACTGATATGCATTTACAACACTTGATTATGGGTTTTGCGTTATCACACACTTCATAGCTAATTAACACACACTTCAAACCTAATTAAGTAGGTTATGTCATCAGAAATTACCTACTGAAGGCATGGATGTATAAGCTCTGGATACGCTTCGCATGATCATTCCCCTCTAGCTTTTTTCTATAGGTACTGGACCAAAAATCTCTGACACGTATATAAAAACTGTTTTCGAAATCGATTTGATCAGAGTAAGTATCGTTTTCGCGGTGTAAAAAAATGCCGAATTGTGCCATTAAACCATGGATGATGGTCTAAGACTGAAGGCATTACTTAAAGGGCATAATGGCAATCTAAGTCTTAGAAAATCTTACAAATTTTCGAAAGACATGTGAAATCCATCGACCCGCACAGCAAACTGGGTTCAAAACACTATTAGTGAAACGTAGGTACTCTACATCTCTGCACATCCCTTTGGAGAATACATGCGTGATGATTTATTTTATGGGGAGTGTACGGCCTGTATTCCTTTCACATGAAATACCTGAAATATTGTGGTCAGTACCTAATAAAACATTAAATAAATGTGTGTAAGAAATAGGCTCCTTCGACCGCCCTCACAATGACCCGAATTTAACCATTAATTATGCATTCGTATCAAGAATTATCGCCTTAGAAATGGGTTTCTTGCCCTACTTTTGATGGTATTCAAAGCCCTTCGAGCTTAGTCACGCTACGCAACACTATAAATCCTTATAATAGGTATAATTAAACCATTACACCCGTTTTACCCGAAAGGATAAGCAGAGGTTCACTCCCCTCACTGCGAGGGGGATATAGACTATAGAGCTAAAGTTTTCCACGCTGGCCCTGTGCGGTTTGGCGAACTTCATACGTCAATTAAGAGGGAACGAGGCCCTCATAGCCAGTTGCAATCACTGATCGATTATGCTTATTGTTATAGGTATAGGCAAGTTGGGAGTTTAAATATAGGCACTGTAACTTATGCGATTCTAGTAATTTACTCTCGTAATTATTCCTGGCCTCTGGTATATGGACATACTCACTGTATTACTCGGGGAGAGTAGTCAACGGAGAGATCGATGTCGTACTAAGAGGTGAGAGTACCTTTGTATTTATGTGCTCCTAGTACTCTCGTCCTAATAAGGACGCTCATAGCCGACTACAATCACTGATCGGTAAACGATCGGAGGTTAAGCAACGCTTGGCTAGGTCAGTCAGAGAGAAGAGACCAGTTAGTGGCATTTGAACTGAGCGTCTCCGTGCTTCGGAGGGCACGTAAAAGTCGGCGCCGATTGTCGTCATCTAGGCAGCCGTCGTTAAGCCTTGTCAGAGGCCTTCGGGCGGCTCGAATAACTCGAAGGGCCTCCGCAGACTAGCTACTTTTAGCATCGGAGATCGGCGATTTTGATGCTGCGCCTCGCTCGTTCGCGCTTGAAGAAACGCGACGCAGCATCGATACGTCACAAAATCGCCGGTCGACGATGCTAATAGTAGCTAGTCTGCGGAGGCCCTAACATCAGGTTGGTCACTAACCATACGATAAGAAGAAGAAGGTTTGCCCTTATTACATAGGGTCCAAAAACCATCGGTAAAATGAGGTAGAACTTCTGTCTGCCCATTCATGATAACGTGGCCACAGAGTAAAGACTAAAGAAAGAGGTACCCTTATATTAGATATTTGTATGAAACAAAACGTGGTCATTGTTTTTTCATTTTCATTTTACTATTTACCGGTAAATAGTTGAACTACTCGCTTCGTTTTATGTCGATGTTAGTACTAGGCCGACCACTCGGCCGACTTGCTTAGGGCCAGTCCCCTTAGTAACTGGTCCATGGACGTGACGGTATAATATGTCTTGATTTCTTTTACAATAATTAATAATTAAGTTGTCTTCAAGGCAACCTCACGCTATGTGGTTTTAAGGAAAAAATAAAGCAATAAAATTTCGTTCAAAGGCCTTAACCAGGAAAATGAACTAGTTTGCTGTCGGTTGAGATCAGGAAATCGTTAAAAAACGATCATCAAGGACATAGTTTATACCAACGATACGTTTAAGGAAGGTAAAGAAATCAGATTTTTAAGAACATGGGTGTTCATAGACCTCTTCCGATTATATGATAGATAGTTTATGTCTCCACTCTATAGTACCTATAGCAACATAGATTGCATTCGACGCTAGTCGACTTCAAAAAAGGAGGTTCTCAATATGGACCGTGTATTTGTCTGTATGACCCGCACCCAACACTACAACGATAATAAAACGCAGTTCTGTCGCTGATCTACGGACCTAAGGCGGTCGCTATGCATTATTGCCAATGCAATTCATTTTTCTGATTTTCTGAGGAATCCTTAGCAATACCGCTAAATTTCTGTAGAATAGTCACACATTTTACGCCATTCGTGACAGTTTCACGGAAATTTAGCGGATTCTGCTGGAGGGTTGGAAAAATGAATTGTTTTAGCCGAATTGCTGCAATTCGTTTTTGTGACGGCCTTAGCCCCCCTGTTCTTTATCACTTGTCATTTCTTCTTCTTCAGGAACAGAGTCATTTGTAATGCCAGTGTAAGTTCATCAAAAATTTGTATTAATTTGGAGAAAAATCTGTTAATGTTACCTGCGGGCAACTTAACTGCACCTTAAACGATACAGGATTAGGGATTGCAATCCGGTGTCATTTTCAATCCGGCCGGATCCGGCCGGATTCCCATCGATCCGGCCGGATCCGGACCGGATCCGGATCCGGCCGGATCGATGATGATCGAATGATTTTCGCTTTTCGGTCCAAAATTAACTGTTATTGCGTTAATCGAGTGTAATTGTACTTATTATAGGTAGTTTCCAATGTTAGGATTAAACAACGAGCAAAAAATTAAAATCTAGCTCCCAAATTAAGATAAAGTTATGATCGACTTGCACTGGCTTATCTGTCTAATAAATGGCACATTTATCGCAATAATGAGCTTGTATGTTTAGTTTAATCAACTAATGATAATTATTTTCAGTAATAATTATTTTAGTGTCGATTATCAAAAAATCAATGTTGATTTTGAAAAAAGGATCGTAGAAAACAAATAGTGTTAATTTTGTCATCAGCTGCCGGTCGACTCCTAATGACTACTAATGAAAAACCTGTGGCATAAAAGGCCGTTTCAGATTCTAAACTTGTCGGCTCTATTGTCAGCAAACAATCATGAATAGCAGACAAGTATTATTCTTGAACTCCTTCGCTTTCAAATGCAGTCATTTCCGTTTTTAGTACTTATCAAAATCTTTCTCTATTGTAGTATGACGTATGCTATAACACGTGGTTTCTTGCTGGATTTGTGATAATTGTAACTCTCGCACACATGCACATCACGCTTAACGCATTTAAATTACCTACTCATGCAACAGCGCTATTATTTTGCCAAAAATTGCTATCACCGGATCCGGTCACCGGATCCGGTCACCGGATCCGGTAAACGTAAAATGATGCCGGATCCGCCGGATTACCGGATCCGTTTTTCCGGATTGCAATCCCTATACAGGATACGCGTTGGTGTTTATGGGGTCATAAATCAAAAATTAATAAATGATTAACATAAATATTTTTTAATCACACATATTCAATGTCACTTCGAGGCAGCTTCAAAAAAAATGACTTCCTCAAAACGTGACCTTATTTGATTCATAATCAACTCATAACTTGTTTGGTTACGTTTGATGGAGCGATTAACTGCGAAGTGGGTGAGGTCGGCCCATGGACCAGTTACTAAGGGGACTGGCCCTAAGCAAGTCGGCCGAGTGGTCGGCCTAGTACTAACATCGACATAAAACGAAGCGAGTAGTTCAACTATTTACCGGTAAATAGTAAAATGAAAATGAAAAAACAATGACCACGTTTTGTTTCATACAAATATCTAATAAGGGCACCTCTTTCTTTAGTCTTTACTCTGTGGGTCGGCCTCACAGCCTTGCGTTCGTACCTCACAATGTCACTAGTCAGTGCCCGTGGCTATTCAGCTATTGCTTTATTTACTGGCAATTTTATTAGTGGTAGAACGAAGCTGTAGCCAATTGCACTGCAGCTCATATACGGGCTGGCTCGACCGAGGTAGTACCACCCTCTCACAGAAGATCGGCGTAAAGTAGCTATTACAGCTGCGTTTCGTACGATGAAGGAGAGAGCCGGAAGCCCAAATTCCCCTTTCCTTCCCTCCGTCCCACTCGCCTTCAGGTCAGCAACGTGCGAGCGATGCCTTTGGTATTGCATCTATATTGCATATCGCATTGTATTGCATCTATAGGCTACGGTAATTGATTAACATCAGACGGGCCGTACGCTAGTTTGCCACTTCAAAGGCAGCTTAATTTACGCGACGCGATATAAGCCACTCGACTTGAAAAAACGGCTTTATTATTCAGACATGGTATACTTGATTTAGACTTATCCTTATCTAACTACAAGTTGTTTTCAGGGCTTTTGAAAGCGGTAAGCATTGAAATGGTTTTTAAGGGATTTTTAACGGATTTGATTCAGTTAAACTTTTTTTTGGGACTAGGTCCGCCACACACTCCCACCTTTACTTATCCTGTAAGCCAGGATCGACAATGGTGTCCAACGACGACGCCAAGGTTTGACCCTCGACGAGTCCCGGGGAAAAGCTAAGTTGTACCGCACGAATTTAATAAAAAGTAAGGATAGGAGAATAAGTGAGTAAGGGCCACCGCAGACTTGCTACTTTTAGCATCGGCGATCGGCGATTTTGATGCTGCGTCTCGCTCGTTCGCGCTCGAATAAACGCGACGCAGCATCGATACAGTCACAAAATCGCCGGTCGCCGATGCTAAAAGTAGCAAGTCTGCGGTGGCCCTAAGTTTACCTTTAAATTAACTTGTTATCTCCTGATAAATCCCTTTAATGCTTACCAGTTTATTCTCTTCACTCAACGGAGCCATAAAATGTAACTTTTGCAAGCAATTTGACCCAGTTATCGGGCGATCTCGGAATGCAGCCGGCCTCCATGTACGTCGAATTCCTATGCCACCTCTAGTTAGTATAGCGTAACATCATTTAACATGAATACAACACCCAGTATAAAACTAGTAAAGATTTCACAACCATTCACTTGCAAAAAGCAGACTACCTATTTAATTTGACGGGCCCGTTGGCGCGGTAGGGTTTAGATTCCGCCTTTCACGCTGCAGGTCGTAGGTTCGATTCCTACCCGGGACATGCATTTGTGTGCTTGAACATGTCTGCATCTCCCGAGTCTGGGTGTAATTGTGTATATTAAGTATGTATTTACAAACAAAAAGTAGTATACCTATGAAGTAATATCAGTTATCTGGTGTCCATAGTACAAGCTCTGCTTAGTTTGGGATCAGCGGGGCGATTGCGTAACTTTTTCGTCAATGTTTCAATTGGTTTCGTTCATCCCGTATTGCATTTTCAGTTGAAATTAATTGAAATCCGGATGAGTCTGGAGTTCACTCTTCCCGATTTCAATAAATTTCAATTGATAAAACAACACAGGATGAACGAAACCAATTGAAACATTGACGAAAAAGTTACGCAATCGCCCGCTGGTAGCCGTGTGTAAAAGAATGTCCCAGGATATTTATTATTATTAATTAAAATATTTACTGTAGTATCTAGAATCTAGATTCTCCGTTGCAATACTAAGGCATCGCTCGCACATTGCCAACTTGAAGCATAGTGGTGGATCAGAGGGAGTCTCTCACCCATCGAACGAAACGCAGCTGTAATAGCTAGCGCTAGTGCTGGTGCAACTTTACACCGATCTTGTGTGAGAGGGTGGTGCTACCCAGGTCGATGCAGCCCGTACATCAGCTGTTATCGACTACAGCTTGGTTCTACCACCAATTAATATTTCATCAAACTAAATAGATCATGTTTACAAACATGTTTTGTATTTAACGGACTGCTTAACTCGGACACGGCATTGATGTTATGACGTTCTGATTCGCGACGCTACGCAAAAAACTTAAGGCTAATTAGCGTTGGTACCATGGACCAATTACTAAGGGGACTGGCCCTAAGCAACTCGGCCGAGTGGTC
Source organism: Drymonia ruficornis (assembly GCA_947859195.1). NCBI lineage: Eukaryota > Metazoa > Arthropoda > Insecta > Lepidoptera > Notodontidae > Drymonia > Drymonia ruficornis. The sequence continues at coordinate 7,173,556 of OX401927.1, forward strand.
GGCCTAGTACTAACATCGACATAAAACGAAGCGAGTAGTTCAACTATTTACCGGTAGATAGAACAATGAAAATGAAAAAACAATGACCACGTTTTTTTTCATACATATATCTAATAAGGGCACCTCTTTCTTTAGTCTTTACTCTGTGGTTGGTACCTACTTCAGTTTTATTATGTACCTACTATGTGCTAGTGATTATAGGCACTGTTTCAAACGTCTTCTTACGGTACTCGTTACCTTTTATGTACACCACAGATTAGCTTTTTCTTGGTACTGTCATTGATTTACACACTGTTTGCTCCATTCGAGGTAGGCCCAGGAAACGTTGGCGTGACGACTTGGATGCATTTTGTAACAACTGGCCAGAAATGGCCAATAGAGAAAAGTGGAGAGTGGGAGACCTTTGACCAGCAGTGGGACGTCGTGACTAAGAAAAAAAAATCTTTTAATACCCTTTTAGTAATTATTTGGTTCATTATTATTATTATATTTATATGTATGCCTAGTTTTGAGCCCGAGTTTGGACCGTTACAGCAACAAAACAATTGGTTACTGTTCTAATTGTCCGTTAGTATGTTGGTGAACATAACCCTTAGTGGATTTGTAGCGGTATGTCCGTGACTAGATGACGCCAACACCATACATTGTTCCTTTCACTTCGCACTGACCTCACTTCCTTGTTTACCACATGAACGCATTCTCTATCCTTTTTACACTTGATCTAGTTGCAATATCTATTTCAGTCGTTACTTTTGTGACTAAGATCAGTTAGACCTCGGTTTGGTAATAATAGTCTAGGTAATCTAGTCTAAAGTGTTTTAGTTCCGTACCCAAAAACACGATAGCACTGGCTGCGGTTAAATCAGGCACATGCCTCGCCTGATCACTCAGTTTTGACGTCAGAACGCTGGCTAATGTTCGGGCGAGGCATGCGAGGCATCTGGACGTGCCAAATGACTTTTAGGCGATTACAACGCGACGGCGATTATAATAAAAAAATTGCTTATGTGATGCGGCCACCGCCATATATTTATAGGGGTTAGATCGCTGTCGCTTCGGTGTTGCATCGTGGTTGCCTTGCCAGAGCGGCCCCGTCCTTTTGTGTTTTGTTTTTGTATCAGCCCGGAGTTCGAAAACATGACCGGTGAATGTCATAAACAAGAGTACCTAGTTATTGATGTGGATATCGGAATGCAAGTGTTTACCATTAGTTCTGCCAACCCTTTCAAGTTGCATGGGCGTGAATATACTCAAATTCCAAACATAAACAATGCTTGTTTTCTTTCCAGAAACACAACAATGTTGCCGAGGAAAAGAAGTTTGTCGCTACTACTCACAATACTTCTAATAAAGTCATCCGAGCAGCACGGCTCGGGAGCACCATCGACCGTAAGTTTTTATAAAACAAAATCGGCACAAACGTACGGCCCGCCTAATGTTAAACTTACCAAGCTAACAAACGCGCTGAGCCTAGATTTTTGTCATGCATTCTGTCGCACCGAGTCGCTTTTTCTCTTACTTAATTCATAGAAGAGAATGATACAAAATCGATTTCAGTGCAGTTCCAGTGCAGTTCGCCATAAGTTGCCCCGCGGACATAACAATTTATGTCTAAACAGTTTGATTATACTAATTAGTATAACTAATTGGAATATTTAAATCCATAAAGTCAGATAATCAAACTATGAGTAGGACTAGGTGGAATAAACTACATTTCTAATGCTTATTTCCACATTCCAGGCATGTTTCGACCAGCTGCCCCGGCATGAGACGCTCCAGCCGCAGGCCTCCGTGCCTCCGTACCTGATCCTGACATCAGCGGCGCAGGTGCGGCAGGGGGACACCCTGAACGTGACCATTGGCAGCCCAGCCGGCGCGCCGCAGCCGTACGGCGGGTTCATACTGCAAGCTAGGCAGATACAGGTATTTCCATTTGTTCACAGGTTTTTTTTGTTATTGTCAAGGATAGCACACTGGCAGACGGTCCACCTGATGGTAAGTGGAAGCCGCCGCCCAGGACATCTGCAACTTAAGGGGAGCAGACGCGGTACTGACCTCTTAGATAGGACCTGTAAACATGCCCTTTGAAGAACCCTATGTTGTAATGCAAAGGAAAGACTTCGGGAGGACTTAGAAGATTCCCAAAATACCAGATTTACAAAATAACAGATACCCAAAATACCAGATACCCAAAATATCAGATTCCTAAAATACCGGATTCCCAGAATACATTTTGTACGGAGGACAAGCGTTGAGCGCGTTGAAGTCTTTTACCCTATACTATTAGATATTTTACTTTGTTAACCCTGATAATTATTTATTCAGAGTAATGTTCACTGATCATTAATATTAATGTATATTCTTGGTGGTCGACATGTTGACGGCAATACTGCTAACAGATGGCCGAAGATTTCGCAAAGTTGAATTCCACTGCGAAAAAAATATCAGAGGTAATAAACTATGCTGGTTATTGTAACATCAATGTTATTATCTTTTTCAGGACCCTGATAAGATAGTAGGCAAGTTCCTGAAAGTGCCCGACCCGCTGAAGACGCACATCACCACGTGCGCCAGTGACAACGACACCGCGACCCACTCCTCGCCCGAGAACAAGCCCGCCATGACCTTTCAGTGGCAAGCGCCTACCGACTTCCTCGGAGGTGTGGAGTTCAGGTAACTATAAGTATACATACACTAGCTTCCGCCCGCGACTTCGTGCGCGCATAATTTATCCCACGGGAACATACTATCGGGATAAAAAGTATACTATGTGTTAATCCAGGTTATAAATTATCTCTGTGCCAAATTTCATCCAGATCCGTTCAGCCGCTCTGGCGTGATTGAGTAACAAACATCCATCTATACATCCAGCCAAACTTTCACATTTATACTCGTAATCTTAGTGGGATAAGGCATACACATTCATAGTGGCATCGTGGCAACGAGAATGGGGCGAGAATTTTTCTCCAGCTGGCTATGAGCGCCTTTAGTTTCGCCTCTCCTAGAACTAATGGATTGCACTGCATGTTTCAGGGCGACAGTAGCCCAGACCTACGCGATGTTCTGGAAGAACGTGCGCTCTCCATTGGTGGAGGTGGTGACGACAAGCACAGTGCTCAGGGATCCCACGCCGCCCAGCTCCGCGCCGCCGCGCACCGACGCCCCGCCAGTCATCATGGAATCTAAGGTATACTGCTAATCCAGAATAGGATTCAACTGCTTGATAGGTTTAACATTCGTCATAATACCCTGCTATGACAAGTGTACTAAATCCCCGATAGGTTTTTTTTATTCTGAGATCTGGGCCTGCCATCTTGACGCTCACTTTCATTTACGTATGTCCCTCTATGAGACTCGGCTGGAGTGGGTGTATCACACACACAAAGAGGAGTTTTAGCAACAGTACGAAATTTTCCTACTTAATTAAAATCTTAAGACGGTAACCGATTTGAGGCAAAACTCGAGCAAAAGAAATAATGTTCATTAGACGCGTCTACATGAGCTGAGCGGTTTTGCCGTCTGACCATGTAAACATAAAGTCATGTCTGATTACTCGAGCGGGGCTGCTCGAGAATTGTGGACGCGACTTTTGAAGAACATTTTTGCATACCTATTCGTTGTTCTGCTTGTGACTCAACTGCCCTAGCTGTGGTTCCGCCTGCACAGCCCTTTTGGGACCAGTTGTGCCTCCAACTGAATGACGTCATTAATCTAAGAAAGTCTATTTTGGGCATGACTAGATACCTACAACTGGAGCGGAGAGCACCCTATATAATTTTCCGTTAATACAAGCACTATGCTGCCTAGACTTTTATTACCCTTTGGGTCTTTGAATATATGTAAAAACATTTTGCATTGAATAAAGTTAGTAATCATCTCCCCAGCCGAAGCAAGAAGCCGCCCCGCTCGACCTCATCTACCAGGGATGCGCCGACACGAAACTCTGCTTCGGTGTGCCACAGAACTGCATCCCGAAAGGCGACTGCAAAGCTATCGTCGCTATATTCGTCTCCGGAGACAAATACACCTTCGAATTACAAGGAAGCGACAACCCTCAATATGTAGCAGCAGGTCTTAGCATGGATAACAAGATGGGTGATGACAGCGCAATGGAGTGCGTTCGTAATGAAAAAGGCGGAGTCAGTTTGTTCACATCGTGGACTTATCCTAAGTCTGAACCGTACGTTAGTCGTTCGGACTCGCCGCAAGATATAGTACAGCTGATGCAGTCTTCGATGATAGAAGGGAAGTTGTACTGCAAGTTCAGGAGAGACGTCGTGTCTGTGGTGAAAGGGCAGACCTTTGATTTGGCGAACAGTATGTACAATTTGATGGTGGTTGCTGGCAGCAGTATGAAAGGCAAGTATTATTTTTTCTTACGTACAGGCCACAGATAATCCAACAAACAAGCATTGGAAATTTAAAAATTTAAGGAGGTAGTACCTCGTAAACCTAAGTTAATAAGGTTGGTACATTTGCTTAATCGCAGGAGAGATTTAGATGAGATAAGAACGAAATATAAGCTGTCAATATCGTTAGCCGGTACAAAGGAAAGAAGGCATGACTAAACCTTTTTGGTGATGCAGTAGGTAACGAATTACAAGCTGCGGACGATGCCCAGTACTTACGTAACAAAATGTTAGCTACCTATTAGTAGCTTAAGTTATTTTTGTTTCGAAACAATTGTACCAACAATCGTATCAATTCTTTAAAACCAAACTATAGCTACCTACTTCACGTATATAGATGATCATATAATATATTTTTTGTTAGGGCACAGCTCTATAAAAATTTCGGTTATAACCTTTCAGCGGAGTAGCGCTCATAGCTAGTTGCAATCACTGATCGGTAAACGATCGGAGGCTAAGCAACGCTTCGCAAAGTCAGGCAGAGATGGGTGACCATTAACTGCCATTAGAACTGAGCGTTTCCGTGCTTCATAGGGCACGTAAAAAGTCGGTCCCGGTTGTTGTCATCTAGATAGCAGTCTTTAAGCCACGTCAGAGATTTTCGGGCGGTTTAGAACAACTCTGACACCAGGTTGACCAATAACCATTAGCCACGTCCAAATGTCTCAGATGCCGCGCGAAGCAAATTGCCTCACGAAGTTTGACTCGCCTCGCGCGAGGCAAATGCGCGTCATGAGACAGAACGATGTCAAACGTGTCAAACTGATTGCTCGGGTATACTCTTCTCTGTCTAGAGTGTCAGATGCCTCGCCATTTGCCTCGCGCGGCATGCGATTGAGGCAAACGCCGTGCTTCGCGAGGCATGTGAGTGAGCAGCCTCGCGTGGCATGCGCATGTTATAGACACGCCTATACGATAAGAAGAAGAAGAAATAGCGTTCAAGCATTTGGCGGTTAGGCTGAAGTTGTGGTTAGTGTTGTTAGTACAATGAGCATGTGGTTGCAGACGAGAACCGTGTGGGTTTCCACGACCTCGCGTACGAGGCGACGGGCGCGCCGCTGGCGCTGGCGGTGGTGGGCACGGCGGCGCCCGCCTCGCGCCTGCTGCTCAAGCTGCACGGCAGCTGCATGCTGCTCGCCTGGCTCGGCACTGCTTCCCTCGGGATACTCATCGCTAGGTCAGTAACCAATGAAAACCACAGGGCCTCAAATCTCATAAGCCCGTATTAATAAATGCATTTCAAAGTTGAGATCGATCTTAAGATGCATTTTTGACAATTAAAGGCCTCCGCAGACTAGCTACTTTTAGCATCGGCGATCGGCGATTTTGATGCTGCGTCTCGCTCGTTCGCGCTCGAAGAAACGCGACGCAGCATCGATACGTCACAAAATCGCCGGTCGCCGATGCTAAAAGTAGCTAGTCTGCGGAGGCCCTAATATATGGAACATCTGTTAAAAACAGCATCTTAAATATTGATCTTCATCTTGAGATCGATTTATTAATACGGGCCTTAACAACTGTCCATTGCGAAACCACTGGTCTCTAATATTATCTTCGTGAGTTCTTTATTATATTAAATTCTTGGTGGTCGACAAGTTGCCGGCCATCTGCTATCAGTTTTGGCCGACAACATGCCGACCGACAAGAATTTTGCTATTTTTTGGAGTCCATGATTACCGCTTATGTAAAAGTTTTTATCGATAGGTACTCAGGAGTTCTATTTTGGCTTTTGGGCACGTTAATTATTAAGCACTTAAAAATAATTATATTTTGTGATTTTATAGATACTTCAGGCAGACGTGGGTCGGCAAACAACTGGGAGGCAAGGATATGTGGTTCGCTGTAAGTCTACACTTTTATATCCGGTCTCTTATTATCTTCGGGAATACTTCATTGTACATTGTAAATGCTCAGCAGTCGGCATGTTATCGGCCAGAAGACTGCTTCTAGATGACCGACAAAATGTCGAACGCCACTAATTTATGATTTGAAATGAAGAATTCACCAAAATAATGAGAGATCAGTGGTTTTCCAGTGGAGGCCACAGATCAAATAAAAAAGACAAAATAGAACGTTGCGAACAACGAAGTGAGGCCGGTTAAAAGTACCTACGACTTGCCGTGTACATACACACCTACACACATAGACGTACAATGAAACTACGACTTGCCGTGTATATACACACCTACACACATAGACGTACAATGAAACTACGCCTTGCCTTGTTTGCGGCGCGTCGCACACATGTTTATAAAACCAGCGTCACTCCGTTGTTCGCAACGTTCTATCTTGTCTTTTTATTTGATCTGATGTCTCTGGTAGAGGCTTGTATTCTAATATTCGATGAGACCATTGAAAAGACATAGGTACCTATATTTTCAGTGCCACCGCATCTTCATGGCAGCCACTTGGCTGCTGACAGTGGTCGGGTTCATCTTGATCCTGGTGGAGGTCGGCGGGTGGCAGGACACGGGTTCGAACCCACACGCCATCTTCGGTATCATTACCGTCATACTGTGCTTCATACAGCCGTTCGGTAAGTAAAAATAAATTTATGATAGGCTTAGGTTGTAATGCTAGTGTAAGGGCCTCCGCAGACTAGCTACTTTTTACCCGACTACGGCGGAGGGTTATGATTTTGACCGGTATGTATGTATGTATGTATGTATGTATGTATGTATATATGTATGTATGTATGTATGTATGTATGTATGTATGTATGTATGTATGTATGTATGTATGTGCATCTGTTCCCACCTAACTTCCAAACGACTTGTCGTAATTTAACAAATGAGGTATCGTTAGTAGCGGCTTAATGGCGCGCTGGTTATAGGCTATGTGACGTCACATAAAATTGCATATGTCGCCCTCTAGAGGACATAATGTCATGAACTAAAAAAAAAACATTTTTTTATGAAACCGTGTGGGGTATCAAATGAAAGAGCTTGATGAGCACATTTCAAAAATATATATATTGTTACCTATAACTCCAAAATAATTAAATAAAAAGTAAGTTTAAAAACTAAAACCCGACTACTAAAAAATCGCGCTCTAAAAAGTATGAAACAAGAAAATATTCTCATCTAGAGGATAGCCGTGGTCCGTGTTCATATGCCATTCGGCCCTAAAGGACCTACACGGACCACGGCTATCCTCTAGATGAGAATATTTTCTTGTTTCATACTTTTTAGAGCGCGATTTTTTAGTAGTCGGGTTTTAGTTTTTAAACTTACTTTTTTAGCATCGACGATCGGCGATTTTGATGCTGCGTCTCGCTCGTTCGCGCTCTAAGAAACGCGACGCAGCATCGATACGTCACAAAATCGCCGGTCGCCGATGCTAAAAGTAGCTAGTCTGCGGAGGCCCTTACACTAGCATTACAAATCACTTATATTCCTAGAAATGCTTTGTAACCATTGTCAACTAGCCAAAAACTCTATTATAAGGTATTTAGGGGGTAAATATTTTACTGTTCCCGTGTTTTACTTGGTTTAGGCACAGAGTTAGTATAAATACAGAGGTACCACGAAGCCGTCTAGACAGAGCCAGGCATCGCGCGGTGAGTGCCGTGCGTCCGCATCGCCGCGTCGTACAGCTACATTGTACCTCTGTATTTATACCTACTTACTCTGTGGTTCAGATGCCTGTAGAGCAAAAAGTAAAAGCCTGTAAAGTTAAGTGAAAAAGCTTCTATAGAGGTGTGATTAAACGAATGCATATTTTCAGGCGCATACTTCAGGCCGCACCCGGGCACCAAGCGCAGGCCACTCTTCAACTGGGGGCATTGGCTCGTCGGCAACGCGGCGCACATATTGGGCAGTTAGTATCCTTTCTGTTAAATGGACAGTTAGCACAGAATAGATAAGAGTTAGCAACACTACACCACTTTTATTGGTGACTAGCTTTTCCCCGCGACTTCGTCCGCGCAGAAATTAAATTTAAACAAATCGGAGCCCTGTGCCCGGATCCCGGATCCCGTATCTCGGATCCCATTTTCCGTTTTTACCGGATCCCGGATCCCGTTTGCTAGATCCCGTAGCCTGAATATCCCGGATCTCTAAAAATATAGCCTATGTTACTCGGGGATAATGTAGCATTCTAATGGTGAAATAATTTTTGAAATCGGTCCAGTAGTTTTTGAGTTTACTCATTACAAACATACAAAAATACAAATCTTTTCTCTTTATAATATTAGTGTAGATAGAGCCAATCTGTAGCTAATTGACTGTAGCTCATATACGAGCTGGCTCGACCGGTGTAGTACCACCCTCTCACAGAAGATCAGCGTAAAGCAGCTATTACAGCTGCGTTTCGTACGATGAATGACTCGGAAGCCCTATCCGTCCCACTCCCCTTCAGGTCGGCAACGTGTGAGCAATGCCTTTGGTACTGCAAACATCTATAGGCTACGGTAACTGCTAAACATCACGCGGACCGTACGTTTGTTTGCCACTTGTGCTATAAAAAAAAACCCCACTCACTTTATAAAACCCTTTATTCCAGTCGTGACGATCTTCTTAGCGGTCTTCCTGTCGAAAGCGGAGCTGCCCCCATGGAGCGTGTACATACTTGCCGCGTTCGTGGCTTTCCATGTGGTTATGCACCTTGTACTATCGGTAAGTACCTACTCAATAGTATCCTTTCCTTGCGAGCTTCGTTAGATACATTAGAAAGTAGAGGAATACGGATAGATGCACGTTGCTTCGCCCGCACGCATTGAAATATTAGTCCAGCGTGGTATCGGATTCAGAGTTGGGCAAAATGTAATTGCAATTAATGAATTGCAAATTGCAGGTGATGTCACAATTAACAATTAATTGTGGTTTGTTCGTGATTGACAAACAAATCAAAATTAATTGTTAATTGTGACACCCCATGCAATTTGCAATTAATTAATTGCAATTAAAATTTGCCCAACTCTGATCGGATTATATCCATTCTCGAGGGTCGAACAGGCGCACTTGCCAAACCACTGGGCCCAAGTATGCTAACTTTCAACCATTGGAAAACAACTGATCACTAATATTATTAGGTATCCGTTTGTGGGCATAATGTCCCAGTTAGTGATGGGATGTTCTCGAGAACATTCTCACCCTCGGAAACTTACTCGTGAGATTTTTTTATTTTGGGTGACGTTATCTTAACTTTCAATCTTAAAAACAATTAAAACCACCATACTTGCATGTTTAATGAGGTTTATGCCAAGTTTAACATGCTTCAGAAGATAAATTCTCGAAAATTCTCACGAGTAAGTTTCCGTAAGTTTCCGAGGATGAGAATGTTCTCGAGAACATCCCATCACTAGTCCCAGTGTCTAAAATTATCCAAATGTTCAAAACGTCTTCGTGAATACTCACTTCATTGTAAATCGTAAGTTCTCGAATCTCGACCGTCACTGTCTGTCCCGTTCTGACGTCACAACCAATTCCACGTCGGTTTGGAACTTTTCGACAAGTAACAAATCAATTGGATTAAGTCGATAGGTTACCATACTGGTACCTAAAACTCGTGTTTACGGAGAACATCCATAATACAGTAGCAAGAATCGAATCAGTCGACACAAGACTTGTCTTAAGCAGGCCATACACACGGGTGTACCCGACAGGTTTGCCTGTACAGGCAAACCGGAGCGTGTATGTCGCACAGTTGTGCAGGTGTATGATCTCTACTCAGCTCAAGTTTACCTGACCCGTAGACAAAAAGCTTCATCTACAAGCGTTTCTACAAAGCACTTCGCTTCATGTATTGAAATATAATTAGTCAGGTGATCTACTTATCGACTTGTAATGTCGTTTCCATACCTACAATAAGCGCAGCGTTTTGTAGAAACGCATGTAGATGAAGCCACTTGTCTAGGGTGCCAGTTCAGGTTAACTGTTAGACAGACCTGTCAGATAGACTGTAACGTGTATGGCTTGCTTTAAGGTCAACACCAACCTGTTGTTTTCCAGTTGACCGTGTGCGTGTCGGACGGTAGGATAAGCAACGGGCGCATCAACGCGTTCCCCATGAAGGACATGCTCGGCCACACGCGGCAAGCCACGCAGGTCGACAGGAGCACGGACGCACCAGTGAGTATCATGCTATAGCGCCATAGACGCCTGCTTCGGTCAATAGACGCCTAGAAACCGGCTTCGGTAAATGGACGGTCATAGAAGCTTGCTTCGGTAAATAGTCGTCAACTAGCTTTGGCAAATAGAAGGCCGTAGAAACCTACTTTGGTAAATAGGCCGTTAGTCGATCTGCTGCGGCAATTAGACGTTAATAGAAGCTTGTTTCGGTAAATAGACGGCCCTGCTTTGATAAAAACCTACTTATATGTATAGAGACTGCGAATGAAACCAACTCTGGTAATAAAACGGCCGTCGATCTGCTTCGGTAAATAGACGGCCATAGAATCCTACTTCTGTAAAAAGACGACCGTAGAAACCTACTTCAGTAATAAGACGGCCGATGGTCAGCTTCGGTAAATACACAGTTGTGCTAGAATGTAGTGCTAGCTTGAATAATAACGGTGTAATACCATAAACACATCAATAGGCTTGTTTTATTCGTAAACTATAAGAAAGTAAAGCTCTCATTAGTGGATTTTTACCCCAGATCCAAATTCATGTGGTGGTTTAAAAAAAAAATATCTTTTTCAGTTCTCAAGCTTCCGAAGACTCCTGCTCGGAATATACTCGCCAGTGGTCGTGATAGTAGCAGTGGCGATGATCTGCTTAGTCGCGCTGGCGCCGATCGAACAAGCATACGACTCCATCGCGGGATCCAAATAATCATAACGATAACTTGCTCGTTAAGTTGACCGAAAGATTAATGTTCTGACACAAAATTATCGTAGTTTGTAAGTCACACGATCACACGACGTTCCGAACGCCTTTTAAAATTGCGTTCTAAATAAAACCGTCCGATAGAACATACTAGATCACCAAGCTAACTAGGCACTCGGGTATAAATATTAAATAATAATAAGTCAATGATTCCGCGGTCCGTCCACAACGTATTTTAGTGAGCCTAGGCCAATGCCTGGGCACTCCTGTGGCAGTAGCTCCCACTACGTGGTGGTAGGACCGCGGAATCGTTGAATATTTATACCCGAGTGCCTAGTTGGCTTGGTGGTATAGTAAACCATAAATTAATTGGATCCCTAAACAACATTTTTTGAAGGATTTTTTGGAGACCAATCTCATTCATTTTACGTTATCATAGTTATATTCTAAACATTATAAAATTGCCTGGGTGTCCCGTTTCTGTGATTTGGGATTAGTATTAAGTATACAACTAATAATAAGTGAAAATTCTTAAAGTATTATTATAAAATTCTGTCCCCTTTTCATCACAATACCTAGTGTTTAGTTGTTAACAGATTTATCGAAGGTAGGTGTTAATAATTTAATCAATTAGTTAATGTAAATATAGTTTTATAAAAAATACACTTTAATCCACTTACATAATTTGTTTTATTTATTGCATCACAGACTTTTAAATAAGTATTGTACTTTCTTAGTTAGTTAAAATTACTCAAATAATAATCAAATTGTTAAACAATAAATAATTCTATAGGTATCATTTTAACAATAAAACTCAATTTTTGAAATATCCCCTACTGCAATCATAATATGGGCTGGCTCGACCAGGGTAGGTAGTACCACCCTCTCACAGAAGATCGGCGTAAAGTAGCTATTATAGCTACGATGAGTGAGAGCCCAACTCCCCCCTCTTCCTTCTGTCCCACTCCCCTTCAGGTCGGCAATATGCGATCAATGCCTTTGGTAATCAAGCATCTATAGGCTGCAGTAACCGCTTAACATCAGGCTAAGTAAGCTTGATTGCCACCTTAGTCACTAGAAAAAACTCTGAAGTTGTCAGAACAATTTTGAACAGGAAAGTACTATCATCCTGAAAGTTACAAGTTCCAAATTAAATATCATGCATCATCATCCTTTGGTATTTGTGAGTCCTCTACAGTTCTTGAAGCAGGTACGTACACTTTGAAAGAGTACTCCGTCCTTGGAAAAGATCCAGGGTTAACCACATGACAATTCTTATGTGATCTTGTATACGGTTGGAAATTATCTCCAACTATGATTAGGTCTGGCATGGGATAAAGATTTAATGCTTCCGCATGCTTCCAGTATACAGGTTGTACGCCCAACGTCAAAGGTGATAACGTACACTGACTCAGCAATGTTTTAGTAAGATGATCAGGTATATCTCCCGTATCAGGGAAGTGTATAACGTTCCTACACATCTTCGTTACCAAATCTTGCCTGAACACAATGAATTCCTGAGTGCAATACTGTATGCGGCATGGATTTGTTGTGAATATAACTCTATCACCCAATTTATTCTCTATATCATTCGTTAGAGATTTAGGAATGGGTGGTCTGGGTAGGACATTTGGTGCAGCCGGATCTCCTTTGCTTGGTACGAATATGAACTTACAATTGTTTTTCAGTTTCTTGTATTGTATTATTACATCAGCTAAATTATTCAATGCGGCTTTTAGCTGCATACTGTGTTCAGATCCGTATGGACAGGACAAAAACTCGCCCATCATAACTATAGCAATGGGAGGGTATTCGTCAAAACCAGAGAACAATGTTTTCAATTTATTCAAAACTTTCACACTGTCCAAATGAACCTCAGACAGAAAAACGAATATAGCATCAGAATTATCTTTTTCAACTTTGAGCAATGCTTTGGAATTTTTTAGTGATGTCCTTGATTTGCCCCCAAACGTGTTCATATTGCCAAAATAAAGTGATGATTCCTCCCTGCTCTCTGACGGAGGTAGTACCAAACCAGTGACGTGCATCATCTTATCATCGTAATATCCTTCGGCAAGTACATAACAGTTCTCGGTGAATAAACCTGAATGATATCTCACTTCAGATAAATCTAAAGGTATCGTTCCCGTAGGGTCTTCCAAATAATATTTCCCTTCCGTCAACTGCGTGAGTAATCCTAAAACTACAATTTCATCAATCCTGCTTGATGAACTCAATAAGACCTCGATTTTGCGTAACTGAAAGCATTTCTCGCTCTCCGATGTTGGTAATGCTTCTTGTACAAATAACTTGTTCTTCAGAGTCCTTTGTCGTATCAGAGTGTATCTATCTATCATAAACTGAGCCTTCCACTTTGGATCTGGGTACAAATGGTTAGCAGTACTCACTTCTTTGGCGAATCTCTTGCGTTCATTGTCGTAGGATAATTTGGGGACGCTAAAAGCGTCTATAACGTTCAAAATAGTCTCGGTTTCTTCGAGCCCTGACGTAGAGATTTCTGTGTAGGCAGTTTCCAAATGTGACTTCTCGAGGACTGGTTGTGATAAACATTGGTGCATGAGGTGAGCTGACAGCTTATCCAGCATAGCCTGGCGCTCCTTGAACGGCAGCGGCAATAATTGTTCAGCAACGAAAGTACAAGCATCCCTTCGTATCGTGAAACCGTTGAGTTTAAAGGCACTGTTCACTTCTGTGCGTATTTTTTGTAGGTCAGCCATTTTTATCGATTATATTTATTTTAACTGTTAGTTATAAGTCGTACTATTCATAATTACATCGAAATAAAAGTTCCTTTTACTTGCTCGGCGCGCCAAAACAAAGTTGCTGTCAAAATTTAACGTCAAGTTTTTGACATCTATGCTGCGTTCCATTCACCGTAACGTAAAACTGTTAAAAACGATAATAATGATCACTTTCAGTACAAGTTGGTTGGTTGGTTGCGAGTGGAACGAGATTTGTGATCGAAAATAACGAAATTAACAAAATTAACAGTGAATGGAACGCACCAGAAGTGGTTAGTTTACAAAGTTCGCAATCTCTTGCAATGATAGACGCCATTAGGAAAAATAATGTTTATAAAGTTAGAAAAGCAAATTGAAGGATCTACCTTTTATTTGTGTTTTGAAAAGTTTACTGGTTCAAAGCTGGATTGACGTATCGAGACGTCGCGTTATGTTCTTGTCAAATACATCACAAAAAATATATATTTATTCAAAACGATCCTTTTAAATTCAATACAAATGGGGTTGTAAGAGTAAATATTCGGGGTTCTTTAAAAAATGAAACCATTTATTTTTATTTTAGAAATTTATAATGAATAAGTAGGTAGTAACTACGCTCCACGATCTGGGGTCGAAACGAAACCGCTATGATACAGATCAGCAGCCGAGTCATCCTATGTTTACGAGTCCTTGCAGTATTCAGGAAAAGTCCTAAGTCCGCCCGCGCTGGGTGCGGCGACGCGTGCGTTGTGTGCGGCGACGTGCGTGTTGATATGCGCGTTGTGCAGCTCCGACACTTGGGTCGAACACGCCGCCGCGGGGTCACCAGACCCGGTTAAGTTTTCAAACCTGAAATTTAAACGAATGAACCGTTAATTAAAGTGTTGCATGCTGTGCAGTAATGCTACAAATTAGACCTTCAATCTGTTTTATTTCGAGCACATAAAGTGTATTTTTGCAGATTTAGAAGGAAATTTTATGCGGTGCGGCACGCTTAAATGGCAGAACAACCTCGAAATAAACGAATGCTATTGGTTTGCTTCTTCGGACATGATCCCGTTTCCGATTTTTGCCGAAGTTACTTCTACTACGTTGCGCATTCTTGTATACGGACCAGAATTCATTCCCAGGGTGCGCGTTGCTGTCCCAGGGGTACGTGATGACGAGCAGCTTGCCCTCGTGCGGCCCGCTCAGTCGAGACGACGGCTCGCGGTTACACAACTGCACGTTTATACCACCTGTTGAAAACAAGTTATCGTGGGCCCCAAGTCGCTTAGCCATTGCTGCTATAGTTATCGACCCTCTGACTGGTCGGTCAGAATCAATGGCAATGGCAGTTCAATAAATAAGCGACTTAGAGCCCCGATTGATTGTGGCATTTCAATAAAAATTTAGGCCTCAAAATACAGTGTGATTTTTTACAATAAAAAAGTCTCAATTATAGACATCGTTTTGCAAAGATCAAGACACAAGCGATTAATGTAAATAAAAATACCTCTTGGATGTCGTTCATTTTCGAAGAATATTCTCTCTTCACCAGCTCCTTCATCAGCCTTTGTAAACATTTCTGAAAAAGTTCATTTTAAATTTAGAATTCCTTGCCCAGTGGTGGAACCATAGTTGTTTTTACTAGTGTTGAAACGTTATTATTGAGACATTATTATACTTACTTCATGGAATTAACAAGTATATGTCGATGACTTACTTAACATGGCTGGTGTGACAGAGATATACGCGAAGTTGATGTCAGAGACATGTTGCAGCATATCACGCTGCAGTAGATGTAGAACTCGCTCCAGAAATGCCAGAACATACATATCGGGCTGGTGATCAGACACGCACCACACACCCAGACCTGTTAACGGAAATAAATATAGGTAACCATAGAACTATACTGATCCGCCTGTATACTGATGCGCTTGTAGTACACGTGGTAGTGGAACATGTTCTGTCACTAGTGGAACATATACTTACCGCATCCAATGACATTGACGAAGGCGTCCCTCCCCGCTCGGCTCGCTCGCGCGTCCGCTTCCAGCAGCACGCTCTCCGCCAGTATACTGATGCGCTTGTAGTACACCTGGTAGTGGAACATGTTCTGTCACTAGTGGAACATATACTTACCGCATCCGATGACATTGACGAAGGCGTCCCTCCCCGCTCGGCTCGCTCGCGCGTCCGCCTCCAGCAGCACGCTCTCCGCCAGTATACTGATGCGCTTGTAGTACACCTGGTAGTGGAACATGTTCTGTCACTAGTGGAACATATACTTACCGCATCCGATGACATTGACGAAGGCGTCCCTCCCCGCTCGGCTCGCTCGCGCGTCCGCCTCCAGCAGCACGCTCTCCGCCAGTATACTGATGCGCTTGTAGTACACCTGGTAGTGGAACATGTTCTGTCACTAGTGGAACATATACTTACCGCATCCGATGACATTGACGAAGGCGTCCCTCCCCGCTCGGCTCGCTCGCGCGTCCGCCTCCAGCAGCACGCTCTCCGCCAGTATACTGATGCGCTTGTAGAACACCTCGTTGTCGAAGATATACTTTCGCGCAGTCAATGTGATATATCGTTCTGTGTACTGCTGTTCTGGACTCGAGTCGTGTGAGCTCGCTTTTGGGGATACTTCTTCGAATATGTGACTCGGTGTCTGGTAGAATTGAAGCAATGTTCTCATTATAAAAAGCTTGTAAGTACGACCAGAGCGTTAGGCCATACAAAATTTAAATTTCTTCATGGTGCGAAAATTTCTGAAAGACTTTATTTCAAAATGTGCTCTCTACGGAGTAACTATGTAATGATTCTTGTTGGATGGATTGAGAATAGTATGATGGGCCTCCAACGAACGTAATAGGATGATGGGATGGGATGAGAATATGAAGATTGTTCAGTTTGGGATCATATCATTACCTGATAGAACTCAGCCCACATCTGCCGCCACATCCGTTTGGCTGATTCATTGGCCCGCGTTTGCGCAAACTTCAGCATCTCGTGGCAGGGATTGGTGGAGTCCTCTCCATATCCGTTAGTGGTACTATTCTGTTCTTTTGTGATCAATATGTCTTCACACTCCATGCGGTTCGGACGTTTCAAGCGCGTGCCTATTGCACCTAAATAACATCGAAGGTTAAAAAGATAATCATTAGGGCTTGTCACACACATGCTAATGGAAATGACACTGTCAGTTCATGTACACTTAAGACTACGGTTATTAGGTAAAGACCAGACGCTCAGTAAGTCAGCCTTCAGATTAAAATCTTTGCATCCTGCAAGGATTTAAAAACACTAAGAAAACCTTCGTAAAGTCCTCGTACCTAATACAGCAATGGTTTTCTTACAGCAGCCACGATAAATGGAGGGTGTCTGAGTATAAATGGGACCTCCTAGGTACCTATTCCAGCAATTTCCCTCTTACAGCGGCCATGATAGATAGAGAGTGTCTGTGTTTTCACGGAATTAAGTGCAGCACTTACTAATGATAATCGCGTTAGTCTCGATGTCGTCTTCCTCAACAACGCCTTTATTCCGTCGCGCACCATCATTAATGCACTCGGTAGGCCCACTGACGAACAGCATAGCGGATAGCTTCATCTCATCATAGCTGAGGCAGTTCGCTAGCACTAAAGGAGCCTTCTCTTGGAGCGTGCCAACTGATTCCCAGCCGTCGCTTCTGAATCCAGCATAAGACGTTCAAACATTTCCGTTAAGAGATAGGCATAGTCTGCCATCTGCTACCTACGCTATATATAATAGACTGGTAAAGTAATGGTGGAAATAATAGTAGAAATAAACCTAATGATCGCCAAACTCCAGTAGGAGACAACGCTACAAGAACAAGAAATAATTCTGATCCTGAAAGCTCATAAACGACTAGCTGCCCCCCGCGGTTTCGCCCGCGTAGCAATTTATAGCCTATGTCACTCGGGAATAATGTAGCTATCTACGGGTGAAAGAATTTTCAAAATCGGTTCAGTAGTTCAAGAGATTACTTCCTACAAACAGACTCGCAAACTTTACCTCTTTATAATATTAGTATAGAAGTGTAGATATAGATGACTAAAACACTAACGTATTAAATTTCCATTGATATTTCCTAAGGAACAAAAGTATCACTGACCCTTCCTCGCCGGATAGTAGTAAATATGCGTCTCTAGGGCCTACGAATGCGACGGCGCGCTTCTTCAGCAGCCTGTCTATCAGCTGCGGGACCCCCATCTCCTTGTACAGATCCTTCTCTATACTGCTGCCGAACTCCCTGCACACAACAAACAATACAATTGAACCATTATAGTTTACCTCTGCCTGTTTCATCATCAGCCTATAGCTATCCACTTCTAGACATATGCTCCCTCCCTAATGCAAGCCACTGAGCTTCTACTTCAGCTCTTTGCATCCGAGTTTGACACTTTCTGCACTTAGCGTTTCCCCAGGACTCGTCAAGGGTCAAACCTTGGCGTCATCGTTGGACACCATTGTCGATCCTGGCTTACCAGAGTAACAGTGGTAAGAGTGTGTGGCTGGCCTAGTCCCATTAAAAAAAGGTTACGTTACGTTACTCTACCTGGCCGCACGAGGCCCTACACGTTTGCCTACTTCTGGACTCAATTCAAGAACTCGTCTACTCCAACAGTTGTCAGTTCTTCGCATCGTGACCAGTCCACTGCCACTTTCGCTGATCGCACGTGAAAGGCAGGAAGAATAAATCCCATGAGTGGGCTAGCCTTCAACACTGCGCTGTGGGTAAAACTCACCTCTTGTATATAAGGAAGTGTGTCATCAGTAGCATCAGTCTCTCGTGCAGTAGAGGGTATGTTGACGATATGTTCTTCTTCAATCTATCTATAGGCCTCCGACTTTTCAGATTCTCTAGTCTATCGGCAAAAAATAATGATGGCTCTGTCATGATTTTGGTTAACTAAACTGTATCAGCTGATAAAGCTGGTGGTATTATGGAATACTGGAATGCTTCATAACGTTAACTCGTCTTCCTCTGGGATTTCTTTGGAATTTTCATTTGATAAATACGTAATTATCATCAGATAATTGATGGAATCAGGCGTAACTTTGCGGAAATCCAGGGACTTTCCGAGGGTGAGTGATGGGTCCCTCTCTATAATTGTTTAATTATCATCACAGCAAAAATGAAAAATCCTAATTAATCCCGAAGGAAGACTATTATACCTATCTGCAATATTTTTTTTTGGTTTGGCGATAATAAATCCCAGTGACACCCAGGCGAGGGCAACTTACAAAAAGCCATTTCCTTAATTTGCCTCTGGCGGGAATCGAACCCGCAACCACCCGATACAGTGTGCCGAGCAGCCAACGCTCAAACCAATGCGCAAGTGGTCGCGCAAGTGGTCGTCAAAATGATGGTGATGATGACATGCAAACAAGTAGGTATTTAGTTGGCTAAAAGTTGATTAGCAATAATATGCACTGACCTGACTGTCTCTATGGGGAAGGGTATGGGGAATGCCTTGCTGCGCGCGATGACCTCGTCCACGTCGTCGGAGAGCTCGGCGCGCGGTGCGTCCGCGCACTGCTTCAGCAACTCGTTCGTCTCTTTGCTCATGCTTGGGTAAGCCCAATCTGGCTTATACCTGGGCAAATGTCCAGTATCAAGAATCAATGAAATCAAGTATAACCAGCTCACGAGTTTAGATCCAAATAGTCAAATTCCTATCCGTGATGCGTTACAACTGGTCTTCCATCAGTTGTAACAGTCCTATTTCTGTGGCTATCAGCCTATACTTTTATTATTATTATTAATATCCTGGGACATTTTTTACACACGGCTACCTGATCCCAAACTAAGCAGAGCTTGTACTATGGAAACCAGATAACTGATATTACTACATATACTACTTTTTTATTTGTAAATACATACTTAATATACATATACACCCAGACTCCGGACATACAGACATGTTCATGCACACAAATGCATGTCACGGGTAGGAATCGAACCTACGACCTGCAGCGTGAAAGTCGCCTCCGCGCCAACCACGCTAACGGGCCCGTCATTTTTTAACTGTTATTTTTTCTCCCGCTTTGCAACGGAGGGAAGTGGATAATCCTCTTCCAACTCCTCCTATCCTCTATCCTATCTTTTGATTATATTCTTGCGGGTTCCAATTTAGCTTTTCCCCGGGAAACGTCGAGGGTCAAACCTGGGCGTCATCGTAGGACACTGTCGATCCTGGCTTAGAGGAGTAACAGTGGTGGGAGTGCGTGGCGGGACAAGTCCGATAAAAAAATGACCAGTCTATAAATAAACTCGGCTTGGCAGAGGCACGGCCATCCCTACCTACAGACCTGTTTAGACTCGAGTCATATGATAAAACTACCAACATAAGGACCACGTATGCGATGCGTCATTCAATTCGATCTCATGCAATTTTATAGTCTAACTGAGCAACATTGCGTGGATTCAATATCTAGTTCTAACGGCCGAATACTCGTACGCAACTTAAATTTGAGAGCTGCTTAACTTTGACGCGCCATACAAAAAATGACAGCTAACGACGTCTCAAACTGCTAAGTGGGTTTAAATATTTAAGTAGCCTGAGTATTCGGCCGTAACGGCCGAATACTCGGACGCAACTTAAATTTGAGAGCTGCTTAACTTTTACGCACCATACAAAAAATGACAGTTAACGACGTCTCAAACTTCTAAGTGGGACTTAAATATTTAAGTAGCCTTTGAGTATTCGGCTGTAAGTCTCACAACAAACACGCGACGCCATACCATTATCTCTAGTTATATCAAATTTGACTTTAAAGTGTATTATATAAGGTTTATATTAGCTCAGACAAATTATAAAAGCTATGAGGAAAAAAACTGATTTTGAATTTCTGAAAGTAGGCAGGTAAATAGGGTATTAATCTTGGGCATATCTTGGGGATATCCAAACGAAGGACGGAATGTAGGATAAAGTAACACATGTAGAATAACATGATGCAATATTATATACGTACTAATTATAAAGTTGGTAACTTGGTATCTAGCTTATGAATGAAGTTTAAATTATGTTGCAATAATATTTTTGCAAGTTAGTTTAAAATAACAATTTACACCCATTTAAAAGTGCTAAATTTGAACATCATCTAGCGGAAGCTACACGAGTCTAGGTAATAAAAATCTACTGCCTAATGGGTCTACCTATCCCACAGAGAATATATGTGTGGTCCATGACCTACCCTAACCGTGTAGTTAAGCCTACTTTACTTATAATAGGTTTCACTGTTTATTTATAAAATATATTAAGTAACTATTAATGTCCTATTAAAACAAAATTAAAGATATTATAATTTATTTAAACTTACCACGAAATCTTTTGAAAAAGTTGTATAAAATCCATTTTCTGGCCCAGCAGCTAGTAAAGTATATAACGCTTATAAGTGTATGAGAATCAAATAGAGTTATACAAATTCCAAATCAAAATAAGTTATAACAGAGTTGTAAAGGTTTTATATACAAGTTTGTAAATTTAAATGTGAGTCATACGTTTCCGTTTTGTTAATGCTGTTTTCTATACCAATCGCTTATCAATCAAATGTTATATCGAAAAGTCGAAACCACTCGAAACAGAAATGTATTAACGTACAAAGTCACAGATTAGATTAGATAGACAGTAATTCACAGTATAGTCACAGATATAGTTAAGTAGGTATCCCATTATGCGTTTATTTATTTCTAACAAATGTAAATAAAACGTAATTTCAGCTGTCATGTAACGAAATGTCAAATAATGTGACAGACAGACATCAAAACAAACGTCAAGCTCAACAAAACCTTCAAACACGACGAATGAAAGAAAACCTGTCTTGTATGGTCTGTAATAAAATTACAAAACAAGAAATTCAAGGAAAATGTTTTAGCTGATCTTGCTAGACCGTAAGTTATTAACTGACGTTATAGCAGTCTATACATATTTTATCATCGCGCCGGTAATTTACCGTAATCTTGTTTATCATACCTACTTGAAACAATTTTATATTGACCCAATGTTATTCAGAAAACTCTTATTATCTTTAGCATTGACATACTATCGTCAAGCTTCAGTGAGTATGTTACTGTAACTTCTTATTTTTAAAATGTATTTTTCCATTCCATTTTTCCATTTTATTATTTTTAAATTTGCAGGCAAAACCACCGAAAATGGATGTGTTAAGACAATTCCAAAGCTTTGCTTGGTAAGTTTATTTCTACAATCTGATGTCCATAGGCTATTTAACCATTTAAAATTTAGCCTAGCATTAATGCGAGAATGTGTTGGACACCATTGTTAATCCTGACTAATGGAAGTAACAGTGGTGGGAGTGTGTGGCAGGCTTAGGCCGCGCTCACTTTGGATGCGTTTTCATCCGAATTTTACTCGTGCGTACAAGTACGAACATGCAGAATGATCCCGATCTTCCAAGTACTACGGGAGTACACTGGGTGCGAGTTGGTCGTACGTGTAAGTAACCGCACCCAGTGAGCGCACGTAAAAAATCGGTCCCGGTTGTTGTCTTCTAGGCAGCAGTTGTTAAGCCTTGTCAGAGGCCTTTGGGCGGCTTAAAAAACTCTGACACCAGGTTGGCCTCTAACCATACGATAAGAAGAAGAAGTAACTATTTAAAAAAAGAACAATCATATCTCTACATATCTGGTTCTGTACTATCTAAAGTCCAACAATACAAGCAATTTGCGCCACACTTGGTAATTATACTTATTTGTAGTTAATAAAAAATAACCTGTTGTTTTCCTTGAGGAAAACTTGTTTATGAGTGTTTGTTTTTGAAAATAAAACTGTAAAAGCTTATGAGCTTTATACAGATTTGCAGATTGTTATGGCCAATAAAAGTTTAAAAAATAATTGGTGAAACGTTTGTTTGCTGGTAATCAGATGAGGAATTTCTATTTTAACGCACTGTTGATATTGGTCTGAGTGTGTCACTTCACTCATACCAATTTAGACTATCTTAAAAAGTAAAATTTACCAAATGTACAAGAAATCTTGAGACAAGTTCTAATTAAGGTTAAGGTGGTAGAGCCAAGCTGTAGCCAATTGACTGCAGCTCATATACGGGCTGGCTCGACCGGGGTAGTACCACACTCTCACAGAAGATTGGCGTAAAGCAGCTATTACAGCTGCGTTTCGTACGATGAGTAAGAGAGCCGAAAGCCCAACCCTCCCCTCTTCCCCTCCCACCATCCCACTCCCCTTCAGGTCGGCAATGTGCGAGCAATGCCTTTGGTATTACAAGCATCTATAGGCTACGGTAACTGCTAACATCAGGCGGGTCGTAAGCTTTTTTGCCACCGCAGTCCTATAAATAAAAAATAATAATTGTGGAATGAATCTGTAGCAGGCCCTTTATATGGTTCAGGTGTAAGCCAGACTGGTGTTTCCCGAGCATGAGCAAGGAGACGAACGAGCTGCTGAAGCAGTGCGCGGACGCATCGCGCGCCGAGCTCCCCGACGACGTGGACGAGGTCATCGCGCGCAGCAAGGCATTCCCCATACCCTTCCCCATAGAGACAGTCAGGTGAGGTAATGGGTTTCCGTAACGAATTTAGTTGAGAACGCAGATTTATAGAGCTAAGAAATCCATAACATACAGTGCAAAAAATTTTGGTCTACGATAGAAATTGACGATGTGGTGACCAAATTACTAGCGAAGTTCGCGAGCGTGGCGGCCCACTGCCGGAAGGATCTCCGTGCATCTACCTAGCGGTAGGCACTTAAAACCCTTTTTTGCTTGAGTGACGGTGGCCTGGTAATAATCAGTTTCTGTATACACAGTGACAAGGTTCACCACCTGTCATGTTGGATTCTGACTATCTGGTGAAACGTGGGCTTTGAGTTGGCTTAATACCTCCACAATGTAATGTGTATGGCCACTCAGGCCTCTGACTACCGAATGGGGATAAAAGTCGTGACGTATATTTTTTTTTTTTTTTCTGTTGCTAGGCTAGAGAAACTGAAAGTCCGTAGGCCCATAGAGAAACTGAAAAAGAACATAGCGTCGACGTACCCTCTACTGCACGAGAGACTGCTACTACTGATGACGCACTTCCTTATATACAAGAGGTGAGTTTTAAGGCCATTTCAATGTAATGAGTACGGTGAGGAAAAACATCCTGAGGAAACCTACCTATCCCTCGGGACTAGGTAATAGTCAGTTCCTGTATACACGGCGACAAGGTTCTCCACCTGTCACGTTGGGTTCTGACTATCTGGTGAAACGTGGGCTTTGAGTTGACTTAATACCTCCACAATGGTGGTGTATGGCCACTCAAGCCTCTGACTACCCCCGAATGAGGATAAAAAGTCGTGACGTTATATTATTATTATTATTTATATTATATGAGTACTATAGTCTGACCGCTACCGCTGTGCCGCGCCTTGGGTCTGCGCGGGGAGGTGGGGAGTGGGAAACTAGTGGTGCGTTCCATTCACTGTTTATTTTGTTATTTTCGTCCACAAAAAGTGTTAAAAACGATAATAATGATCACTTATAGTACAAGTTGGTTCGAGTGGAACGACATTTATGAACGAAAATAACGAAAATTACAAAATTAACAGTGAATGGAACGCACCATAGGTATGCGCGGGGTATGCGCGGAGAGGTGGGGAGAGGATTCGCCCACCCCGTCTCGCTGCTCGCGTACCTTAGGTGTGGCACAGCGGTAGCAGTCAAACTATAGCTGTATGTACTGTTTTCGATTGCAAGTTTATTACTTACTAACTGTGCACTGCGGCTTCGCCCGCCTGGAAATTTATATTTAAGATTAGCCTATGTCTTATTCCAGAGCTTACACTATCTACGTTTCAAGTTTCATTAAAATCGGTTTAGTACTTATGGAGATACATGGTAACAAACATTCACACACACACTTTACAAATTAGTAGGATAGGATTTAAAGATATTTATTCTCAAAAAAGACAATCGTCACTTACATGAGAACAAGATTTACTTATAGTATACAACTTATCGGTCGTTGTTCTTTTATATCTAGGGACTCGCTCAACGCATCTACCGATATTTTATTTAGTTTTAAATTTATTAGTATTTTTCAACTATGTGCTGAGCCAGTTTTGATTTGAATGCATTAAGCGAGCTTACAAAATCGATTTATCTCGCGTTTTCTCTTGTCACGGCCGGCTGTGCTACCTGTGCTGGTTTGTTCAGTTGTATTGCTTGTGTGCAGGGAGTTTGGCAGCAGTATAGAAAAGGAGTTGTACAAGGAGATGGGTGTCCCGCAGCTGATAGACAGGCTGCTTAAGAAGCGCGCCGTCGCCTTTCTAGGAGCTTCAGACTCGTATATGCTGCTATCTGGAGAAGAAGGGTTAGTAAGAGGGTAGAATATTGGCATAACTACTTTGCTAGTCAAAGTCAAACCCCCTTATTCATAGAGATTTTAGCCAGTTTAAAATGGTTTTGAAAAACATTTTTAGGAACAAATGTGATTTGTAATTCCACTGCAAGACGATCATAACTTTCTATGAATAAGGGGGAAAGCGTTTGTTTCGTTTAAGCCTACGGGGGCACTTACAAATTGTCAATTTACATTTTTTTTTTCTTTATATTCTACCGCTGGATCGGAAACGCGACCTCGATCGCGATCGGAAACGCGCGAAGATCCGGCAAGGATCTCAGCGGGCTTGTCTTCTTTAAAAAAAATTTAATCACCATTTATTAATTTTAATACAATAATATATTTAGGTAAACAATAGCTCCAGTGTGCCGTCCTCCGAAATAAGCAAGGCAAGACACGCTACACTTTGACATGAGACTGTTATTAACGAAGTATATTTGAGTGATCAGTCCCAAGCTGATTTATCTTCCAAGTAATCCGAGATTTTGTAGTAAGCATTGGGGGCTTCCATAAATCACGTGAGGTGATTTTTGAGATTTTTCGACCATCCCCTCCCCCTTGGTGAGATGTCGTGAGATTTTGCTGGACCTCTCCCACCCTTTCTAATCTCACGTGAGATTTTTCAAAAGCCATATTCTAGAGGAGAAACATGTTTAACCCAGTTATCTTGCAATTTTACACTGTTTCTTGCGCTAAAAAATAATTACGTGAGATTTGACGACACCCCCCCTGTCCCCCACGTGAGATTTGGTGAGATTTGGCTCGAACCCCCTCCCCAAAATGCCTCACGTGATTTATGTACGCCCCCTTTGTAACTGTAAAGTTGGTAGGTGTGGCCACTATAATAAATCTTTGAGTAGATTGAGGGTCCTGACCCTTAGTCAAAGCAGAGAAAATCACTTAAATTTGTTTTGATTTTTTTAAAGTAGTTTTTATGGATTAAAAGTAGGTACTTTAACTCTGTATTCAATCCCAGTGAGGATGGCTGGGAGTCGATAGGCACAGCCTCCCAGCGGCCGCCGCTGGTACTGGCCAACTGCCTCAGCTACGACGAGATGAAGCTGTCCGCGATGCTGCTTGTGAGCGGGCCCACCGAGTGCATCAACGATGGAAGCAGGCACAACGCAGGCGTTGTTAGTGAAGAGGGCGCTGAGAGCGACGCTATCATTATTGGTAACAAATAAATAATTTAAAAAAATAAAAATAAACGATTTAAAAAATTAAAAAACACGACTGCCCTGCCAAAAAACGTACTAAAAAGTATAAAACAAGTGCAGTGTCATTATTTATTTTAATTGTATGCATTTTAGTGACAGCAGCCTAAAATGATATAATAATAGTTATAATTATGTTAATTTATGCCTATAAATTCTACAGTTTTGGAATGTGTTCAAGGCCTTCAATTTGATACCCATATTGTAATAATACAAGAATTTTTTTTTTCACTTTTTATAATTTAGCCATAATGCAGCCATATTGTTTTTTTTTCAAAAATAATATACCCAGTGTTACCCGGAATGATGTAAGGATTCTAACGATACCCCATACATCCAAATCCGTTCAGGCATTTATAAGTTATGGTGGAATAAATAATCTCACATACATACATACATACATGAACCATACATATACACTCCTTTTTTGGGCAGTCGTGTAACAAATAGTCTTCTTCCATCTTCTTCCTAGCCTTATCCCATTATGAGGGGTTGGCTTTCAGTCTACCCGGATTTGGCTGATCACCGATATTTACACGGAGCGATTGCCATCTGCCCTCCGAGACCTAACTAGTGGGATTATCGGCAATAAGGGTAAGACCATTTTTGTCAGATTTTTCAGGCTTCTGACTCATCATCAATGAGTGCCTTTGGTACTGTAAGCATCTATAGGCTACGGATACTGCTAAACATCAGGCGGGCCGTACGCTTTTTTGCCACCGCAGTCCTATAAAAAAAATACATGAAACTTTTTTGAAACGTGACAGTTATCAAACAAGTGTACGGGCCGCTTGATGTAAAGCAGTTACCGTAGCCTATAGATGCAATAATACCTATGGCGTCGCTCGTACGTTGCCGACCTGAAGGCCATCTGAATCTTGAACAATTCCTACATTTACCGTAACCTATAGATGCAATCCCTATGGTATCGCTCGCACGTTGCCGACCTGAAGGGAATCTGAATCTTAGAAAAATCCTACATTTCCTCCTTCCCTCAGGTGCTATAGGCAGTCGCTTCGAACGTCCGGGCCGCATGGAGTACGAAGACATACTGATCACTGAAGACCAGAATGTCCCCGGAAACGGTTACGGGGAGGAAGTGACGCCGACAACGTGTCTCAACGTGCTGAAGACAACGTACGTGCGGAACAACCAGTCCGCCAGGCACATGTGGAGGCAGATGTGGGCGGAATTCTACCAGGTAACCCACTGATATTATAAATGTGAAAGTTTGGATGCATGTATGGATGTATGGATGGATGTTTGTTACTCAATCACGACAGAACGGCTGCACGGATCTGGATAAAATTTGGAACGCAGACAGTTTATAACCTGGATTAACACATAGGATACTTTTTATCCCGGAAAAAGTCAGGTTCCTGTGGGATTTTAAAGTTAACGCGGACGAAGTCGCGGGCAGAAGTTAGTATTATAAATGTGAAAGTTTGGATGGATGTATGTTTGTTACTCAATCATGCCCGAACGGCTGAACGGATCTGGATGAAATTTGGCACAGAGAGATTATAGTCTGGAATAGAACATAGGCTACTTTTTATCCCGGCAAAATGTATGGTTCCCTTGGGATAGATTTGTTTTAATTTTTACCCGACTACGGCGGAGGGTTATGATTTTGACCGGTATGTATGTATGTATGTATGTATGTGCATCTGTTCCCACCTAACTTCCAAACTACTTGTCGTAATTTGATAAATGAGGTATCGTTAGAAGCGGTTTAATGGCGCGCTGGTTATAGGCTATGTGACGTCACATAAAATTGCATATGGCGCCCTCTAGAGGACATAATGTCATGACTTAAAAAAACCATTTTTTAATGAAACCGTGTGGGGTATTAAATGAAAGAGCTTGATGAGCACATTTCAAAAAAATATAGGTATATTGTTACCTATAACTCCAAAATAATGAAATAAAAAGTAAGTTTAAAAACTAAAACCCGACTACCTACTGAAAAATAACGCTCTAAAAAGTATGAAACAAGAAAATATTCTCATCTAGAGGATAGCCGTGGTCCGTTTAGGCCCTTTAGGTCAAAGTGGCATATGACCACGGACCACGGCTATCCTCTAGATGAGAATATTTTCTTGTTTCATACTTTTTAGAGCGCGATTTTTCAGTAGTCGGGTTTTATTCATAGATCAAAGGTTCGACATGATTTGTTTGCATAGGTATGAAAATTGGTGTTTAGGTGTCTTTATAAACATATCGGGATACGGGATCCGAATTTTTTTAATTTATATTAGCGCGGGCGAAGTTTCGGACAAAAACCAGTTAAAAATAAATCTTCTTATCGTATGGTTAGTGGCCAACCTGGTGTCAGAGTTGTTCAAGCCGCCCGAAGGCCTCTGACAAGGCTTAACGATTGCCTGATGACAAAAACCGGGACTGACTTACGTGCCCTCCGAAGCACGGAGACACTCCGTTCAAATGACACTAAATGGTCACCCATCTCTTAACTGACCTTGCCGAACGTTGCTTAACCTGCGATCATTCATTGCAGATGGCTATGAGCGCCTCGATTCCAAAAATAAATAAATAAGTCGGAAACAACTATTTTTATTTAAAGTACTGAATCGATCGAACTTGGACGACAACGCCATCTGTTGGCACTGGACAGAGTTGACTTGCGTTGGCTGGCATCGGCGGAGAGGACATTACGGTTTACAACGCCGAGCGGGCGTGGGCCGTCATTGACATTAATTTTTACACGACTGCCCAAAAAAGGAGTGTATATGTATTTAGGGTTCATGTATGTATGTATGTTTGTATGTGAGATTCTTTATTCCACCAAAAGTTATAAATGCCTGAATGGATTTGGATGTATGGGGTATCGTTAGAATCCTTACATCATTCCGGGTAACACTGGGTATATAATTTTTGAAAAATATTAGTATGGTGGCATTATGGCTCTATTTTGAAATGTGAATAAAAATACCGTTATTATAATATGGGTATCAAATGGAATGCCTTGATGAGCAAATTCTAAAACTGTAGAATTTATAGGCATAATTTAACATAGGTAGGGTGTACATGCAAAACAAAGATTTCATTTTTGGCTGTTGTCACTAAAATGCACAAAATAAAAATAAATAATTAAAATATGTTTTTCTTCGACTTCGCGATAAATTTTCCGATACTGACAGAAGTAAAGTGTTAGATACGTCACCCAGTTCATTCAAGCGCTATCATTTCTTTTGCCATTGTCTTGCACTTCGCAAGAAGCAAGGATGAAGCGTGCAAGGTGGAGACCTACTTGCATGCTTTTTTTTTTTCTCTCACCAGGTCCACAGCTATACATACGAAGAGCTGACGTCATACGTGAACATACAAGACAAGACCGCGGAACAACGGTACACGGACCGCTACGTGAAGTTGGCTTCAAGAGACATATTCGACAACGAGGTGTTCTACAAGCGCATCAGTATACTGGCGGAGAGCGTGCTGCTGGAGGCGGACGCGCGAGCGAGCCGAGCGGGGAGGGACGCCTTCGTCAATGTCATCGGATGCGGTAAGTATATGTTCCACTAGTGACAGAACATGTTCCACTACCAGGTGTACTACAAGCGCATCAGTATACTGGCGGAGAGCGTGCTGCTGGAGGCGGACGCGCGAGCGAGCCGAGCGGGGAGGGACGCCTTCGTCAATGTCATCGGATGCGGTAAGTATATGTTCCACTAGTGACAGAACATGTTCCACTACCAGGTGTACTACAAGCGCATCAGTATACTGGCGGAGAGCGTGCTGCTGGAGGCGGACGCGCGAGCGAGCCGAGCGGGGAGGGACGCCTTCGTCAATGTCATCGGATGCGGTAAGTATATGTTCCACTAGTGACAGAACATGTTCCACTACCAGGTGTACTACAAGCGCATCAGTATACTGGCGGAGAGCGTGCTGCTGGAGGCGGACGCGCGAGCGAGCCGAGCGGGGAGGGACGCCTTCGTCAATGTCATCGGATGCGGTAAGTATATGTTCCACTAGTGACAGAACATGTTCCACTACCAGGTGTACTACAAGCGCATCAGTATACTGGCGGAGAGCGTGCTGCTGGAGGCGGACGCGCGAGCGAGCCGAGCGGGGAGGGACGCCTTCGTCAATGTCATCGGATGCGGTAAGTATATGTTCCACTAGTGACAGAACATGTTCCACTACCAGGTGTACTACAAGCGCATCAGTATACTGGCGGAGAGCGTGCTGCTGGAGGCGGACGCGCGAGCGAGCCGAGCGGGGAGGGACGCCTTCGTCAATGTCATCGGATGCGGTAAGTATATGTTCCACTAGTGACAGAACATGTTCCACTACCAGGTGTACTACAAGCGCATCAGTATACTGGCGGAGAGCGTGCTGCTGGAGGCGGACGCGCGAGCGAGCCGAGCGGGGAGGGACGCCTTCGTCAATGTCATCGGATGCGGTAAGTATATGTTCCACTAGTGACAGAACATGTTCCACTACCAGGTGTACTACAAGCGCATCAGTATACTGGCGGAGAGCGTGCTGCTGGAGGCGGACGCGCGAGCGAGCCGAGCGGGGAGGGACGCCTTCGTCAATGTCATCGGATGCGGTAAGTATATGTTCCACTAGTGACAGAACATGTTCCACTACCAGGTGTACTACAAGCGCATCAGTATACTGGCGGAGAGCGTGCTGCTGGAGGCGGACGCGCGAGCGAGCCGAGCGGGGAGGGACGCCTTCGTCAATGTCATCGGATGCGGTAAGTATATGTTCCACTAGTGACAGAACATGTTCCACTACCAGGTGTACTACAAGCGCATCAGTATACTGGCGGAGAGCGTGCTGCTGGAGGCGGACGCGCGAGCGAGCCGAGCGGGGAGGGACGCCTTCGTCAATGTCATCGGATGCGGTAAGTATATGTTCCACTAGTGACAGAACATGTTCCACTACCAGGTGTACTACAAGCGCATCAGTATACTGGCGGAGAGCGTGCTGCTGGAGGCGGACGCGCGAGCGAGCCGAGCGGGGAGGGACGCCTTCGTCAATGTCATCGGATGCGGTAAGTATATGTTCCACTAGTGACAGAACATGTTCCACTACCAGGTGTACTACAAGCGCACTTCGGGTACGGAGCTCCAAGTACATCGATGGGTTCGCCTAGGATATTCTGACAACCATTGCGTTACACGCGAAGTCAGAAGATAATAAGGCCATTTGTCCATGGTGCTACTAAAAAGAAACAGGAATCTATATATTAAAAAATAATAATAACATAATTACTCAAGTAAGCAGTGCAGAAAAGTTTATCGAAACGAGTCGCGTCCGACGTGTATGTCGAGTCGTAGGCTACTAATTAATTCCTTACCAGTTTCTTTTTAGTAGCGCCGTGAAAGGCCCTGAAATGCACACAATTAGACCTGATGAGTTTATTATTAAATATGCTTTATTGTGCTATAGCAATCTTTTCCTTCTATACGTGGAATCTTGTAATTGGCATTTGTTTACCTAGAATCATATTCACTCTGTGATATTAGCCGTAAGCTCCCCAAATAGAATTAAGTAAAATAGAATGGTCATAAAAAGATGCGCTTTTACAAGTATTTTATCATGTCCATTGCACAGGTCTGGGTGTGTGGCGCGTATCAGTCCACCAGTCGGACGTGTACATGCTCACGTTCATGGAGCGAGTGCGGCAACTCCTGCGCAGGGACATGCTGCAACACGTCTCGGACGTCAACTTCGCGTACATCACCACCAGCCCCACTATACAAGGTGAATAAAATAAGAAATATACAGGGTTATTGGTAAAACACTAACAACCTCGCAGGACTGTATTACTAAGGTTGCAGTCAACAACTTTTGTTGTATGACTTTTTACAAAACAATAATACATTTACCAAATAATCACGCTCTATAATGTATAAAACATCAAAATATTCTCATGTAGAGGTTAGCCGTGGTTCGTTTAGGTCCTTTAAGGCAAAGTGGCATACGACCACGGACCACGGCTATCCTCTAGATGAGAATATTTTGATGTTTCATACATTTTAGAGCGTGGTTTATTTTGTTAAATGTTTTGTAAAAAATAGAACAAAGTTGTTGTTTATGGTGTTAGTACTACAGTCCTGCAAGGTTGTCAGTGTTTTACCAATAACCCTGTATATTTATGTCACTGAAACCGCTTGATGACCGCTTGGCGTAGTGGTTCGAGCGGCCTACCGCAGTAGGTGGTTGTGGGTATTTGCCCTGGTCTGAGTGTCACTAGGATCGCCCCCAGTTCATTGTACTGTACCCATAGTACAAGCTTTGCTGAATTTGGGACCATACAGTTGATGTGTTTATCTGGCGATGTACATTTATTTAATTTATACTTTCGGAGTAGGAAAATGTACCATCCGTCAGCCGAAACGTTTCGCTTCGTATTTCGTATACCCCACTGGAGGGCGTTAACAAGTTATTCTAAAGTGGACTCATTAATTAATATAACATTAATTTTGTTTTCAGCACTCTTCACGAATTCAAGCGAAGCGAACTCGAACTCTGAGGAAAACGAAAAGAAAATATTTATCGAGAGTAAACGACATCCGAGAGGTAATTTACATGCGTTAACAAAGTCTCGTATTGGCGTGTGTGCTAGCCCCACAGGATAAAGCACGGAGAGGCCACGCACACGTGGCACGACTCGCTTTGCAAGAAAATGTATGCATGACGTCATTTCGTGCGTAGCCTCTCCGTGCGCCGCGGTGGACACGGGTACATACATTTTCTTGCAAAGTGGAGCTTCACCCACGTGCGTGGCCTCCGTGCGCCGCGGTGGGTTTCCGGCTTAACCCATTGTTGTCAACAGGTGGTATAAACGTTCAAATATGTAACCGCGAGCCGTCGTCGCGACTGAGCGGGCCGCACGAGGGCAAGCTGCTCGTCATCACGTACCCCTGGGACAGCAACGCGCACCCTGGGAACGAGTTCTGGTCCGTATATTATCTTACTTATGTAGGGTAAACCCCCCAATTATTGGCACCAGTGGACCCAATTATTGTCCATACATATTTCTATAGGATTTCTTAGTTCAGCAAATAGAATAGTAGGTAGGTGTGAAAAACTGTGAAATTTATGACTTTTAACAAAAAAACACTATTTCCATGTTTAGTTTTCTTATTTTTTAAAGATAACTTCAAAAGTGCCAATAATTGGGGGGGTGCGAATATTGGGTACCGTTACCCTATATCGCCGCTGTAATTAGTAAGCTGAAGTGGCAGTGGACGGGACACATAGCCCGAAGAACTGATGGCCGATGGGGCAGAAAGGTTCTTGAGTGGCGACCACGTAACGGAACACGCAGCGTGGGTAGACCCACAAGGTGGACCGACGACCTGGTGAAGGTCGCGGGAAGGCGCTGGATGCAAGTTTTTTTTTTTTTTTTTTTTTTATAGGACTGCGGTGGCAAAAAAGCGTACGGCCCGCCTGATGTTAAGCAGTTACCGTAGCCTATAGATGCTTACAATACCAAAGGTATTGCTCGCACATTGCCGACCTGAAGGGGAGTGGGATGGAGGGAGGGGGAGGGGGGGTGGGCTTACGGCTCTCTCACTCATCGTACGAAACGCAGCTGTAATAGCTGCTTTACGCCGATCTTCTGTGAGAGGGTGGTACTACCCCGGTCGAGCCAGCCCGTTTATGAGCTGCAGTCAATTGGCTACAGCTTGGCTCTACCACCTTCAAAAGCAGGAAGTGGCACAGGACCGGTCGTTGTGGAAAACCTTGGGGGAGGTCTATGTCCAACAGTGGACGTCTTCTAGCTGAAATGATGATGATGATGATATGGATATCGCGAAATGATTTTTGGTCTGTATTTTTTTATGGTACGGTCAGCAACGAAAGTCGCTGAACATTATCAGTTTTTCAAATAGCTTGCACACTTTTGTTTTAGCATCAAATCCATAATTTTTCTTTATCGAAACAAAATGTAGACATGTTGCTAATCTTTGGTTTTATAAAGGTTTACCAACGTTTGTAGATTAAAGAGTATAATCGATTTGAAAAATTCAGAATGTTCAGCGACTTTCGTTGCTGACTGTACTAGGCTCACCACTGCATCTCACGAACCGTAATAGGTAGAGAGTTGAAAGTTTCACAGAATGTGTATTTCTGTTGCCGCTACAACGACAAATACTAAAAATAAAATAAAATTTAAAAATAAATACTTATACATGAAACGTAATATTTTTGACTTATTTGTCTTATGATCGTTTTCCATACAAAAGTCTTCAACGTGTGACTCTCAATATTACAATTTGGGGATGTTTGTTTATATTCTACGGTGGTACGGAACCCTTTAAGTGCGAGTCCGACACGCACTTGGCCGGTTTTTTTTTATTATTATTATACCCACAGGTTCGGCAGTCTAACCGGATCTGGAGACCCCGCGGCGGCGTGCTCGACGCAAGTGTCGGAACTGCACAACGCGCATATCAACACGCACGTCGCCGCACGCAACGTACGCGTCGCCGCACCCAGTGCGGGTGGAATCACCACTCTACCCGACCATTGCACCACTCTAGCCACGTAGACTAAGAGCGGGCGCACTTTGGACTCGTTTTCGAACACGTACGACCACGCACGAATGATCCCGACCTTTAAAGTACTATGGGAGCGCGCAGACTGGGTGCTACGTATACGTGCGAGTATTTCCGACGTCCGGCCGTCGACCAATGGGATAGCTTCATTATAACGCGATTTACAAATGACGTGACTTTGAAGCGATCGTATTGGTCAGCATTTATCGGCCATTTTATACTTCACACAGCTTTGGCCCTCGGCGTAATTCGCAGCAAAATGAATAAATAATTATAAGATAAAATGACAAACGTACGCGTCGATCTGTCGGCACGCACGCACCGCACGCAATAGAATAAGGTTGCTTCGTATAGAAATAGATTATCATTTAACTGCGGCCATGACTGCGCTGACCGTCAGTTGTTTTGAGAAAGTTTTGAAGGCCGTTGCGTGCCATACGTGCGTTCCGACTATTACGTGTACAGTAGAGTTAAAATTCGAATAAATTAAGACAATATTAGACTGGAATTGTTGTGCCTAGTTTCATTTGTAGATGAAGTTATGGTTTATTTTGTTATGTGAATATCTTAATACGTATAAAACTTATATTGAAATTGTATCGGGCGTTGTCCGTGAATAATGATATTTTTCGATAAAATTAAGTGTAGATGCATTTTTATCGATATAGAGAACAAATAGCAATATAATAATAATAATATTGCATTTTTGTTAAAAGTACCTATATACCATCATATGCATTTTAGTAAAAAGCTTTTACTTGGACGTTACAAAGAGACACTTCAAGTTTATTTATTTGTATGTACAGACAGTTATAAAGTTTATAGTAGTTACTGGGGTAGTGGACATATTTTGCCTAAATAGTTGTTAAAATTAATGCCAATTTAATTTTAAGTGAGGATTTTCTTACACATATGTATTTACTTTACCTACTTAATTTAAATTAATACTCAACTTTTCAAAGTACATAATTATGTATTTGTAAGGGCGAGGCCCCATTACTGCGTTGCGTCGCGTCGTCGCAACGGATGAACGGGTCGACGGGCGAGAAGCGAAGCGGGGGAGGGTGATGCGGTGATGCGCTGGTGATAAAATGCGTTGATCTGTTGCGACGCAACGCAACGTCAGATGGGGCCTCACCATAAATGTACTCTTGAACGCCTACGCATGTGCACCGATTGTCGCTCATTATTACTAAAGGCTAATTGACATTTGGTTGTATGCAAAATCTGAATTAGCCATAATAGAGCCGGGCTCCATCTACGCGTTGCGCTGCGTCGTCGCAAGATTTTGTACTGGTACGTCACCCTCCCCACTTCGACTCTCGCCCGCTGACACCTGCGACGACGCAGCGCAACGCAGCGCAGCGCGTAGATGGAGCCCGGCTGATAGAAGGAAAGATGGGAGGCTGTTTGCGTAGTTTTATAACATTTCACAAATTTCAAACAATTTCGAAAACATTTGACTAGCGCTTGTAATCGGTACTCGAACAATAGATTCTTGAAAGTTTCATTTTCCAAAGAGACTATATTCCATGACAATCTGTCGGTTTGCAAGCGTTGTACAATGCGATTAAAATAAGAATAGGCTCTCGGCTAACTTCACGCATATAAGTACGGTACCAAGTACTGTACATATGAGTGAAGTTAGCCGAGAGCCTGTATCATGTTCCAGTTGTGACGTCACAACATGGCGGTAGGCCAGTCCTATTCTTATTTTAATCGCATAATACGCAACGAATTGAGGTCGCATTGTATAGAATCTTATGCGTATATGTGCGAACCGGCTGTTTGCATTTCATGAAATCCGTCACGTGCCACACGTGCGTACCGATCCGACGTATACTATAAAACAATGCCAAGACTCGCTAAATATATTTCGTTGTAGAACTTTGTTTTGTATGACTGTTATTCGATAGA
This sequence comes from Drymonia ruficornis, assembly GCA_947859195.1. Taxonomy (NCBI): domain Eukaryota; kingdom Metazoa; phylum Arthropoda; class Insecta; order Lepidoptera; family Notodontidae; genus Drymonia; species Drymonia ruficornis. The sequence continues at coordinate 7,210,521 of OX401927.1, forward strand.
TTTAGCTTTATTATTATTATATACTCAGAATATTTGTAGTGTTATGTTCATAAAAAATATACCTTTGGGTACGAAAGTGTTTTTCATTTCAATATTTTCCTATAGCTATTAAAAAAAACATTTGTTATTGTAGTAGTAGCCACGTATTTTTATCAGTAACTTGCTTTTAGTTCTAACCAAGGCCGTCAGATTTTTTTTCGCGGAATTTGTTGGACCGGCTCCAAAAGTGGGATCATACGATGTCTGTTTACAAATGTTGCGATAACGATATCGTTTGAGAGGTGTGTCCACTGCGTAGCTAACGTCACGCTGCGTGTGATTCACATCTCGCTACGCACTACCAAAAAAAAACATGTTTTGCACCTCGTATATAACTCGGTCGCAATGTTTACTGTGCTCAGTTTAACGAAGCCCTTTTGTAAAAAAATAAATAAGCATTAGTCTAACCCTAACGGATTTGGTATCGGCAAAGATAATAAGAATGTATTGGTAAAATTATTTGAAAAGTGAAAGTGAAAATAGTTTTTTGTATTGTCGCGCCTCAGCCAGACAACACAAGGTCGCGCGCGCCGATACGTTCCGTTTCAATCTACATTAGACAGGAATTACCCATTCTACATATGTTTTTATTCACATTATTATTAAATTAAACATTTTGTTATAATTTTAATACACAAAAGATGAGATTTAAACGAAAAATAATATAGAACAGCAGTGATGTAACATCATTTTCATATTTCTTCGTCATTCATGTGAAATGAAACGTTATGTGATTTGTTTTGATTAGTGTGCTAATGTTGGTAGCGCAGCAGACAGATCGTTCGATTTGACGTCACACGAAGTTGTCATTGATTTATTTTTATTTATTATTTCGCGAATATTTACTCACCGAGCTGAGGTTTTGCGCAAAAATTAGAAATAAACGTGCTGTGGTGCGAAGCGCTCGCGATAACTGGACGTTCACAACAGCTACGTGTTTATCTTCGGCGATAAATTCGAGAAATATTCGAGAACATAACAAAAGTGTACTTACGTGACCGCAGTTTTTACGCAGTTCTGACTTAGTTATTGTGATTAAATAAGTGTGAGACAATTCTAGAAGGTGCATAGTGTTTAATAGTGATATTGTGAAGGATAACTTGTGTGATGTCGTCGTCGTTCGGCGGCCAGTGGCGGGTGATTCGCCACTACCTCTCCATCAGCAATTTGAACGCTGAGGTGGAGAAATTAGTGAAGAAGTACAAACCCGCGACACCTGAACAATGGGAGAGTGAGTACACGCTTTTGAAATACTGAAAAAGATATATGTATCTTTTTTCCATTGAAAAAAATCATCAAAACAATAATGAAACCTGAAATTCTATTTACTATGTGCACATACTGAATTCAAGGTGATAATGTTATTAAACCAGCTAAGTCTTAAACCTTTGTGTCATGAAGTAATTTGACCCATAAGCTTTAACTCAGGTCTTTACTAATTCCTCGAGTTAAATTATTATGGTTTATTCACCCCAGGTACCAGGCTATCAGCACAATGAAGAGATATAAATAGAGATGCACTCATTGTCGCTTGGTGGATTGATGTTGGTCCAAATAATTTTACTAGGATGTACAGTACTTAGTATTGGCTATTTATACCTCATTTTGTGTACTATTTACTATCCAACATAGTTTTTAGTGTTCCATACCCAAAGGGTGCCAACGGGACCCTATTACTAAGCCTACGCTGTCCGTCTGTCCGTCCGTCTGTCAGCGGGCTGTATCCTATAAACCGCAATAGGTAGAGACTTGAAATTTTCACTGATCGTGTATTTTTGTTGCCGCTACAACAAATACAAAAAAAAATAAAGGGGGTCCCCATTCAAGGAACTTGCTATTTTTGAAGTTTTTATTCTACGGTGGTACGGAACCGTTTATGAGCGCGTCTGACCCGCACTTGGCCGGTTTTCCTCTATTTTTTGACTTCAATAAATAGAGACAATACTATTTTGTTTTGCAAATGAGGAGTAAGTAACAAATTTCAATTGTTGCAGATTTAATAAAGAAATTCGAAAAGGCAGTATCTGTCAGACTCACTCAGAGCAGTGCAATAGAAACTACCAAACCAATTGAAAATAGTAAAGAAAAAGTAAAAGCCACATTAGAAGAGACAGAGAATAAGGTAGCCCCAGAGAGTAAAGAGCAAGGAGATATAAAGCCTAAGGATGCAACTGGTTTGAGTGTGGGCTCTGAGGCCAAGGAGCTGACGATCGAGGGGCTCTGGCAAGGATTTAGGTTAAAGAAAAACCTGCAGCTTGGGAAGATATCGGAGCCAACATGGCGGTCCAACAAACCATCTGTTACAAAGGTTTGTGTAGAATATTTCACTTAACTTTTATTGTTTTTTTATAGGACTGCGGTGGCAAAAAAGCGTACGGCCCGCCTGATGTTAAGCAGTTTTATTAGCACGCATTATAGACGCAAGGCACGCAAAGCCAAAGCAGAAGATCGATAACACCTATGTTGGGAGGATACATTGTACTACTCCACCAAGCCAACTAGGCGCTCGGGTGGAATGCGGCTTCCCCGCCCGCACACCCGCCACCACCTGTGGCTTCCCGCCCGCACACCGCCACCGCCTTCTTGTGCGAGTTACGTCACATTTGACAGGTGCCTAGTTGGCTTGGTGGAGGAGTAGGTATGTTCTATCTAGCTTCTGGACACTCCTCGTTACCATCAGAGTTGAGTCAAGTCGAACCGCCTCTAACAAGAAACGACGGTAGCCAAAGAAGAATACAGAACATTCGATGTAGGTTTTTATTTAATGTCGGACGTCTCCGATACACCGCAATCCGTTGCGTGCAATGCGTACATAAACAAGTTTTGGATTAAAAAAAAAATGTTTTGTTCACGATGCAAACCACTGATAGAAGTTATGACAGGCAACTAATTTAGCCCGCGCGTGAGATGCGATAAGAGTGTCATGTCTGCGAAAAATGAATAACAATGATAGTCTCAATGTGAAATGAAAGTATGTTTTGGGTGCTAGATATCGAGTATCGTAATCATACAGGAAGGACATGCGAATGTTTACACATGCCGACACGACGTCGATACGATATTAGCCTGATACGCTATTCTAAATTTAAACATTCTTGGACCTAACTGGGACGCTGAATGTGAGGACATTGTACACGAATTCAAACATCTTATGAGCATCGATGATTTCTTTTCAATAAAGATTCTCACTTGCTGAACGGTGAAAGTACCTGAACATCTTAAGGAAACTTGCACGTCTTTCGAAAGACATGTGAAGTTCGCCAACCCGCACGGAGCCAGCGTGTCCTGCGTGGTGGGCTATAGCCCGTATCCTTCTCGCTTTGATGGGGAGTATGCTCCCGGTGTAATGGCAAGACCCACCGCCAAATTAATATGACCAAATGATTATGGGATCAAAATATGATCGGCGATGGCGTTCGGGGAATATTGGCGTGATTATTATTAACCCCCTGCCGGGGCAATGACCTAAAAGTAAGCAATAAAGACCACATTGTTATCGTTTCCGTATCGTTTTGTTTAAAGAGTCTCAATACCCGCGAGTGGTGACGCCGACCGCGCCACCGTCACGCAGCCACCGCGCGAATAATGTGTGTCAGTTGTTATCTAATCCTTCACGCCGCGGTCACAGTGAAAAATCTTCACTAATATGAAACAAACCCAAACCCCCCTCCCGTGCGTGTCCGTATAGAAATAGCTACGATACGACTATTGGCTACGATATAGGTACGAATTCTACGAAAAAACTTGACAAGGTCAGTCAGAGATGGGTTACCATTTAGTGGCATTTGAACAGAGCGTCTCCGTGCTTCGAAGGGCACGTAAAATGTTGGTCCCGGTTGTTGTTATCTAGGCAGCACAGAGGCCTTCGGGCGGCTTGAACTTGACACCGGTTGGCCACTAACCATATGCTAAGAAGAAGTATCATACAAGCATAGTCTGACCCCAAAGTTTATAGAAAGTTATGATGGACATCCACTGGCATTACAAATCACTTTCGTTCCTAGAAATGCTCTGTAAAACCATTGTAAATCTGCAATAAATATATCACCGTCATAATAAACCGTCGTTATATCATTAATCACCGTCCGACTAGTAGAACCGACCGCAAGATAAAAACTACTTTAGCATTATTTTTCCTACTAGGTACTACCATCTTAGAAAAATACTTAAAAACATGTTATTACTCAAACTCTGTTTGCAAGGTGATAATAATAAGCAAATACACGGAAATAATCACGTACACTGTGTGTATATTTGCACATTCTGTAACTGTCGTGCCGGCCGTGCATGTGTCGGCTGATGACGCCACGGCCTCATTTGTATCACGCCACAACCTCATTTGTATCACGCCACCTCCTCATTCGTATCACGCCACCTCAGACCGAGAAACATTCACTTTTCAAATATCTAGATCCAAAATCTAGGTTATGCCGTGTGTCTGTACTGTTATCGGAGTGTGACTGCGTGTAGCTTACTTCTAAATGCCTCTAGTTCTATAAGCTGTTTCTAAATCGAAATAATATTGAGTTACTGTATTTTGTTGTTTTGTTATTTAATATTGTCTTAAGCGTGGGTAGGCCCCCAACAAGGTGAATCGATGACCTAGTGAAGGTCGCGGGAAACTGCTGGATGCAAGTGGCACAGGACCGGTCGTTGTGGAAAACCTTGGGGGAAGCCTATGTCCAACTGTGGAGTCTTTTGGCTGGAATGATGATGATGATGATTGTGTTAATGCCTGCCCGCTCATATAACGTTACTATTTGAAAATATACCTACTTAAGTATACTATTTTTCTTTTCATTACGAACCGCTAAAATAATGATGTTGACGATTTGTAGGAGCTTCCCCTAGCTTACATGAATAAAAAAAAAATGCTCCGACTTTGACTTAGGAAATCTACCAGGGTCAATAGCTGATGTGTTCTTGTTGCAATTGCCGCAGAGTTCGATCCACTCTCGCACCGCGTACGTCATCAGCGCGATGGTGGCTGCCGAGAGCGGCGAGAGCGTGCTCCGCCGCGCCGAACACCTCGTAGAACACCTACACCAGTACCCCGAAGCGAGGGACTACGCTATCAAGGTGAGACATATAACCACAGCACAGATTAGCCACACGTTAAAAAATATTAGTTTTTTAGTTCATGACATTATTTCCTGTAGAGGGCGCCATATGCAATTTGATGTAACTACACATAGCCTATAACCAGCGGACTAGGGACTGCAATCCCGCAATCCCGCATCCCGCAAAATGCGGATTCCCGCGCTTATTTTGCGGGATCGCATTTACGGGACTAGGCGTGCGGAATCCGCGGGATTTGCGGGACTGGAAGTAAATCGTTAAGTTACGTAAAATTACGCGCGAGATGAAGCACTTCACATGACGTCATTTAAAAAAATGATGTGACGCTTTTCGAATGCGGAGGGAAAAGAGGAAAATACCTCGATTTGGTGCACAAATATGTAAAATCCATCCCACCTAAGTACGAGCGTAGAGTCTGAGCGTGCATTTTCTGCCGCATGCAGTAAAGTAAGAAGTTAATGAAAAAACTATCAACACATTGTGATTTTTAAGAAAATACTTTCAAAAACAGGACCAAATATAAATGTATGCTTCTGTAGATAGATATCGAGTATATAGACATATAGACATCATGAATGTCATTGAATGGTTTTGATTTTAGTTATTAACTTAATTTTCATTCCAAAGTTCCTAATAATTACACCAAATTTAATTAAAAGCTCCATAACGATTTTAACTAATGGTTTTATTTATGCTCTATATTTTTTAGCCAATCCCGCAGTCCCGCGGGATCCCTCGGGACTAGGGAAGTCAGTCCCGCGGGACTGCGGAATTAGAATTTGGGTGCGGGATTGCAGTCCCTACAGCGGACGATTAAGCCGCTTCTAACGATACCTCATTTGTCATAGTACGACAAGTAGTTCGGAAGTTAGGCGCGAACAGATGAACATACAGACATAAATACATACCGGTCAAAATCATAACCCTCCGCCGTAGTCGGGTAATAATAAATGATTACTTTCTTTAAAATTTGTTTTCATTTTTTTTTATTTTGTTACATTCGCTCGCGACGTCATCCATTCGCATGACTCGGCCTTCGTTACGGAATTAGTTCATTCACATGTGTGCGATAAAAAGGCCGCTTCCTGATAGCCACACACTGCGCACCTATTTATAACATCGCGTGACAATATTAGGGCGGCTTCCTCAATGAGAATCAATAATAGGTCAACAAATAAACTCATAACCAACACTATAAGTAGTTAAAAATAAGCTTTCTTATCAATATAGTTTTGAAATCATCGAAATCGGTCCACCCGTTGCGATTTTTTAACACTTTTTATATAATGTGCGGCATGTGCGTGTGACGTCACACGGGACTGTCGGATTGAAGGCGTGCTGTACCCGCGCCGGCCCGCGCCGCCGTTCATTACAAAGCGTGCGTGGCTCAAATGACGTCACAATAACCGCGCGCGAACTTCGCTAGTAATTTGGTCACCACATCGTCCATTTTTGTCGCAGACCAAAAATGTTTGCACTGTATGTTATGGATTTCTTAGCTCTATAAATCTGCGTTGTCAACTAAATTCGTTACGGAACCCCATTGGTGTAGTGGTTTGAGCGTAGGCCGCTCGTCTCACTGCATACTCACTGGCCCACTGGTGGTTGCGTGTTCGATTCCCGCCAGAGGCAAATTTTGGAAACGGCCTTTTTGGCCTACAGGGTAAATTACGTAATAACGTAACTTTTGTGACCATGTTTCAATTGATTTCATTGATGCTGTAATTGCGCCGAGTCTGGGTGTTACTGGGATCGCACCAGTCCGTTGTACGGCAGCCATAGTACAAGCGTTGCTTAGTTTGGGACCATACAGTCGGTCTGTTAGTTTGACGATATTTATTTTTATTTGTCAACTTCTCAAAACTCTAAATAATAATAATAATATCCTGGGACATTTTTTACACACGGCTACCTGATCCCAAACTAAGCAGAGCTTGTACTATGGAAACCAGATAACTGATATTACTACATATACTACTATTTTATTTGTAAATACATACTTAATATACATATACACCCAGACTCGGGACATACAGACATGTGCATGCACACAAATGCATGTCTCGGGTAGGAATCGAACCTACGACCTGCAGCGTGAAAGGCGTCATCACGCCAACCACGCCAACGCGCTCGTCAAAGCCAGGAGTATTGTGATTTCGATACCGTCAACAAGACAAGACATCAAAATAATACATCAAACTCCGTATGTACAACACATTTAGCACTAGCACCCCATGACTGATCGTTACTTCTAACAAAAATAATTTAAAAAATTAAAAACACGACTGCCCTGCCAAAAAACGAACTAAAAAGTATAAAACAAGTGCAGTGTCATTGCAGTCGGGGGACCGTTCTGTGGAACATAATTAATCTAAGAGGGCCCCCGACTGCAATGACACTGCACTTGTTTTATACTTTTTAGTTCGTTTTTTGGCAGGGCAGTCGTGTTTTTAATTTTTTAAATTATTTATTTTTATTTTATGCATTTTAGCGACAGCAGCCAAAAATGATATATTTGTTTTGCATGTACACCCTACCTATGTTAAATTATGCCTATAAATTCTACAGTTTTGGACTGTGCTCATCAAGGCCTTCAATTTGATACCCATATTGTAATAATGGAAGAAACAATTTTTTTTTTCACATATTAAAGTTGAGCCATAATGCCGCCATATTGATTTTTTTCAAAAATAATATACCCAGTGTTACCCGGAATGATGTAAGGATTCTAACGATACCCCATACATCGAAATCCGTTCAGGCATTTATAAGTTATGGTGGAATAAAGAATCTCACATACAAACATACAAACATACAAACATACATACATACATGAACCCTAAACACATATACACTCCTTTTTTTTGGGCAGTCGTGTAAAAAATAATGTTTTTTGTTTGTCCATTCACGTTAGACGTTAGTCATCTTAGTTGTTGTTGTTTTGATTAACGTGCCGGACGCCCGCGGCGCGGCGCGTAAAATACCAACGTAAATACCGGTCTAACTGCGCATTTTGCGCTGGTCAGGTACTCGATTGTGACCAAAACAACATTCCTAACTTATTGATGCACGTGGTCGTGACGTTATCAAATCTCGTAATGATCGATCGTTTCTCGGGTGGCCGAGATGATAATAGTTTGCAGTACTTTAGTTTCTTCTCAAAATCTGTGGTTGACAAAATCATTGACTACATACGACGGAAGTCCAGCTAGCTGTCTCTCCGTCCAACTGTTCGTCCGTCCGCCCGTCTGTCCATCTGTCAGTTAGTCCGACCGTCCGCCTGTCCGTCCGTCCGTCCGTATGTCATGATTCACACATAGACGACGTGCGAGCCAGGGTTTAAACCTTAGACTTAAGTACGCGTTTTGAGGGCTTAAGCCCTCAAAACGCGTACTTAACCAATCGGCTATCACTGCTATAGAAGAATAACAATAAGAATATAGCTATTGACTGAAAAAAAGTTTAATGTTATCTTTATCGTAGGAGGGCGCCGTACGCGCGCTGCTTCGCGTGCAACACAACGTGCGCGCCGAGGATTCACTCGCGCAAGATATACAAGGAGTTGTCAATGAGGTATGCACGCTTTAACTACAACCACACGAGGCGCTCATAGCCAGCTGCAATCACTGATCGGTAAACAATCGGAGGTTAAGAGATGGGCGACCATTTAGCGGCATTTGAACAGAGCGTCTTCGTGCTAGAGGACACGTAGAAAGTCGATCCCGGTTGTCATCTAGGCAGCAGTCGTTAACCCTTGTCAGAGGCCTGCGGGCGGTTTGAACAACTCTGACACCAGGTTGGCCACTAACCATACGATAAGAAGACTACCATATGCCTCGAGAAAATATAGGAACTATGCAAAATTTTATGCTTTCTGGATCACCCGGTTTGTTCTGTGCGTCGTCTATCAGTCAGTTGAAAAGTTTAGGGTGCATCCATAGAAGATAAAATTGTTACAATGCGATTATAATAAGAATAGGACGGGCTCTCGGCTAACTTCACTCATACATATTAGTACGGCACCAAGTACTGTTCTTATGAGTGAAGTTAGCCGAGAGCCTGTACAGGTTCCAGTTGTGACGTCACAACATGGCGCTAGGCCGGTCCTATTCTTATTTTAATCGCATAGTACTCACATTTAAATCTAGCCTTTTCTTCCTAGGCTCTAGCGCTAGTAGGTTACACACGACCGCCACGCGGCCCCGGCCCGAACATACTATCGCTTGATGGTGGCGGCATCCGCGGCATCATCGCCATAGAAATACTACGCCACTTGGAGCGGCTCACGGGAAAGCGGGTGCACGAGCTGTTCGACTACATCATCGGCGTCAGCACCGGTGCTATCATCGCCGCGGTCATCGCCGGTATGTCCCCTCCCTAGCTCCACTGTACCATCGAGATACTGTTGCACTTGAGCCCTCTGGCAGGAAGATACATCGGCGTCAGCACCGGTGCTATCATCGCCGCGGTCATCGCCGGTATGTCCCCTCCCTAGCTTCACTGTACCATCGAGATACTGCGCCACTTGAGCTCTCTGGCAGGAAGAGAGATGTCTCTTGACCTCTTGGTCTCGCGAACTTGTCGCCTGACACGAATTCTACGTGTCGGGCGACATCGCAGGCGGCATCTACTTGTCGTGGGACATGTCACGGGTCAACGCTCTTAGAGCAGTCGCCCTACATTTGAGTAGTAAGGACGCGTGTGTCTTTGTGTTCCGTGACTATCCTCGACCTTGTCGCCGGAAAGTCGCTCGTAAATGTCCCGCGACTGCTCGCGACTTTGTCCACTAGTGAATACATGGGTTATCTGTGTTACCAGGCGGCATCGGAACCCTGGAGACGGCGTCGCAGATGTACCACACGTTGTCGCGCGAGATGTTCGGCAACACGACGCTGATCGGGGGCGCGTCGCGGCTCGTGTGGTCGCAGTCGTACTACGACACCGCCGCCTGGGAGGCCATGCTGCGGGATAACCTCAAGGACTGCTCTCTCATGCACTGCAACCGATACAACACGCCCAAGGTACGCGACACGTACTTTTCAGGATTCCGTACCTCAAATGGAAATAACGGAACCCTTACAGGATCACTTTGTTGTTCGTGTGTGTGTCTGACGAGACCTGCACAGCCTAAACCTGTTATTAGAAATATGAAATTTTAACAGTAGCTACGTTTTATAGCGGAGAAGAAGAGCTTAGAAAACTCCATCCCTAAGGGGATGATATAAGGGGTGGAAGTTTGTACGGTGGTCCCATATTTATGAAGCTAGAAACATGAAAATGTATATTTAGGGTACTCATTACGAATAAAAAATATTAATTTCAGCGTTTTTGAAAATTAAACTCCTTATAAGTTTGTACGGAACCCTCAGGGCGCGAGTCCGACTAGCACTTGTTGTGCTTTATACAGGGTGAAATCGAAATCGTGGGCAATATTTTAAAACATGACTCAACATATGATTCAGAATATAATGGGAAAACAAATAAAAAATCTATTAATAAATTGCTCGGGTAAGCAAATAAGCAAACCATTTAACTGTTATAATACTACCTTACCTGGGTTATAAATTTTTATCAATTGATTTGTTGATTAATATTCCCTAAATCACCGTTTAAAATATTGCCCACGATTTCGATTTCACCTATTAGAATAATTTTTTTGTAAAGGTTATTTAAAAAAATATATTTTTAAATCTTATTTTGTTATTTTTAAAAATAAAAATAAATATAACGTCACGACTTGTATCCCCATTCGGGGGTAGTCAGAGGCTTGAGTGGCCATACACCACCACATTGTGGAGGTATTAACCAACTCAAAGCCCACGTTTCACCAGATAGTCAGAACCCAACGTGACAGGTGGTGAACCTTGTCGCCGTGTATACAGGAACTGACTATTACCTAATCCCGAGGGATAGGTAGGTATCCTCACGATGTTTTCCCTCACCGTCAGCGAACTGTAAATTACTAGTTATTTTTATGTATGTTATTATCCCCCAGCTGGCGATAGTGTCGTGCGTGGTGAACGCCGGGTCTCGCCTGTCTCCGTTCCTGTTCCGGTCGTACTCTGCTGGGTGGCGCGTGCGGTCCGTGTTCCCGGGCACGAGCCGCGCGAAGCTGTGGCAGGCGGTGCGGGCCTCCGCCGCCGCGCCCACGTACTTCCACGAGTTCAAGCTGGACAACATGCTGCACCAGGTACTTTTTTTTTTTTTTTTTTATAGGACTGCGGTGGCAAAAAAGCGTACGGCCCGCCTGATGTTAAGCAGTTACCGTAGCCTATAGATGCTTACAATACCAAAGGTACTACTACCACCTACCAAAGGCACTTATGTAGCTGTGGCAGGCGGTGCGGGCCTCCGCCGCCGCGCCCACGTACTTCCACGAGTTCAAGCTGGACAACATGCTGCACCAGGTACTTGTGTAGTGCTGTGGCAGGCGGTGCCGAATCTCACCCAATCTCACGTGTGGGAGAGGGGGGGGTCTCGGCAAATACCTATCGCGTATTTCTTTTCCGCAAGAAATAGTGTAAAAATAAAAACCATTTGACGAGCCCGTTAGCGTGGTTGGCGCGGAGGCGCCTTTCACGCTGCAGGTCGTAGGTTCCATTCCTACCCGGGACATGCATTTGTGTGCATGAACATGTCTGTATGTCCCGAGTATTGGTGTATATGTATATTAAGTATGTATTTACAAATAAAAAAGTAGTATATGTAGCAAAATCAGTTGTCTGGTTTCCATAGTACAAGCTCTGCTTAGTTTGGGATCAGGTAGCCGTGTGTAAAAAATGTCCCAGGATATTATTATTATTTATTAACTTCAAAAAAACCTGGAGTACTAAGGAGCCTGAAATAATATTTCTAACGTGTGCAATGTTCTCAACATTATTTATTTTATTACAATACCAAAGGCATTACTCGCATGTTCCCGACCTAAAGGGGAATGAGATAGAGGGGGGGGGGGGGGGGGTTGGGCTTACAGCTCGCCCACTCATCGTACGAAACGCAGCTGTAATAGCTGCTCAAAATTCAAAAAGTTTTTTTTTTTTTGGGCCTACGGGGGCATTTACAAATTGACATTTTACATACTTTACACCGATATGATGAGGTCGTAGCCTAGTTGGTTAGACGCCCGATACATCGGCGCGTTAAGCCACGTTCGGCTTGGTTGGGCCTGGAATGAGTGTCCGAATTATAACATCTGAGCTCCTCCGTGCTTCGGGGGCACGTTAAGCTGGCGGTCCCGGGTGTCATTTGAAGATCTTTGACAGTCGTTACAGGCAGTCAGAAGCCTGAAAAATCTGTCAAAAATGGTCTTACCCATAGGTTGCCGATAGATCCACTAGCTGGGTCTCGGAGGGCAGATGGCAATCGCTCCGCGTAAATATCGGTGATCAGCCAAATCAGTGTAGACTAAAAGCCGACCCCTTATAATGGGATAAGGCTAGGAAGAAGAGATACTTTACACCGATATTCTGTGAGAGGGTGGTACTACCTCAAGCCAGCCAGTATATGAGCAGTCAATTGGCTACAGCTTGGCTCTACCTCTAAATTTGTCATTAATCCACCAGGATGGCGGTATACTAGTGAACAATCCAACTGCAGTGGGTGTTCATGAAGCTAAGCTGTTGTTCGGTGCGTCGGAGCTGCAGCGTGGATGCGTGGTGTCTGTTGGCACGGGCCGCGCGTTAGCAACTCCCACGCAAGTGGAAGACGCACCCCCCACCACTGGATGGAGGGAAAAGTTCAATAAGATACTCGACTCCGCTACTGACACTGAAGGTACTTTAGGGACCTTAGTAAATGAAAGGCGAATAATGACTGAGTAACTTTATTTCGAGTGTCGTCTTTTTATACACACGAATAACAAATATAAAAAGGGGTAGACATAATTTATTTAAGCGCTGAGTACCGCTGTCCGTAGCACCGATGTAAGGCGCGTGAAGATATCGGTCGCGGCTGCGGTGACGGCCCGGGGCTCGCTTGACTCGCCGGGCGCCGGCCGCTGGAGCCCTAGTCCGCGCCGGCGCGTCGGCGGCGATGCACGTATGTAGGGGCCGCCTCAGCTGCGTTCGCGCAGTCGCGCTCTTGCGACGTAATAATGTTTACGTATATGTATGCCACTACAGTACGTACAACAAGTCAACAAGTCTCATAGAACAACTACGCTGAAACGCTCATAGCCAGCTGCATTGCCTGATCGGGCGATCGGAGTTTAAGCAACGCTTTTTTTTGGGACTAAGCCGGCCACACACTCCCGCCACTGTTACTCCTGTAAGCCAGGATCGACAGTGTCCAACGATGACGCCAAGGTTTGACCCTCGACGAGTCCCGGCGAAAAGCTAAGTTGTCTTGGAACCCGCACGGATTTAATCAGAAGAAAGGATAGGAGGTGTTGGAAGAAGATAAGCAACGCTTGGCAAGGTCAAGCAGAGATGGATGACCATTTAGTGGCATTTGAATTAAGCGTATCCGTGCCTTAGAGGGCACGTAAAAAGTCGGTCCCGGTTGTTGTCATCTAGGAAGCAGGCCTTCGGGCGGCTTGAAGAAGAAGAGAGAAGAATCAAAATAATATTTCTGTCTTGCTCACATGTTACGACAATAAATAGAATAGGTAGAAGTCAAATTTTTTTTTTGGGACTAAGCCCGCTACACACTCCCACCACTGTTAATCCTGTAAGCCAGGATCGACTAATGGTGCGTTCCATTCACTGTTAATTTTGTTATTTTCGTCCATAAAAACTATTAAAAACTATAATAATGATCACTTTCAGTACAAGTTCGAGTGGAAAGACATTTATGAACGAAAATTACAAAATTAACAGTGAATGGAACGCACCAAATGGTGTCAAACGATGATGTCAAGGTTAATTAGTCAATTTGTGTAGTAACAGTTTTTTTTTTGTTTCAGGCGTCCACCTAGTCCTGAACGACTTGCTTCCGCCCGGCACCTACTTCCGGTTCAACCCGCCGCTAGTCCAGGAGTGCGCTATGGACGAGATCGAGCCGGAGAAACTGAAAACACTCGTCGTGGACACCCACGACTATATCAGGTAACGTACGACCAGCACTGGTAGCACAGCTGCCCGTCACAAGATACAACGCGAGATAAATAGTAAAAAAAAACAAAAGTAAAAAAAACATGTAAGAGTACATGTAGAGGTAGCACTTATGAAAAAAAAATGTAACGTCACGACTTTTATCCCCATTCGGGCGTAGTCAGAGGCTTGAGTGGCCATACACCACCACATTGTGGAGGTATCAACCAACTCAAAGCCGACGTTTCACCAGATAGATAGAACCCAACGTGACAGGTGGTGAACCTTGTCGCCGTGTATACAGGAACTGACTATTACCTAATCCCGAGGGATAGGTAGGTTAGCACTTATGAATCGTTAACATTAACATTTTAGCGTTACCACCGGTTCGTAGTGTTGCTTCCACTGAGAAGAGCCGGCAAGAAACTCAATGGTTACTCTTTTCAATAGAAAAAGGAAGCGTTAGTTTCGTAATTTTAATTATCAACCAGTTCCGATGGTTTAAAGGCAGTCAGTGATCCAATCTTAGTGCGATCGTATGGGCATCTCGTATTGCAGTACTAGTTAAGCGCTCTGAAAATTGGATAATGCAATGCCCATTTTAGTATTCAGATATTTATTTGTGTTTTATTCGTATTCAGACGCAACCAGCACAAGTTCGAGCAGGCGGCCGCCATGCTGGTGCGCAAGCGCAGCCTGGCGCAGCGCGCGCTCGACGCCGTAGCTCACCGCTCGCAGCTGATGGGAGTGCGGACCGTCTGCTGACATACACTACACCACCGATTCAAGGACACTCATTGAATACCATGGACCCAATACTAAAACGACTGGGTTTAGGCGTGAGCGTTATTTCACGTCACCGGTTACATTAACTGGTTACGAGCTAATTCACCGAATCCGTTTACGCGACGAACGAGTAACTGGTGATTTTTGTAACAGGTTATTTAGCTGTAGCCCGAAGTACATCATAGGTATTATGTCACCGGTCACCCATAGACATCTTAAAGTAACAAATAACAATTTTTGTATTTTTGTATACAAGAAGCTAGTAGTGACGAAAACCATAGGGTTACAAAAATAACTAGATACAAAAAAAATCACCTATTAAATAGCCGGTGACGCCCTCGACGTAACCGGTTACGTTACGTTTCGTGAAAATAATGTAACGACACACGTCTAACTGGGTCTAAGCGCCCGGGCCCGAAGACTCCACTAAGCCCGTGACGTCATCACAGTAGGCGTGGCTTAAGTCAGTGTGCTCTCGGCGTTCGTCCTGTGCACACGTCTTGCCAACGTTCGCATCCCAAATATAATTCTATATCGACACTAGATGGCGACCATTTGTACGTTTTTAACTACGTACTAACATCGACATAAAATGAAGCGAGTAGTTCTGCTATATACCGGTAGATAGAAATAATCGCGGGGGCGTATTTCTTAACCCCCACCACTCGCGCCATCCCGCGCAAATTTCCACGCTTTGTTTCATAGAGAAATCTACTAAGAACACCTCCACTCTCTAATAGCTTCATGGCGTTGGCGTGGTTGGCTAAGATTCGGCCTATCACGCTGCAGGTCGTAGGTTCGATTCCTACCCGGGACATGCATTTGTGTGCATGAACATGTCTACATGTCCCGAGTCTGTGTTTAATTGTGTATATTAAGTATGTATTTACAAACAAAAATTAGTATACCTATGTAGTAATATCAGTTATCTGGTTTCCATAGTACAAGCTCTGCTTAGTTTGGGATCAGGTAGCCGTGTGTAAAAGAATGTCCCAGGATATTATATTATATTAATATTATAAATGCGAAAGTAACTGTCTATCTGTATGACTATTACGTTTTCACGACTAAATCGCTAAACCAATGTTGATGAATTTTGGTATAGAGATAGGATCTTGGAGAAAAACATGAAGGGAAATAGAGGGATTGTGTAATTTAGATTTAAATTACAACAAATATCACATATTATTGTAGGATTAAATTTAATTTTGTAAATACATAGTATTAGATAGTTTTTATTAGTGAGCTTCAACTCGTGTACCTTATATTTTATATAGAGTTTTATGTTAAAACGTGTGTATAGTTTTTATTATAATGTTATGTCGGCATTGCATTTTGTTATTATAAACGATGTATAGTGTTATCTTATTGTAAATAGTAGGTTAACGTATCAACTAGTCTAAGGCTGCAAACACACGAGCGGCACTTTGCCGTCGACAGAGCCAACTGCAGCCGTCGGCCTGTCGGCGCTAGCCGTCGGCTCGTCGGCGGCTACTGCTGACGTTGTTCGACAGTAGCTGTCGACATGTCGACGGCTAGCGCCGACCAACCCGCTACAACTGCAGCTGTCGGCACTGGTGGTGTGGTTGAGGCCTAATTAAACTGGGACGCCTAGTTGCACGTATATAAAAAAGTTAGTTACACGTACCCCTACGTACGTCCTAGTTGTACGTATAGGTATATTAAATATGTTTGTGAACATTTTTCAGCAATAATTTAGTAAGTGAGATCATTAATGTGTAATCTAGTCACTAGGTCAACTCTCGCTGTAGATAAATGTTCTATATTTCATCCATTTGTTGTGTGTCTATCTGTAGCATCATAGCGCCGAAACTGATGTATCGTTTTCAATGCTGTTTTTGTTTGGACACGCGTCGATGTGACGTATGTAATAAATAGATAGTTAAGCAATCCGAGCCTTGTTTCTGTAATTAGTAGCTTTGCAACATTGTATATTTTGTAGATTTGTTAGACAAATGTGATAGATAAATATATGGATATTATTAATTAATTTTGAATTTTATTTCGTAAGTTGTAATGGACTTTCTAGGCTGTCAAAATTGCCTCTCGTTATTTTTTTACGTGACTAAGGTGGCAAATAAGCATATGGCTCGCTTGATGTTAAATCAGTTATCGTAGCCTATATAGCTTGCAATACCAAAGGCATCGCTCGCATTTTGTCGAACTGGAGGGGAGAGAAGGGTTGATGGGCTTCCGGGTCTATTGTTTCGTTTGGGTTTTCTTTGCCAATTGTTCAACAAACTAGTCTATTATAGATATACCGCAAGCGCTGTACCGCGCCTTAGGTACGCGAGCGGCGAGACGGAGGGGCTCATCGCTCTCGCCGTCCCACTCCCCCACCCGTCATCGCTCTCGCCGTCCCACCCTCCGACCTCCCCGCGCATACCTAAGGCGCGGCACAGCGCTTGTGGTATACCTATAGTAATGAATATTATTTAATTTAATGTCATCATGGCAACGAACACTGTAGGTACGTACTACGTAATATTTCGCGCATTATTGCACAACGTTGGAGTACGATACTGTAAGTACGATGTAGAAAGAGTCAACGGTATTTCATGTGTGTCCTCTTCGCGGGTCGTTGTAGCGGTACCGGGGACTTTCACTTCGATCGTCTTGTATAGCGCGATCAAAATATTTGACACTTATTGCGTTTAAAATTGACCATGACCTATGGCCACATGTTTTACTATGTCAAAGCAATAATTCTGTTACTAAAATTAGGACACTCTAATACTGTGCGACAATATACCTATAATAAGTTTCTACCTGCCCACTGGTAGGGACTATGAACCTTTAGTCTGAGCTTAGTAAAAAGTAAAACAATAATATTTATATTTGGGACGTTTATTAAGCTTAGTTGGATAAAAGAAACCATAAAATGTCCAGACGGAGTAGAGTTATAAAACAAACTACATAATATTACTTTATAGTAAAGTATCAAAACAATTTACAACTACTTTCATATTTTTTTAAAAGTTCAATAAGAAGACGGGAAGCGGCGACGCTCCTTCTAAGTTCAAACTTAATCGAAAGTTAAATTCTGAAACAGCAAGTTCCCAAAGTTACTAATAATTATTTAATTACTAAATAAAGTGGCTAGACAGGCTGTACTCGTTAACTAGGTGAATGGACATCATTAACATTCTAGTCGTGCTTTCCCTTCCACCACTTCGCGTTAGTGGTGTAACTCAACAGTAAAGGTGTGCACGTGTTACCAGCCAGTTTTATTTTAAAAAGTTTAAAAAAACGTATTTTGGCGGGAATTAATTAAAAAATCGAAATACAAGATGGAGTTCAAATACGTTGTTGCGATGGTTAGTAATGTTTTTTAATGTGTTGTGTGTGTTTTGTAATGGTTTTGTAGTGTTGTGTAACTGTTGGGTCAGTGCAGTGCGTGACTTATTCACAGAGGATGGTTTATTAATTTATTAACGAACTATTCGGAAATATTTCTACTACTATATCGGCGTATGACCTAAATAAAGGGGTCTATTCTATAGTACCTATTGTTTAGTTAGTTAGAATCTAATTTTTAGATATGAATGATGCTAAATCTGTTGTAGTCGAAAAAACACAAAAGTACGTCTTGTTTCAAAAGTAACAAGTAATGATATTAATTGTCCTAGTGAAAACAAATTACCTATAAGTACGTTACCATATTTTCTGAGTCGAATAATCAAAGACCCTATATTCTTTGAATTGTGTTCAGCTTTCGCTTGCGGTCCTGGAACACATCAAATAGCCTAGCCTAGACAACTGTACCAAAACTGCATTTAGGAGCAGGGACAATAATGATTCAAGAAATAGTGTGTAACATTTTGGCTTACTTCTTGAGATATTAACTTTAAGGCCCGCCACATACAAACGGAATTTCGTATACGGAATTTCGTTTCGAAATATCGAATCGAACGCAGTAAATCCATCCAAATGCATGGACGTATCACGTTCAGAAACCCCGATTCGATATTTCGAAACGGAATTCCGTATGTATCTAGCGGGCCTTAACATTTTCGGAAGAAAAAACCAAAAAGTGTTCGAATTTCAATTTCTTTTTAGCAGTCACACCCTCATGTACTTTCGTACTTATAACATGCAACATTCTCTATAATGGCGTATGGACGGGGCTTTTTGGCGGGAAGTGGAAAAGTCATGTTGTCATTTTTGTTTTAATTTCCAAAACTTGTGTTTTCGTGTATTATAGTGTGTAATATTGGTGGAATATTAACCATTATATGGTCATAAATGTGCGTGAGTGTGGGCAATTGGAACAAAAGTGATGAAACATGATTTTCGGCTTCTCCCAAGAAGTCTAGTAATTTGTCAGTAAAGTATCCACCACTTTACTGATAGGGTTTGGGGGGGTAGAAATAAGGTAGTTATAAGGTAGATTTAAGGTAGTTATAAGGTAGAATTAAGAAAAAAATGTAATAAATGTATACTGATGTTAGGCTCCAAAGGGCTAGTTCCCAGGGGCCGTAAAACTAATTTTATAAAAAAAAAAAAAAAAAAATGGCGTATGGACGACATAGGTTCACAATTTGACTTCTTTAATAATTATTATGTGGATGGTCTGTAGGTATAGTGTGTGATTATATTCTGATTTCTGTTGGTTACAGCTAGCGGTAGTGTTCTCCATGTACATGTCGGCACACGCCACTGTAGCACAGCCGCGAGCGCCCAACTTCCAATACTTCGAACGGTAAGAACAACGCTTAAAACAATTATACATACAAACTGTACCTACACTTTATTATTATTATTTTTATTGGACTGCGGTGGCAAAATAGACGAGCTACACTTAAATCGCATCTGAAGTTCCAAACTCAAATTTTGCAGTTGACTTGCAGCTTTGCCGTCCACCGGATGCAGCTCGTTACTCGTCATTTTTTTTTGTGGTACATGTATGTTGTAACTGGCCAGTATTAAGGTGCGATTTCGATAGACGCGGCAGACGGCAGACGTCAGTCGGTCTCATACAAATTGTAATGCCGTCTGCCGTCGCGGCACATGTCATCGCCACAATTTGTATGAGACCGACTGACGTCTGCCGTCTGTCGCGTCCATCGAAATCGCACCTTCATAATTTATTTATTTAGAAGTTTAATTTAAGGTAATGTTATGGAAGTAACAGTGGCGGAAGTAGTAACTAAAGTCTGATTTTTAATTAGACGAGCCAACTGACAGCTGAAAATGTCACTACTCTATGAATTTGAACCTTATTTGTTCTATTTATATTGAAAAGTGACATAAGCACCTGTCAGCCCAATTCGTCTAATTAAAAATCAGACTAAATAGTAAGCCAAGTCCAATTTATTTTATAACTCTAATAAAATGCTCAAAACTTTATTCCTCAGGCCAAACTACCGGTACCCATACTACGATGAGAACGGCAAAGGGAAACTTCTGTACGGGTATGGCGGGCCCGAGCTTTACCAGTACAAGTCCTACTCGCCGCTAGAGGGCATCTACTGAGTTCACGCTACTCACTCATAGATGGCGTTGAGTGCATAAAGATTTTATTAGTTACAAATTGTGTGTACAATATAAATAAAGAGGGTTGAATAAGTATGTATTTGGAATATTGCTCATTTATCAGTAGTCTACATCACAAAAATAATGGTCTGAGAAATACTTTTGTTTGTATCCAGCATAATTTTAAGTGTTGATGCACGGGTAACTCTTGTTTAATTTTGTACATAGATCTATTTCTGTACTAAGTAGTACCTACTTAATAAATTTATTTTAACATTAAGGAGTATCCATTAATTATTAGGGTTCCGTACCCAAAGGGTGCCAACGGGACCCTATTACTAAGCCTACCCTGTCTGTTTATATGTCTGTCTGTCAGCGGGCTATATCTCACGAACCTTAATAGTTAGAGACTTGAGGTGTGTACCTATTTCTGTTGCCGCTACAAAAAATACTAAAAATAAAATAAAATTTCAAAATAAACAGGGTCCCCTTACAAGAAACTTGATATTTTTGACGTTTTTATTCTACGGTGGTACGGAAGCCTTAATGTGCGAGTCCGATACGCACTTGGCCGGTTTTTTATCCCGGATACATTAACCAGTAAAAAATAAATAATTTAAAAAATTAAAAACACGACTGCCCTGCCAAAAAACGAACTAAAAAGTATAAAACAAGTGCAGTGTCATTGCAGTCGGGGGACCGTTCTGTGGAACATATTTAATCTAAGAGGGCCCCCGACTGCAATGACACTGCACTTGTTTTATACTTTTTAGTTCGTTTTTTGGCAGGGCAGTCGTGTTTTTAATTTTTTAAATTATTTATTTTTATTTTATGCATTTTAGTGACAGCAGCCAAAAATGATATATTTGTTTTGCATGTACACCCTACCTATGTTAAATTATGCCTATAAATTCTACAGTTTTGGACTGTGCTCATCAAGGCCTTCAATTTGATACCCATATTGTAATAATGGAAGAAAAAAATTTTTTTTTCACATATTTAAGTTGAGCCATAATGCCGCCATATTGATTTTTTTCAAAAATAATATACCCAGTGTTACCCGGAATGATGTAAGGATTCTAACGATACCCCATACATCGAAATCCGTTCAGGCATTTATAAGTTATGGTGGAATAAAGAATCTCACATACAAACATACAAACATACATACATGAACCCTAAACACATATACACTCTTTTTTTTTTGGGCAGTCGTGTAAAAAACTGCACGTTTCCGCTAGAGGCGCTGCTGTGAAATGTATGAAAGCATTCGATCGGTGTTAAAATACATTTCAACCCATAGAAAGAACCCCGATAGACTCGGTGATTACTTGTGGGAAAGCACTTTTTTATTTTAAGACACCATTGTAGGTTTACCTTGACCTGCAATATCCCACAGGAGTTTAAGAGATTAGTTTTCTTCACGCTATGATAGACTGTATATGCGATCAATATTAATTTGAATACGTTCAAAACTCATAAATCTTAAGTCACTACTGTATGAGTCAAGTAGGTTCGTGTCGTCCTTGCGCCGTGTTAACACATCGAACAGAAGTGTTTGCATTGTGCTAATGTAAGTAGGCACCTATAGTACTTATCTAGCATAAGCTTTGTTTATAGCTATTTACTAGGCTTGACAAGTGAAGCCACCCGACTTTATTTCATGCAATTAATCCACAGAGAAGTATACAGTAAGCATTATATTGCACTTTAGGATTTTTTGATAAGAACAAAAATATATCGCCATACAAAGGGGCCATCCATTAATTACGTCACACGAATTTCATGATTTTTAGACCCCTCCCCCCTTGTCACAGCTGGTCACATTTGCGAGACCCCCGCCCTCCCTGTGTGACGTCACATATTTTTTTTAATTTTCAGAAACGTGTGACGTAATTAATGGATGGCCCCTAACACAACAACTGTATGGTCTGAAACTTAGCAACGCTTGTACTATATGGCTACCATACAAAGGACTGGGGGCGATCCCAGTAACACCCAGATCAGAGCAAATTACGAAAAGGCCGTTTCCGAAATTTCCTCAGGCGGGTTTCGAACCCGCGACCACCCGATGCAGTGAGCCGAGCAGCCTACGCTCGAACCATTGCGCCAAGCAGTCGTCCAATTATGGAAGATTCGGGATATAAACTGAAATTATTTTCAGAAGTCAAAATTTTAAAAACAAAAGCACGTTTTCACGTCATGAACAGGGGGGCTAATAGCGACGATAGCGCCTTAGTACTTCTGCAAAATTTCTGTAAATTAGTCACACATTTTACACCATTCGTGACCGTTTCACGTCAATTTAGCGGATTCTACTGGCGGGTCGGCAAAAAGAATTGCTGCAATGTTGCATGTATAGTGTCGCAATTAGCTCCCCCCCCCCCCGTTATGACCCATCTGTTGGCATATTCTTTTGCCTAGAACAAGATCTGGACTAGATCTGAGAAATTCATACAGACAGACGAATTATTACTACAATACCTACATTGAACAAATAAACACATACCTCATTATAATACATCAATAGGCTTAAGATGAGCAGTCTCCGCCAGTACATTACGTAACGCTGAACCAACCATGCTGCTAAAACTATCAACAATATTGCTATTTTTAAAAATATCTGAGTGTACATACATTTACTCCAGTTTTTGGGCGCCTTTATTAAATCCTAAAATATTAAACTACCGCGTTGATACTACTTTTGACCCGGAAGGCGGGAGAAATGCGAGGGAACAGTATGAAAAAAATAATGGGTATAGAGGAGTGAAACTGATTGCTGATCTTGGCAATGGCCAAGGATTGAAGAGACTTGACCAAGATAAGGTAGGTAGCCAAGTGGTGATATTATTTTAATGTGTTGGTTTTTTGTGTAGGTACTTAATGTAACTTGGCACCCTATGGGGCCATCCATTAATTACGTCACACCGAAAGGGGGGGAGGGGTCGACGAAATGTGACATTGTGTGACAAGTGGGTGGGAGGGGTCCTAAGTTTTGTGACGTCACATTTAAAAATCTAATATATCTAAGTATTAAAACCGAAATTTGAATTTTTTACGAAAATTTTTGAAAATTATAAAAAAATTTAGACGTCACACAGGGAGGGGGGTGGGGGTCTCGCAAATGTGACCAGCTGTGACAAGGGGGGGGAGGGGTCTAAAAATCATGAAATTCGTGTGACGTAATTAATGGATGGCCCCTATTCCATATTTGTTTTTTGTTGGGATTTGATATTACTACTAAAAGTTTTTAATACACATTTCATCAAAGTTTATTTTATTACAATTTAGTTTTCTTTTGCACTAGGTCAAAAAATGAATGACGTGTTTTTTTGTTAACATTAGTAAAAAATATCGTAGATATAATAGTTTTTAATCAACTTACAAACAATATGATTTTAGGTAATTGGAGATGTGAAGTTTTACTACACTTATGCTGGAGCAAATAATGATAATCACCAACGATGAGATCGAAGCTCACATTAATTTAATTCAAATTGTTAAATAATAAAAATTTTGCTAATTGTTTTATTTTAAACCTGAAATTCTCTTCAGCTATGGCATAACACATGCTGATTAGAGCATCCATAGCAATGCTTTAAACTCATGGATTTTGCAAAATCAATATTGGACCTGAATTTTAACTCATAAATAATGACCAAATTAATATTAAATATAGACTTTATTACATTACTCTTAAACCTATCAGAAGTTTATCACAAGAACTACACTATATCCTTCGTTTCTGAGTACTGATATAGAGTACATTGTTGCCACGAATAAATGCATCCCCGTACTTGTTTTTGAGTTGTCCGTTCACATATTCCTCAGTTTGTTCGAGTGCTATGTTCATGTAGCCGTCTAGGCAGGCCAGGACTCCTAAAAATAAAATAATGATAGGTCAGTACATATTTTGAACAAAGGCAGATAAAACATGATTTTTAAATTTTATGTTAATTTTAATACTATCTGATCGAGGCATCTGATCAACAGTAGGTAAGCTACCAAACATTAACCACAAAAATTATAGATTTATAGCCAGCTTACAATGGTTATACAAAGCATTAGTAGGAACAAAAGTGATTTGTAATGCCAGTGTAGTGTATGTCCTGATGGACACACAACTTCCTATGAATTTGGGCGTACTCTTCCACCGAGCCAACTAGGTACTCGGGTGAATGCGGCTTCCCCGCCGACAGGTGCCTATTGGCCTGGTGGAGTGGTAAGACTGTATTCAACATAACCTTAAACTTATGTTTATGACATTTTTACCTCATCTACAACAAAGTGATGTTAAATCTACTTATTTGTAAGCTGTACAAGTCTATGTAATACAAAGGTAGGTAATAAAATAGTCCTAAGGCCACAGTTTTCAAGGTATAGTAAGTAAACAAATCCCACCTCTGTAATCGACGCCGCTGTTCAATTTGACAACGACCGGCCGCCCGTGGATCTGCTGGATGAACGACGAGAGAGCTTCCTTGCGACTCATTGTTAGAATTATATGCTTAAACTTGAATAATCGGATTTATTAATTAAATTAATAAGAATACCGCTGCCGAACCACACAAATAAACGCGAATAATTTGATTGATTGGATTGAAATTGATTGCTTTGTTTGACATTTAGGTGACACTAATGACATATCAAGAAACGTTTAGTTATTATTTGGCCATTCACTCTACATACTAAAGAATCAAAACGTATTCAGGAATTATATGACCAATAATCATAAAATAACTAGGAGTAGACAGAAGGATTTTTTACAGGTACCTACACATTTAAACACACAGTTTCTAAAAACAATACCGCGTGTACTAGACAAGCTAAAAACTTATAATGGAGCCTATTTACTAGGTTCATACACCAGTACCTACATTAGTAACCTACACCGAAAATACCATTGAAGAATTTAAGCCCGCCACATAGGTACATACGGAATTCCCTTTCGAAATATCGAATCGGGGATTCCGAACGCAGTAAATCCATCCAAATGTATGGACGTATCGCGTTCGGAAACCCCGATTCGATATTACGAAAGGGAATTCCGTATGTATGTGGCGGGCCTTATTGTCCATGATCACTACCTAGCCACCCTTTCGTGGAATAAAGGCGTAATATAAATTCTAGGGGATCAAATGCAATAAAACAGCAATAAGCACTTACGACTAATTTAATACTAAATATCATAACAGTCAATAAATCTACGAGGTCCTATCCTGCGGCTCCATGGAAGTCCAGATGAATCCAGTGTAGTTGTTGACCTCGGTGTCGGTCAGTGGGTAAGGGCTGTTACTAGCTTTGTAGTAGTCGGAGGGAGCGTGCATCACAAACTCCATTACTTCTAGTTTACGGGGCAAGTCCTCTTCAGGTCCTGAAATTATAATGAATTTTTATTGCAAATACTTGTCCCAAGATACTGTGTAAACACAGAATAAAATATTGGCCCTATTCATATTCAGAGGGAAATATACTACTTAGTTTCAGAGGTGTGACCACCACTGACACCACTAAGTAGATAATATTTTGATGTTTCAGTGAAATTTGTTTCTTCCGATGAAATAAACTTTTGCTATAATAACTATAGGAATTATTTTCATAATATAATGATATCTATTTTTCTATTCAGTAATTGTATTTGACCACAAACTCACCTGATGGTAAGTAACATGTGGTCTACGATGGAGCATACTTGCCTAGACAGTACCTGTTCACTCTCGACTTGAAAACATCCATATTGTAGTCAACGGGGAACAAAGACGGCGGCAAGGTGTCCCATTCCCTAGCAGTTCACAAGATAAAAGTAGAAGCAAAACGCTTGGTACGAGCTGAAGGAATGTCTACATATGCGTCTAGTTTTCTGATGGTAGAATAGGGATGGGTGAATTAACTCATGTAATTAAAGCGCTCACACAAAACCAATAATAAATCTATCTATGTTCATACAACCATCACTAGGTAGGCACTGTAATGTGAGTAAGTAGTACGTAAGACAAATGCTTTACAAAGAGTATTGAATACCAACCAATAATATATGTAGCGGGGTCAAAACACTTCTCCGGTGGTGGACTAGCCTTAGTAGGCAGCAGCCACGTCACAACCGCACTCTTCTCACAGTACTGGTCGGTCATAAAACCGCGGATTTGCGCGTAATACGTCCCACCATCGAGATCTAACATGGACACGATGTCGCCAACTTGCATATAACTGCCTTTATAGAATATCGAGTCGCTGGTGACTACTGTAGGTGTAGCTGTGGGCGCTTTCACTGGAGGCCTCTTGAAGATGCTTCTGCGGCCGCGGCCGCGCGTCGCGGGAGTCTTGGAAGGCGGTGGAGCTGGAGTTTTAGCTTTATATCGCGTGGACCGCGTACTTTTTCTCGTCCCCTTTCCCGTCGCTTTAGCGGGCGTAGTCTCTCCCTCACTCTTCCCATTCTTGCTATCTGTATCTTCCTTCTCTTCTCTCCTGTCTTCTGTGTCAATGGGCTCGGTCTTAGCTTCTTTTGCAGCGGTGTTTGCTAGATGGCATTCGTTGCATATTTGTCCGTTTTCTGTGCTTCGCCAGAGTAATGAATCGTTTACGCTGCATTGTATGCATGTTGGTTTCGGCATTTTGCGCGTTTTGGTATAAGAATCGATAGGGGAAAATTGTAATTTAATTTAAAAACATCGCAATTTGAACGAAAACAAAACTTTTGACGCCACAGAATCAATCATCTTGCTTGATTGGTTAGATTGGTTGACGTGCCTGACAGTGACAGACAGCCGAACGACATTTTTGCTGCGTTCCATTCATCATAATTTTTGTTATTTTCGTCCACAAAAACTGTTAAAAACGATAATAATGATCACTTTCAGTACCTACAAGTTGGTGCGAGTGGAACGAGATTTGTGATCGAAAATAACGAAATTAACAAAATTAACAGTGAATGGAAAGCACCATTTGTAAAGCGTGAAAAGCTATCACGATTTGAAAATTAATTTTTTTTAGAGCTCATATTTAATGATTATTATAGATACAAATAATTAATATAACGCGTATAGTATACAGAAGAAGAAGTTCTATTATTTCATCTTATTAAGCTCGAGGATTAAGCGTAGAATAGAACTGAACTTAATTAGTGGCAGTGCCATCTATTGACGAATAGTCGTGCTAAATATGTAGTAAATTTATGACTAGATGTCGCAACTTGTTTGATTTTCTTTTCTACTTTTTTTTACTGGCTACCTACTGGTAAATTGTAGTTTTATCTTTTACCCCTTGTTTGCCTACCAAATAAAATAACTTGTGCGAGCTCTTTTTATTAATAAAATATATATTATGAACTTACTTAGTCGGTCTTACACTTTAGGCACGAGTTCTGGGTTACCTAGATAAAATTCGACTTTATCTTCGAAATGTACCTACTTCCATAGGTCCATAGGGTTAGATAGGCAGGTACACAGATTGCCAGACTTATATACTACGACGAGTAATATTATCTACCCTGACGAGTAATATCCGGAAAATATCGCAATAAATTAACATTGTGAGCCCACAGATTGTGGCTAAACGTTGTCGGTGCGTTGTAAATCATTGGTAACCGCTGAAATTTGCATGAAACTCTTGTTTCAGTGAGTTACGGCTGGTATCTGATCTCGTGTCCAGGCGATGCTTCGTACGTGCTTCATTTTAATTTATTGTTATTACGAGTTTCCTAGAACATTGATGGAGTAGGTAGATATTTTGGTAAGTACCTTAGGTAATTAATTACTTACGAGTAAAATTGCTACCTGTGTGGTACCTACTTTACAACTGGTTTTCCATCAGTTGTAACAGTCTTGTTTCTGGACAATCAGTTTACTGTTCTTTTTCTCCCGCTTTGCAACTAAGGGAAGTGGATAATGTTCTTCTAACTCCTCCATTTTTTTCTTTTGATTAAATTCGTGCGGGTTCCAAGATAAACTTCGCTTTCCCCGCGACTCGTAGAGGGTCAAACCTTGGCATCATCGTTGGATACCATTGTCGATCCTGGTTTACAGGAGTAACCGTAGTGGGAGTGTGTGGCGGGCTTAGTCTCATAAAAAAAGCATCGATACTGACTCAATGGCTGTGTCTTCATCAGGCGCATGCCCCGCCCGAGCACTGTTTTGACGTTGAAACGTATAGACATAAATAATAAATAATAATATCCTGGGACATTTTTGTACACACGGTTACCTGATCCCAAACTAAGCAGAGCTTGTACTATGGAAACCAGATAACTGATATTACTACATATAGGTACCTACTACTTATTTATTTGTAAATACATACTTAATATACATATACACCCAGACTCCGGACATACAGACATGTTCATGCACACAAATGCATGTCCCGGGTAGGAATCGAACCTACGACCTGCAGCCTTAAAGGCGCCTCCGCGCCAACCACGCTAACGGGCCCGTCACAATGCCCCCAACATGCTTGGGCGAGGCATGCGAGGCATCTGGACGAACCAAATAGCTTGATTTCTAGTCCTACTAGTAAGTAGGTATCCATATAACGATACCAATTATAAGTTTCCGCACAACACCTGCGTCAAGTCACTTCGATCGCGAATGTGTGGCGATTGTTATCGAACGCGGTGTTTCTCAATAGATACCCAAGTTTTAACAAGCTAACTGTAGCCAAGTATTATAATAAAGCGGCGGTTTCATTTCAACTTTATCTAGCACTACCATTTATATTCGCGATCCCGCTCCCGTGAACTAAGCATATCTACACCGTGGGACCAAGTTAGTCGATATGTTATTACAGATTCATTTGTACCAAACGTTATTAAAATCCGGTCAGTCAGTCTCGGCGCCCAGTCCTCGCTTTGTGCAGTTCTTCTCTAATATTAATAAAATTAATTAGGATGTATTATACATTGGTAGGTATAAACCTTCCGTTAGAAATTCTCTAAATGATACCACCTTAACCACCAAGCACCACTGTGAGCAACGTATTAAAATCCGTAGAACAGTTTAGAAGAACTAAGCGGACAAATAGACCCACGCACCTGATAGCGAGTCTACTACAACCTCCCATTAAGCCTCGCCATACACGGACTGCTTGTAGCTAGTGATGGGATGTTCTCGAGAACATTCTCACCCGGAAACTTACTCGTGAGAATTTTTGAGAATCTTATATTTTGGGTGACGTTATCCTAACTTTCAATCTTAAAAACAATTAAAACCACCATACTTGCATGTTTAATGAGGTTTATGCCAAGTTTAACATGCTTCATAAGATAAATTCTCGAAAATACTCACGAGTAAGTCTCCGAGGGTGAGAATGTTCTCGAGAACATCCCATCACTAGTCGGAACGGACAGCTCTAGAGAAGTTGGTTGCAGGCGACCGCATCGACAGCCTGCCGACAGCTCGCGACAGCCCGCCGACTGCTTGACGCCAAGCAGTCGGCGGGCTGTCGATGCGGTCGACTGCAACCAACTGCTCTAGAGCTGTCCGTTCCGACAGCTACAAGCAGTCCGTATATGGCGAGGCTTAGACGTTTCCACGGACTTCGGATTTAAAATTAATTATCTACTCTACCTAGGTAAGATTCGCTGAGTTGGGTAATAAATGAAAAGTAATTTGGTGGTAAAAGGTTTTAATGTAAAAATCGCAGTTTCGTGTACAAGTGAATAAGTTAAATTACATCTAGTCGGAATGTGTCGGCGTCTTATTACTAACTATCTATAACACACGATTACCTGGAACTACTGACTGTGTTCACAGTTAAATCTTGTTCAGTTAAATTAAACTTGGTTTAATTTTTAGTTTAAGATTGAAATTAGTTTTGGTTCATAATTAGGATAAACTGGCTAGGATCAATAAATGAAATGCAAATACAAGCTAGTTTCATTAAATGAATATATTTTATATAGGTAGAGCGAGATGAGGACACAATAAAAGATGGATGGATTGGATTAAGTGGAGTAATATGAAGGAAGATGAAA
Organism: Drymonia ruficornis; assembly: GCA_947859195.1. NCBI lineage: Eukaryota > Metazoa > Arthropoda > Insecta > Lepidoptera > Notodontidae > Drymonia > Drymonia ruficornis. The sequence continues at coordinate 7,240,917 of OX401927.1, forward strand.
TAGACAAGACAATGTAGTGGAAAGGGTCGGATGAGTCATTTAGTTTCAAAAAATCAATAAAAACTAGAAAGCTAGATTCAATAAATGAATTGGCTTACAAAATAATTAGCTTATAACCGTCAGTTCCAAGCAATCGTGTAGGGGGTCCCCGTACTCACTGAAGTGGGACTTCCCCTTCCCTCGTTTTAATACAACACAACTTATCCTAACACTGATTAAAGCCGTCGGTACTAAACTGTAAATGCAGACACGGAATTATTATGTTAATAACGAATACAGTCACTATATTTACATAATTTAGTCATGATTTCAGTTTTCAGGATTCCGTTTTAACTGTTATATCAGGCTAAAGGTTGGCAGTCATCTATCAACTCGGCACCCGACCGCCTCGTCGGTCGGCGTACACTAACTGAACCGGAAATAAGTGGACCACGCCCTGTCCACGCGGCGTTCACTCGTTGACGACGCGCGGTCCACTGGTTGATCACGTGACGTTTATGGTGTAAAAACAGCGTCCGCCCGTGGACCACCTGTCGACAGCGAGTGGACGCCGAGCGGCGAGGCAGTGCTGGTCGGGTGCGGAGTTGATCCTTTACCGTTACCTTACCGTTACCTTTAGCGTTATAAAAAGAAAAAAAAAAAAACTACATCTTCTTTTTTCTTTCTTTTTCTCAGAAGAAGAAGATGAAGACCTACATCTGTAAGCGAACTGTATTCTGTCTCTACTATCTTTGTCTTTTATAATAAAAAATATTTTTTGATGTCAAATAAGTACCTACTTAATAATTAATTTGGATTATTTTCCTGAAAACTGTAAACGTGTAGCTGTTATTAAAAATCGTAGCTAAGTAGTTAAAATTACTTTACAATAGGTATATAAAAGTGTATAATTTGTTCGATTATGATAATCATAATATACAAGTTCATAAGTTAAGTACAAGCAAGGTGCAAGAAAACGTGGTTTTGGTGGTTTGAAAAAAATATACCTAGATTTGCAATGACCAAAACTTTACACTTAAACGTTGCTGTCTCTATTATATGCCAGCAAAAAAATGAGACGGCAATAATTTATGTTTCGTCAGTGCAAACCAAGGGTGAGATTAATCGCTCAATGGTGCTAGGCCCTAAGACGCTTAGCCATTGCCATTGAGCTGCTATAGTAATCAACCCTCTGAATGGTCGGCTGACCGGCTGATCGACCGAATCTCCCATCCAATCCAATGGCAATGGCAGATCAATGGCTTAGCGACTTAGTGCCCTGATTATGTTGGTACACAACTAAACTTGACTCAACTAACTATATTGATATCCTTCTCATGATCGTAACGTATGAGCAAGACTGAAATACTTTGTGTCAAATTTAGCTTCGTCCTAATTTGTAGCCAACATAATAAGTACCATTATCTACTCAAACGCAACTCAACCGTGAGAACTCGCCATAAGAAAATGTCGTCTCAAACAACTGAGTACCATTTGAGTATGGCTTAAGGTACCTAGTTTTTATAGTTTCGATTAAAAACGTGATAGAACGCAAGTTGCCAATAAGTACTTATCGTACTTACTTCTAAAACAACCTTTTAGATCGACCACAAGTTGAAATACATTCTGAATTTCCTTGTTATAACTGACATGTTTCCTTGTTATACATCACATAATCAAGTTAATATTTATCACAAAATATTCACAAAGTTCATCCACTGATAAAGCCCGCGATATCATCTTTTCGGTCCCTGAAATGATTTCAAAAAAGTTCGTGAAAATTCATTCCCTGATATGGTGAGCAAGCAACATAGCATTAGCAATTCTGCAAAAGCAATTATTTTTCCTGAATTTCTAGTAATTCTGCTACATTTCCGTAAATGGTCACACATTTTAACCATTCGTAAAAAATGAATTGCTTTTGCAGAATTGCTGTGTGGCCATTTTAGCCCTGCTGAACAATAAATGATCTATTGTGTCTGGCTTATGGCCACTTGTTAGGGTTATGGTCACTGTAGTACGTCACTTTCAAAGATATAAGTAGAAGAATTTTTGAAAGGCTGGGTGCGTTTCCACTGACGCGGAGCTGGGCGGAGCGGACCGTGAATTGGCCAATCAAAGTGCTGGAAATCTCCACTTTGCTCTTGGCCCACCACAGTGGGCCAATCACAGTCCGCCGCTCCGTCCAGCTCCGCGTCAGTGGAAACGCACACTAAGGTGAATTGACGCGTCATCTTTGAACCGCCGTTTGTTGCTATCACTATCCAGAGGAACAACGGATAGTCAGCCAGGTCGACACTTGTTAAGTATACGGCGTAAGGACCATCCGCAATCTTAAAGATATTAGAACATCGCTTGAGGTCTTCTCACGTATCCGGCTGGATGCGAGGACTTTGTGTCGGGGTTGTAAACCTCCTGCCTGACCGATGTTTCGGTCGCCGACCATAAATATAGTCTGGGTTTTGAGGCTGGATGGGTCCGGTGGTATGTTCACGCCGCTTTCGCGATCAAACCGTGCCGGGAAGACCATTGGCGAACTAATAGAGACCCGGCCAGGCGATCAGCTGGAAGCAGCAGCTTCACGAGGCCTCTCGAACATTAGAAAATTAGAACCTATTCTCCATTTCATATCCAGGGCTGTCAATTGCACACGTGCGTCTCAGTCCGCGCGACGCATGTGTCGCACGTGACACGGCAGCACCAGTGGAACCGGCAGCGGCACTTGGTCTCCACGACGCGCCGCACTGTGCTGTACCCTCGGCCGCAGCATAGGGACTCGCAGCCGTCATCACCTGCACCAGACAGAACGAAGCTTAGAACCGATCTACATGTTTCTGCATACCAGAACCCGACATCGAATAAGGATGGTTTGGGTTTGCAGTTTGCAAAAATAAGTAGGTATGGGTTGGCAATTTGCATACTATATTTTTGACTTTCCCGCTCCCAACGTACGATATGTACAAGTGGTGGCGATCAAGTGTTTATTGAACATGATCAGAGAATTAGGAAAAATGTTTGAATAATAATTTTTCTTTAGGGCCTCCGCAGACTTGCTACTTTTAGCATCGGCGACCGGCGATTTTGTGACGTATCGATGCTGCGTCGCGTTTCTTCAAGCGCGAACGAGCGAGACGCAGCATCAAAATCGCCGATCGCTGATGCTAAAAGTAGCAAGTCTGCGGTGGCCCTTATTTGTCTCCGAAATTACATTTCATAACCAGGTGGGCCAGTTCGGCTGAATGAAGGCTAGTGCCAACATGAGTAGACCCGCGTTAAACGATGCTGGCGTAGATTCGTCGGTGACATCTATCTCGCTTCGTTGCCAGATAAAGTTGCTAGTCAGACAGGGATAGCTCATATATTGGATAGCCCACTCGCTTTGTGCCTAGGCCAGTATCATCCAATTCCACACTGACTTGGGCACTCTCATGAAGTTGTTACATGAGAAACGCTTTTGGCTTGGGCGTTGAATTCACTATAAAGTTACCTCCGGTACGCTTCTGCGTTCCTAGTACCTAAGTCTTTTAGTACGGGCTAGGAGGCGATTGTGAGTTCATGAGGGACAATGCCAAGGTCAGGAGAAGGCAAGGTAAGGAGATAGAAACAGAATAACGCATACCTCTAGATGTCCTATTGCATGTTCGTCCGTGCGTGCCGAGCGAGCCGACAGCGGAGTCTGCCTCGCAGTACGACGGTGGCGCTTCGAGGAATACGAGCTCTGACTTCCGCGGCGGACGGACTAAGCTCGGGTTTTGCTTCGGCCTACGAAAAAAGTTCGATGACGTGGCAAAATCCAGCACTAATTTAGTCTTTCTTAATTCCAGGTGCCCGGAACAAGGTGATCTGACGCCTGAGAAATCAGTTTTGACGTCTGACTACGAAGACATAACTTCATATCTGATTGCTCGGTGCGGCTGCTCCGGACTCATGGACACAGCCAACAGGTAGATCCTTAAATCTATTCAGATAAGAAGAGATAGCACGATCTTAGCTCGCGTTAGATAGAACAACTGCCTTATGTCATTGCATCCCATTATACGGTAACTTAAGAATTAGACAGGACGTGTTTAGATTCTATATATTAATATAGCACGCCGCTCTTATTAATAAATGCATCTCAAAGTTGAGATCGATGCAGTTTTGACGTTTAATGTATGGAACATCTGTCAAAAACCGCATCTTAAGATCGATCTCAATTTTGAGATGTATTTATTAATAAGAGCCTAGAGGCGAGCGGCGTGCTATATTAATAGAATCTAAATACGTCCTTTCTAATTCTTAAGTTACCGGTAGTAATGGGATGCAATGACATAAGGCAGTTGTTCTATCTAACACGAGCTAAGATCGTGCTACCTCTAGCCTCGAGCCCTAGAGGCATCAGATGGGGGAGTCCGATGCCTAGCAGTAGTAGTCTCCTAATTACCTTTTCACTAATACAAGTTGTGCGGCATGGTCTCTGGTCGCGTGCCGCGTCGGGTGCGGCGCGACTTGCTTCGCGCGGTCGTACTTGACGCGCAGCGCTGCGGCTGCCGCGCGGAACTGCGGCAGAGCCCGCCAGCACGTCCGGACCGCGCAGGAGCCGGACACGCCGTGGCATTTGCACTCGCGACGAATTAGGTCTTTAACCACCTGAATATCAGGAGAGTTTTCAGAGAAATGGTTCGGAAGCGATGTATCAAACGCTCTCGTTTTTGAGATTTAAATAGGTTTATTTGCTATAGGAATACAGAATAGCAGTAGGTAGTGCATTACGTTTAACTTTACTAACGACCTCTTATCGCGATTCAATTATAGGAACGGTTTAACGTTTCAACGACTTTTTGTGCAATGACGTACCTTATTGTCATGACAATAAGAAACGTCATTGCACAAAAAGTCGCTGAAACGTTAAAACAATACTGCTATAAGAGGTGGTGGTAGGGCCCCTGCTAGGCTATTCTGTAAAGACAAACTCACTTCGCACGCGTGAATTTGCAGGTGATATGTCAAATTTTGTACTAAAATTTGACATTTCACTAGAAAATTCACGCGTGCGAAGTGAGTATGACGTTACAGAATAGCCTAGCAGGGCCGTATTCAGTGCTTCAACGAAAGGGTGCATTCCAAAAATAAATAATGTAAAAATATTACAAAGAGTAAAATAATAACCATACAATGTTATGTTGTGTAACGTATTACCTAGTAACTAGGTATAGATTTATGTTAACTTATACACAAAACAGCGTTTGAAGACGTTAACATGCAAATAGCCGCAGTTAAAATAAAAATAAAAATTTGTACGTAATAAACGTGCTGTGCTCATGACATTTAGGCAAAGGTTATAAGCAATCATCAAAGCTATTAACGGGCAAAAATCAATAATCATAAAACGCTTATTAACAAGTTTAATGACAGCTGTATTTATGAGACCATAATTGCGTACGGGTGCGTAATTATTGAGAGAGAAACAAAAGGCGAACGGTCATTTGGCGCGGACGGATGCGCTCATAAAGGTATAGTTAATAAGTTAATAATCATGTATGGACAAGTAAAGATATGTTGTGAGATGCCGGCAGGGGTCGGTAATGGGGTGCTCTTATCGAAAGGAATAACTTCTGTGCGCACATTTCTCGGGATCTGAAAGATAAATTATTGTTTCTCGTACCGTATAAGGACAAACCAGTTGGTGCAAGTAGTACGCGTATTTTATTGATGAAATTTAAATCTGATTAAGTTGTGAATATATTGAATGTGGTTATCGTAGTGTGGAGTGTAAATACAAGGTGCGAATAGAGTCATAAAAACGAACATCCAGAAAAAGCTGTTATTTTTGCGGTTTTTAGTTTACAAAATATACTTCGCATCCCTAACAACGTCTGAATTAACCATACGTATGAATTGGATACGCACCTCTTTTACCCGCCAGGTATGCATTGCACCCAGTTATTTTGCACAATTTGGCCCTTTAGGATCCGCCCCGGGTGCATTAGGGACGAGTTTACACAAACTGATTGTACAGATACGAGCACTAATGAGCGGTGTTGTGTTGTGCGCCCGCGGCCACTCCGATGTAGGTTGATTTTCTTCTTTCGATAGCTATTAGATGTTCGGATAAAGTGCGTGTTTTATGGTAATGACGGTTGTAAGTACGACTCGCTGATTAGTGTGGATACTGTTTCTATATTTTCTGTGTAATTAGTACTTATTGCCATGTAGGATACTTTGCAATAAGCCGTTATTAGAAACAGTCCCGCAATAGCCGGACTTGGATGTAGGTAGATTGAGAGACCATGTATAAAGTTTATTTTTTCCACCATATTAATACTAGATAGAATAAAAGAATGAAATTTAATGGCTACTAAAATAAATTGGTTACTTAAATGTGTCTAATGTCTCTATACCTAGGTAGATTGAGTACCCTTTCGATAGAAGTATATTCACTAATTCATTCGAAATATTATTTTGCAAAGTAAGACCCTTTGGATACATTTTTAAATCGCACATAGTTGGTTTGTTTCAATTAAATTGTTTCAGTACTTTATTATTTGGTATGTCACGAAACCCATAAACAAACACGTTTCCGTCTTACAAAGTTATTGTCGATATTTCTTCACGGTTGTTTAATGTTTTTATTGTCTCACATATCACGTTGGGCTTGCCATAAATTTCCTGATATATTATCCATCAAGTTACCGCGTAAACCGTGTAATGTAACACGCGACGTAATCGCGGAACTCGTTAAAACTAATGCAAGAACATGATTTTTTTTTGCAATTTTTTAGGCGCTTGCACCCATTACCACATTTGAGTACGGCCCTGTGTTAATACTTTTGGGGCTCTATAAAGTATTTTTCTACTATACAAAAAAAAATAGTTTAAAAAGTATTTTTCTACTATGGTTACTACAAAATGCTGTATTTCAATGCACACACAAAAACACAAAGCTTGTAAGTACTTAATACTATTTCATAATGTTAGTTGTAAGAAAACAAAATAGGTAGAGCGTTTGTTAGCGATCTACTTTAAAAAAAACTACACTGTGTCTGACTGACAGATAATGCACAGCCTATAGTAGGTGTAGAAGCATATAATGTTGCACAGGAGTTTCTTGTATGACGTAGGCGAGCACTAAGAAAGGATTTTTGAAAATTCATCCCCTAAGGGTTGTACATAGGGGATGAAAGTTTGAATGCAAGTCCATCGCCTAATAATTTATTTTATTCAAATGTGTCGTAAAAATATTTTCTTATAGCTGATGTAAATACATAAACTCATACAAAATTGAATATAAATTACCCATGACGGTCAGGGGAAAGAGTTAATCCTGACTTTATAGAAATTATTTCTAGGTACTGTGCGGAGGCGACACCTCAGTAATTGGTACGTAAAGATGAATATGATAGTGATGGGATTAAATTTAATTGAAACGTCAGATTTTACTGTACACATTGAATTGAGTTTATTTTGCCCTGTGTATTAACTGTTAACTGTTTTATGCGTATCTTTACTGAGCTTGCTTGCACTTAGAATTTTAGTATAGTTTTAGTATAGGAATTTTTTCGCCATGCCTATCTTTTCCTAAGATCGCCAGACTAATAACACAATTGTATGTTCCCAAACTTAGCAACGCTTAAACTATGTCTACCATACCATGAATCGTGGGCGATTCTGTCACACCCAGACGAGGCAAATAACGAAAAGGCCGTTTCCGAATTTGCCTCTGGCGAGAATAGAATCCGCGACCGCCCGATGCAGTGAGCCGAGCAACCTACGCTCGAACCACTGCGCTAAGCGGTCGTTTTAAGACCACAATATTAACATCAATAATAATTGTAGCTTAAACCACGGGAGAGAGTTTAAACCCCTGTTTTCCATAGAGAATCTAAAGTTTAAACCCTCCAATGATCGATAACTGCCATTGATCGGAGTTGGGAAAAAATAATTGCAATTAAATCACAATTAATTGTTGATTGTGACAATTAAATTCAATTGTAATTACTTAATTTTTGCCCAACTCTGCCATTGATCTTGCGTTTCAGCAGAGCCAATACTAGCATACAAGCGTGCGTGCTGCGTGCTTACAGTGTGCTGTGCGGTACCTCGCTCACCTTCCTGCCCACGCGGTTGTTGTGGAGGTTCATGAGCGCGCGCGCATCCCGCTCGAGCTCCCTCGCGTCAAGGAACCGTCGCGCCAGCCGCGCGCCGTACGCGCCCTCGCCGCACCCGCCCCACTCGAACTGGTCCGATGCTGACATACCGCGACGTCTGTGACAAGAGAATCAGCTGTCATGTAATCCAATATTTGGGACACTACATATCAGGACCCTTAGTCGCCTAGCCATTGAACTGCCATTGCCATTGAGCTGCTATAGTGACCGACCCTCTGAATGGGCGATTAATTCTGATCAACCAATCAGAGGGTCGCTATAGCAGCTCAATGGTAATGGCTAAGCGAATTAGGGCCGAGGTGTCATGCAAACTAATATTGGGGACACTATTGATTAGCTCTAAGTGCCGTGGGATCAATTATAGCTTAAACCACACAAGAGGGTTTTATCTCCGGTCTTCCATATAGAATCGACAGTTTAAACTGTCCATGATTTTGAATCATTGATTTATCAACTACTAATGATCTGTGACTAGGATTGGAATCCGGGATAATAATGGGGGGTCTTTTGAAACCATTTTTCCAAAGATAGGAGGCTCCAGTTAGGAAGCCCGGTCGAGATGGATGAGATCTGTTTAAATTATTACTCCATTCTGCACAGACTAGATTAAAAAACAGAAGCAACAAGAAGATTGGAGCATTCATTATGAATCGTATTTAGTTGTAAAAGGAGCTAAGAGTCTGAATTCAGGGTGGTGTAATAAACCACAATTTAGTTAAGTTAGGTGGTAAAAAGTCAGCACAGGGCCGTACTCAGTGGCATACCTGTGTGCGGGGGGTGCATACCTGTGAGCGGTGCACTGACAGGCGGGCAGGTCGCCTTTCGCGCACGCCGTGCTGAGTGCATGCGTCACTCCTGCCGACGTGATCGCGTATGTAAACGCCGCCTCTGGAGTCGCTGTAAACAAATATATACATTTTTCAATAAGAAAGTATGAGGAACCTATTATTTCATCTGCTATATGTCTCGCTTTGTCCTTTGGTAATTTCAGTGGGGGGGGGGTCTTCGAGGTAAGTTTTCGCCAGATGTGTTTCGTCTTTTCGGAATGTTTCTCTAACAATCGTAACATCTTTCTGCATCCACAATTTTGCACCTATTAGTATGAAGTCCGTCTCTGTACACATTTATAATGATTTTGACTTTTGTATCTATTTTGTATATATATTGTGTATTTTGTTTGTCACTTATGACCAACATGATGTCATAGATTTAAACTACTAGCCTACAATTTAACCTATTGAGTTTCTACATCAGGCGCATGCCTCGCTCGAGAACTCAATTTTGGACGTCGGAACGCATAGACATAATGTCATAGTATGTCATAACAGCACCCCTAGACAAGTGGATTCATCTACTAGACTTTCTAAAAAACGCTACGCTTAAATGTATGGAAATGACATTACAAGTCGATAAGTAGATCACGTGACTTATGTCATTTCCATACATGAAGCGTAGCGATTTGTAGAAACGCTTATAGACGAAGCCACTTGTCTAGGGGGCCATGTGTGCTCGCGCGAAGCATGCGCGGCATTTGGCAATATGGCAGGTTGAATAAAAGTTTAGCCTAGAATTTTAAAATACTACTAGCCTAGGCTACTTAATCTTAAACCTATTACTACTTAAACCAGGGGGCTTACCACGACCTCTTATCGCGATTCAATTATAGGAACGTTTTAACGTTTCAGCGACTTTTTGTGCAATGACGTACCGTATTGTCATGACAATAAGAAACGTCATTACACAAAAAGTCACTGAAACGTTAAAACAATACTGCTATAAGAGGTGGTGGTAGGGCCGCTGTTGAGATTATAGTACTAGAACTATAAACTTAATAGGTTAAATTGTAAGCTAGTAGTATTTTAAATTCTAGATACCTATGCCTACAATTTTAAAATCGCTGACGCAAATTTAACAAGGTGTATAGTACGTTTTTTTAAACTTGTCCTATTTGGCAAGCAAAGATGGCGTCCAGCGGGGCGATTGCGTAACTTTTTGTCAATATTTCAATTGGTTTCGTATATAATTGAAACAGGATGAACGAAACCAATTGAAACACTGACAAAAAAGTTAAGCAATCGCCCCGCTGGGCGCCATCTTTGCTTACCAAATAGGACAAGTATAAAAAACGTACTATAGATAAATCAATCAGTCAGTCATTGATATGTCCGAGTACAATTAATGGACAGTTAAGGTAATGACATACCGGCGGAAGGTATTACCATATTCTATCGCGCCGGCGATTGAAATGTAACTTGATACTGAATATATTAACATTAGCTTATCCTATGGTTACGGTCATATTACGGGTATTTCCGTAATTTTATGACCAAGAACTTCATATACAGAATGTGAAAGAGGAGCTAAAATGCAACACATCTGGGGCTACTCAGACATTCGAAACGAAACGTTTCGGCTGGCGGATGGTACGTTTTCCTAATCCGAAAGTGTTTCGGATCCGAAATTCGGATTCGATAATCGTGATTTGACGATTCTTCTTTCGTAGACCCTACTCAGATAGAATCTGGAACACTTCCAAAATATTTTCAGAGTAGGAAAATGTACCATTCGTCAGCCGAAATATTATTTCGTTTCGTATTTCGGAGTAACCCTCACGGTTGTTCTGCGAATTCCAGATGTAAATAATACATATCGCCAGACTAACAGACCAACTGTATGGCTCCATACTAAGCAACGCTTCTATAGGACCGTACATTGGACTGGGAGCGATCCTAGTGACACCCAGACCAGCGGACCTAATACGGTCCTTATGCAATATTGCTAATGAATTGCATTGCAATTCATTTTTCTGATTTTCTGAGGGATCCTTAGCAATTCCGTCAAATTTCTGTAGAATAGTGACACATTTTACGCCATTCGTGACAGTTTCACTGAAATTTAGGGGATTCTGCTGGAGGGTTGGAAAAATGAATTGCTTTAGCAGAATTGCCGCAATTCATCTTTGTGACGGCATTAACCCCACAGGACAAATTACGAAAAGGCCGTTTACGAAATTTGCCTCTGACGGGAATCGTCCCTATGCAATGAGCCGAGTGGCCTACGCTCGAATCACTGCGCCGAGCGGGTGTTTTACAAGATACACATTTCCATAATACTTATAGTTTTAGTTTGGGTTCGGTTTTAGTTCTCCATCTCCATAGTGACAACGAAGAGATAGACAGACAAGGCTCCACTAGAGTCATTATTAGTTGTGTGGCAGTAAATATATTCAAGTTCTAATCAAGGTGCTGAGTTCTGACTGAAATAAGAGACTGCTGTATAATATGAATAACATTAGTGACATGTCACGATGTCCGGTAGGTACCTAATATAGGACTAGGGTCGCAATCGCCACATAGCGATTACGCAAACGCAAAGATTTTTTTAGCAGGGAAGTCGTATATTTGTAAAATTATTTATTTTTCCAACTCAACTGTAGCCTAGGGGTGAACAGGTTGGGCTACCAATCAGAAGGTCCCAGGTTCGATCCCCGGTGGGGCATGCACCAATGGATGAATTTTCATCTATGTGCATAATTTACAGTTCGCTGACGGTGAGGGAAAACATCGTGAGGAAACCTATTACCTAATCCCTCGGGATTAGGTAATAGTCAGTACCTGTATACACGGCGACAAGGTTCACCACCTGTTACGTTGGGTTCTGACTATCTAGTGAAACGTGGGCTTTGAGTTGGTTAATACCTCCACAATGTGGTGGTGTATGGCCACTCAAGCCTATGACTACCCCCGAATGGGGATAAAAGTCGTGACGTTACATTTCATTTTTTTCATTTATTTATTTTTATTTTATATATTTTAGTGACCAGATTTATTTTAATCGTTTGCAGCCAAAAATTAAAAGTTTGTTTATTTGTTGATATCAGGTAAAACTTTATTTCCAAACGTGAAAGTTTACAAGCATAGTCAACCTTTCCAATCAATAATATTTTACGAGACATTGTGTGTTTGTTTTCCTTGTCTTCCATAAACACTAAGGACCACCGCAGACATGCTACTTTTAGCATCGGCGATCGGCGATTTTGCGACTGTATCGATGCTGCGTCGCGTTTCTTCGAGCGAGAACGAGCGAGACGCAGCATCAAAATCGCCGATCGCCGATGCTAAAAGTAGCAAGTCTGCGGTGGCCCTAAACACTGGCACTATGCCTGTGGATGGTATAGAAACTGCATCATAAAAACATTAACAGCAGAATTACGAACGAAATAGCGATACTAAATTTGTTGTATGCAAATCTGAAACTGAATCGCTAATAACTGACTCACTACAAATATCTCCGTTCAGTTTTATCTGGTGGAGATTTGCATGCTGCGAGGCGCTCATAGCCAGCTGCAATCACAATCACTGACCGGTAAACGATCAGAGTTGAGCAACTCTTGGCAAAGGTCAGTCAGAGATGGGTGACCATTTAGTGGCATTTGATCTGAGCGTCTTCTTGCTTCGGAGGGCACGTAACAAGTCGGTCCCGTTGTTGTCATCTAGGCAGCAGTCGTTAAGCCTTGTCAGAGGCCTTCGGGCGGCTTGAACAACTCTGACACCAGGTTGGCCACTAACCATACGATAAGAAGAAGTGTAAGTCGAAGGACTCTACATAATCGAGTAGATGTTCATTAAATAAAGTGACAGTTTTATAATTAAAACATAAATATCCACTTTCAATTTGTTTTAACAATGTGTAGTTATTATCAAAAATAATTCCAACTGGTTAGGGCACTTAAAAACACTAAAAAACTTATTTCTTATTAATAATAATTGTCTAGTAAGAGGAAGTACCGGTTTATCCGTATTCCTAGAAGGTATATACAGCTAGAATATTCAACAACTTCATCGATAAAAAATAAAGTAAAAAAAGTTGATAGAAAGTGTGGTCCAGTCTATCCAGCCAGTAGCCACAACAGTGGAAGTTGACACCTCGCTGTCAACTTGACGTTTACAACGTCAAATTAATTTATACTCGATACATGACACACGCTCACATACATAAACTTGTAGGGTTGTCGAGACAAAGAGAAATTGCCTCGAACGCGAAGCAGAGAGGCAGTTTAACACATTTATGGTGTTGTAGCTATAGAATGGAGAAACTCATTTCAATGCGGTTTTTATGATCCATAGTTCCATAGCTACTGGCGGCATCGGGATCGAGGGGCATATACAAATATTTAATAACGTTTTATATTTGGCAGTTATAGTAATGATAAGAAATATATTCATTCAGTTTTTTTCATTTTCAAATGTTTTCATAACTGCCCTCAAGTCATCGCCGCTGTTAAGTTTATTCCCTAAGGACCACCGCAGACATGCTACTTTTAGCATCGGCGATCGGCGATTTTGCGACTGTATCGATGCTGCGTCGCGTTTCTTCGAGCGAGAACGAGTGAGACGCAGCATCAAAATCGCCGATCGCCAATGCTAAAAGTGGCATGTCTGTGGTGGCCCTAAACTGGGACTTAAATTAACAGAATACAAATAAACGTTGTCCTGCCTATCAAATGGAACCATATATCTACACAATTTACGCACCGATACAAAAAGTAAACAATTGTTTAATTGACTGCTTGAACAAACTCGATGCAATGACGGGAAGACCTTTATACGATACGATTTTAAAGTTTTGAATATCGAATAGTAGTCCTCAGGTGTATTAATAAATAGATAACGATGCGAGAGATTTCATTTTGATACAGATACAAAAATGAAATATAACTACGTCTTAAAGTGATCAAGCTACTTGCGAACTCAAATATTTGAGTACTATTCGGCCGCTACTGTAATAAATTATGTATTATTTTGGCAAATTTTATAGCGCTTTGAGAAGTCTACAGTTGAATGTTCGAGAAATCATGTGTCAAACAAAAATGTTTCATACGTATCATATTGTTATACGAAATGAAATTTAGGTACACGCGTCATTTGTGTCGCGCCGCTGGCCAAAAGTATCGTAAATAGGTACAGTAACGTACATTCTAAATGTCACTACACCACTTGCACTTTATGTAAACTACACTCTAATCAGTGTCCGTTATATAAGTACATATAAACAATTCAGAAGAGTTTTCTCGTTACGACTCCGACCTTTAATCGGTGTTTGTAAAACATCAATTAGTCGTCTATTAAACAATCGAGAATCTATTGGCCACTCGATACTTACCCGACGAATTCCCGATGGAGAAAAGTCGATAATTAATTAAGTAACCGTGTATAAATAGCTATGGAGTTACGTAACGACCCCGACACGATATTCATCCCGTATGGTATAAAGTGTATCAATTAGCTGTAGGGTATAAATCTCGGTGGTGTCAATGTGGGTGTGATGTCCGAGCGAGTCGCGACTTTTATTCCGTGGAAGAATTTATTCAATCTTTATATATAACTAGCTTTCCCCCGCGACTTCGTCCGCGTAGACTTTAAATTTAAAAAAAATCGGATCTCTGATCCCAGATCCCGGATCCCGTATCTCAGATCCCGTTTCCCGTTTTTACCGGATTCTGGAAATTTTTTATTGTAGAACATTTTTTTGATCTATCATCAATCGTTTCCTTAGCGCATGCGATGAAAGGCATCTTACGGCAATTTTTTTTACACCTTGGGTTACATTATTGAAGTTTTAGTAGGGATCCCTAATTTTTTCTAGTAATAAATATAGCCTATGTTACTCAGCGATAATGTAGCATTCTATAGGTGAAAGAATTTTTGAAATCGGTCCAGTAGTTTTTGAGTTTATTCATAACATACAAAAATACAAACATACAAAAATACAAATCTTTTCTCTTTATAATATTATTAGTATTAGTATTAGTATATTAGTATTAGTATAGATAATATAGGATACTAGCTGGCGCCCGCGACTTCGTCTGCGTAGAATTTATACCACCTAGCCTGGAAGAAATCATCCCCTATTTTACTTTGATTGTTAAGAAATGCAGAGTCATTATTTATTGCTTACCAAAAAATATAAATACAATAATTTTTATATATCCCTAAACTTGAGAAATGATCGCGAGTGTGGGAACACTACTTAGATCATCCCCTATTTTACCTCCTTCAAGTTCTATTATCACAGCAAAAAGTAGCCTATGTCCTTCTTAAAGGTCCTGTAAATCTCTGTACCAAAATTAATCAAAATTTGTTTAGCGGTTTTCGTGAAAACGTAACAGACAGATAGAACTACTTTCGCATTTATAATATTAGTATAGATATAAGATTATGGACGACCTTCTCAAACATTATTTGATTGAAATAACGTTGATTGGATTAGACACGGGTTGTAAATAACGGTAGATAGTGTGACTAATCTATTGGAATCAATTAATGTACGCAATAATTCGCGATTAGTATTAAAATATTTTAATTGGAATCATGTTGAGATTAATCCCTGTGGCCATAATAACAACACTTGCAAAATTTTAGGGTACCGTTGACCAAATGAAGAGTAATTAAAAGTGCCTGTAAGGACTAATACTCAAATACTAAGAACCTACTCAAATGCCTAAGGAAAGGAGAAGGAAAGAGAGAAAGATAGAAAGAAATAAGTATAAATATCGCCAACACACCAACTGAATGGTCCCGAACTAAGCAACGCTTGTTATATGGCTACCGATGGCTCCCAGACTAGGGTAAATTATGAAAATGCCGTTTCCGGAATATTTCTGCGGCGGGAATTGATCTACCACTTGAATAAAAACAATTTGTTTTTTATTTTTTTCAGTTAGGAATAAAAAAAGAATGTTAAGCATTCTTTATTCATTTAAGCTACCTAAGAACTCTCATAGTTTCGTTTTCGTACTCTTCTCCATCAAACTGTCATTACGAGTATAACTTGAAATCGAAATATTATGTGATTAATTTACCACCTGGTTAGTGAAACAGTTAGCTAAGCGTAACTAATCTACACGCACGTCTAATAACAGATGTTTATCCGTGTCTGAATTTAAATAGGTACTATAATAATCCGTAATCCGTGGAGATTTATGACCAATTTGTTAAGTAGGTATGAATCGAGATTGTGAATCGTGATGCTGTTTTTGAGATGTTCTATACATTAAACATCAAAACTGCATCTTAATATCGATTTCAACTTTGAGATGCATTTATATTTAATACGGGAGTTAGAAATTAGCGTTTTTGCACGTTTACGGTCGTTTCGGCATTCGCGCTTACACGCGCGCTTCATTTTGCGCTTGAAAAAGCCGAACGCGCGTACGCGGGCTTATTATGGCGTGTCGCTCCAACCGGTGGAGGCGTCGCTCGCGGCTCGCGCTTACACGAGCATAAGCTGCTTATAAAACCGCGTCAACGCTCGCACCAGTTGCGCGTGTGGCAAAAAGCGCGCCCATACGCGCTTACACGCGCTTTGAAAAACGAGCTTATACGAGTAGACTCGTATAACACGTTAATTTGAAACCGCCCTAAGTGAAATCTTTATTTCTTTGAGAACACACCCATTAATTATTAATTCAATGATGATCATTCCTATACCTTATCTAGAAATCAATTAATATCTACTTTATTATGCTGATTGCATGTTGGTATATGTTAGAGGTAAATCAACAGTCGCGGAGTGGGAGGCGTGGGTCACGACGCGACGAGAACTTCAGTGATTCCATATCCTGTTATTGAAATTATCCAATAACGGCTGCAACTTATGGGACCATCGGTAACTTAGGGGACCACCTGCAACCAGTGAGACTAAGTCTACAAGTAATCTAAGGATCTGCCTGCAACTAGTGGGACTACGTGCAACCTAAGGTCCGCCTGTTACCGATAGTGATGGGATATTCTCGAGAACATTCTCACCCTCGGAAACTTACTCGAGAGAATTTTTTATTTTGGGTGACGTTATCCTAATTTTCAATCTTAAAAACAATTAAAAACACCATACTTGCATGTTTAATGAGGTTTATGCTAAGTTTAATATGCTTCAGAAGATAAATTCTCGAAAATTCTCACGAGTAATTTTCCGTAAGTTTCCGAGGGTGAGAATGTTCTCGAGAACATCCCATCTCCAACTTACCCAGTGGCATGACGTGTCCGAAGTGGTCGCCGTCGCCGACGCCGGAGCAGTTCCAACGGCGTCCTCGGAGCTGGGCACGACATTCCGCATACGCCATCCTGACAACAAACACAACATAACCGTTAGGGTGCGTTTCCTTTGATGCGGAGTTGGGCGGAGCGGCGGACTGTGATGGGCCAAGAGCGGAGTGGAGATTTCGAGCACTGTGATTGGCCAATTCACGTTCCGCTCTGCGTGAGTGGAAACGCACTCTTACACTTTCAGAATCACAACTATTTAAGGACTTGACGAACGCTTGGCGCAGTAGTTCAAGCATAGGCCGCTCGGCTCACTGCATCGGGTGGTTGCGGGTTTGATTCCCGCCTGAGGCAAATTTCGGAAACGGCCTTTTCGTAATTTGCTCTGGTCTGGGTGTCACTGGGATCGCCTCCAGTCCATTATATTAGCCATAGTACAAGCGTTGCTTAGTTTGGGACCATACAGTTGGTATGTAAATCTGGCGATATTTATTATTATTTTTAGACCATATAAAACTGAACGAATTCACTCCAAGCAGTTATCATATCAAGCATCTATTCAATAAACTAGATCTTCTACTGCCAAGATTCTGTATTCCCATCGCAATACCATAGATTATACAGTGGATTAGATAATCTCAAACAGTGTTCTAACAAGTGTCCTAAGATATTCAAATTAATCGCATTAAACTATTGTATTTATCGCTTTTACTTCACGACACCTTAAACGGATGTTACAAGGGAACTGTATAATAATTATTATCAGCAATGCATGTTTCAGAATCGTAAGATAACTAAGTGCGATATCGCACGAGGCAACCATGGTTGCGCCACCAGCGGGTGATTCGATAGCCGACACCGAATTGGTTGCGCTACCAAGCGGAAACCAGAAGGGCTAAACAAGTAGCTGACGTCTACAAGCGTTCGTTCAAATCACTACGCTTCATGTATGGAAATGACATAAGTCACGTGATCTACATAGCAACTGTTGTTGATCTACATAGCGATCTATACCCTCCATACAGCTCCATACATTTTGTTGGTGGAGCGACTGGTTTCGCTACCACTGGTGTCCTCGTGCGATATATCACTTATCCACTGAATAAATTTGAAGTTTGTAATAATTTATTCATTCTGAAACCACTGGTGTCTAATATTCGTGAATTCTTCATTGTAAATCGTAAATTCTTGGTGATCGACATGTTGCCGGCCACCTGTTAGCAGTCCTCTAGCCAACAACATGCCTACCGCCAAGAATTTGCGATATTATTAGAGACCAGTGGATTCCCAATGAACAATTGTTATGAGACTCGAGGCGCTGTACATGTCATAGAATAGATATTCAATGCCAAGTACTGAGGCCAAGTCAACTGTTAATCAATATCGGATATTCCTAATATCGTCGTAAATATAATAGTCAATACTCTATTGTCATACTGGTGTTAATAAATTATGTGTAGTGTGTGTGGGGCACGTTACTGGGTCCAATTCATAGATCTATAGCCCAGTTGCACTCGATAACAGGGGGTCTAAAACGCCACATAACAATTCTGCAAAAGTATTTTTTTTTTCTGTTTTCTTGTAGATTCATTAGAAATTCCGCGAAATTTCTGTAAAATAGTCACATATTTTACGATATTCGTGATCATTTTATTAGCAAATTTAGCGGAGTAGCTAAGGATTCTGATAGTTTTTGAAGTGAAAACTTCTTTAGCGGCATTGTGCACTTTTCTTGGAATGAGGAAAACGGTTAAATTCGCGTCAGGGTCACGTGTGCTGATCGAAATATTCATCAGATTCGTAGCCGTCAGGTCACGATGGATCTGGGTAAGTGCTCGCTCTATAGGGCGTAGGTTCGATCCTATGTTTACTATATTTTTTTTTGAAGTTAATGTATATTTTTTATGTGTCTAAGGTGGTAAACAATCTTGCACTTTGACGACCTGAAGGGGAGTGGGACAGAGAGAGGGGAAGGGAGGAAGAGGGGCTGGGCTTCCAGCTCTCTCACTCATCCTACGAAACGCAGCTGTAATAGCTACTTTACGCCGATCTTCTGTGGGAGGGTGGCACAGCCCGTATATTATGAGCTGAAGTCAACGGGCTGTAGTCTCTACCACCAATAAAAGAAAAAAAGAAACATGAATTGCTTTTGCAGAATTGGTATGTGGCGTTTTAGACCCCCTAACCTACTGGAAATATTAACGGTATAAACATCGGCACACATTACTAAACTCCTTATAAGAACGGTATTGACTAAAAACTGGTACACAAGAAGCTGATATTATACGGTATCCACATTTCGTCAAATTGTGCTCTATTTTATTACCCGACTACGGCGGAGGGTTATGATTTTGACCGGTATGTATGTATGTATGTATGTATGTATGTATGTATGTATGTATGTATGTATGTATGTATGTATGTATGTATGTATGTATGTATGTATGTATGTATGTATGTACGTGCATCTGTTCCCACCTAACTTCCAAACTACTTGTCGTAATTTGACAAATGAGGTATCGTTAGAAGCGGCTTAATGGCGCGCTGGTTATAGGCTATGTGACGTCACATAAAATTGCATATGGCGCCCTCTAGAGGACATAATGTCATGAACTAAAAAAAAAACATTTTTTAATAAAACCGTGTGGGGTATCAAATGAAAGAGCTTGATGAGCACATTTCAAAAATATATATATTGTTACCTATAACTCCAAAATAATTAAATAAAAAGTAAGTTTAAAAACTAAAACCCGACTACTGAAAAATCGCGGTCTAAAAAGTATGAAACAAGAAAATATTCTCATCTAGAGGATAGCCGTGGTCCGTGTAGGTCCTTTAGGGCCAAATGGCATATGAACACGGACCACGGCTATCCTCTAGATGAGAATATTTTCTTGTTTCATACTTTTTAGACCGCGATTTTTCAGTAGTCGGGTTTTAGTTTTTTAGTGTTAGAGTGTAGTTTTGCCGTGGAAAGTATAGTTTAGTTAACGTGTTATTGAATAATAATATCACAAGGTGATAATATTAATGACTGTCCAGTATGAATGAATGGAGGTCGTACGTCTGGTTTCTATGACGTCATCGTTTGGACTCGCTACAATACCTATATTAGCATTTTCAGGAGACTTTCAAAGTAGGTATGAAGATAATTTTAACAAGTGGTAAGCCCATATATGATAAGAAATGTTCGGTAGCTGACATCTTCGGAGTGGTGTGTTAATAAGTGTCAATGCCAATGTGGACATCTAGGTTTTTTACCCGACTACGGCGGAGGGTTATGATTTTGACCGGTATGTATGTATGTATGTATGTATGTATGTATGTATGTATGTGCATCTGTTCCCACCTAACTTCCAAACGACTTGTCGTAATTTGACAAATGAGGTATCGTTAGAAGCGGCTTAGTGGCGCGCTGGTTATAGGCTATGTGACGTCACATAAAATTGCATATGGCGCCCTCTAGAGGACATAATGTCATGAACTAAAAAAAAATGAAACCGTGTGGGGTATCAAATGAAAGAGCTTGATGAGCACATTACAAAAATATATATATTGTTACCTATAACTCCAAAATAATTAAATAAAAAGTAAGTTTCAAAACTAAAACCCGACAACTGAAAAATCGCGCTCTAAAAAGTATGAAACAAGAAAATATTCTTATCTGAAGGATAACCGTGGTCCGTGTAGGTCCTTTAGGGCAAAATGGCATATGACCACGGACCACGGCTATCCTCCAGATAAGAATATTTTCTTGTTTCATACTTTTTAGAGCGCGATTTTTCAGTAGTCGGGTTTTAGTTTTGAAACTTACTTTTAGTTTTGAAACTTATTTGCCACTAAGGCGGTGCCACGTAAAACTGGAGTGTCATATACACTTACATTTAAAATAGTCTTGCTCTCCTTTCACCCAGGGTTTTTCCACTTTTTCCGACCTCGAGCTAATTAAGTAAATTTTTTTTAGGGACATTGACAGTTAACGTCAGTCGTCACATCATTCCAATCAAGCGGTGAGCTGAAACTTTTAGCTCCTACCTTAGTTCACCGTGTCTTGAGTCAGTAATAAGAAGATCTAAATAATATTATGAATTTTTAACCTAAGGGCCGTCAGATCAATGGTAGTTGATCGATCGTGGAGAGTTTAATCTTTCGGTTCTCTAGGGAAGACGGGAGTTTAAACTCTCGCCCGTTGTTTAAGGCACAATTAATCTTTTCTCCCTTAGAAATCGAAACCTTCGAAAAGAACCTTAACTAATCGAACCTTAGAAAAGAGTCATTTTCTTTGTAATTTTTTCGTGACCTCCAATCCAATAAGAAATGCTTGTTAAGTTACCTGAGACCGTCGCCAATGACGGCGATGGCAGCCGGCGAGGCGCGACACATGGCCCGCTGCTTCTCCGTGAGGCCGGGTGCGCGCGCGCACACCAGCGCTGCGCCTAGCGACGCGCCGCCCGGGCCGCCCAGTACCACGCTAGAACAATCAATAAACACATTAAATATTTGTATTTTTTTATAGAATAGGTGGCAAACAAGCGTACGGCTCGCCTGACGTTGAACAGTTACCGTTACCTATAGATGCTTGCAATTACTTTGCCGACTTGAGGGACGGAGGGAGGCTAAGGGGGGTGTGTTGCGATTACGGCTTTCTTACTCATCGTAAGAAAAGCAGCTGTAATAGCTGCTTTACAACGATTTTCCGTGAGAGGGTGGTACCACCCCGGTCGAGCCAGCCCGTATATGAGCTGCAGTCAATTGGCTATAGCTTGGCTCTACCACTATTAAGACGGGGACAGCAGCTAACGAGGCATTTTTGGAGGCTATCTCCTCTTAGATGAGTGGAGTAAAAATTTTGAAAAAAATATCACCGTATTAACTGAACCCTCATCTTTAAAAAATAAGCAGGAAAAAAGTGCTTTATGCTCTTTTTCTATGTGAAAAAAAAATATCAAAATGAAGCTGTTTTCGTCTTAAATTTTCTATCTCCTTCTAAACGGCTTGGAATTTTTTATTATTTTTTCGCCAAAAGATGGAGAAAGATAATACCTATAAAAATTTAGATCGATTTTGGTGATGCAATAGTTTTTCACGTCACAATTAATGATTTTCGATATTTTCGCAAAAAAAGTGGGCGGGGCTAGTGCGCTCTCGACCAATCCAGACGGCGGAAACGCGCGGTGGGGAAGCGGGGCCTTAAACAGTCTATTCAGATTGCTAGTCTAGCATGACCCATTCCGTTCAAAATTTAATTATTGTTTGCCATTAAAATCAACGTCATTTGAAATCATAATAGTTATGATTGTTTTTATTTAACAACTTCCTAATGAATCAAATTGGTTCCATTCATTTCTATATTATTATTATTAACTCATTACCGTGTGTGTCCAATATATGAATGGACAACAATTTCTATTGTCACAGCACAATGTCATTTTTACCAGAGCACAGTTCCGTTGTGGCCGAATGCCGCGGAAATTGCAATTATTGTAACAAACAAGCATTTCCTGTTGGGAAAATTGCATGGATTTCAATGTTGTTGCAACCGTGAGAATTATCCGAAGCGACTTTCTATGCGTGTATTGTCTCTGTGACTCTATCGGTAAAGTTATGGGTTCCTCCGAAGCGGTGCCGTCATATAACGACCACACTAGAACATTGGCTATGTAAACAATGGCGCGGTTGCCTAGAGACCGGTTTGGACACCGTTTTTTACATAGCCAATGTTCTAGTGTGGCCATTATATGACGGTACCTTTTTCCTAGGAATCCAGCGCTTTATAGTCCCATGACGCGACGTGACGCGATTTGGTGCGTCCAGATACCTCGCATGGCTCAAAGACTACTATTGTATACCGGCAAGCATCGCCCGAGCACTCATGTTATGACCTTATGTAATTGAAGACCGACGTCAAAACTGAGAGCTCAGCGCCCCTAGGCAAGTGTCTGACGTCTACAAGCGTTCCTTCAAATCGCTACGCTTCATGTATGGAAATGACATAAGTCACGTGATCTACATTCGACTTGTAATGTAATTTCCATACATTGTGAAGTCTATTCTATTCTATTCGATTAGCGTTCATGCCACTTGTCTAGGGGGGCAGGTGCGGCATACGCCTGATATCGAGTCGATTGTTGACTTAAATCGCACGTACACTACACTACAAGATAGCCGCCGGTCACTGCACGCAAAATCCAACCTTAAAGTGATCAACCGTCAAGTTTGTTGTACCTATGGAGTGATGCGATTCAATTCGACTGATTTTCGTCAAGCAACGCTATCCAATTTTGCCCACATATGGTATTTTACCCAAGTTTTGGGAAAAAATCGCGAGATATATCGATTTTGTCTCATTCCCTCCTACGCATTAAGTAGGAGAGAGAGAGCGACTCAGTGGGACATAATGCGTGACAAATGTCTTGTCTTAGCGCATGTGTTAGCCCTTAACCAATACTAATAATGTCTACAGCGTGCTAAGAGCCAACAGCTTCATCATCCTCATTATCCGAGGTATGCGATTAATAAAGCTTCGTTCACACAATCAGTATAGCACCGCGAGACAGCGCGGCCGCGCCATGAATTAGCAGCCAATAGTCGCAGCACCGCGATAATTGACCGACAAATTACCAACGGCGTATTAATGAAACGCGACATCAATGCCGCGATACGAAAATATTATACGTGGTAATTTTACCCATATACTGAAGAGGATAAAGGTTTTATTCGAGTGGAGTTTCGGTGTTTAGTGCAGCTATTGTGTGATGTGTTGTACAATTTGAAGAGTGTGGGAAAGCACCGATTGTCAAGTAAAAGGTGAAATCGAAATAAATGATTGCTAACGAAAAGCTACACAGAGTGGTTTTCTCTTGTAATTAGACAAACTGACAGATTTTATTGTTAATTAGAGAGAGCTTTAGCTGATAATTTTAAAGCTCTGTTCAGATAAATGTTATTTAGTAGGTACTTCAGTCAACAATATGTTTGTGTCCGTTACATTGTACCGCAAGATAGAGCGAGAAGAGAAAATACTATTTTGGTCTGAATAAGCCTTAATTTATCATTGAAATCCCAGATTTAAACACAGGTAAAAAAAATAAAAAAAACTTTTTAAAATTTTTTCAAGGCAGGGTTAATAGAAAGTGCATTACTCCATAACACATATTTTTCTCCGATATCTATAAACCAAAGTATTAATTACGAAACAAATTTACATATAAATAAACAAACACACAAAACATACGTAATGCGGTAATTTTTAATTAAAGTTTTGTAATTAAAGCTTTGGTTTGTGTAAGTGTGTTACATCGGCGCGAGCGACGCCGCCCGCCCACGAGCCGACTGCGTTAATACCAGGGTTGTCAGGAATAAGAATTGCATAGAATATTTATTTTACAAAAACATTTCGGATTTTAGTGGTTGTCAATAGTCATTTTAGTGAAGCAGTGTTTTGTAAAGTCATGTGTGTAGGTTCAACGAATTCTTAGAGATTTTATTTACACTCGCAAAGTACCTAATTGCAGAATTATTCATAAACTATTTTGTGCAATTGATTGCTTAGTTATTTATTGCACGCAATACTAATAGACTTACCCCCAAATCGATAGAGTTTTAGCCAGTTTACAGTGATTGTAAAAAGCATTTCTAGCAACAAAAGTTATTTGTAACGCCAATATAAGTCCATTATAACTTTCTATCAATTTGGGTGTTAGGTTTTGTTTGGTTTGGATCTAATATTTGACTAATACGTATTAATTACTCTTTTAGAGAACAAAGCCCACATATTCTCACTAGCCATTTGAGTCAAGCGATAAAAATATTAAAAGTGTTTTGGCAGCCCTGCGGAGCAGCGTTGTTTGTTTACAAGCGCATTACATGCTTAATATATCATAATTAAAGAGGCGCGGTGTGCCGGCAATCAAGCGGCCGACTAATACTTTCTAAACCGATGACAATATTTACTATGTTTTGCCTGCGGCTTTTCCTGTATATTTGAACTTTAAAATGGATTATTTTGTGGAGTTTTACGTGTTTTATAAGAACGTAGAGTGATTATATTGTCATTTTTAGACATTATTGGTGTGTTGCACTAAAATACATTGTATATAAGTTTTGGCCTCTCACTCATCGCACGAAATGCAGCTATAATATCTACTTTACGTCAATATTTTATGAGAGGGTGGGGTCTGGGTACTACCCCGGTCGAGCCAGCCCGTATATGAGCTGCAGTCAATTGACTACAGCTTGGCTCTACCACCATTAAAATACCAGTTAAAGGTCTAGACAGTGCGAACCTGTTGCTAATTCCAGTTTTGTCTGTAAAAGTGATCACATGTTTCGCCTACACACGTCCGTCGTTTGATAAGCGTTATCTTTCTAATATTAATTATAGCCGAAATACGTCCCACGCATATTATTTATTGCGATTCTGGATGGTGTTATAATAATAATTGATTATGTTACGATGGTGATGTCGAGTTGATGTCTACAAATTACGACTCGAATTTTTTGTTTGGAAATAGGCCCGCCTCACAATCCCACCACTGTTACTCCTGTGAGCCAGGATCGACAATGGTGTCCAACGATGGCGATAAGGTTTGACCCTCGACGAGTCCCGGGGAAAAGCTGAGTTGTCTTGGAACCCGCGCGAATTTAATCAAAAGAAAGGATCCTCCTCCTAACTCCTACTGAGTTGGAAGAAGATTATCCACTTCCTACTCTCCTCCCTTTTCTTGACGACTGGACTATGATATAACTTTAAATATTGCCGTCTGTTCAAAAATTACGTTGTAATTTTTGAACAGACGGCAATATTTAAAGTTTTTGTGCGGTATTTATGCGGTAATATCATGGTAATATACATAGAAAAATATACATACGGTCCAAATTCACAACCTCCTTCTATTTTGAAGTTGATTAAAAATACAGAGACACGTATCTATAATTGCTTCTAGGTTAGTTCAATAGAATTAGATATGGCCTGAATCCCTCTTGCATTGAGGGGAGGCCTGTGCCTAGGAGCGGGACGTTAAAATGGCTAATATTATAAACATAATGCAAAGTGGTGTGACTAAAGAGTAAAATGTATTACTTAGGAATGCCTATTTGTTAACAAACAAAATCCCTATAATTAATTCACTCGTGTAAGCTTATATAGCTTTAAATCTACACTAATATTATAAAGAGAAAAGATTTGTATTTTTGGATTTTTGTATGTTTGTATTTTTGTATGTTATGAATAAACTCAAAAACTACTGGACCGATTTCAAAAATTCTTTCACCAATATAATGCTACATTATCGCTGAGTAACATAGGCTATATTTATTACTAGAAAAAATTAGGGATCCCTACTAAAACTTCAATAATGTAACCCAAGGTGTAAAAAAATTAGCCGTAAGATGCCTTTCATCGCATGCGCTAAGGAAACTATTGATGATAGAACAAAAAAATGTTCTACAATATTAAAGAACATATCAATATCTACAAAAAACTCCGCGATACTATATGCCCAACTATTGTAGTTACGTTACTATAACTACTTTTTTACATTTTAAAAGTTGATAGAAATGCCGACCAAAATCAGACCATGTTATCCATACCTTAGTATGAATCCTTATCCAAATAAATCATTTCGTATTTGAGACTATTTTAATACCTGTAGATAACTTTTTGAATTTAAATCGGACATTCCATTCAAAAGATATTACGAATTTAAAAAAAGGGCGTTGTATCGGGGATTAAAGTTTATATGGAAGTTCGTCATTTTTGAAGTTAGGATGATGAAAATTCGTCTGGAGGTTTCTTTTTATATAAAAGAAAGAAATATAAACTTCAGCGTGTTTGAAAATTTAACCCCTAAGGGTGTAAAATAGGGGGTTAAAGTTTGTATGGCGGTACCGATTCCGGCTAATCTCCGAAACGGCTGGACCGATTTTGAAGGGAGTTTTATTGGCAAATACGATACGGGATCGGGAATCCGGACTGCGGGATCCGAGATCCGGGATCTGGGATACGGGATCCGGGATATACGGGATCCGGGATATCCCGAATACGGGAACCGGGATACGGGATCCGGCAAACAGGATCCAGGATCCGGTAAAAACGGGAAACGGGATCTGAGATACGGGATCCGGGATCTGGGATCAGGGATCCGATTTTTTTTTATTTTATTCTACGCGGACGAAGTCGCGGGGAAAGCTAGTTGTTCATAATAGTAAATAAATTATTAAATCCACAACGCAATTCTAGTCTTCTATAAAATTATTTGTCCAAATCCACGAACTAATTAGCGTATCCGCGTCGCGTGTCACGCGCGCTAGGCGGCAGACCCACGCGCCCGCGCCGCCCTGCGCCCAATTAGTCGGTGATTTATCCACGGCTAGATCAACAGTCGGGAGACTCCCTCGGCTGGAAACATGAACACGGCTCTCGTTAACGTTGCTTGTTTTACTTATTGAAAGCAAACGATGCTGGAGAAATGATGACGTGTTTGGAAGTCAGTATATACCTACTGTGTTGTATTTTTTTTATGGAACAGGTGGCAAACAAGCGCACGGCCCGCCAGATGTTAAGCAGTTACCGTAGCCTATAGACACTAGCAATACCAAAGGCATTGTTCGCACTTTGCCGACCTGAAGGGAGTGGAACAAAGGGAGCGGAAGAGTCAAACGAAACGCAGCTGTAATAGCTACTTTACGCCGATCTTCTGTGAGAGGGTGGTACTACCCCTGACGACCCAGCCCATATATGAGCTGCAGTCAATAGGCTATAGCTTGGCTCTAACTACAGTAAAGTACTACATAAATAATAAACAGTATTTTTACAGTAATAATTTTAACAATTACTTTTACAGTGAATTATATTTTATTGGTATATTAAAATCGATTAAGAAAACTAGCGACTGTAGCCTAGGGGTGAACAGGTTGGGCTAGCAATCAGAAGGTCCCAGGTTCGATCCCCGGTGGGGCATGCACTAATGGATGAATTTTCATCTATGTGCATAATTTACAGTTCGCTGACGGTGAGGGAAAACATCGTAAGGAAACTTACCTATCCCTCGGGATTAGGTAATAGTCAGTTCCTGTATACACGGCGACAAGGTTCACCACCTGTCACGTTGGGTTCTGACTATCTGGTGAAACGTGGGCTTTGAGTTGGTTAATACCTCCACAATGTGGTGGTGTATGACCACTCAAGCCTCTGACTACCCCCGAATGGGGATAAAAGTCGTGACGTTACACATTTTTTAAGAAAACTAGACTTTCGAATTATTCAGACTGTATCAACATTAAAATTAATCAACATTCTTGAACCAACGATCACACTAAATGTTGGTATCTGAACAGTAAAATTTACGAGAAACAAATTCATTTGATAAAAACGCCGTTAATATAGTGAGACTAGTGAGAAGTGCCGACAAAGTTTCCAAATGTAGTTTACTGGCGTGACACACAGACGCCTCGGTTTGCGAGCCGGCATGCTCCAAGCCGTAGCTTTTCTTCCAGCACAGCAACTTCTAAGATGAGGCATTCAGTTGTCACACAGGTTTATTCCGCTTTGTGCACCCAGGCGATATTACCTATGTGCACAAAGTGGAATAAATTGTCACACATACTAAATCTGACTAAATTAAATGTTTTGCTTACGACCGCCTGGCGTAGTGGTTCGGGTGGTTGGCCTTTGGAAACGGCCTTTCCGTAAATTACTGGGATGGACTGTCACTGGGATTGCCCCCAGTTTGTACTGTACCCATAGTACAAGCGTTGATTAGATTGGGAACAAGTTAAGATTAAAAGTTCCAGTTAAACTCAAAGTATCATTATTTAAGTTGACTATTAGGAATTCTGTAGGTCAACATTAATTGTCGTCAATACGCCGTTTATTTGTGTTTATATTTGTACAAGGCTGATCCATATTTTCGACCGTATGTCACCTTTTTGAGCTTCACCGATCCACTTGTAGTTTAACAACGAATGAATCCGCTGATAACAAAGCATAGAGGCTAATGTTGACTGTAGTGTTAACTTTTATTGCTTTAATTTCATTGCCTTTTAATATATCGTTACGTTTGGCTTTTGTTGTGGCAATGACGTATTATAATATAGACTCCACATACATACCTATTAGTGTTCTAAAAACAGCACAATTATACTACATATAAATAAATACCAGCAGTATATGCCAGACCTGTTGTACGAAAGTGACGAATATACTTCGTTGGATGATTAGTTAAATAATCATTAGCGCGCGCCTGCTTGCAGCCGCGCAGCCGCTACGATGGATGATGTGTACTAAGGGCATATCAGGCAGTTACCTTGCATTCATGTTGGCAAAATAAGCGCGGTGAACGTCATCTAAAGGTGCAATACATCTTTGTTGTAGGCCTCTTGTAACGGAAAAGTTATGACACTTAACGAGCGTTGTAGGTGGGTTATAATATGGCATGTAGTTTAAAGGATTGTCTATACCGACATGTTTTCAACATTATTTTCCGCGAACGACTGAGTCGTACTGTGTCCATGGACTCAGTTTAGTAGTTATGGATAGTCACGTGTTTCCCTCTTTCTTGGTATAATGTATTTCGTGTATACCACAGACATAGAGAAGCTAGACGACGCAAACCGTCCGACCAAGCGTGCCCGAAAGTTTGATAGCGCAAACTTGACGCGCTTATTACTTTTGTAATCTCATTCCTCTGTCATCGAATCGATTTTAAAATCGATTTTGTCGTAATTCTGTTGTCTCTCTGACGATTAGCGATTTAAACGATTCTGTTTACGTTGAGCAAATCACTAAATGGCTGGGGTGACGTCATCGTAAGGTATAAAAAAGATGGCACGCTCGGTTTTCATACTATCTAATGAACTTGCGTTGTCTAGCCTCTCCATGTCTGTGGTGTATACCTATTCCGGTATACTTTCCATTTTCTAATACCACGGAATAATATATTGTTTAAAACAAGTATCTTTATCTCAGAGTAATAAATAAGTTACAAGCCCGATCATTCTCTTCGATTCTCCCACGGGCGACACCTAGCGGGTAATATGGACAACTTACACAGCTTAAAGTCGTGTAAGAGGTTGTAATACATATATCAGTTGTAACACAAGTAATAAGGCTCTTAAATCCAAGACGATGTTTACTGTTTTAAACATGGACCAATTACTAAGGGGACTGGGTCTAAGCAACTCGGCCGAGTGGTCGGCCTAGTACTAACATCGACATAAAACGAAGAGAGTAGTTCAGCTATTTACCGGTAGATAGATGCCACGCATCCCGGGAAAATGACCACGCGTTGTTTCATAGAGATATCTACTGAGAACGTCTCTTCTAATTAAAATCTCTATGGTTTTAAATAAAGAATAGGAATAAATACCATTTCTTATCAATACAAGGATTCTTCAAAAGATGGTAAATTACCGTATTTTTGGGAGTAAATAGTAAATTACGGTGTTAGAGTCAAGCTGTAGGTAATAGACTGCAGCTGATATACGCGCTGGCTAGACTGGGTAGTACCACCCTCTCACAGAAGATCGGCGTAAAGTAGGCATTTTAGCTGCGTTACTTAGGATGAGTAAATAGTGGTAAAGGTCATATTCTAAGTAATAATTAAAAAATATCACCAGACAAAGGCGCCATGAATGGTTCCAAACTAAGCAACGCTTGTACTATGGGTATCGTACAATGGACAATCCTAGTGACATATCGACGTGGGCAAATGACGAAAAGGCCGTTTCCGAAATTGGCCTCTGGCGGTAATCGAACCCGCAATCACCCGATGCTGTGAGCCGAAATGTGTCGATGAAATTCTTGCAAAAACAATCTTCCTTAAACTATCAAAAATGCATCATCAACTTGTTCTAATCATAACATAAAACCCGACTACGGAAAAAACGCGCTCTAAAAAGTATGAAACAAGAAAATATTCTCATCTAGAGGATAGCCGTGGTCCGTGTAGGTCTTTGAGGGCCAAATGGCATATGAACACGGACCACGGCTATCCTCTAGATGAGAATATTTTCTTGTTTCATACTATTTAGAGCGCGTTTTTTCCGTAGTCGGGTTTTAGTTTTTAAACTTACTTTTTATTTAATTATTTTGGAGTTATAGGTAACAATATATATATTTTTGAAATGTGCTCATCAAGCTCTTTCATTTGATACCCCACGCGGTTTCATTAAAAAAATGTTTTTTTTTTAGTTCATGACATTATGTCCTCTAGAGGGTGCCATATGAAATTTTATGTGACGTCACATAGCCTATAACCAGCGCGCCATTAAGCCGCTTCTGACGATCATTTGTCAAATTACGACAAGTAGTTTGGAAGTTAGGTGGGAACAGATGCACATACATACATACAAACACACATACTGGTCAAAATCATAACGCCTCCGTAGTCGGGTAAAAATACCTAGAATGTCTGTAATTACCTCATTCTTAGAATAGTCTAGCAGCCACCAAAAACCCCAAATTCCTGCGGTTTGGACCGAACAAAGGCTAATTAGTCGGCATTACAACGGAAATTGGTGAGATATTTTGATAGGCTCGTTCATAATAGAGCAGTATCCGTGTCCAAGATAGTAAGCGGTAAAGTAGCTTTGGTAGTGGAAAACGCGTATATTTGAACAGAGCTCTACATTCCAGTTTCGGTATTTCAGAATCGAATCTTGTTGATAGATTTAAAGGACCCTCCGCGTGGGGCGCCAATATTGAGACTACGTATGGAGCTATAGGGTTGTCACCTAGGTCAGAAAATGTTTCGAAGAATTAATGAACTTCTAGGTAGGTACACAACGATCTAAGTCAATAAACTCATAGATAGATACACTATCAGTGTTAAAATTTAGTTTTCAAGTGAAGCATCAATTTTTATAAGTAACATGGCATCTGACGTACGTATTCAGTGTTAGTTTACAATATCACAATTGATATATCTTGAATATTATTTAAAAAAAGTCTTATATTTTACAGAATGTCAGCTAATAAAACAACCTGAACTAAATTAGAATTATTAGAAGCATTAGAAACTCATTCTAAAACATCTATTTCTGAACAACCCTGTTCGTGTTTGACTCATCTTTAACTAGCTCACCAAAATGGAATTCCTATTAAAACGTTACGCAACGGATCGGACCCGGCTAATATATAGTTTGGATTAGACGATATATTATCATTAGGACGATGCGTTACCAA
This sequence comes from Drymonia ruficornis, assembly GCA_947859195.1. Classification (NCBI taxonomy): domain Eukaryota; kingdom Metazoa; phylum Arthropoda; class Insecta; order Lepidoptera; family Notodontidae; genus Drymonia; species Drymonia ruficornis. The sequence goes on from OX401927.1 coordinate 7,273,268, forward strand.
TAATCGGATCTCATTAGTATTACAAGCTGTCGTGTCGGAGTCGTGTCGTTATGAGTTTAGTGATGGGACGAAGGTAATAGTCCCGGAAAAAGTATCATAAAAATTGTAGGTAGAGCAACAGTACTTACTTTATAATTTGCCAACGGAAACTTAATTGAGATAATTTGAGACTTATGTCCACAAGTGCCGAGCGTCGCATTCAAGCAATCAGTTTTGACGTCGGACCACGTAGATATAACGTCATATCTTTACTCGAAGGAGGCTGCTCGGGGATTGTGAACGCTGCTAAAGGGTGCGTCGATAATAGTCGAGGCGCCTGTCAGTTTTGACGTCGGAACGCATATACGTTATGTCATAACATGGCTCGAGCACGGCAGCTCGAGGCACGAGGCAGATAGGTAAATTATCAAACATCGTTTGTAGAAAAGTATCCGGGATTGACAAACTATCCCATCACTAGTGACTTTGTAGTTAATCGTTTACAAATAGTGGAAAGTTGTGTGTAATGATGTGATAATTTACAGATTTGTGCGCGCACACTGCCTGTGTTACAAGACCTTATTGCTTAGTGCTATTCATGCTGATGCTTCTAATATGATCACTACATAAATGCGTAATCTCAACTACAATAGTAGATAAGTGCGTTATTGAAGTGAAAACTTCTTTAGCGGCGTTATTTAACTCGCGTCAGGACACGTAAGACGGGTCGAAAATTTGTAAGACGGGATGCCTGATCGAAAATTAGTAAGACGGGATAGGTAAAAAATGTTAAACAGGCGTCAAGTTTTCACTTCTGCCGGCACTCCCGGAGTGCAACCCGTTGATTTTTTAAGCAGCTAGTTTAGTTCGTCTATCAAGTTGTTAGCCGATTAAGCTCCTTCATAGAAATTTTAATGCATTTACATAAGATATCTGGCGGGTCCAGGGTTCAAACCCCGACTCGCACCACTAGATTTTTCGAAATCTATGTGCGAATCGTAACTTTAATAAAATGATTATCATTTGCATACGGTGAAGGAAAACATCGTTAGGAAACTTACATGTCTTTGAAAATCTAACTAATTTTCGAAAGACATCTGAAAGCCACCTACCGCGCAGGGTCAGTGTGGTGAATCCCCCTCGCATTGAGGGGAGGGTCATAGAATTTCTAGACCTTCTGGCATATCGCTAACGATGTATTAATTCATGATAGAGCTAAGGTAGAGCTTAAACACTTTTTCTAAAATATGGTACAATTTTCATCTCTACATTATTTCTGAAGCTTTATCCTGTGTTTTGGTGGATATGTAATAGGAGAGCGGAATTGAGACGTTAGCTCATCGATGCGGAAAATTTAAACAATAACATAGAGTTACATTACTTCGGTGAACACAAAAACTCTATCATGATGAAGTGTAGGTAGAGTCCGTAGAGCGTGGAGCATTGTGTCTGTTTGTCTGGTGTGACTATAGGACGTTGTTGATACATACTATGCAATTAAAATAAGAATAGGACCAGCCTAGCGCTATGTTGTGACGTCACAACTGGAACTGTTACGGCTCTCGGCTCACTTCATTCATAAGTGCAGTACTTTATATGAGTGAAGTTAGCCGAGAGCCCGTCCTATTCTTATTTTAATCGCATTGTACTGGCTTATAGGTACCACAGAGAAAATACGAAGAAAGAGATGTTCTTATTAGATTTCCCTATGAAACGACGCTTGACAATTTACGCGGGTGAAGGGATGTAGATAACGCCTAAATTGACATTTCAATCTACCGGTCAATAGTAAAACTACTCGCTTCGTTCTATGTCGATGTTAGTAAGTAATTTAACTTTTTCACACTAGATGTCACTAAGTGTGGGGTGATAAAAAAAACGTACAGAGGGTCGCCATCTAGTGTCGAATAGAATTATATTTGGGATGCGATCGTTAGCAAGACGTTTGCACAGGACGAACGCCAACAGCACACTGACTTAAGCCATGCCTACTGTGATGACGTCAACGGCCTAGTTGGGCCACCACAGTGCCACTGCGGCCGAGTTGCTTAGACCCAGTCCCCTTAGTATTACGTCCATGGTTTAAACCCTTGTTAGAAATTGGGATGTTATTAAGTGACATTTCCGTCATTACTACACTACTACTACTAGGGTAATAGTCAGTTCTTGTATACACGGCGACAAGGTTCACCACCTGTCACGTTGGGTTCTGACTATCTGGTGAAACGTGGGCTTTGAGTTGACTTAATACCTCCACAATGTAGTGGTGTATGGCCACTCAAGCCTCTGACTACCCCCGAATGGGGATAAAAAGTCGTGACGTTATATTATTATTATTATTTTCCGTCTATCTGTCTACTTGTTTTACAAAACGGATGAACCAATTACTGATTTAAGCACACTTAACTAGGGTTATTAGGTTAGGGTCGTACAGCCAAGCTGTATTGACAGCAGCTGTTATACGGGCTGGCTCGACCGGGGTAGTACCACCCTCTCACAGACGATGGGCGATGGGAGACAGCCGGAAGCCCAATACCTCCCCCCTTCCCCTATCCCACTCACCTTCAGGTCGGCAACGTGCAAGCGATGCCTTTGGTATTTCAAGTATATATGGGCTAAGGTAGTTGCTTGCTTGCCATATAAGTAACATAATAATAATAATAAATAATAATATTCTGGGACATTTTTTACACACGGCTACCTGATACCAAACTAAGTGGAGCATGTACTATCGAAACCAGATAACTGATATTACTACATATACTACTTTTTTATTTGTAAATACATACACCCAGGCTCGGGACATACATACATGTTCATGCAAACAAATGTATGTCCTAGGTAGGAATCCAACCTACGACCTGCAGCGTGAAAGGCGCCATCACGCCAACCACGCCAACGGGCCCGCCAACATAAATAAAAATGTTAGCGAGTGAAAAATAGTGCGCACAGAGCATGTGTTTAGATCACATATGAATGGATCGTATAACCCAAAATTACATGGGAACGAATAAAGGTAACAATAGGTGACCGTGTACGGTGTCCTGTGTGTCTGTAATGGTATATCATTAGCCGGTATTCAGTTACGCGGGTTTTTGTGCCGTAATCAGTACGGGGAGACTGGTTTCATTAATACGACTGCGGTGATATTGGTGCTATACAGGGTGAATTTGAAATCATGGGCATCCCTTTAAACATGCACGTGATTCAGAATATTTTGGGAATATAAATAAAAAAATCTATTCTTTAAAAAATTGCTCCAGTAAGCAAATAAGCAAACCCGTTAACTGTTATTCCTTACCGGGGCAATAAATTTTTATCAATTGATTTGTTGATTTATATTCCCTGAGTATTCTGAATTATGTATAGAATCACCGTTTAAAAGGATGCCCATGATTTCAAATTCACCCTGTATAATGGTAGAGGAAATATGTCGTCATCAAATACAACAGCTGTCTGGTCAGTGTATTGTAGGTCTGTCGGCTTACACGGGCTTCGTCTTAGGTGCTTACTAAATTAATACTAAACATTTACAGTTACATTTTTGTATCTGAGTCATATTTTAGGCTTTCTATGATCGAATTGAGTAAATTAATATCTAAATAGCATAAAACAATTTCCTTATTATTGTCTGTCTGCCGGTTTGTCCGCTTAGTTGTTTCAGACTTCGCAACGGATTTTGATTCAGTTTTCCCAGACATTTTTCACCGGAAGGTTTATATTTGTACAATATATTCGAATTAATTTGATAATTGTATTATTGTCATATTATTTCCTTGTTTATTTAATGTAATGTATATGTGTATAAGTTAATTTATGTAAGTACACCCCCGTATTATTTTTCTTTAGATCCTCTCCATTCTAAGGTTGCCTGGTAGAGATCACTTTTAGTGATAAGAACGCCCATTTTCCACTTTCTGTGTAAATTATGTAATAATTTATAAATGTTTGTATTCTAGTGGTGGATTAATAAAGAGTTATCTATCTATCTATCTATAATTAGTAGACAAAATCTGTGCAAAGCCGGAGCATATCGCTAGTGAAAGATAATAAAAGGCTGTAAAGTAGAGTTGTTTGATGCGATTGTGTTGGTTACCAATTAAGCATTTTATTCAGCTTTTGTGAAAATAAATCGCGTCATTGAAACCACACACTAAAGCTGTTGAATGGTGTGCACCCGCCGTGTCGCCGTCTGCTATGATACAGACAGAATGTCATCATTAGCCCGGAAATATGTACGTTAAGCAATATAATGGCAATACAAGCAAATTGATTCAAATTGTCAGAAATAGATATACCAATTTACGAAAATTTTGCATTTCTAAGAATTCTGATAGAAAATCTGAAAAATTGCGTTTGCAGAATTGCTATATGGTCGTCTTAGGCCCGCAGGTCTCAAGGAATAGTCTAGTCAAAGGAATCAGAATGATATACCTATCGATTCTTGCCAAGTTTAAGATCACAAAGTTGCCAACGATGTCTATAAAATTACTTTGTCCTCCGAACAAATTATGCAGTCCTTATCTTCTGCCTTCCGTAATAGGTATTTGATTCAATAATAAAACTGTATTACCTATAATCGGAATACCCACTTATTATTTCTCAGTTTATTAGTTGCTTATCTCAATTGCTGAGATGTTACAACCGCTAGAAAAACTGTAAGATTATAAGAAGGAAGAATAAAATCGATGCGTAAAATTAACCACTGTTAAGATACAAATAAGGCTTTATACATACGGCAGTTTAAGCCATAAAGTTTGTTCCATACAAGACCGTATTTGGGTGAATATGGTTCAATTCTGTCAAAATTTACGGCTCAAATCGTTGTCTTAGCGTGAGAATGTAGCCTTAGTTTTATGTAGCTTAGCTTTAGCTTCTTAGTTGTAGCTTCGTGAGTACTTCCACGCTCATTCCGTTTTGTTACGTTTGTTGGGTACAAATAACATGTTTGTGTCTATAGTACGTTTTTTATACTTGTCCTATTTGGTAAGTAAAGATGGCGTCCAGCGGGGCGATTGCGTAACTTTTTGTCAACGTTTCAATTGGTTTCGTATATAATTGACACAGGATGAACGAAACCGATTGAAACATTGACAAAAAAGTTACGCAATTGCCCCGCTGGACGCCATCTTTGCTTACCAAATAGGACAAGTATAAAAAACGTACTACACCTGATATACTCTACAATTTAAAAAAATAATACTTTATAGATATTTTATATTTATTTGTGAATCATCTCGCAATTAAAGGCGAGTTATTTTATTCTAGTTATACTATATTTCTACTTAACATTTCCACTTGTATTATATTACAATTTACAATCTCATTCCTACACCGCGTACAAAGTAGACAATCATATTCGAGGCGAGTTATACAACTGTAAGGAGCTACATTTAATCAATGCCAATACAGTAAAATCAGTGTGTTTATAGCGCATTACTGTCTTGAAGCATAGTGGTGGTGGAAACACTGGGTAGTATACTCGGAACGAGCGCGCGGCGTTTCAGAATCGCAGAGAAGTACCTATAAAAGGAATGGGATTAGACCCGCCACACACTCCTACTACTGTTAATCCTGTACGTCAAGATCGACAATGGTGTCCAACGATGACGTCAATGTTTGAAAAGCTAAGTTGTCCTACAGTCAACTTCAAATGTAGCCTAGTATATCTGAAATGCCAAGAAGAATCACATCGCTGCGATATAGATCCTAATACGAAATACTCTGTGATCGTATACTTTAGACTAGTATCAGTGGGAACGCAATCTTGTAATTTAAAATTGATGGATAATGATGACTGACAATGATTTTGTAATTAATACGAACGCTAAAGAATCAGATTTGTGTAGTACTAAGTTCAAAAATATATTACATGATAAGGTACTAATAATTTGCGGGTCAGTTCAAATCTTTTCTTACCGTATGTTTTCAATGCCGCTGGCAATAGTAGAGTTAATGCGATAATCGCATTAAACCAACATAAACCTAATGACTCGTGTGTAATAACGATACGATCAATGACAGTACTTATTTTATTTTAAAAATTTATAAATGTTATGTTTTCTTGCGTCTGTCGATAAGGTTGTTTTATAAATGAGTATCGAAGGTCAAGCATACATTATTTATAGGTTTTAAAGTAGACTCTATGTAGAGCTGGCTATTGTTCGCGGAAGGGGTAAGCAGAGGTGATATAGTGAATCCACATTTCACCGAAATAATTATAGTACCAATGTAATAAAATGCAAACTTGGTATTCGGGCCATGTTGGCCCATACCTTGACGAACTTTACAGTATTTTTATTGGTGATAGAGTCAAGCTCTAGCCAATTGACTGCAGCACATACTTATATGGGCTGGCTCGACCGGGGTTGTACCACCCTCACACAGAAAGTAATAATAATAATAATATCCTGGGACATTTTTTACACACGGCTACCTGATCCCAAACTAAGCAGAGCTTGTACTATGGAAACCAGATAACTGATATTACTACATATACTACGTTTTTGTTTGTAAATACATACTTAATAGACATATACACCCAGACTTGGGACATACAGACATGTTCATGCACACAAATGCATTTCCCGGGTAGGAATCGAACCTTCGACCTCCAGCGCGAAAAGCGCCATCACGCCAACCACGCCAACGGGCCCGTCTAAGTCTGCGTAAAGAAGCTACTACAGTTGAGTTTCGTAAGTTTAATGAATCCAAATCATAATTTAACGTGTCACCGCACTACGAGTGTCATTAACTCTTCACGTCACTTGCTTATCCTTCTTTTGAACTACTTCTGAGCACGTTATTATCATCTAAAAAGCCGTGAACATGATTATGTAATACCCATTCCGTTACACCCTGTATACAGTAAGAAACGATAATCATATTTCACTCGAAATCGTTGCTGTATCTCTTACTCGATTATTTAAACGAGTCATTTAATAAGTATTATCTCGATAGTAGGGATCGATAATCGTTTTATTAATGTCTTTATTTCGGTACGTAATCTGATGCCGCCCTAATATACTGCCCTGTGCCCGGTTATAAACCTCTTTGTAAACCAAGGTGTAATGCGCTAAGGCCTGTTTTATAAACATGGTCGTCAACTAGAGCGTAACACTAGCTGTGATTGTCTAGTTGCTAACGTGTATTATAAATATTACTAAAATGTTCTCGGTGTTAATTACCAAAAAGTTTTAAAAGCGTGTCAAACATAACCAATAAAAAAACGTGTTTAAAAAAGTAACGTTATTTTTAAAAGCCCTCTTAAATTAAGCAAAGTTAAGGCATTCCAATATATATCAGAATCAAACAATTAGAATTTAAAATCGTTCCTAAACATTAGGTTGACAAACCACTAGGTATGTGGCTCATTAATCAGTGTAAAAAGGTTTGTCATATTTCTATTGTTCGATGCGAAATGATGTCTAGACCATATATCGCTATGTGATTTGACATGAACGCAATATAAATAGGAATAGTAATAGGAATGGTAATGTCTATTGTCTGTCTGTCTCCATCCGTGACGTCCTCATGTGGGTAACCACTGACCCGATTCATGCAATGCATTTTAGCTCTGTTCAGATATTAGGGTCATATCCACGTCATACATATGCAAGCTTGCGATTTGTAAACATGATATTGTACCTAATAATTGTAATTTTTATCAAAAACCATCGCAACTAGTGAAACCTTGGCTGAAAATAAAATTATCGCAAAAACTATCGAGAAGACAAAACTTCTAAATTCAAAATTGCACTGTGTGTTATGTTCCCACATGTTCGAACAAAAAAAAAACTAAAATTTTATTACTCGGAAATTTAAAAATCGAACGGTTAAGCTCTGGGCTTGTCTTTTTTATCGAGATTAGCTGTTCTAGGAAGGCGAGGCGTGATTTAAAACTGACAGTTCGAAGCTATGCATTTATTATTTAGCGATTGAACGGTGTTTAGTCCTTTCGTCGTGTAGATGCTTCGAAATATTATTAGTTCCTTTAAACCTAAACTGGTAGACATAAAGTCATCAATAAAAATGGTTATATTGAAGTATTGTAAACTTGTTCTGTTTATACACGGATGTTACCAAAAATAATCATAATTAGAACAAAAACTTTTCTGCATGTACCGAATATAACAGTTTCTTAATTATCTAAGAAAACAACATAATTCTCTCAATAAGTAGTTATCTTGTGATATGTTAATGAAACAACGACATAAAAATCTAAACAAGAAATTGAAAGTTTAATGACATTTGAATAAAAACTCCGTTAAAATATTGTTCAAGTCATTACAAATACAAGGTTCAGGTTAGTTGGTTAACAAGAAAACTATTAAGATAACCGCTAGTCATCACATAAAAAGCACAAACTGCAGATTGCAACACCACCTGTTAACCAAGAGTTTAAAGACCGAGATGGAATGCGTTTAATCGAACGATGCTATCGATTCAAATCGATACAGTTAGATGTACAAAGAGTCGGTTAATACGATTGTATTTAAAAGTATTACGGATTACATTGCGTAATCTGTAGGTAACTTGGGGAAGTGCTTGCATTGTCACTCCGCAGTATTAAAGCGTCAATCTCACGCAATCGTGTTCCCATTGACAACACTAATCACCCACACTCGGTCCTTTAACAAACATATGCGTTTACGTTAACACGCCCATACTGAAGTCTATCAACACAAAACGTTTACTTGTTCGTTTAACTTAAAGGCGTACACGGAATCGTGGGCGAGTGGGCGGGGCTGTTAATTCGAAATCGGACATGATCGACTGTCATAACTATGTGCACAGCCGATCAATTATGTATTTTATTTCCCCCGTTTAAGGTCTAGTTTGATTTGCATATGTTTTTCAAAGGTGATTTCATATTGCCCTTATGGGGTTTGTTAAAAGGATTGGCAGTAATGATGGGTTTGGCCGTCCGTGTTGAGTTTCATCATATGAATGATCTTTGTTGAGATGATAATGTTCGGAGTGATTTCACTTGAATAGTACAAATTGAAGTAAGTTTCTCAGAACGCGTAAATGTCTAGGATTACAAGTATGTTGATGAAAGTCAGCAGTCAACGCATTGAGGTATTATTCTGGCAGATATGGTACCTCCAGACATTGCTACCACTAAACTTGTACTCAGCGCACCACTACATGCAGCGAAATTCAAATTTATCTGCTATCGAACTCGCAATTCGGCATTTTGATACGTGTTATTAATCAGAAAATGAGCAGTATTGGCAATACCGATATTTTTTCAACATTATTTTCCGCGAACGATTGAGACGTATACTGAGTCCATGGAAATCGTTTAGGAAATAATGTTTTGAACAGTCACATATCTCCAACTTTCTTGGTGATGTCTTTGGGTCAACGGATTCATTCATTGTATCATATTCCAACTGTCTGTCGGTTCACGATTGCGACAGCGTATTTAAAAAATAAACAACCACAATTTTAAAGCATAACATTGAATTGAACACAAAAGCACGTACAGGTAGCACGCAAGTTTAACAAGCACCCATTATGTTCAACAAAAACATTATAATTGGGCATCTCCAAGCTTCAAGTCGGAATATTAAGTTGGGTTACTCATAAGTTTACGTTAAAAATCCTCAATAAACTCTACCATTGTTAGTCTTCAAACTAAACGATAAATTTAACGTTTACGTTACGTTCCCAAAAAATGTTTGATGAATACTATCCACGTGAATACACAGGCTTAATAGGTTTGGGTTATTCACAAAGATTTTGATCGAGATCTTTTAAATTGTGTTGAAATTTTGGGGTTCGAATTTCGCGGATTTATGGAGCGTAATTATTGGGTCTGTTTATCGAATGGGAACCCTTTTTTCAATCAATTCCGTCCTTAATAAGAGGCTTTGAGGAATGGGTGCAGATAATGGAAGTATAAACGAAACGGGCGTTGATTTTTGGTAGCAATATAGCAATTTATAACCACTGTGGAGTCGTTCGTAATTTGAAATAACTACTGTCTTGATAGTAGTAATTGGTGTGTGAATAAATTTGCATTGATTTGCATGTGGATGGTTGCTAATAATAGTCTAACTAATTGTTCATTCTGGAATAAAAAAAATATTGTTTTAAGTCTGTAATTATCGTGGATAAGGTTTTTTTTACAATTATGGTGATCAACATTATGATTCTAAGTTATTTTGTTTACATCATTGTTTTTGTAACAATACATAATTTAATAATTGATGCTATTTTTTTCGATTTCAAGTTGGGATGGTAATACAATATAGTAAATCAATGTTATTATCGTTAGGGACTACGAGAGACAGAACAAAGACTAATAATATAATCTTCATACAACCAATATTATTCGGACTACACGGGTCATACAGTTGTGTAGTGTATGTTAAATGAAGTTTACGGGGCGGTTTAAAGCGATAATAATTTTTACAATAACAGTTATTGTGTCATAAGCTTTATTGCTTCTTTACTGCATTTTGAGACACTTTTTAGGGAAATTAAATATTAATGGTTCTGATAACAGTTACATCGTTAATTAGCCGCTTTATTGGCGTTAATTATGAGAACGCCGGATTTCAGATTAGTTTAACCATAAAATTAAATAATAAAAAGTTTTAAACAAATTTATTGTGAATCGGTGCTAACGCGTATCCCATTAAATACATAACCGCCACTCTAAAAAAGCGATTTTCATTTTTATTTAATCGTTAAAATAAAAGAAAACCTAATTTATTTGAATATAACTTGACAGTTTTACATTTTAGCAACGCCATATCGGATCAAAAAAGTGGTAACTAAAATTCTTAAAACAATCTCAAGATTTTTCGTCGACAAAGGTAAGAAAAAAAGTCACCAAATGCAATTCGTCAAACTGTCTTACCAAACTACCAGATTTTCCAGAAAAAAAAGTAAACTCACCTCGCACACGACGTCAAAACGAGCAGTAATAACAAAAACCTCGTTCCCAAGCAATTTTGTCCAAACGTAGCGGGCGCGCGTACCACTGTGCTCGCGCGGCGCACGCATTCCAACATGGTTTCACATCCTAATTATTTGTTGCGATTTTTATCTTTTTAAACACATTTTCACTGTCACTTTTTTGTCCAACACTGTTTGTTTACGACCACTGGGTGCAACGGTTAGTTGTGAAATGTTCGATAGATTTTGTATCGGGTCGTCATTGTTTTTGTTTCGTTGGTTTTCGTATAGTTTGCAGTTATTTGCAGATTATAGAAAACATTTGGTGAAAGCGGATGCGGGTAGTCGGGTACCTGTGAAGAGAAATGAAATTTTAATGTAGTCATTGGTGTACTATTTTAGAAGACATGGTACATTCTAACATTGAAATCACTAAACTTGTGCTCAGCGCACTACTTGCAACGAAATTCACACATCTGTTATCGCACTGGTAACTCGACAATTAACCTATTAAATACATATTTAAGATGGCATTATTCAACAGAAAATGAGCCCTATTGGCAATGCCGACATGTTTCCGCGAGCAACTGAGTCGTATTCTGTCTATAGACTCCGTTTAGTAGGATAAACTATTTTGGACAGTCACGTGTCTCCCTCTTTCTTGGTAATGTCTTTGTCGTGCACTATTAAATTAAGATTTTATTACAACTAGCTTTTGCCCCCGACTTCTTCCGTATTGACTTAAGAACGTCCTGTAATTAAATTTTTGATAATCCCACAAGAACCTTACATTTTTCCAGAACAAAAGATTCCTATGTGATAATCCAGCTAATAAACTATCTGCGTGCCAAATTTCATGCAAATACGTTCAGTCGTTTTGCGTGTTTGAGTAACAAACATCCAAACTTTTATCCCCTGTTGTGTAAATATAACTTGAAGGATTATTTTATATTTACACAACAAAAAGCCTATGACGCTTTCCAAGGTCCTGTCTATCTCTATACTTAAATTCATCAAAATTGGTTTAGTGTTGAAAACGGAACAATCAGACAGACAGAGTTCCTTTCGCATTTATAATATTAAGTAAAGATACTAGAATAGATATCGATCGGAGGTTAAGCAACGCTTAGCAAGGTCAGGCAGAGATGGGTGACCGTTTAGTGGCATTTGAACTAGGTGTCTCCGTGCTTCAGAGGACACCAGGTTGGCCACTAAGAAGAATAGATATGGATTATGATTCTAAGTATTGAGGGGTTTTGTCGTACGACGGTATGATTTATAAGACTGTAGTAAAACCTACATTCTTTGGGTAAAACAGTGGTTCCAAATACAGCACCAATTACGACCAAAAATGTTGGTCTCATAACAATGGTACAACAAGGTCATCAAATCGCACCGGTCATCACTTCCATACAAACCGGCTCATCATTGCATAATCTGCTGATGGACATACCGATACTGCACATAAAAACGAACATGACAGTCGAATTATAATTTAAATGCATAGTTTTTTTATTATTTTTACCCGACTACGGCGGAGGGTTATGATTTTGACCGGTATGTATGTATATGCATCTGTTCCCACCTAACTTCCAAACTACTTGTCGTAATTTGACAAATGAGGTATCGTTAGAAGCGGCTTAATGGCGCGCTGGTTATAGGCTATGTGACGTCACATAAAATTGCATATGGCGCCCTCTAGATGACATAATGTCATGAACTAAAAAAAAACATTTTTTGATAAAACCGTGTGGGGTATCAAATGAAAGAGCTTGATGAGCACATTTCAAAAATATATATATTGTTACCTATAACTCCAAAATAAACAAACAATAAACAAGAAAATATTCGCATCTAGAGGATAGCCGTGGTCCGTGTAGGTCCTTTAGAGCAAAATGGCATATGAACACGGACCACGGCTATCCTCCAGATAAGAATATTTTCTTGTTTTATACTTTTTAGAGCGCGATTTTTCAGTAGTCGGGTTTTAGTTTTTAAACTTACTTTTTATTTATTTATTTTGGAGTTATAGGTAACAATATATATATTTTTGAAATGTGCTCCAAGCTCTTTCATTTGATACCCCAAACGGTTTTATCGAAAAATGTTTTTTTTTTCATTATGCACTTCATCGTTATGTTTTTACGCTTACAAAGTTTTTTTGAGGCCCTTTGATGCAACCAAATTACAGTTTGTAAAGGTTACGAGATTTCCGAAACAATTACATTTGAAGGGCCCAGTTGCAGAAGTCCCTAAGTCCTGAAATCGAGTTACTCGATTTCAGGACTTAGGGACTTCTGCAACAGCTGGCCTACTCCGAAATACGAACCTTACGTTTCGGCTGACGGATTGTCGTGATTCGACATTTCTTCTTTCGTTTTTCTCTACGATTTGACATTGTTTTGATCGTAAATCGAATCCGTACTTCGGACGATCCGTCAGCGACGTATTTCGGAGTAACCCCCCTGGGCCCTTCATTTAAATCTGCAGGATGACAAGGTCCGTATTGAAAGAGGGTATTCAGTATTCCATTCTCATTCTAAATATGTAAAAAAAAATACTTAAATTTTTAACCTAGTTATCCAATACAATACGAGTTAAAGAAACATTTATAACTAAAATTAAGTAGGTATAATAATAATAATAATAATATCCTGGGACATTTTTATACACACGGTTACCTGATCCCAAACTAAGCAGAGCTTGTACTATGGAAACCAGATAACTGATATTACTACATATACTACTTTTTTATTTGTAAATACATACTTAATATACATAAATACACCCAGACTCCGGACATACAGACGTGTTCATGCACACAAATGCATGTCCCGGGTAGGAATCGAACCTACGACCTGCAGCGTGAAAGGCGCCTCCGCGCCAACCACGCTAACGGGCCCGTCAAAAGGGAAAACCGATTAAAGTCATATATACGAGTAAATTCCCCCAATCGCTCCCATTCATACGTCAAAACTGACTGCTCGGGCGCAGCTCGCTTCTTCTAGCCGCAGCCAGTGCCCCAATGCCACCTGTCACTGTTTGTAGTTCGTGACTCGAGTGTCGCATACGCTTTGTGTGGCCACTTAGCGGCGCGCGAATATGAGAATAATACGACGGTATGATGGCGGTTTCGCAAAATGTTAAGTGTTAACACTGATTTCACTACCCACTGATGATATCAGTATATGACTACTAGCTGTCCCGGCGGACTTCGTACCGCATCAGAATTAATGTTGTCCGAAAAAGAACTAACAATGATGATGAGGATGACGGATGGACAGCGTAGGCTTAGTAATAGAGTCCATCATGAAGGGCAACCTTCCACTGACCCATCAACATGTGTATCCTGCCCGTTCTTACCTACGGCGCCCAGACATGGTCAGTAATCGAGGCTCAGAAGTCCAAACTGAAGGTTTACCATAGAGCATTGGAGCGCAGCATTTTGGGTGTAAAACACACTGAACACCTTGCTGCGTTCCATAACCCTTATCGCGGATGTAGGAGCGAAAACAGCTACACTTAAGTGGACCTGGGCGGGTCACCTGAGCCGAATGTGCTCAGAAAGGTGGGCCAAAGCGATCACCGAGTGGGGTCCCAAAGCACGACCGTCATCGCCGACGTAGACCCAAAAACGGTGGCACGATGACCTCGACGCTCATCTAGACGGGTGGTATGAAAGAGCCCATGACCGCGATGGATGGAAGATTATCACGTGCTTAAAGTTCTGACATAAATAAATATTGCCAGACGAACCTCAGATACCAGCCCGCGTAGCCAAGTGGCGTCGTCTTCTAGCGTATCTACAAATCGCTACGCTTCGTGTATGGAAATGAGATACCTATGTCATGTGATCTACTTATAGACTTGTAATGTCATTTCTATGCATTTAGCGTAGCGATTTTTAGGAACGCTTATAGACGAAGCCTCTTGTCTAGAGGGGCTATATCACAGGTGTGTGGTATATATGGTCCCAGTGATACCAGATGCGCTAAAATGGCCATAGAAATTCTGTTAAAGAAATTAATTTCTGATTTTCTAGCCCAAAAATCTGCGTAATTGCGAAGGATCCTGCTAGAAATCAGGGGGCACCGTAGTGCCCCCGCCAAGACGAGACGAGCGAAGCGCAAGGGCACTACTACCTTTTCTCGAAGTGCTTCGTCGTTTTTTTAAACTTGGGTTCGGATTGTTTTTACAGTATTGCTAAGTGCCCTTTAGCCTCGCTATGCCCAATTTCATAAAACGACAATTCAAGGTTGCAGTCTGATTTTCGCGAGCTTACATATTATTTGCATTGCATAACTATCTGTGCGGTTATTGACTGAAATATTATTGTAAGTAGGTCACACGTGTTGGCAATACCGTTGACTACAAAACGACAACGCTGCAAATATAATGCATTCTTCCGTGACGTACTAAACTAATGTACATTAACCCCGTATGTGATGCGATGCAATTCAAATCAGTAGGCTCTTCCTCCACGGCGCTACTCAAAAGAATCTAGTTACTAACTTAGATTAGTAATGAGTTGCTAGAATGTAATAACACAAGTAGATGGGGAGGCCAGCGTGCAATTCGTGGATTTGCACGAGCGTCGTCCAAACCTAGTAGATTCGGTAGATGGCATGATAGGAAGAATACATTGTTCTAGATGTTTCCACTTTCAGCGGTGGGGGATGCGTATACAAGACATTTTTTTTAAATAAAAAGCATTGACATAAAAATACTCAAGCGTGTCAGAGATTCATACATTTCATGCTCCAATATGATAACTGGAAAAAAAAAAAAATACACGAGCGCGCCAGATTTTGTAAGCATCTATAGGCTACGGTAACTGCTTAAAATCAGGCGGGCAGTACGCTTTTTTGCCACCGCAGTCCTAAATTTAAAAAAAAAAACTGACGGGGTGATAAAGTGAAACTTCCAGATGCTCCCATTTCTTAGACTGACGATCAAATTAGCAAAATTGACACTTTTGACACTTCTTAGCTAGTAATGAATCCCCCTTATCTTAATCTGACGAGTTCGAGTATTTTAAGATGGTCTATTTTTTTTTTGGTTCCCCTGAGCGATCCCACCAATATTAAGGGCTCATAACTTTTTGAGGTTCTTATCAATATATAAGCTATCTCCCTTATCTTAATCTGACGCGCTCGTGTAAATCCAGATACCCCTTCTACGGCTCCCCATCTATAGTACTTCTAAGGCGGCTCCTACACGACGCTACTCAAAAGAAACTGGTTAGTAATTATAGAGAGATATGCTGTTCGCACGCGACTGGTTTCGGCAAACTTTTCTGCACCGTGTACTTGACAGATTTTGTTTTGTTTTCTTATACGGAGCTTTACTAACCGGTTGCGTTCCTTTTGAGTAGTGCCGTGGATGAAAGGCCTAACTCTACCATAATAGAGCAGATATGCGTCGAATCGTATACCTCAATGTAGAATTTCGCTCAACGCGGCAGACGGCCGACGTCAGTTGATCTCATACAAATTGTGGCGATGACATGTGCATGTGCGCGACGGCAGACGGCATTACAATTTCTATGAGATCGACTGACAGCAACTCCCATCTTAAGAGTTAGGAGGAGAGTTTCGTTTCACATATGAGCGATGTCTTTGGTAGGTACTGCCAGCATCTATAGGTTACGGTAACTGTTCAATAACAGACGGAGCGTATTCTTTGTTAAATTAAAATGCCAGAAAAGTTGAACTCACATAGTCAGTTCAACTAATAAGTAGATACTTAAGTACACTATTTGTCGCCTTAGCTTTTATAAAAAGATCTCCTTACCGTTATACATTTCCTTTTGTTAATTGTGTATGGTACGTCGTAGCTGCACTATTTGAGAGTTTTACGATTTGCCGTTAATTTTACGACGCGGCGTCGCGAGCGAAGGATTACGCGATGCGACTTTCTTCCGACACCACTGAGATATAGCGAGATGACATAATATTAAACTAATCCACCAAGCTAACTAGGAACCTGTCAAATGTGACGTCACCCGCACGGCAAGGTCATGGCGGTGTGCAGGAGGTGTGGCGGGCGTGGAAGCCGCATTCCATCCTCTAAATCAGCGGCACGCTATGATGGCCGTTTTGACATGTGGGGAGGGGGAAGGGATGAACCTTATTATAATGGAATAAGATTAATTTTCGCATTCATTTTTTGACATTCTTAAATTTATAAACGTCCAGTCTTATTCCGTTATAATAAGGTTCATTTTCTCCCCCCCCGTCACATGTCAAAACGGCCGTCATAGCTTGCAGCTAATATAGTGATATGAACATTATGTAATTTACCTATGAGTTCCCTAATTTGATGCCAATATAAAAACCTATGCTTTTCATTTTCATATCCAATATTGTATCTGTCAGTATTTGACGGATTCTATACAGTTTTGAAATCATTGCATAGATTCGATCCACCGATACATCAATCATTAATGTGATTAGTTAAAGTATTTATTCCGTGAAGACTTCTCACGGTATTGCTTGCGTAAGAAGTGGCATAGAATAATGATAGGTTGAATGCCACCTATTACCGCCATAGTTACGGTAAGGCCGAAATTGATAGAGCACTCGCCTTGGAAACAAGAGTCGCGTGTTCAAACTCCAGCTTGCAACTCTGGGTTTTCTGGATCCCATGTGGGAATCTCATTAGCTACGTCGACACGCACATGCCGCGCGAGTCTGCTCACCCACATGCCTCGCGAAGCACGTGCACTTGCCTCAGTGAGGAAAATGGCGAGGCATCCTACACTCTAGACAAAGAAGGGTACACCCGAGCAATCGGTTTGACATCGTTCTGTCTCATGACTAGGCCAAACTAGGCGAGGGAAATGACAGCGCTCTGGTGCGGCAGCGTGAGCATTTGCCTCGCGCGCGGCATGCCAAACTTCACGAGGCAAAGCTGCTTATGGACACGACTATTGCCAACTATTATCAAATGCTTGACAGGATGGGAATCGAATTTGGAACCTCTCGGCTACTAGAACGGCCTCTATCTACTAGACTAGCGGCCGAATACTCAAACTACTTAAATATTTAAGTCCCACTTAGCAGTTTGAGACGTCGTTATCTGTCATTTTTAAACGACTTCAAAAAAGGAGGAGGTTCTCAATTCGACTGTATTTTTTTTTTTTTTTTTTTTATCATTTTTATTTTTTATGTTTGTTACCACATAACTTTCGACTGGATGAACCGATTTTGATGATTCTTTTTTTATTTGAAAGCTGGTGCTTCCCGTGTGGTCCCATTTCAATTTGATCCAGTTCTGACAATGGCATCATGAGAAAACCACATAAGTCATAAATTTGCATTAAGTATGTGCGCGACAAATGGACGTATAACTCAATATCACGCCAACCGATTCTAATGATTTTTTTTTATTGGAAAGAAAATATCCCAAGGGTGGTACCATGATAAGATGACCAGGATCTGATGATGGCATCCCAGAGAAATCGAGGGGAACCTTCGAAAATCGTAGTGGCGACTAGTGCGTTTGTTATTTTTTTTTTCATTAAGTATTTTAAAGCACTACCTTCTATTCAATGAAGGTCTGGAGTCGATCTGATGATGGAGCCGAAAGACAGTCGAGGGAACTCCTCAACGATTTACACCAATTACCTCGTGTTTGGGCTTGATTAACTTGTATTGATGAGAACTTTACACCTAGATGGGTTGTGACTGTCATTAGGGGGCTGATGATGAAAACGAAGGACAGTCAAGGGAACTCCTCAACGTTTTACAGTAGCTACCTTGTGTTTGGACTTAATTCATTTCTATTGATGAGAGCTTTGCACTCATGGGGTGACAAAGTATGGCGCCATTAAAAATCGTGAAATAAAATTATTTTTGTAAAAAAAAACAAAAAACGACTTCAAAAAAACCTGGAGCACTAAAAAGCCTGAAATAATATTTCTATTACCACCTCTGCCTAACCCTTCGGGATAATCAGGCGTGATGGTGTTTTATCGAGTATTTGAAGTCGGTGCCAATCTATATTCTTACTTTTTAGTATGTAGATTTGGCATACTAAGATTGGCACCGACTTCAAATACTCGATAAAACACCATCACGCCTGATTATCCCGAAGGGTTAGGCAGAGGTGGTAATAGAAATATTATTTCAGGCTTTTTAGTGCTCCAGGTTTTTTTGAAGTCGTTTTTTGTTTTTTTTTACAAAAATAATTTTTGTATGGCGCGTCAAAGTTAAGCAGCTCTCAAATTTAAGTTGCGTATGAGTATTCGACCGTAGGTATCATATATTCTTTACGGCGACCTTGACTAGTAAACTGCGGAACTTATGCTTGACCAAGCACCAATACATTACTGTATTTATGAGGCACTCGCGAGATCTTTTCCATGTACTGTTATCTATGATTGCGGTTTAACTGACGCGGGGCGCGCATTAGGGCTGTATAAGTACTTTGTTTATTTTTTTGGTTCATCATCACGGAAATTTAATGGTTAACACTATGAAGGCAATATCAAGAATGAAATGAAGATCGTTGGTTGTTTTGTTTTTATTAGTAGAATGCGCATTTATACAGTCTCATTATTATCTAGCCTCCTATTTAAAATTGAAATATTCATTAAATTCAACAGTCCGCAATGAATATCTGAAATCAATAAGTGCGTCTACAAGCACCAAGTGGCCGCTCCCGAGCAATCAAGATATAACGTTATGTGACTGTCATGTGGACTCACCTAATGGCAGTGAGCTCTTTCTTATATTTGGGATCTCATGCTTTTAACAAATGTGGGTTTGATGACAGCTTGGCACAGTGGTTCGAGCGTTGGCCGTTCGGCTCACTGCATCGGTTGGTTGCCGACTCGATTCCCGTCAGAGGCAAATCGGAAACAGCCTTTTCGTAATTTTCTCTGCTCTGGATGTCACTGCGATCGCCTCCAGTCCATTGTACGGTAGCCATAGTACAAGCGTTGCTTAGTTTGGGACCATACAGTTGGTGTGTAAGTCTAGCTATATTTATACAATATTATACAGTGTTTGACACATAAACAGCATGAAGACACATAGATATATTGCAGCAAGTGTTCGCTCTCGTTTTAGCACAGCATTCGGTCACCGGTAATTCGGTCAGCGTGGATTTACCATTAGGTCGCGAGCCCCTAATAAACGCGATTCGTATTGGCTGTTAGCGATTGCTCAGGCGATATAGGAACACTGTACGAGTATGAGTGTTTCGTGAGGTTATACTATAAAGATCGGTGGTAGAGCAACAAAAAATATTTAACAAAAAAACATAAAAACTAAACACGGATACTGCGATTTTTTGGAGAAAAAATACGAGTATTTTTTTATTTAATAATTATATAATAATTTAGCCCTTTTATACGTCCCACTGCTGGGCACAGGCCTCCCCTCAATGCGAGGGGATTCAGACCATAATCCACCACGCTGGCCCAGTGCGGGTTGGTGGATTTCACATGTCTAAAGACATGCAGGTTTCCTCACGATGTTTTCTTTCACCGTAAGCAAGTGATAATCATCAAATTAAAGTTAAGATTCACACATAGATTTCGAAAAATTCCAGAGGTGTGAGCCAGGGTTTGAACCCAGGACCTTAAGCCCGCAAGACGCGTGCTTAACCAATCGGCTACCACTGCTTCTTTTTTTATTTGGGTATATAGGTTATTTTTATTTTATTTTTATTGGGACTAAGCCCGCCACACATTCCCACCACTGTTACTCCTGTAAAGCCAGGATCGACAATGGTGTCCAACGATGACGCCAAGGTTTGACCCTCGACGAGTCCCGGGGAAAAGCTAAGTTGTCTTGGAACCCGCACGAATTTATTCAAAAGAAAGGATAGGAGGAGTTGGAAGACATAGACATCGACATAGGTTGCAAACAAGCGTACTGCCCGCCTAATGTTAAGCAGTTACAATAGCCAATAGATGCTTGCAATACCAAAGAAATCGCTCGCACGTTGCCGACCTGAAGGGGAGTGGGACAGAGGGGAACGGAAAGTGACACCCAGACCTAGACAAATTGCGAAAAGGCCGATTCCGTTCGCTTACAATGGACTGGGGCTGGTCCCTTACCTCCAGTCTATTATACGGTACCCATAGTACAAGCGTTTCTCAGTTTGGGACCATACAATTGGTGTGTCTAGCGATATTTATTTATTTACTTTTCGTTCGAAGACCAAATACGCTGGTAGACACTAAAACTGGATGAATAATGGCCGGCATTTTAATTTTTATCAATCGAATTTAATACTTATCCAATCGACATAAGGTATATATTTCAATGCTTGGTGATCGACCTCGGAGTATCGCGGAGTATTTTCTCGGTGCACCCGCTGGAGCACCTTATTTCGATTGGATAAGTATTAAAATAAGTATTAAAATTTTAATGCCATGCCGTGCCGTCCTCACTGTTCGCCGGCCATAAATAGAAGGCAATTACTCTTCAATGGCATTCTTACCTCGTTTTCAAATAGTTCCAATATAAATAAAGCGTCTCACTAATTATACGTCTCATATATAAGCCGTGGGGAAATATTTGTCAAGCCGATCGCTTCACTGTGTAAGCTAGGGTTGTCACATATAATGGTAATTTAATCATCATCATCTTCATCATCATAATGTTAATCGTTCCCTGTTTTTCGAAGATGCGTGAATGGAGGAGTATGAAATTTGGTACAGTAAAAGTGTAGGTACATTGCGAAGAATTGCACAAACCTAATATTTTTATAAACATTATAAGTGCACTAAATTCATAAAAGAAAACGTAACACACACTACATTCGTTTGAAATACACACATTAGAGGTACTGGCGTAGATTGTGTATTTAGCTTTTTGGTATTTTGACACTTTGTTTTTTTAAGGCTAGTACTTTAAGTTAATAAAAGAAGTACCTACTCAAACTTAAAACTGAAATAAATTATATTATATTATAGTCGAATTTAGTTAATATTATTAAATAAATACATTACGTTGTGGTTTAAGACCTGCCAAACCACCAAAATATAAGTTGTAATAATTTCAAATATTCTTTTTACCTAACTTTTGTAGCGCAGCCCTATCTACTAAGTATGTAATTAACCCCTAGTTATTTCAACATAAACACGACTTCACCAGCTTGATTAAAGCCTAGTTATACTTCATCTGCGTTGATTAGGCGCCGATCGTTAATCGAAAACGGAATTTTAATATTCATTCAAATGTTATAGTCATGGTACTGGTATTATAAACATCTTTTATTACGATAATACTTTCACATTGTAGGAGAAAATTGTAGGTGTCAGTTCAGACGGAACGGAAAAATGCGCGAGCATTATACTGGCTCGTGAGCATGCGCGAGCCGGCTATGGTAATACGGTTCTATTTTCAATAGAGCCAGTAAATTGCTCGCGCGTTTTTCCCGTTCTGTCTGGACTGACCCTAAGCGGTAATTACCTATAGTTCGCGACATGTCGAGATGACATTCGGCTTATGAGCTTATTGCAGAATAAAATCGGAATCAAAATTAGCAGGACCCGCAACGCAACAGAATAATTTAATTTAATTATTTTGTGGGCGATTTTAATTGTTTATCGATTCCTGCTAATTTTGATCTACATCAACACTTACTAATGTACTATCAGCATTGATGTATTATTTTAGCAGATATGGCACCTTCAAACATTTTAATCACTAAACTTGTGCTCAGCATCCACTACATACAGCGAAATTCACACTTCTCACAAACTCACATCTGTTATCGCACTCGTTATTCGATAATTAACTCATTAAATATATAGGAAATCAACTCATCCTACTCTTCAACTAATTTTTACTAATGATCAATACATATCTTCATCCATCTGACATTTGACGGGCCCGTTAGCGTGGTTGGCGCGGAGGCGCCTTTCACGCTGCAGGTCGTAGGTTCGATTCCTACCCGGGACATGCATTTGTGTGCATGAACATGTCTGTATGTCCCGAGTCTGGGTGTATATGTATATTAAGTATGTATTTACAAATAAAAAAGTAGTATAATATGTAGTCATATCAGTTATCTGGTTTCCATAGTACAAGCTCTGCTTAGTTTGGGATCAGGTAACGGTGTGTACAAAAATGTCCCAGGATATTATTTATCTATCGACTATTAAAGAACGTTTGTGATTTATTCCCATTTTGTACATATAAATTCTAAAGTTACCAATACCGTTACTCCCGATATAAAAACTTGCAGTAACTTAACACCAGTTACAAATAACTGATCGTTACTGATCGATACGTTAATTTACAGTTACGTTACGTTATTTACGATATCCCTCTCGTACGCTAACGAGATCACTAAATTATCGGAATCGCACTTTCCTATTATTGTTAGCTGTAAAGTGCTAACGAGCGGAGCCGGGAGGCGACGGATGAGTCATTTATAAGACGTATGTTGTAAAGTAGAGTACCTACTGTTTGCTGTCTGATCTCTTTAGCGCTCTATATTATAGATACAAGGTCTTAATTTAATATTGCGTTGTCGTCTTAGTAATGTGAATGACCACTTACGGCCAATGTTACAGCTAATGTGAAGGAAATTTTTAGCAAAAACGTTGTCGCCGGTCGCCGTCGCGCGAAGTCGTGGGCGGGCTGTTACTTATAGTAGAGACAAAGAAATTAATATTACTGTAGTTGCGGCACGCTATGATGGCCGGTTTGACATGTGGGAGGGGGAAAGGATGAACCCTATTACAATGGAATAAGATTAATTTTCGCATTCATTTTTTGACATTATTATTTTTTAAACGGCCAGTTTTATTCCGTTATAATAAGGTTAATTTTCTTCCCCCTCCCCACACGTCAAACCGGCCTTCGTAGAATGCCGCTACTATAGAAGATAAATTACTCTACGCTGTCAAATGCTTAATAGGTCATTCGAAAATTCGGGAAGTCTCCCTCATAACTTGTTAATTCCATGGTCTCCCTACACTCTGTACCCTTTTAGTCGACGAATCTTCTCCAACAGCGAATATAAATAACTTTGATCGATTTGTCGTTACATTTGGAATCGATTTTAAAATGTCGTGTCGCGGCTGTACGTAATTTGTATCAGTCGTTGTTAATACTGCTATACGGATTACGGTGCCAAATACTACAAGTGAATATTATAAACAGTACGGCATATTTCCTAGAAATAGTTTAGTAGTTTCCTGCAGATACTTCCACTACGAAACTATAGCTTAACTGGCTTTTGGCTTAGATTTTGAAGACCTCTCTACTTTAGGACCGGCCTAGCACGTGTTGGACTACAAGTATTGTTGAGTCAGTTACCGTTTTTTTGTCTCCACAATTAATAAAGATTTTAACACAACATATGCAGAATTTTTTAGGGATCGCCTCACGGCCACGTGCAGGGCTCGCATTTTGACCTTCTTTGGGCATATCTCACGTAGAAGCTCCGACTGCCTGGAAAGGCTTATTATGACGGGAAAAGTGGAGGGCACTAGATCTCGTGGCAGACCTCCCGCTAGATGGAGCTCGCAGATCACTGAGCTTACGCAATTCCAACTGCACAAAGCGGTACACGTCGCGGGTGACAGAAGCCGGTGGAGGAAAATTGCTCTCCAGAAGTTTTTTGTACATAATCGTCACGATCCTCAGTATTGAGGTAACGACTGGGAAGAGATGCAGAATTTTTGTAATAGAGTTCCTACCATGGTCTATTTTGGTTTTATAGTTCAAGCTATTAACATGAAATTATTATTAGTATGAAATCCACTGACCGCACTCATTACGATATAAATTGGTACTAAGTGGCCTACGGACTTGAATTTGGCATTCGTCTTCCTAACAGCTTTAAAGTGCTTCGTAAGAAAGGAAATACTCAGGTGGTAGAGCCAAACTGTAGCCAATTAATTGCAGGTCATATACGGTTTGGCGCGACCGGAGTAGTACCACCCCATCACAGAAGATCGGCGTCAAGTACCAATTTTAGAGGCGAACAAGACTCTCTCCCACTCCCCTTCAGATTGACAACTTGCGAGGATGCTTTTGGTGTTGCAAGCATCTCCTTAGCTAACTGCTTAGCATCAGCCGGGCCGTACGCTTGTTTGCCGCCTTAGTAATATAAGAAAATAATATGCGTGTAGTTGAGGACTTGTGACGTAACAAACTCAGGTTATTTATCATAGCTGAGTCATCACTGTATTTTATCTAGAGCCGTTTAGTTTAATGGAAACGCGTCTATCCGCGGAAGATCCAATTAATTGTTATATCTTCAATGTGATACTCGCAACAGCCACAAGATAGAACATCCGACTGAGTTGGTGGGCCATAAAAACATCGAAGCTGGCGTTTTAATTGAAAAGCATCATCATAATCGTAATCATGCTCTAGCCAAATTTAGTTTACAAGCCGTCACGCTTAAATGTATGGAAATGACAATCGATAAATAGATCGCGTCACGATTTGTAGAAAAGCTTGTAGACAAATCTACTTGGCTAGGGGGGCTGAATGGGCCCTCACGGGCTTATAATAAAAGTTTGTGGACTGTATAACAAAGGTGTATTGGCATCAGAGAATCAGGCCGCAATATTTTGATGTTAAGAGATCTGAAGGGCTAGACAAGTGGCTGACGTCTACGAGCGTTCGTTCAAATCGCTACGCTTCATGTATGGAAATGAAATAAGTCACGCGATCTACACATAGCAAGTTGTTGTTGATCTACATAGCGACGTTTGACATTTCCATACATTGTGAAGTTTATTCTATTCTATTCGATTAGCGTTCATGCCACTTGGCTAGCCCCTAAGTAGTCTAAGAATTATTTTGTAAAATAAAATGGAATGCTTAGCAAAAATTTTAAGGCTTTAAAGTGTCGTTACTCTCTTTTGCGACGTAGATTTTACAGGTAGCTGTAAACGCTTGAAATGTCAAACGACTTTTTCGTGGCCCTACCGTGGCATTGTCTAATTGTTTAATCTGTTATTATTAAACGGGGTAAATTGGCTGGCTTCAGAAAACGCTTGTAAATTGGGAGACGCGACAAATGTCAAGTTAATATTAGAACAACTCGCGTTTGATGTCTTAATTATAGACACTGAAAGGAATTGTTTGCGCTTTTAGGACAGAATTTAGTGACAAAGCAATACAAACTGCGACAATTTGGTACCTCTCTTTTTAATTTCGGCCCCCAAGTTTGCTTGCAATTAACTATGCAAAATCACTACCTAGTCTCTAATATTAAGTATCTATCGTCGTGAAGTCTTAAAAAATCGTAAATTCTTGGCGGTTAACATATTGTCTGCTAAAGGAAAGTTGGTCCACGATTCAACAATAAGTCGACCGCCAATAATGTATGTAAGTCAATGAAGAATTTATTTACGAAGATAATATTAGAGACCAGAGGTTTTCAATGGTTAAATAAATATCGCCAGCTTTACACACCAACTGTATGGTCCCAAACTAAGCAATGCTTGTACTTTGGCTACCATACAATGGACTGGGGACGATCCCAGTGACACCCAGACAAGAGCAAATTACGAAAAGGCCATTTCCAAAAAATTGCCTTTGTCGGGAATCGAACCCGCAACCACCCGATGCAGTGAGCCGAGTGGCGTACGTTTGAACCACTGCGCCAAGTGGTCGTCCGATGTTAGCATATAGGCTACTATACATCACAATCCTTCGCCATGCATCCACCAACTTCCTAAATCTTAATACCTACATATTTCAATCTATTTCTACCCACTACGTTTCAATCTAGGTCACTGTTTTGTCACGCTCTCCCATCCGCTGTATTTCCGGCAAGTATTTAAAGCGCACTTAATTTTGCGGTTTCGTACTAAATCATTCCTGAATTCGTCATCACTCCACTGAATTTACAATGCTATACCTCTCGCGTAAGCTTCCTTTTCTAATGCACCTTGATACTGCAATAATTTCAGAGAGCAGCACAATTCTAGCTTTCAACGCTAAATTGAACGAGCGTGCGTTGTAATGTAGAGCTGAAAAAGATGCGGTATTCGTTACAGTAACGGTTATAGTAACAGGTTTAAGATACCGAATCAATAATTTGAATACTATGTGATAATATATGTGTCCATATGGCGCGCATGCCTCACCCGAGCACTCATATTATGACATTACGTCTATGCGTTCCGACGTCAAAAGTGAGTGCTCGCGCGAGGCATGCGCCTGATGAAGACGCCGCCATTGGCGCCAATTAGATTTTTTTAATGCGCTGCGTGAATAACGCATACCAATAGCTGCGTCTATATCAGGCATATGCCGCGCCCGAGTATTCAGTTTTGACGTCGGAACGCATAGTCATAATGTCATAACATGAGTGCTCGGGCGAGGCATGCATGGCATCTGGATGCACCAAAAGATTATAATAATGACTGTAACATTCATATAGAGTCTTCTATACTATAATAATAATATTATAAAGAGAAAAGATTTGTATGTTTGGATGTTTGTAATGAGTAAACTCAAAAACTACTGGACCGATTTCAAAAATTCTATCACCATTACAATGCTACATTATCCCTGAGTAACATAGGCTATATTTTTTGGGATCCGGGATATTCGGGCTACGGGATCCAGCAAACGGGATCCCGGGATCCGGTAAAAAATAGGAAACGGGATCCGAGATACGGGATCCGGGATCAAAGATCCGATTTTTTAAAATTTTAATTCTACGCGGACGAAGTCGCGGGGAAAAGCTAGTTAATAATATTTCTCCTGACCGAATTTCACAATTTCGAATTTTGTACGCTACGAGAACTTCTGCGTAGTTGGATAGAGTCCATAGGGATGGTAGAGTCATAAGCCTATAGTACAGACAACAAAACAAATATTACTACAAAAGATACATTTTGCTACGCTTTTGAATAGAATTTTAAACCATGCCCTTACTCTTCTAGTCAACGATTCTTGTAGAGTTCGTCTTGAGTTTAATAGATGCGAATCAGGCACAGCCGATTATACCGAGTACATTTACGAGTATTTTATGATTAGGTGCTTAAACAGCCCTATTACGAGCTGAACTTTCTCCATGTTGTCGATATTAGTGAGTACGGTAGGGCCCACTGACCTAATAGTTCGACCGTAAATTTACCGTTTACCTTGTAGCGACGGATACAAAATATCCAGAATAAGTGCATTCAGTGCGTTATATACCGCTACTTTTCTTAATCGTTATTAGGGCTGTATCACATCTGGCGACGGGATTGGCGACCGTCGCCAAGTAGAGTCCTGTCATATTTGACATAATTCAATACGAATTATTGGCGCCGGTAGCCAGCGACGTCGCCGGCCACGTATCCAAACAATCGGTATTACCTGTCAAATTCAATACGAATTCGCTAGCGACGGTGGCTGGCGACGCGCTTGGCGTCCCGGTGAGATAGAGCCCTTAGATGTCAGCTGTTTGAATATAGTGTCATTTAAGGTAGAGTTCGATAGAATAGGTTTTCAATGTTTCGTACGATGAGAGATAGAGCCGGAAGCCCAACATTCTCAGCCCCAATTTCCCACCCTCTGTCCAACTCCCCTTCAGGTCGGCAACATACGAGCAATGCCTTGGATATTGCAAGCATCTATAGGCTACTGTAGCTTAACATCAGGCTGGCCGTAAGCTTGTTTGCCACCTTATATTAATAATAAGGTAGATGAGCACCAAAAAAGGATTAGAGGACTTATACAGGCTGACTGGTTGAACACTTTACATATTGATATAGAGTGCTCAGTACTCGATTCTCGTTCTAATTATGTAAAAAAATAGGTGCCTAATATTTGCCTAATTCATCTTTAATTATCCACTCAAAACAATAAGCGTGGTCACGATCGTACCTCCTTGATTTGACGTACCTATCAAGTGTCATTAACTCCGTTCGCGCAGAACACGCGTACTAGCGATAGCGGTGTCCACAATTCCCGAGTTTTAGCACATTAATTTCATGAAGGTTTTCTCTGTAGTTCATTGGTATTTTTTTTATTTAATTTTTTTAAACGCTTCATGTTACCATAAATTATCATTTCCTTCAATATGTAAAGTGTTTAACCAGTCAGCCTGTATAAAACGATTTTAAATAGACCTTAGAATCTTAAGTATAAATAAACGAATTAGTTAAAGGTTCACACTAACATATCAGCGACACAATCTAATAATTGACCGATCTTGATCAGTAACAGGCGTATCTAATGACATAAACCGATCCAGACGTTTAATTAAACAAGACTTTTTGTCCGGGATCGTCTAGACTGCTCACAAGTATTAGCAAATGCCAAGGGCGCCGGAGTTGATCCAGAAATACCGCCTTGGCTGTGTGATTTTCGAATTAAAATATTAAGTAATTATGCGTTAAGGTAATCACTGGTTCTAGTGTTAGTGTGTGGTGCAAAGCATGAGAGAAGCGAGCTCGATTTTAAATGGAGAATCAAAGACATTGCGCGGGCCGTACGTCATTACGTTTTATATAATAGACCATGGGGCTTACCACCACCTCTTATAGCAGTTTTGTTTTAACGTTTCAGCGACTTTTTGTGCAATGACGTACCTTATTGTCTTGACAATAAGAAACGTCATTGCACAAAAAGTCGCTGAAACTAAATATATATATATATAATAATATATATATATATATAAATATATAAATATATATATATATATAAATATAACGTCACGACTTTTATCCCCATTCGGGGGTAGTCAGAGGCTTGAGTGGCCATACACCACCACATTGTGGAGGTATTAACCAACTCAAAGCCCACGTTTCACCAGATAGTCAGAACTCAACGTGACAGGTGGTGAACCTTGTCGCCGTGTATACAGGAACTGACTATTACTTATTATAGGTAGGTTTCCTCACGATGTTTTCCCTCACCGTCAGCGTACTGTAAACACTCGCTGAAACATTAAAACAAAACTGCTATAAGAGGTGGTGGTAAGCCCCCTGCCTAGACAAGTGGCATGAACGCTAATTGAATAGAATAGAATAGACTTCACAATGTATGGAAATGTCAAACGTCGCTATGTAGATCAACAACAAGTTCCTATGTAGATCACGTGACTTATGTCATGTCCATACATGAAGCGTAGCGATTTGAAGGAACGCTTGTAGACGTCAGCCACTTGTCTAGCCCTTCAGCCCCCCTAGCCTAGTGGCTTCGTCTACGAGCGTTTCTACAAATCGCTACGCAAATATATGGAAATTACATTACAAGTCGATAAGTAGATCACGTGACTTATGTCATTTCCATACATGAAGCGTAGCGTTTTGTAGAAACGCTCGTAGACGAAGCCACTTGGCTAGGGGGACTGACATACACGAATATTGGTGCTCTAAAAACCGGACATGAAACTATACCTTCATATCAATGGATACAAGCAATATACGCCAGACCTGTTGTTAGAAAGAGATAAATATACATGTGGCGTTATCACCTATAGTACGTTTTTTTATACTTGTCCTATTGGGTAAGAAAAGATGGCGTCCAGCGGGGCGATTGCGTAACTTTTTTGTCAATGTTTCAATTGGTTTCGTTCATCCTGTGTCAATTACATACGAAACCAATTGAAACATTGACAAAAAGTTAAGCAATCGCCCCGCTGGACGCCATCTTTGCTTACCAAATAGGACAAGTATAAAAAACGTACTATACATAATCATTAATGCGCGACGCTAGGTGGCGCGTGACTAAGTAAATGTCGGGTAGTTACCTTGCACTCATCATATAAATAAATAAATAAACTTCCTATCGCTTGTCACTTAGACCGCACTTGAAATCGCATCTCAATTTGTTCATAATAAATCTAATCTAAATCGAACACACAACTACACTGAACACATAAATCATACAAAAATACATACACCACGGTAATCAGCGCGTGTGCACCCGCTGTTTTTGTGGCCCAATCAGCGGAGTGTCGGTCCTCCGTTTTTGTGGCCACACCGCAATTACGTACAGACGTGTATTTGGAAATGTTTAATTATGTTATTATAACGTAGTCCTAATTATAGTATCTCAGTATATCATTGATGGAATGATAAATTACTATATTTGAATGCAATTACTGTCCCTGATAGTGGAGTAACTATTGTACAACGAAAAACGCGACGGAATAACCCGATGTAGAGCGAAGGTACGCAATAGTAGTGCCAATATATATACCGTTTTCATAACGTTATTATTGCGCCAGTATGAGACCATTATAATTTGATATTGTTTAACCATGTGCTGCTTTTAGGTTGAGTATACCTTTTGGAATGGAGAAAAAAACCGGCCAAGTGCGAGTCGGACTCGCGCACGAAGGGTTCCGTACCATTCTATAAAAACGGCAATCATGTCTGTTGTATGGGAACCCCACTTAAATATTTTTTTATTCTGTTTTAGTATTTGTTGTTACAGCGGCAACAGAAATACAAATTTTATTCTGACTTTTCGGATAGTTTTGATAAAATCTATTGCTCAATTCGAAATTGTATCCATAAAGGGCTATGGTAACTAAAGAGTGCACAGTATGTGCCAGCATTCAAGTCAATATTGATAAACACATTATCTATTTGAGTATAACCCGTTGTGGTAACAACACGAGGAAGTTTTGAATTTAAACCAACATGGTCAAAATATTTTTTTAAAGGTGCATTCTCATTAGATTCCAGTAAGTCTACATTAAAATCCCCGCACACTATAGTCGGAGGCAACGGGAGTATTCTGCCATCAAATATGACACTATGAAAGCAATACAACAATTTCCAATCGATCGAAACCTAGAGATAACGCAAAACTTGTCAATAGCAGGCGAATTTTGGTCGTGACTATATTGCGATCTGAAAAACGAAACCATAGCGCGATCTAGGAGCTCATCTAGCGTCATCTAGTGGTGCGTAGCGGTACTATTATTTTATATATTATGAGGTTCTTATTTTATATTATCTTTGTTATAGCAACAATTATTTACTCTTTGCCACCTCACTCCCATAAAAAAAAACTGCTCAACATCAGGCGGGCTGTACGCTTTTTTGCCACCTCAGTCCCATAATTGTTAGTACACACCTGCAATAATAGGTACATAAAGTACACAAATAAATAAATACACATTCTGTGAAAAACTATTACAACGCCATCTATAGTTCTAATACTCTGTGCTTGAAACTCCGAATGCATTTGAAACTTGATTTACAAATATGTTTACGTACGTAAACAATGTATTTGCACAAATCAGTTTAGTGTTAACATTATTTTAATTTAAGCTGTGGGCGACAAAAAAAATGCGAATTACTCAAAAAAAAAAACAACTCATAGTAAGATTCGAACCTAATACCCACATACACGTGGACTAACGCCATAACCATACGGCTAAGATGATCTCTAGTATTGCACTCGAATTATTATACTACTTATGACACTGTAATGCCAATGATATCATAACAATGTTAGATGGCGCTACTTTGACTGGTACTATTAATTTAAAACTTATTTATGGGTCAAAAATGTAGTTTTACATTTATTTTGTTTGTCAACAATTTATCTAAAATATGTCATAATGATCACTCATGGTTAAAATGTTAGTTTTCTCTTTATATATTGTTTAATTTATGAGTTATCAATAAAAACGCCAAAAATATCGAGTTTATTGTATGGGGACCCCCTTTATTTTTAAGTTTTATTTTATTTTTAGTATTTGTTGTTGTAGCGGCAACAGAAATACACATTCTGTGAAAATTTCATGTCTCTAGCTATTACCGTTTGTTAGATACAGCCCGCTGACAGACAGACGGACAGACAGACAGACAGACAGACAGACAGACAGACAGACAGACAGACAGACAGACGGACAGCATAGGCTTAGTAATAGGGTCCCGTTGGCACCCTTTGGGTACGGAACCCTAAAAATATACGGTTGAATTGAGAAACCTCCGCCTTTTTGAAGTCGGTTCAAAAAGGGAAGTTCTGCTGTAGTAAAATATTTTTTTTTGAATTATCACAGTTCTATTTATTTATTAAGTAGTTTATGTAACGGAACTGCGGGGCTAAAAAGGCCTCATACCAATTTTGCAAAGCAATTAATTGTTCCGATTTTGACACACACACGCCATTCGTGACCATTTTACGGAAATTTAGCGGAATTGCTAGATCAGAAAAATGAATAGCTTTTGCAGAATTGTTATATGGCTTTAAGCCCGCATTTCAAAAAAAAATACACATTCTAAAGTCCGCAATTCTTTAAAAGAAAGCTCTCTCAGCTTATGTATGTACTGTGAATGGCGTCGCGATGTCGAATTACATTCTATTAAAATAGAGACCCTTAGATACATACGAGACAAATTAACTATATCACAATTATAAATACTAGCGGCCAGAGGAATAATTATTTGCGAACAGCCTACCATATAGAGATGACTCTACCACATAAATTGTGCACGCAATGACATTATTAAAGGAGGGAAAAAATATCAAGTGTGAGAGCTTTTAAAGTTATGGTTCTGTACATATTTTTTAAAATGAAACTCAGATAATGTGACATACATCTTAGTCTAGTCTCTTAGGCTATTTTCCCTCTGCAAAGACAACAATGAATTTCCATATTGTGACAGATATTATGACAGCTTTTGACTGTACTCGCCGCCTAATGTCGTAATAATGCTTCTTTGGCTACATTTGGGTAAGTATTAAGCACAGAGTAAAGACTAAAGAAAGAGGTGCCCTTATTAGATATTTGTATGAAACAAAACGTGGTCATTGTTTTTTCATTTTCATTTTACTATTTACCGGTAAATAGTTGAACTACTCGCTTCGTTTTATGTCGATGTTAGTACTAGGCCGACCACTCGGCCGACTTGCTTAGGGCCAGTCCCCTTAGTAACTGGTCCATGGTATTAAGGCATATTATGACAGATGACCTCTGAAAATATTATATGCGATTTTTTTTCATATTTCAGGGCGGAACCCTAAAAATATCTTGATACGTGAACTGAGATAGATGGGACAGGCCGGTAAGAGCGGCACCGGTTTGGTGCCGAGCGAGCACTTTTTACACGATACATACTTACATAGCTACATGTACATACATATAATACATACATACATTGATTTATTTCCGCGCTTATCTTCATGAAGGGACTAGTCATGTTTACAGAGTAAATAATTGTAGTAGAATTTCAAGTTTAATCACAGGATGATCCAAATAAACTACGAAGACGCACGTATGGACGCAAAGGTGGGATAACGCCATCACAAATTGGATACCAAGTGGCGGACGCCGCAGCCGGGGCAGACCCAAGAGGAGATGGCGGGATGATTTGGTCACCTTTGCGGGGGTACTTGGTCTGTGACCGCTCAAGATCGTGCTTTGGGGAGAAGTCAAGGAGAGGTATTTGCTCAGGAGTGGGACACAAAAATAGGCTAATAAAAATATATAAAAAAAAACATTAATCGTTAGCCACGTCCAGATGTGTCACATGCCGCGCGAGGCAAATTGCCTCAAGATATTTGACTTGCCTCGCGCGAGACAAATGCGCATCCTGCCTCACCTGAGCGCTGTCATTTGCCTCGCCTAGTTTGGCATAGTCATGAGGCAGAACGATGTCAAACGTGTCAAACTAATTGCTCGGGTATACCCTTCTGTGTCTAGAGTGTCAGTTGCCTCGCGATTTGCCTCGCGCGGCATGTGACTGAGGCAAACTTCGTGCTTCGCGAGGCATGTGGGTTAGCAGCCTCGCGCGGCATGTGCATGTTGTAGACACGCTTGTTCACTTTCCTAAATCAGCCCCTTCTCAAAACATCCACTTTCCTAAATTGTCCACTTCTCAAATTTTACACTTTCCCAAGTTGACAACTTCCCAAATCTTACACTATCCTATAGGCGGCTACGCACGATACAATTTCGTATTCAATCCGTCGATTCAATTAGTTGAAGTTGACACTGACTACTGAATGGCGGCGTCTTCATCAGGCGCATGCCTCGCGCGAGCACTCAGTTTTGACGTCGGAACGCATAGACGTTATGTCATAATATGAGTGCTCGGGTGAGGCATGCGCTCCATATGGACACATCTATTTAGGCGTTAATTTGCATCCTCAAATTGCAATCTGTCAAATCAACTCAATCAAGTTGATTCAACAGATTGAATAAAAAAATTAATGGTGAGTAGCCGCTTTAAGGGCCTCCGCAGACTTGCTACTTTTAGCATCGGCGACCGGCGATTTTGTGACGTATCGATGCTGCGTCGCGTTTCTTCGAGCGCGAACGAGCGAGATGCAGCATCAAAATCGCCGATCGCCGATGCTAAAAGTAGCAGAGGCCCTAAGTCATCCACTTCCCAAATCGGCCACATTCCTTAAAGACATGTCAAAACAATTAATACAATTATTATTATTATTATTTAATTATTATTAATACAATTAATTTTGACGGGCCCGTTAGCGTGGTTGGCGCGGAGGCGACTTTCACGCTGCAGGTCGTAGGTTCGATTCCTACCCGTGACATGCATTTGTGTGCATGAACATGTCTGTATGTCCGGAGTCTGGGTGTATATGTATATTAAGTATGTATTTACAAATAAAAAAGTAGTATATGTAGTAATATCAGTTATCTGGTTTCCATAGTACAAGCTCTGCTTAGTTTGGGATCAGGTAGCCGTGTGTAAAAAATGTCCCCGGATATTATTATTATTATTATTATTATTAATTATCTATGTAGTTTATTTTGACAATCAACTAAAATAAACAGAGCCACTTACAAGCAAGTCTCGGAGAGTTTTTCTGTTCGCAAAAACGTGTTTCATGCTAATAGTGTACCGTTATAACCGTTAGCGTCTGCAAAAACTACCGGATTAGACAGCGGGGTATCGATTAGTTTAGTATAAAAATAAATAAAAAAATATAACGTCACGACTTTTATCCCCATTCGGGGGTAGTCAGAGGCTTGAGTGGCCACACACCACCACATTGTGGAGGTATTAAATCAACTCAAAGCCCATGTTTCACCAGATAGTCAGAACCCAACGTGACAGGTGGTGAACCTTGTCGCCGTGTATACAGGAACTGACTATTACCTAATCCCGAGGGATAGGTAGGTATCCTCACGATGTTTTCCCTCACCGTAAGCGAACTGTTAATTATGCACATAGATGGAAATTCATCTATTGGTGATTTAGTTTAGTGCTTAGTCCGATTGAGTACTTGCGACACAGTGAAGGGCAGAAAGTAAAACAAGCGCACATGAAAATAGGTTTTTGACGTTACACGAAATAATTAAAATGTTACATGTTACAACGTCATTCTTTATTACAGTAAATAAGCATGTGACGTAGCCAGCTGTAATCACTGATCGGTAAAAGATCGTAGGTTAAGCAACGCTTGGCAAGGTCAGTCAGAGATGGGTGACCATTTAGTGGCATTTGAACTGAGTTTATCTATGCTTCGGAGGGTATGTAGAAAGTCAGTGCTGGGTTGTTGTCATCTAAACAGTAGTCGTTAAGCCATGTCACAGGCCTTCGGGCGGCTTGAACAACTTTGCAACAGAAAAACGTATTTTAGTAACAATACACTGTAGTATGACAAGAAACGGCACTAAGTGCCGCCATACACGGACTGCAATTTGCAGTCGCTTCCGACTGCAAAATACAGTCCGTGTGCAGTCGCGTGCCGTCGAGTGCAACCAACTGCAATAGAGCTGTCACTTCCGACTGCAAAATGCAGTCCGTGTGCAGTCACGTGACGTCGACTGCAACCAACTGCAATAGAGCTGTTACTTCCGACTGCAAAATGCAGTCCGTGTGCAGTCACGTGACGTCGACTGCAACCAACTGCAATAGAGCTGTTACTTCCGACTGCAAGATGCAGTCCGTGTGCAGTCGCGTGCCGTCGACTGCAACCAACTGCAATAGAGCTGTCACTTCCGACTGCAAAATGCAGTCCGTGTGCAGTCACGTGACGTCGACTGCAACCAACTGCAATAGAGCTGTTACTTCCGACTGCAAGATGCAGTCCGTGTGCAGTCGCGTGCCGTCGAGTGCAACCAACTGCAATAGAGCTGTCACTTCCGACTGCAAAATGCAGTCCGTGTGCAGTCACGTGACGTCGACTGCAACCAACTGCAATAGAGCTGTTACTTCCGACTGCAAGATGCAGTCCGTGTGCAGTCGCGTGCCGTCGAGTGCAACCAACTGCAATAGAGCTGTCACTTCCGACTGCAAAATGCAGTCCGTGTGCAGTCGCATGCCGTCGACTGCAACCAAACTGCAAAATGCAGTCCGTGTGTGTTAGCGCTTACTAATACCGCATCACTATGTCCCAAGCATGCGGCTGGCCCAATAAGTCCGATTAAATTATTACTAAATATTGACAACATGATTAGTTTACAACATAATAAATACGTTATTTACGACACACTACGGTTAATTAATTTATTAAAAATATGTTTCTATTAATACACCCACAAAGGTTAAAACATGAATATGTGTGTGTGGCTACGAAGCTAATGTTGACACATATCCCTAGTAAAATAGTTAGGTGTAAAGATCTTATTACACTTGGCTAAATTTAGAAGCCTAAATTCAGAAGCTTCTAAATATTTAAACCATTCTAGCTTCTGAATAGCTTGCAGAATGCGATTACACGTGCCTAAATTCAGTAACGACTAAATTAAGTAGCATAAATTTAGTTAAGTGTAATAACCCCTTTAGTTAGGCGTTATAGTTGGATTTAAAAATCGCCGAAAATATGTTTTATTTGTAAAGAGTAGCTTTAGTAATACTCATTTTCATGTCTCTAGCTTCAGAAAAGATGGGACCCTCATATAAACTTTTACCCCCTATTTTCCAACCTTAGGGGTGGAATTTTCTAAAATCGTTCCTTAGCGGATATCACCGCTATAAAAAAAACTAAAGTAAAAATCATATTTGTAACACCAGTGGCTTGGGCTATGCACGCTTGATAGTTGGACAGACAGACATACAATTGGACAACAAAGTGATCTTATAAGGGTATCGTTTTATCATTTTAGGGTACGGGTCCCTAAAAATAAGTTGCTTCTTCTATCGGAAACTTTCATGATCTATGCCCACGCGTCTCTTTCCTATTGGTTACTCAACGCTAATTAAACGCCAATCAAACGTTTACAGTGGTCGTAAAATTAATGAAATAATTTATTATACTCTTACAAAAATGTAACGACTGTAAGTTTGTTCATTGTCGATAAATAAATAAGTAGAAAACAAATATAATGTTTTTTATACTGTCAATTTATTTGCTAAAGTTAAATTTAAGGGACTAACTTAGGTTCTAGATTAAATTGTCCTATATCTGTAGATAGTACTAATATAAATTGAACTCCAAATTATAGCAACGCTTATGACACAAGAGCTCAAGTCAGTGGCGTAGCTTACTTTAAACGGGCCTTGTATCCAAATTTATTGGGAGGCACAAATGAAGGTAAAAACAATTTGACACACTTTCGGGGCCCCTTTAGCCCCGTATCATTGATATCTACGGCGAATACGGTTTTAGCTACGCCCCTGGCTCAAGTTAAACGGTGTTGATATACTAGATTAGGCAAGTGTTTAGGCGCGTAGGTTGAAAATATGCAGATGAAACCGCGGTCGTAAGCTACTAACTAATAAAATCGTCTGAGGGTCGTCTCCGCACCAACAATGCTTATTTGGCAGCCATTAAACCAACGTTTTGGAATTGGTTGGCGGTTTATGACCAATTAGAAGCAGACCGCTCGTGATGCACAGAGCAATATAAACCCAGAGGGCGTGACGATAAAATAATTGCCTAATAGCCGTGATTTCATAATGAGTGCTGTCTATATTATTTTTATGTCTACAAAATAATAGTATGATTATTGATTTGTTGTCTGTCTGTTAAGATCAGTATCTGAATTTTCAGAGCAGTATTTAGCGCGCCGCAAACTAAGAGCCACCAGAAACGGACTGCTTAGAGCAGTCGGGGTCACCAGCTTTAGCAGCCAGTGCGGGTCGAGCAGCTCTTTTCTGCCGACATCAACCGCACACCAACTGCATTTTTAGCTGCGACTGCAAACGTACTGCTTG
The DNA here is from genome assembly GCA_947859195.1 of Drymonia ruficornis. NCBI lineage: Eukaryota > Metazoa > Arthropoda > Insecta > Lepidoptera > Notodontidae > Drymonia > Drymonia ruficornis. Next base: position 7,312,179 of record OX401927.1, read on the forward strand.
AGCAGTCCGTGTATTGCGAATGTATTTTTTTTATTAAAACTGCAGGTCGCCCAACAGCGACCGCTTGAAACTCTCGGCACTGACTGCTCCAAGCAGTCCGTCTATGGCGGCATTAAGTGTTGTTGCCAATTTTTTTTAATGAAACGACATATTATTAGGAACATGTTAAAAAGAAGGATTAACTTCTACACTTAAGCCTGAAGTAAGCCTTCAGTGTAGAAGTTGTTTTCCTAAATAAAAAAATAAAATTAATATGAATTTAACAGAGCATCTCCGCACGTAAAACCTAGTTTCCAATGAAGTGATGTTTCTATTAATTTGATATAGCTAATGACAGCCCACGTTGCACCGTTACCCAGCGGGTGGTCCGTTCGTTTGTCGCGGTACGAAACGGTTCCCGGAAGCGACCTTCCAATCCATTCGAAATTAATTACGAATAACATAAATTCTTCGATTTCCGTTTTTGGGGTACATTATTGTTATAATGGCGACATTATTCTTTTGTTGAACTCTGTTTTCATCGAGATTTCTATTTTTAATGGTTCAGCTTTTGACGCAATAGATTTTGTTACTCGAAAATGTAGTACAGTAGTACTTAATTTTCTAGTAGATAGAATTAACAATAGTGTTGCCAAATCACATACCGTCGCTGATTCTAGGAAGATATACCGACATATTAAATTGAAAAGTTCATACTTGAATTTCTTGCCAGCTCATCTCAGTAGAAGTAGCCTTTCGGTGGGAGTTATTTTCTTATGTGACTACGGTGACAAGTGTACGACCCGCCTGATATTAAGCAGTTACCGTAGCCTATAGAATCTGGCAATACTAAAGGCATCGCTCGACGCTCGCACGTTGCCGACCTGATGGAGAGTGTGACAGAGGGAAGGGAATGAAGGGTTTTGGCCTTCCGACTCTCTCACTCATCGTACGAAACGCAGCTGTAATAGTTACTTTACGCCGATCGCCAGCCTACCAGCCCGTATATGAGCCAGCCCGTATAATGGGTTTCCGTAACGAATTTAGTTGAGAACGCAGATTTAAAAAGCTAAGAAATCCATAACATACACTGCAAAAATGTTTGGTCTACGACAAAAATTTACGAAGCTGTGACCAAATTACTAGCGAAGTTCGCGCGCGGTTGTCGTGACGTCATTTACCCTGCGCGCGCTTTGTAATGACCGGCGGCGCGGGCTGGGCGCGGGCCGGCGCGGCGGCGCTGGTACAGCGCGGCGGCGCTGGTACAGCGCGCCTTCAATCCGACGGCCCCGCGTGACGTCACACGCACATTATATAAAATGTGTTAAAAAATCGCAACAGATGGACCGATTTCGATGATTTCAAAACTATATTGATAAGAAAGCTTAGTTTTAACTATAGTGTTGGTTATGAGTTGATTTGTTGACGTAGTATTGATTCCCATTGTTTAGACCTAATTGTATGTTTTATAAAATAAATAATAAAATAAAAATAAATGAGCTGCAGTCAATTGACTGCAGCTTGGCTCTCCCACCAATAAAACATTGAGATTGATTTTTTTTATAACTTTTTTAATATCTGCTGCGTCTCCCAAGTTTTGGCTCTACTCTGTGCGCGCGCGCTCACGTCTGACTCACATTCCGGTACATTCGCGTCGGAAGCAGGCTCATTATTTTATTTATATAATGTCACATACATCATACCGAACAGGTATCCTACGTGATGTCTCGCAATCACGCGGAAACTTTAGTTGAAACAGATTTTTGTACCGTCCAACGGAAAATACATACATAACATGACATATTCGTCACGACTTTTATGCCCATTCGGGGGTAGTCAGAGGCTTGAGTGGCCATACACGACCACATTGTGGAGGTATTAAGCCAACTCAAAGCCCACGTTTCACCAGATAGTCAGAACCCAACGTGACAGGTGGTGAACCTAGTCGCCGTGTATACGGGAACTGACTATTACCTAATCCCGAGGGATAGGTAGGTTTGGTAGGGCTGGTAACCTCTTACGGAGAATATAAGCGTGAAGGTGTATTTTACCGTGCCTTAACTGCTATCCCTCATAGTCTCCGCACATAAACAAGCGCTAGGCTCCATCAATCAGGTCTAGTTCGCCTCGTCTCAGGTATCGTAAAAAGCTCGTAAATTGATTCGCCAAGTTTTATAGACGGCGGAATCGAATCAATTATCGAGCGGGTCGGTTTCATTAGCGGGATGTTCTGCAAGCAATTAGTTTGGCGGATTATTTACGGGCCGTTAACGTCTGTTTTTTTAATCATTAATTTTGTCGCGTTAGTGGGCACACCTCGGAAATGGGTCATTAAAACTGGCTGTCGATTAATTCTTCTTAGGGCCTACGCAGACTTGCTACTTTTAGCATCGGCGACCGGCGGTTTTGTGACGTATCGATGCTGCGTCGCGTTTCTTCGAGCGCGAACGAGCGAGACGCAGCATCAAAAATCGCCGATCGCCGATGCTAAAAGTAGCAAGTCTGCGGAGGCCCTAAGAAGAATTAATCTGTCAATTGCAACAATTGCTGCTGCTTCAGGCTTCTTAGCCTAGCTGTAGCCAATCGACTGCAGCTCATATACGGGCTGGCTCGACCGGGGTTGTACCACCCTCACACAGAAGATCGGCGTAAAGTGGCTGTTACAGCTGCGTTTCGTACGATGAGTAGGAGAGCCGGTAGCCCAATTCCCTCCCCCCTCTTCCTCCCTTCGTTCCACTCCTCTTCAGGTCGGCAACGTGCGAGCAATGCCTTTGATATTGCAAACATCTATAGGCTATGGTAACTCCTTTACATCAGGCGGGCCGTACGCTTGTTTGCCACCTCAGCCCCATAAAAAAATTAAACAATTATTATTTGAATACCCTTTCTTCATTTATTTTTGTCTAGGGCAGTCTTTTTCACCTTCTTGTACGAAATGACTCACCGCCATACTCTTTTATGTAGCTTATCCTTGGTCCTCGATCGATTATTCTAAAGCCGGAAACCCACCGCGGCGCACGGAGAGGCCACGCTCACGGGCCACGCCTCGCTTTGCAAGAAAATGTATGCATCACGTCATTTCGTGCGTAGCCTCTCCGTGCGCTGGACACGATTGCATACATTTTCTTGCAGCGCGAAGCTTGACCTACGTGCGTAGCCTCTCCGTGCGCTCGGTTTCCGTCTTTATGTAGGCTGAGTGTTGGTTTAAATAACTCGTTACTTAGTTCCAACTGAGCTCGCTAGTAAGTCAGTGAAGATTAGATTCAGCGGTGTATTTACGTGCCCGATCCTATTGTTTATCTGCTTAGTACAGTTGGCAACTAAAATCTATAAACGAAAAACCTGGAATATTATCACCTTATTTTTCGGAAGACCGGAGGAGAACTTGTTAAAAAGCAGTGGTAGCCGATTGGTTAAGCACGCGTCTTGCGGGCTTAAGATCCTGGGTCCAAACCCTGGCTCACACCTCTGGATTTTTCGAAATCGATGTGTGAATCATAACTTTAATATGATTATCACTTGCTTAGGGTGAAGGAAAACATCGTGAGGAAACCTGCATGTCTTTAGACATGTGAAATCCACCAACCCGCACTGGGCCAGCGTGGTAGATTATGGCCTGAATCCCCCTCGCATTGAGGGGAGGCCCATGCCCAGTAGTGGGACGTTAAAAGGGCTAAATTATTATTATTATGTTTCTCTTTTAATCCACTCGGGCTAAACCCGGACTTTTGGAAGGCTTGCGTGGGGACATGGGTCCAACACGTAGAGGCCCCTAGAGATAAGTTTGATGTTATGTAAGGCACCTGCTGGGGTCAACCGCTGCAGGCGATGAGACACTTACAGCAGCTTGACCCCAGCAGGTGCAGGACATATTGCAAAATTGAGAAAAAAGTTAATTATTATTAAACTTGTTCAAAATAGCAAAAATATGGTTAATTAAACATGTTGCAAGTAGATTTCTAAAGCAACGAAAATACAGGTGTATGACATATTATGTCTAATCGTGTTGCTTCTAAGCTTATTTTTTATGGAAATCGGCTGCTCCATTTTTAGGAAACACGCGTCAGGAATAACAGAGCAGCTTTCATTAATTTATTTAGTTATTCAGAAAACAAAGAAAAAAAAATGTAAGTCAGAGGTAACATTTATAAATCGTTAACAACAATATGTTAGTGTTACCATCCAATTCCCATTGCTTATTTATCATATTTGTTACTTTGAGAAATAAATACTAAAAATTTTAATATTTTTTACACTTTACTCTCTGACTGTACGCGGAGGTTCTAAAGAGTTACTAATTCGATCTCACGATGTAGTTTTATTGGTCGTTAAGAGAAATGCTCGCTCATAATGTACCTATGATTTAATTATAACACTATCAAGTAACTAACAAACGAAAGTTTACCAATTCTTGTCTTCAAGAAGGTTTGTGGTCAAAAATGTACACATTAAAAGGTCTGAAATAATAAAAAAATGGCAAAATGCGTGTCGGACTCGCACATAAAGGGTTCCGTACCACCGTAGAATAAAAACGTCAAAAATATCTAGTAACTTGTATGGGCACCCCCTTTATTTGTAAATTTGATTATATTTTTAGGATTTTTTGTTGTAGCGGCAACAGAAATACACATTCTGTGAATATTTCAACTCTCTACCTATTATGGTTCGTGAGATAAAGCCCGCTGACAGACGGACGGACGGACAGCGGAGGCTTAGTAATAGGGTTCTGTTGGCACCCTTTGGGTAAGGAACCCTAAAAACACATTAAAAGGTCTGAAAAAACAAAAAAAATACTTGTTGAGTCACTCTCGCTATGCTCATTTTGTTCATTCATTCACTTGTCGGTCACTCAATTAGTCGGTGTCTCGTTATCGCTCGCCCCACTTTCTACTTCACTCGGATCTTTCTCAATTAAATATATTCGTTTTTATTATTATTGTAAACAGTTTGTTTATACATTTCATTGCGTGCAACTGTACTTAGTTTATGACCAGTGGTGAAAATCTTGGTTTATTGAAATAAAGTCAGATATTTTTTTGTCCGGGCGCAGACATGCTACTTTTTGCATCGACGATCGGCAATTTTGCGACTGTATCAATGCTGCATCGCGATTTGGCGACTCTCTGCGTTCGGACACAGCGACTGCTCCGATGCTAAAAGCGACTAAATCGCCGATCGCCGGTGCAAAAAGTAGCGTGTGTGCGGTGGCCCTTAGGCCCGGCCCGCGATCTCCCTCTGACGTGTGGATCATAAATAAAATCAGATTGCGAATTTGTAAACGAATATTAACTTAATATAGACATTATAGTAAAGAATTTCTCCTAATTATAATATTAATTAATAATCATACACATTTATTCATTTATACCATAAAAATGATATAAAAATATGATTTAAATGGAGTTCGCAAAAGATAATTCCAACAGAATATAACGGATAATCTTCTGACACAAGTTTCAAAACTAAGCATAGATACTTTCACGAAGGGTTTTTGAAAAAATATATTTAAAATGAAAACAAGATTATTACTTAATATTTTGCCCGATACGTAACGCGCATTGTACATTTACAGAATGGTTTTGGGTAAGGTACATTTTAAATACTGCATTTATGTACTGAATGATCTTAAAATTTGACTGCATTGTCTGTATCGCTCTATAGGGCACTATGTTTTACGGCAATTTACCTAACATACACTCCAGGTATGGGTAGCCATTTAATGGCACTTGAACAGAGTGTCTCCGTGCTTTGGAGGACACGTAAAAAGTAGCCCCCGGTTGTTATCCTCTAGGCAGTAGACGTTAAGCCTTGTCAGAGGCCGTCGGGGGGCTTGAACAACTGCCACCAGATAAGAAGAAGATGAGAACCGTACCAATTTTTTTTTTTTAATAGGACTGCGGTGACAAAAAAGCGTACGGCCCGCCTGATGTTAAGCATTTACCGTAGCCTATAGATGCTTACAATACCAAAGGCATTGCTCGCACATTGCCGACCTGAAGGGGAGTGGGATGGAGGGAGAGGGAGGGGGGGGTGGGCTTTCGGCTCTCTCACTCATCGAACGAAACGCAGCTGTGATAGCTGCTTTACGCCGATCTTCTGTGAGAGGGTGGTACTACCCCGGCCGAGCCAGCCCGTTTATGAGCTGCAGTCAATTGGCTACAGCTTGGCTCTACCACCTTTAATAAAGGAAAACATTTGATTTGCAATATTCTATAATATTATGTACATTATTCAGAATATAATTTCATTAATAATTTTATTTAGGACTATAAATATTCATGTTACACGCACTGTCACCGTAGTCCGCTATTTTTGACATCGCCGTCAAATATTGCAAATAAAATCATTTAAAATTAAATATTTTAATTAGCGTCCGAAGCGACGCGCGTGCAATTTACGTCAAACTTAAGTTCGTAAAATATGTTTATAATTTGAATAAGACATGATGTTTATTAATTTAAATGCGATACGGTTAGTTTCGCGTTATTAATGTTGTTTTAAATAAATTATACATTATGGTTCATAAATACTAAAATATATTATTATGATTCTTAACCATATTTCCGTATTAGACATTACAATTCTTTAGTAAATGTTCACATACATATATCTCTGGATTACATCTAAAAACAAACTACTATTTTGTCTAGTTTCTACAATTACTTGTATTTATTCAAAAATACTTAAAAATGTATCACTAAATTTCCATCTTAAACGTATAATCTTTAACGTAGGCACCTATAAGTACACTTTCAATTAAAAACTAAAACCCGACTACGGAAAAAACGCGCTCTAAAAAGTATGAAACAAGAAAATATTCTCATCTAGAGGATAGCCGTGGTCCGTGTAGGTCTTTTAAGGCAAAATGGCATATGAACACGGACCACGGCTATCCTCTAGATGAGAATATTTTCTTGTTTCATACCTTTTAGAGCGCGTTTTTCCCGTAGTCGGGTTTTAGTTTTTAAACTTATTTTTTATTTAATTAATTTGGAGATATAGGTAACAATATATATATTTTTGAAATATGCTCATCAAGCTCTTTCATTTGATATCCCACACGGTTTCATTAAAAAATGTTTTTTTTTAGGTCCTCTAGAGGGCGCCATATGCAATTTTATGTAACGTCACATAGCCTATAACCAGCGCGCCACTAAGCCGCTTCTAACGATACCTCATTTGTTAAATTACGACAAGTCGTTTGGAAGTTAGGTGGGAACAGATGCACATACATACATACATACATACCGGTCATAAATAAGTTTAAAAACTAAAACCCGACTACTGAAAAATCGCGCTCTAAAAAGTATGAAACAAGAAAATATTCTCATCTAGAGGATAGCCGTGGTCCGTGGTCAAATGCCACTTTGACTTAAAGGGCCTAAACGGACCACGGCTATCCTCTAGATGAGAATATTTTCTTGTTTCATACTTTTTAGAGCGCGATTTTTCAGTAGTCGGGTTTTAGTTTTTAAACTTACTTTTTATTTAATTATTTTGGAGTTATAGGTAACAATATATATATTTTTGAAATGTGCTCATCAAGCTCTTTCATTTGATACCCCACACGGTTTCATTAAAAAAATGTTTTTTTTTTAGTTCATGACATTATGTCCTCTAGAGGGCGCCATATGCAATTTTATGTGACGTCACATAGCCTATAACCAGCGCGCCATTAAGCCGCTTCTAACGATACCTCATTTGTCAAATTACGACAAGTAGTCTGGAAGTTAGGTGGGAACAGATGCACATACATACATACATACATACATACATACATACATACATACATACATACATACATACATACATACATACATACATACATACATACATACATACATACATACATACCGGTCAAAATCATAACCCTCCGCCGTAGTCGGGTAATAAATGAATATCGCCAACAGTATGGCCATTACACCGTATGGGCATTTACACACCAGCTGTATGGTTCCAAACTAAGCAACGCTTGTACTATGGTTACCACACAATGGACTGAGTGCGATCCTACTGCAACCAGACCAGGGCAAATTATTAAAAGGCCGTTTCCGAAATTTGCCTCTGGCGGGAATCAAACCCGCAACCGCCCGATGCAGTGAGCCGAGCGGTCATCAATAGATGAAATTGATTATATTTGATTCCGCAATTTCCTCGTGAAAGTAACTCTACTTCAGTTTAAAATGATATAGTGAACATATCTTAACTTGTATCCAATCGTTATTTGCATAACACATAAACGCGCCGATTTTATTCGCTTGTTTAACACAACCTCCGGAAATGCTGAACACATGCTAATATAACTACAGTATATAGATTGGCTATTTATGAACACAAATTTCAATGAACTTCATCAAACACTATACAAAATATTAAAATTTTTAGGATTCCGTATCCAAAGGATGCCATCGGAACCCTATTACTAAGCCTCCGCTGTCCGTCCGTCTGTCAGCAGGCTGTATCTCACGAACCGTAATAGATAGAGAGTTGAAATTTTCACAGAATGTGTATTTCTGTTGCCGCTACAACAAGTAAAAATATAATAAAATTTGAAAATAAGGGGGGTTGCCATACACTAGATATTTTTGACGTTTTTGATTTTAACTTATTTTTTTGACGTTAATCTTATATATTCTACGGTGGTACGGAACCCTTTATGTGCGAGTGCGAGCACTTGGCCGGTTTTACAGTTTTTCTGTGATATAAAAGGTGATTAAAGGAAAACAGCATAGAGAGACCATCTCATAGTGTTATGTACCTACCTGTTTATATTATTTTGAACCTTGTCTCGAGGCATTCGTCCGTTAAATGTTATGCGCTAATTTGAATAGATAACACGACGGAGCACTTTCATTGATGATGTTAACTTGATGCTTTTTATAGAACAACTTTGCATTTTTGTTTTCATTTTATTAGTTGTAGAGTTCTTGACTCTATGTTAAATACCTACCACACCTTTATTCCTCGATGAGAAATGCCTGTCTCAATATCCCAACATCTCCCTTCTTAGGGCCGTAATACACCTAGTATCCATGGAGACGTCTCGCCAACCCCGTAGCCAAGTGAAAATGTGTCAAAATATGACAGGTAACTTACCAGAAGGGCTAGACAAGTGGCTGACGTCTACAAGCGTTCCTTCAAATCGCTAGGCTTCATGTATGGAAATGACATAAGTCACGTGATCTACATAGTAACTTGTTGTTGATCTACATAGCGACGTTTGACATTTCCATACACTGTGAAGTCTATTCTATTCTGTTCGATTAGCGTTCATGCCACTTGTCTAGGGGGACTGGCGACCGTTGCCAGTCAGTCGTCAGGTATATTACCTGTCATAATATTTTGACATATTTTCACATGGCTACGGGGTTGGCGACGTCGTCATGGCTACTAGGTGTGTTATGGCCCTTAGTCGAATTTTTAAATGGACGAAGTAAATTGGCGGATACATTTAATATAAATGTGTATTGTAATGTATATTAAGTATGTATTTATAAATAAAAAAGTAGTATATGTAGTAATATCAGTTAACTGGTTTCCATAGTACAAGCTCTGCTTAGTTTGGGATCAGGTAACCGTGTGTAAAAAATGTCCCAGGATATTATTATTATTATTAAATAGAGCAATAGTTTCAACAAGGTTTTTAAAAGTGTGAAATGGTTTTTACAATGATAACTCACGTAGTGCAAGCGTCTATAGGCTACGGTAACCGCTTAACATCAAGCAGGACGTACGCTTGCTGCTATAATTTTATTGATCTTACGGCACTTAGGTATTAAAAACAGTGACATTTTTAGCGACTTGTCAGGATTTACAAATAAAATCCTTTCGATTCCAAAGTAACTTTTTACAATGGCGATTAAATATCTTGTAGAGTTTAGGAGTGCGACGTCAAAAGGGATATTGCAACGCATACCTAGAAATATTCAAAGATATTGTGTGTTCGAAGTGATAATTGACCTATAAACGCAGGGGTACAGTTAAAAGGATATTTCTTTAAGGTATTTAACTATGTGACAAAACTTGCTGTTGTGATTGTGAAAACCTCGAAGGCTGTAAAATTAACTTTGTTTTTGACATTTATCACATGAAACTTAGTTGTAGTGTAAATTATCTATGTTCGTTTTTAAGCTACCTTACTCTTGGATAAAAGTAAGGCACTCCTTTTAATTTTACGGGTTTTTCGGCAAAACGTTATTTGCAACTATTAAATTATATTATCATAAAATTTGTCTACCATTAAATTTTAAACATTTAATGAAAGAATAATAATATTTATTTAACTAAATAGTTGTCAAATATAACAATAAACAAATGTAAACAAAACTTACTTGAAAAATAGTCAACTGAAGAACTTTACAACCAATAAACGAACTGAACTACTGTAAAATAGTTTAAAATCACAGTTTTCACATACACTCGCGATGTAGTCGATTCGAATTACGATCGTGAGAATAGAACGGTATCCGGCACAGGCGTCTGACCGCGCCGCGGGCACAGCATCCACTACTGCACAGATCGGGCGAACGGATATTTACCTGATGCCAGATGCATCTCACAGTACTAGTCCAGTAGTTAGTAAGTTCGTCTGTCTATCGCTAGGTCTTTGGTTTGGTTAGAGTTTTTTCATTTTGATTATTTTATTAGGGTTCCGTACCCAAAGGGTGCCAACGGGACCCTATTACTAAGCATATGCTGTCCGTCTGTCAGCGGGCTGTATCCCACGAACCGTAATAGGTAGACAGTTGTAATTTTCGCAGAATGTGTATTTCTGTTGCCGCTACAACAACAAATATTAAAAATAATAAAAATTAATGGGTCCCCCATATAAGAAATTTGATATTTTAGACGATTTTATTCTACGGGGGTAAGGAACCCTTTATGTGCGAGTATATAGTATAATCCAGGTTCTTAGCATAAATAGTAAAATAAAATAAAAATATATATGACGTCACGACTTTTATCCCCATTCGGGGGTAGTCAGAGGCTTGAGTGGCCATAATTAATCGCTTCGAAATACTTATCGTTTCCACCCTGTACCTACCCGTACCTGTATAATGGTATCATCAGTGTCAATCTAATCTATGTAAGCTTCATTTATTTGGTACACTTCTAGGCAGTAAAATTGTTCCTTGCAGTTTTTGCAGGGTTCTAAGGAAGATGACCCAGGTTCGCTACTCATAAAACTATCGCTTAAAAACCAATAAATGCATGGGAATTTAAACCACATATTTATCTTAATCTAGACTTATAATACTCTCCCATCCTCTCGAGCTTTCAAAAAGATTTATCAGACTAACATTTTTCTTCTACCAGTAAAGTAATTATTTGTAAACAAATACGATGTTGAATGCAAAGTTTTTAATAAACAATTTTAATATTTATTTACCACGCCCATAAGGTTTATGACGCGGTTAATAAAAAAATAAAATATTTTATGATGTACTAATTGATGATAACAATCTTTATGTTAGCGTGTTAGTTTTATTTACTGGGGCCTTACCACCACCTCTTATAGCAGTTTTGTTTTAACGTTTCAGCGGCCATTTGTGCAATGACGTTTCTTATTGTCATGACAATAAGGTACGTCATTGCACAAAAAGTTGCCGAAACGTTAATACGTTCCTGTAATTGAACCGCAATAAGAGCTTGTGGTAAGCCCCCTGTTTGATTTAATATCATATTTAAATGTTAGTAACGATCGCGCGACTTTATTTAATTACAATATACCATAAATGCCCTAGTTCCCCTCAATGCAAAGAGGATTCAAACAAAGTTCTCTACACTGGTACAATGCGAGTATTAATAACTGGTTAAATTCACGCAGGTCTATTGACGTTTTTAGTCGATGGCAATAATATTTTGTTAAATAACAGTAATTTAAGTTACTTATTTTTAATTCGACTGTTATTCTAAAAAAAAAGATTCCATCACCTAATTTTTCCTCTAAAGTTAAATTATATTTTATGGCTTACTTTAAATATAAAAATTCGATAAAAAATTCTAACTTAATGCACAGATTATTAATTGTGTCCGCGTGAGCGCGTACTCAAACTTTTATAAATCTATGACATTATGGTTAAAGGCAAAACTGTTGCCAATTATTGTTTAGTTGTATTTTAAGTTAATAATAATAATATCCTGGGACATTTGCCAAGCTAAGCAGAGCTTGTACTATGGATACCAGATAACTGATATTACTACATATCCTACACCCAGACCCGGGACATACAGACATGTCCATGCACACAAATGCATGTCCCGGGTAGGAATCGAACCTACGACCTGCAGCGTGAAAGGCGCCATCACGCCAACCACGCCAACGGGCCCGTCAAATAATACAATACTTTAATATTATACAAACAAACGTACATTAGTATAATCTCTACGCCTAGTCTAGATGTATGCGGCCTCCGTGTGCGGTCCTGCGTCAGGTTTATTTTTTGCTTCGTTAGCGACTAACGTTTAACTATGTTGGCGGACTTTCGGAATTCGTAAATAACCTCATAATTACACGGAATTCCTGTTGGATGTTTCATAAGGTACACACCCATATTCGGAGACGTTTTCTCTAAATATCCTCAGCTTAATATTAACCGAGGAAATGAAGAAATTCCAGAAACAGTTCGTCACTTTCGTATTTCTCTATAAATTTATTGTTTCCGGTCGACATGTCGGTCAGAGAATTGCTAACAGATGACCGACAATATGTCACTTGCCAAGAATATATGATTTACAATGAAGAATTCACGAAAATAATATTCAGAACCAGGGCCTCCAGTCCCTTAACAATTGTCCATTGCGAAACCAATGGTCTCTAATCTCTTCGTGAATTTTTCGTTATAAATCGTAAATTGTAACGCAATGGACAAATGTTTAGAGACTCGGGGCCCAGTGGTTTTCCTATGGTTAAAATGTTCGTGTGCAAGGCAATAACAAAAAATAAATAGTTTTACTACTAAGAGTTCGAATGCGGAGTTATACCACCACAATTTACTAAATAAAAGGAAAGAAAGTAGTCACGTATGAGGTTGAACTTTGTAAGTAAAATAACTTACTTCGAATAACTTCCATTGACGGTACTAAGCTCAAGTTAGTGAGCCCGTTGATGTCTTTTCTATGGGAACTCGTTCTGACTCGCACTTAATATGATCGTTACTTTAATAATAGTATTTATGTCTGTACTTATGAAGCTGTATGTGTACTATGGAATTTTATAAATACGATGATATTTTTTTAGATCTAAAAAAAGGTTACAGTCCATTTAATATATGCTACCAGTGATTCTCGTCTGTCAAGTTTTTTTTTAATATAGGACTGAGGTGGCAAACAAGCTTAAGGCCCGCCCGATGTTAAGCAGTTACCGTAGCCTATAGATGCTTGCAATACCAAAGGCATTGCTCGCACTTTGCCGACCTGAAGGGGAGTGGGACGGAGGGAGAACAAGGGGATAAGGGGTGTTGGGCCTTAGGCTCTCTCGCTCATCGTACGAAACGCTGCTGTAATAACTATTTTACGCTGATCTTTTGTGAGAGGGTGGTACTACCCCGGTCGAGCCCGTATATGAGCTGCAGTCGATTGACTACAGTTTAGCTCTACCACAAATAAAGCGTTCGTCAAGAAGCGTTTCTATAAATAGTTAAGTTTAAATAAATGGCAATCGGGCGCGCCGCTCACATCTTGTAGATGCAGCTAATGTTCTTTGTTTTGCTAGGTTGACTCTTTTGAGACCAGTACGGTCTATATTTAACTACCAGCCCATCTAGAAAATTGGTTTCGTCTACAAGCGTTTCTACAAATAGCTACGCTTAATTGTATAGAAATGACGTTACAAGTCGATAAGTAGATCACGTGACTTATGTCATTTCCATATATGAAGCGCAGCGAATTGTAGAAACGCTTGTAAACGAAGCTACTTGTCTGCAAAGGAGATAAACACTATTGTCTTTGAATACGGAAGACCCTAGTTCAAATTACACGCAGCCCCATTCAGCCCATTAGTGCAACAACAAGAGCTGTATTTCCTGTTCCTACAATTATAACCCATCTTAAATCGAAATGCACATTACATTTAATTACTCCGCGTAAATATAACGGTAGGTTAATGATTAAGCAATAATATTCCAACCTTATGTGACATGTTTGGATAATTTCAACTTTGCTAACAGGTGCTCAGAGTCAAATTTTCTTCGTGATATCGATTGCGGTTGATGTATTATTGTAAAACAGGATAAAAGCAGATCTGTAAATAGCTTTGTATCATTTACATAAGGGTAAATGTAGAACCTTCCTTCCTTGTTCGTTGACATTGACTTTACACGTAATAATAGTACGCGGAGTGTAACTTAAGTACTCAGAGGTAAGCATTGTGCATCTGCGTTTAAAGTTCTAGATCATACAGCGGGTGAAATCATTTCGCATATTGTGTGCTTTATTCTATTAGTCTAAATTAACAATGTAACGCCATGACTTTTATCCCCATTCGGGAGTAGTCAGAGGCTTGAGTGGCCATACAACACCACATTGTGGAGGTACTAACCAACTCAAAGCCCACGTTTCACCAGATAGTCAGCACCCAACGTGATAGGTGGTGAACGTTGTCGCCGTGTATACAGGAACTGACTATTACCTAATCCCGAGGGATAGGTAGGTTTCCTCACGATGTTTTCCCTCACCGTTAGCGAACTGTAAATTATGCACATAGATGAAAATTCATCCATTGGTGCATGCCCCACCGGGGATAGAACCTGGGACCTTTTGATTGCTAGCCCAACCTGTTCACCCCTAGGCTACAGTCGCTTATTACACGCTTATCTACATTAACACGGTAAAGATAATTTTCTATTGAAAATTAATTGACTTCTGTGGTACTTTTGGGCAGATTACGACTTTCTCAGAAACCTGAATAAGATCAAAATGCATAAAAGAATAGTCGTTACTCAATGGTTAATAGATATACTGCATTCACATTATGACGGCAACAACGTTTTTCCTAGAAATTTTTGACAGATCCGTTTACCGTAAAATGTATGGACAAAGTGTGGTCATCTTCATAATGTGAATGACCACTACTTGGGGCCCAAAGAATTTGTACATCAGCGGAAAGGCAAGGGGTTCCGTTATGTTATTGGATTATTCCGCATAGTGAAGTAAGAAACCTGAATGTATTGTGAGTGTGTGGCCATGGTCCTTAAGGTCCCGGACCCAATCGACCCCTGAATTTCATTTCACCCCGTATCCCGTTAAACGCTTAGAAGGTATTGCGTGCGTACACATGTCCCGAGATGCCGCGCCGTGCAATAAAATTATGACAAGTCTATGCGTTTTGATGTCAAAACTGAATGCTCGGGTGCGTCAGATGCACCAATTGATGGCATAAGAGTAACTCGGTGTGATTACGAAACTGATTGCATAGATGCTGATGCGGTAAGTCGCGAGGTTACGAGGTAAGTCAGAACATGGCCATTGGTGCTTATATTAGAATAGTTTGGTCAAGTAATGGGTTAAATGCGCATTGTCTTCTAAGCGGCGCGTGAGCACAATCTCAGTGTATCAGTTGCCCTACAGTGGCGCCACCTAGTACCGTTAGCAGATGCAGGGCGTGGATTGCGTTGCCGCTGCGCCGACCGCGGCTTTCACTAGTATAGGTAGCGTTAGCAAAACAAAAGCAAAGAAAGAAGAAAGAAAGAAAAAATATTAATTCGACACAACACGCAAGACATAGAACATAAACAAATAAAACAGAAACAAAAATAAAAAAAGAGGTCACTGCGAACTGTGCCGAAAAGGAATCTGGCTCAGCATATGCTTGAGGGAACCGAGACCCCCCCAGCGCTGATTTTCAGCCAAACCCTCCTCAATGGGTCATATATAGGTACATAGCACTGGCTACCCAATAGAAAATAAATAAATAAAAGTAACAAAATATCTATCTATACATATAATAAGAATGTAAAATTGGTCGCGTCTGTACATCTAAATATCTAAATATATAAGAATCAAAGTCCTGATTGACTGACTGACTGACTGACTGACTGACTGACAGACAACGCACAGCCTAAACCGCTGATCGTAGAGACTTGAAATTTGGAGGGTGGGTTTGTCTTGATGTGTAGAGGTGTACTAAGAAAGGGTTTTTTGAAATTCAACCCCTAAGGGGGTAAAATAAGGGATGAAAGTTTGTATGGAAGTTCGTCATTTTTGAAGTTAGAATTATGAAAATTGCTGATTAGGTGTCTTTTGAAAAATAAAAAAATATGGGTTTCAGGGTTTTTGAAAATTCGACCCCTAAGGGGGTAAAATAGGGGATAAAAGTTTGTATGGAAGTTCCGTCATTTTTGAAGTTAGACTTACTTAAATTGGTGATTAGGTGTCTTTTCAAAAATAAAAAAGAGTAATTTCAGGGTTTTCTAAAATTCAACCCCTAAGGGGGTAAAATAGGGGAATGAAAGTTTGTGTTTAGATTTCTTTCGTGTTTTTGGAAATTCAACCCCTAAGGGGTGAAATGTGGAGTGAAAGTTTGTATAGGGGTGGTCGAGTTTTGTTATTTTGACGGGAAAGGGGAAAACGGGGTCAAAGGATGTTTTAATAAGTCATCCATATCTCGATATTGGTTATGATTGCTTATTTGAATTGATCAGACTGGGGTTTCCGTATTTTTAATCATTTTGACGAGAAAGGGGAGAGCGGGGTCAGCGCATGTTTAGTCATCCATATCTCAAAATTGGTTATGATTGTTCATTTTAAATAATCAGACTGGGGTTTCAGCGTTTTTAATATTTTGAAGGAAAAGGGGAGAGCGGGGTCAGCGAATGTTTAGTCATCCATATCTCGAGATTGGTTATGATTGTTCATTTTAAATAATCAGACTGGGGTTTCAGCGTTTTTAATATTTTGAAGGAAAAGGGGAGAGCGGGGTCAGCGAATTTTTAGTCATCCATATCTCGAAATTGGTTATGATTGTTCATTTTAAATAATCAGACTGGGGTTTCAGTGATTGTTCATTTTAAATAATCAGACTGGGGTTTCAGCGTTTTTAATATTTTGAAGGAAAAGGGGAGAGCGGGGTGTGCGAATGTTTAGTCATCCATATCTCGAAATTGGTTATGATTGTTCATTTTAAATAATCAAACTGGGGTTTCGGCGTTTTTAATATTTTGAAGGAAAAGGGGAGAGCGGGGTCAGCGAATTTTTAGTCATCCATATCTCGAAAATGGTTATGATTGTTCATTTTAAATAATCAGACTGGGGTTCCAGCGTTTTTAATATTTTGAAGGAAAAGGGGAGAGCGGGGTCAGCGAATGTTTAGTCATCCATATTTCGAAATTGGTTATGATTGTTCATTTTAAATAATCAGACTGGGGTTTCAGCGTTTTTAATATTTTGAAGGAAAAGGGGAGAGCGGGGTCATCGAATTTTTAGTCATCCATATCTCGAAATTGGTTATGATTGTTCATTTTAAATAATCAGACTGGGGTTTCAGCGTTTTTAATATTTTGGAGGAAAAGGGGAAAGCGGGGTCAGCGAATGTTTAGTCATCCATATCTCGAAATTGGTTATGATTGTTCATTTTAAATAATCAAACTGGGGTTTCGGCGTTTTCAATATTTTGAAGGAAAAGGGGAGAGCGGGGTCAGTGAATGT
The DNA here is from genome assembly GCA_947859195.1 of Drymonia ruficornis. Lineage (NCBI taxonomy): Eukaryota > Metazoa > Arthropoda > Insecta > Lepidoptera > Notodontidae > Drymonia > Drymonia ruficornis. Next base: position 7,329,801 of record OX401927.1, read on the forward strand.
TTAGTCATCCATATCTCGAAATTGGTTATGATTGTTCATTTTAAATAATCAGACTGGGGTTTCAGCGTTTTTAATATTTTGAAGGAAAAGGGGAGAGCGGGGTCAGCGAATGTTTAGTCATCCATATCTCGAAATTGGTTATGATTGTTCATTTTAAATAATCAAACTGGGGTTTCGGCGTTTTCAATATTTTGAAGGAAAAGGGGAGAGCGGGGTCAGCGAATGTTTAGTCATCCATATCTCGAGATTGGTTATGATTATTCATTTTAAATAATTGGGGTATAAGCTGAGCTGAATATGGTAGGTACTACTTCAGTTTGATCAATGAAAAAAATCATTTTGTAAATGAAAAAATCATTTCGTAAATCAACACCCAAAAGGGGGAAACTAAAGGTAGAAAAGTACGGCAGAAAAATATGTTTGTACCCGATTGACTTGAAACTTAGTATGCATAGGGTAGGTGAGGGAGGAAGGGGAAGACGTAAGGTAGGGAGAAGTGGAAGGGGGAGGGGAAAGGGAAAGGGAAAGGGAAATGGAGGGGGAGGGAGCAGAAGGAAGAGAGGGGAGGAAAAGGGGTGGAGAAGGGGAGGGGGATTTGGGATTTTGGCTCTATATACCTACCTACCAAACCGACTTAAAAAACCCTGGCGCACTAAAAAGTACTAAAAAGTCTTATGTCACTTGCCCGGTTTTTTTTTATTTTGAAGTCTACGCGGACGAAGTCGCGGGCAAAAGCTAGTCTATACATATAATAAGAATGTAAAATTGGTCGCGTCTGTACATTCGAAATATTTGGAAAAAAAATAGTGGGGGGCACTTAGATTGACCAGCAGAATTCATTTTTATCATTTTTAGAATTTTTGTCTGTGGGTATGTTTGTATGTTTGTATGTTTGCTCAGATTTTCGAAAGAGCACAACTTCGAATCCACCAGATGGATTTCAATGAAATTTAGTATGGATATGACTAATAGTCTAACTTAACATCTAGGATACCTTTTTTTTCGAAAATGTTTAGGGTTGCCACAGAAAATTCAAAAAACTACTTAAAAATTCTAAATGTTTGAAAGAGCACAACTTTGAATCCACCGGATTAATTTCAATGAAATTTGGCATGGATATGACTAATAGTCTAACTTAACATCTACCATTTTTTTTTTCGGTAAAGTTTAGGGTTGCCACAAAACATTCAAAAACTACCTAAATATTCGAACACGCACAACTTCGAATCCAGTGGATTGATTTCAATGAAATTTTGCATGGATATGACTAATAGTCCAACTTAACATCTAGGATATTTTTTTATAAAATATTAGATTGTAAATTTTTATGACCACACGGAAATTCTAGCCAACAATAAGTTTTAGTTATTGAAATACGTCTATTTAGAGCGGAGCCCTACGGAGCCCTACGTTGTGTGTGATCCGACACTATTTGGAATACATAATCTTAATTTTAATAATAATAATAAATATTTTATTGCTGCGTTCTACCATCTTAAGTTTCGTTTTTCTTAACTAGATGTCGCTATACTTAAAATCAGACAATGCCTGCCTTGCACCACATGTCAAAATTTAATATCTTCCATGCTTCAAGAAATTTAGTTTTTTTAATCCTAATTACGTATAAAAAATATTAAGCGGGTCTTTGTATCACGCGGAATCTTAGACGTTAACTCTGGAATTCATTTCCACAGTACTAATGCCGTAGGGAAGCTACCTACCTAAGAAGTAAGTCTAGAGGACCTGCTGATTTTGAATTAAGTAGTAATAGAAACACAGACATTGAACTCTGAACTCCAACCCCTCAGGAATGATGCTGCTGGGTAACTGCCTGCTTAAACCATAAATCTGGAGGACCTGCTAACTTTGAATTAGCAATGTGGGTATCAAGTAGAAACTTCTCAGGCGAGGTCGCGTTTCCGATCCGGCGCTAGAATTTAAGGAAAACATGTAAAATGACTACTTGTAAGTGCCCTCCTAGGCCTAAACATAATAAACGCTTTGACTATTGACTTAGACGATAAACTCCGGACTCTAACTTTTTAAGCACGATGTTGCGCAGTGACTCTTACCTAAGCCGTGAGTCTGGAGCACTCACTCATCTATCTATACATATAATAAGAATGTAAAATTGGTCGCGTCTGTACATTCGAAATATTTGGAAAAAAAATAGTGGGGGGGACTTAGATGGACCAGCAGAATTCATTTTTATCATTTTTAGAATTTTTGTCTGTGTGTATGTTTGTATGTTTGTATGTTTGTATGTTTGTATGTTTGCTCAGATTTTCGAAAGAGCACAACTTCGAATCCACCGGATGGATTTCAATGAAATTTGGCATGGATATGACTAATAGTCTAACTTAACATCTAGGATACTTTTTTTTTCGAAAATGTTTAGGGTTGCCACAGAAAATTCAAAAAACTACTTAAAAATTCTAAATGTTTGAAAGAGCACAACTTTGAATCCACCGGATTAATTTCAATGAAATTTGGCATGGATATGACTAATAGTCTAACTTAACATCTAGCATATTTTTTTTTCGGTAAAGTTTAGGGTTGCCACAAAACATTCAAAAACTACCTAAATATTCGAACACGCACAACTTCGAATCCAATGGATTGATTTCAATGAAATTTGGCATGGATATGACTAATGGTCCAACTTAACATCTAGGATATTTTTTTCTAAAATATTAGATTGTAAATTTTTATGGCCACACAGAAATTCTATCCAAAAATAAGTTTTAGTTATTGAAATACGTCTATTTAGAGCGGAGCCCTACGGAGCCCTACGTTGTGTGTGATCCGACACTATTTGGAATACATAACCTTAATTTTAATAATAATAATACATATTTTATTTATTGCTGCGTTCTACCATCTTAAGTTTCGTTTTTCTTAACTAGATGTCGCTATACTTAAAATCAGACAATACCTGCCTTGCACCACATGTCGAAATTTAATATTATCTTCCTTGCTTCAAGAAATTTAGTTTTTTTATTCCTAATTACGTATAAAAAACATTAAGCGGGTCTTTGTATCACGCGGAATCTTATGGGGCAAATACACTCTCGCGAGTACGCCTCGTGGAGGCCCTCGCGTGAGCCGCGCCAACGGAGGCTACACGAGTGCTGCCTATCCACACTCTCGTTTTATTCAGTGACAGAGTTGGGCACTAATTATTGATTAAATTTTCAATCAATTAAACTTTTAATCGTAATTGTTACACTCTGCAATTAATTTATTTAGATTAAAGTACATTAATTGTGAGGTTCAATTAAAATCAATTGCAATTATTTTTTTTAACTGTGAAAAAATCTATTACAACTAACAATTATTAGCCTCGTACAATAGGTACATGTACACAGATATCTATTTAGGTGGATGCATGTATAGATAAATAGGCATATAGAATTAGATACTACTTCGGTGAATGCGTGTTTAGGTAGGTAGGTATATAGAGCCAGAATCCCAAATCCCCCCCTACTCTTCCTCTACCCCCTCAACCCTATTCCTATTCCCCCCCTCCACATAAATAAAAATTGTTAATTGGGAGAATTACAATTAATTAATTGTTAATTGTAAAAAATACAATTAATTAATTTTTAATTGTAAAAATACAATTAATAAAATTTTAATTGTAAAAAATACAATTAATTAATTGTTAATTGTATAAAATACAATTAATTAATTGTTAATTGTAAAAAAATCAATTAATTAATTATTAATTGTAAAAAATTCAATTAATTAATTGTTAATTGTAAAAATACAATTAATCAATTGTTAATTGGGAATTCTGGAAGTCATAATTACAATTAATTAATTGGAAATTGAAAATTCTGGAAGTCACAATTACAATTAACTAATTGTGACTTCCAAAAATTAACAATTATTAATTGTAAATTTTTAATTGTTCTGAAATGTAATTTTCCCAACACTTGGTTCGCCCGCCTCCCGCCACGCGTCCTTTGACTCCGGTCAAAAAAACCGACACGGAGCGCAGCACGCCGGAGGCGAGGCGAGACATACAAGAGGAGGCGAGCGCGCAATCTACACTCTCGTGCTCGCGTCGCCTCCTCATGCCTCCTAGAGAGTCTGTAGCCGCGGTTAGACGTTAACTCTGGAATTCATCTCCACAGTACTAATGCCGTAGGGAAGCTACCTACCTAAGAAGTAAGTCTAGAGGACCAGCTGATTTTGAATTAAGTAGTAATAGAAACATAGACATTGAACTCTGAACTCCAACCCCTCAGGAATGATGCTGCTGGGTAACTGCCTGCTTAAACCATAAATCTGGAGGACCTGCTAACTTTGAATTAGCAATGTGGGTATCAAGTAGAAACTTCTCAGGCGAGGTCGCGTTTCCGATCCGGCGCTAGAATTTAAGGAAAACATGTAAAATGACTACTTGTAAGTGCCCTCCTAGGCCTAAACATAATAAACGCTTTGACTATTGACTTAGACGATAAACTCCGGACTCTAACTTTTTAAGCACGATGTTGCGAAGTGACTCTTACCTAAGCCGTGAGTCTGGAGCACTCACTCATTTTAAATAAGGAACATGGGTATCAAGTACAAACTTAAACATTGAGCTCTGGAGTCCAACCGCTCAGTCGTGATACTGTGAGTAACTACAGATATAGATAGACGGATACAGATAGACTGGTACAGACAGAGATACTCACCTACCGATAGATTACAGACAGACCGATTCAGACAGACAGATACTTACAGCTAAACTGATACACACAGACAAATAAAGTTAAACTTTTGTTATACAACTAAGGCGCCAGGCAAGCGTACGGCCCACCTGTTGTTAAGCAGTTACCGAACCCTATAGATGCTTGCAACCAAAGGCATCGGTAGCACGTTTCCAACCTGAAGGGGAGTGGGGTTAGTGGGAGGGGACGGGGAGGTGGCTGGGTTGCGCTTCCGGCTCTCTCCCTCATCATACGAAACGAAGGTAAATTAGCTACTTGAATGCCGATCTCCACCTTACTGGTCAGACTCTACCACCTTACTGGTATAGACTGGTACAGATAGACAGCCACGGACAGACGAACTCAGATTGATGCAGACTGACGTAATACAGATTAGACGATAGACAAAATTATATTTAAGGGCTTCACCGACGGGACGCGAACGGAGTCGCGGGCACAGCTAGTTTTAAATAAGGAACATGGGTATCAAGTACAAACTTAAACATTGAGCTCTGGAGTCCAACCGCTCAGTCGTGATACTGTGAGTAACTACAGATATAGATAGACGGATACAGATAGACTGGTACAGACAGAGATACTCACCTACCGATAGATTACAGACAGACCGATTCAGACAGACAGATACTTACAGCTAAACTGATACACACAGACAAATAAAGTCAAACTTTTGTTATACAACTAAGGCGCCAGGGAGGCGTACGGCCCACCTGTTGTTAAGCAGTTACCGTTCCCAATAGATGCTTGCAACCAAAGGCATCGGTAGCACGTTTCCAACCTGAAGGGGAGTGGGGTTAGTGGGAGGGGACGGGGAGGTGGCTGGGTTGCGCTTCCGGCTCTCTCCCTCATCATACGAAACGAAGGTAAATTAGCTACTTGAATGCCGATCTCCACCTTACTGGTCAGACTCTACCACCTTACTGGTATAGACTGGTACAGATAGACAGCCACGGACAGACGAACTCAGACTGATGCAAACTGACGTAATACAGATTAGACGATAGACAAAATTATATTAAAGGGCTTCACCGACTGGACGCGGACGGAGTCGCGGGCACAGCTAGTATCTAATAAAATAAAAAGTGCGAAATATATATTAGGTATATAATACATCATATAAATTATAAATAATGGAAAAGAATAAAATAAAAAGACATAAAACAGCGGATAAATACTTCGTCGCTGGCATACCTAGTCGTCCGCACACGCCACAACGACGCTGTAATACCTACGTAGGTACCTAGATACCGACACTACTACCAAAGCAATTTTAATATATAAATTTGTGATCAAGGATGTAGTTTGGTGTAGTGTTATAAATTGAAAACGCACTATAGAAGCGTGGTGGCGATGCGGCAAAGGTCGGTGCACCGATGCCTAATAGCAATCCGGTGATCAAACAGACTGACGAATTCGCCAACCATCCAGGATCAAACTGTAGTCGATGAAGTGTTTTTCTTATCGTATGGTTAGTGGCATGGTGTCAGAGTTGTTCTATAGGTATACCGCAAGCGCGGTACTGCGCCTTAGGTACGCGAGCGGCGAAACGGGGGGCTCATCGCTCTCGCCGTCCCACTCCCCCACCCGTCATCGCTCTCGCCGTACGACCTTCCCACCTCCCCGCGCATACCTAAAGCGCGGTACCGTGCTTGCGGTATGACTATAGCCGCCCGAATGCCTCTGAAATTGCTTAACAAAGGACGTTGTGTAGAAGACAACAACCGGGACCTATTTGATTTTTATATCGACGACGTTTTTTGGCTTTACAAACCACTAGTAATACCTGTGTAATGTAATGTAATGTGTAACGTCACGACTTTTATCCCCATTCGGGGGTAGTCAGAGGCTTGAGTGGCCATACACCACCACATTGTGGAGGTATTAACCAACTCAAAGCCCACGTTTCACCAGATAGTCAGAACCCAACGTGACAGGTGGTGAACCTTGTCGCCGCCTTGTAGTCAGTTCCTGTAGTAATACCTATATTCTTTTTATACGAATTTCCGAATCTGCGTCCAAAGTATTACAAAATAATGACCTATTTTTCTCCTAACGGTACCTAATCGTACGTGAAATAATACGTGGTAACTGAACACCGCCACCGTCCGCGGCTCGCGCACACCGCACTCGACTCTCTTTGTACTTCACAGGGTTGGCAATTTTAGTTTACCTATTATTATGGGGCGAAAAAAAAATAGGCAAAATTCCACTGCTGAGCCGTGCTGGGCCGTGCGTTAAATGGACTTATATGGTAATAATATGATGATGATCGATCATATAGGCGTGTCTTCACGTGCCCAGCGGCGCGTCCGAGCAATCAGTTTTGTCATCTGGACTATGGAGATATAGCTAGCATCGTAACTGATAGCTCGGGCGGGGCTGCTTGGGGCTTGTGGACGGGGCCATTCGGCACGAATGGCAAATGGTTGAAAAATAAATACACTTCAGAAAAAAGCTCCCAAATAAATCACAAAAATCCGTTAAAATATACCTATGAGAAAATTTAAAAACTGTAGAAGAAGAATAGCAAAGAACTTTCAAAGTGTCCAATGCCTGGACATATGTAAACACATGTCATTATAATTAAACATTTTATGAAACGGTAACAACCCTACTGTCAGTACTACTGTAAGTAAACTTGTAATAATTCTATGGTAATAATACACCGACAAATTGTGACACATATCCTGACAGCCACTGTGATAGATTATATAGCGTCTGACTGTTCTTACTTGCACGGAATTTGAGGCAACATGGATCTGTGAAAGATATTTGGGCATTTTCACACGGCAAAGGCGACCACAGTTTTCCATACATTTCATATTTGGATGCCGATTTTTTAAATAACTAAAGCGGCAAATTAGCTTGAGGCCCGCCTGATGTTAAGCAGTTACCGTAGCCTATAGATGTTTGCAATACCAAAGGCATCGCTTTCACGTTGAAGGGGATAGAAGAGGGGGAAATGGGTATGGGCTTCCGGCTCTCGCATTCATCGTGTGTAACCCAGTTAAAATAGCTGCTTTACGTCAATATTCTGTGGGAGGGTGGTATTACTCCGGTGAGCCAGTCTAAATATGAGCTGCAGTCGATTAACAACAGCTTGGCTCTACCATTTTAATATTGTCAAAATGTAAACAAATTGGTCGATAGCCTTATACGAATCTAAAAGAAAGGAAAGGAACGAAGGATCGAGTAAACTTACTTACTTTGACTCCCTACCAAACAGTTGCTTACCTATAATTTCAACAAAACTACACTGTAATTTGACGCGCCATTCGTTAGTTGCGTGCGGACAGACGGATAGACACAATGACACCGTAATAGGCCCATAATGAGCCGCCAAGCGGGCGACGCCGCGGGGCATACTATAGCTTGTTTTTTTCTCAACAAGATGTCAATTATGCCTCATTATACTGCGTTTAAGAGAACCATGTGGGTTTTGATTTATGTATGTTTGTCTATAATTTGAATATACTAAAGTTATATTGCCGGAGGCTCTGTTTTAATTTTCATGGAAAGTTTGATTCGTTTCGTTTATTAGCAACTAGTTATTGACCGCGTCTTTGTGTGCGGAGATCTAATTTTTTTTTTTGGCAAGCAACCGTCAATGAATGATAGAAACTTCAGATTTTTATAAAATATTTTTTTTTTACTTTGCGAAAAGAAATATAGACATAGAGAATATAATTTCGAGGAAGAACACGAATACTAATGATACCGACTATTTAATGCGAATTCCAAAAACATAGTTTCCTAAATCAGTCCCCAAATGAGTAAAAAGAATCAACAAATATAAATTACTTTCAATTTTCACACGTCGCCAGTTTCTATATGAGATCCATTAAACGACACCGTTCCTCCCCTCCACCCCTTCCCACCCCTTATCTTGTAAAAAAACACTTTCAAACACTATCGGCGATCTAAAAAGTAAACGTCCGTTCCAATTAATTCGTTAACAAATTGCTCTTACGAAACAAAAGGGACGAACAAAAAAGCGCCAAGTGACAAATACCCGATCCTTTATAGCGTAGGGCTGCGAGTTACAATGCCTTGTAGGTTCTGTTTTATATATTTAGACCGCAAATTACTGTTGTGTGTGACAAATTAACCATTAATATTTCCTAAAATAACGCATCCTAAAAAGTATGTTCTGCGGTTCGACTTCTATATTTATGGATTTAATTAATCCTTACTTAGCTCAGCTGGGATACCTAATGTCATACTTAAGACATGTTTATTAATTAGCACGGCGTCTCAAGCATGGACTTAAGTTCGTCGATTAATTAATACGGGCCTAAGAATTTCATTACTTGTTTTAGTTTTTTGTCTACTGCATCCTTGTCGTTGACCATTTTGTAGTAAGCGTATGCTTTTCGTTTAACGTGTAAGCCCTAGCTTTGTCATAATAATAACGACAGACATATTGAATGGTAAGTTGATATGTTAATACTTCTTTGAAGAGTCATAATATATAGTACTTTATGTATTTTATCAATTTTAACATATGCATTGATCCCCAGGTACATCTCATGCAGCTGTTTATAATAAAATATAAATGCCGTAACATTCAAATTTGCACTTTACGACTTATATTTGAAGTATTATATTAATAAAATATTTACGTAAAATAACTAGGTGTCGAATAAAATTTTAAATGTCAAGCATGTTAAAATTTATGGCACGATAAACATCTGTGTTTTAATTGTAGCAACACACATAAAGTTAGCTAAGAATGTTCGATTGTTGCCTAGTTATTGTAAATCATTCAGAGTTACATTTATATAACTCGGTTTTTAGTAGGTAATTTAAATCATATTTCTGTGTAAAATTACTTAGGAAAGCCTCTTTTATTTTCATGAAACTGTTAGTTTATTATATGGCATATTAATTATTTATTATTTATTTTATTATCTATTTATTATTATTCTTACCAAACGCGAGTTTAGATACCGTAGAAGTAAATACAATTTCCTAATACACAATAGTCAGATAAATGTATTAATAAACATTACATTTAATCTATATTTTGCCAAAATTATTTATTATTTAGGCTTACACCAAAAAAAAACTTATATACACACTAACAAGTCACAAATCAAGCTAATCCAATATAATCCAGATTACCAATAAAATACAATCATTCTCCATAAACTATTCCACCAATAACTTAAGATTATTAATAAAATAAAATCCCTTTGCATTGCACATCCCTAAAAAGGTGTTATTCCTATTGGGGCCACGTGAATCGCTCCACGAGTCAGGCGCCCAGTAGCGATCCGTCAGACACTTTATTGCACGAGATATGGCACCTGACGTATTTATAGTTTTCGTCGCGACGACCGAACTAATTCGCCCGTTAAAAGGTGACCACGTTTTTTTCGTTGCACGACTTTTTGACAGATTGTTGTGTGCGTTTATAGTGGTGGAGAGATAGCGTTTTGTGTAAACCTCTTTTTGTATGAAAGAGGGCTAAGAACAACACAAAGCGATTGTGCGAACGAATTAATTTTTCTGATTATCTAGCAGGATTCTTAGCAATTTGCAAAGTTTCCGTAAAATAGTTACCCATTTTACCGAAATTTTGCGGAATTGCCAAGGATTCTGCCAGAAAATCATAGAAATGAATAGCTTTTGAAGAATTTCTATTTGGCGCTATTAGATCTATTGAAGGTCAGTTTGAGTCAACACCGAAATCCTGATTTGCTGAACATAGTCCACCTCTTATACCATGTCGTGATGCTTATACACCCGCGTGTATTATCGAACAATACATTATCCTTTGTATCTACTAGGTCGTTCGTAAGGTTCAATGCAAAAAATATGGCTTTACCGAACTTTTCGACCACACTTTCAACTCTTTACCTGCAAGGAGGTACTAGGCAAACAGAATTACTACGAAGTTATCTTTACATTGCAGTATTGTAAATAGTTTCCTGAGAATAAAGCTTTCAAGTGAGATCACGACCAGATTTGTCTAGAACGGAATTCCATGGTGTTAGTTTACTTATAGTTTTACGAAAAATGAACACAAGTGACTATACATTGTCGCTTCAATACATAACAACTATAACAAACAGAGAACTAAAACGTCAATGGTTTAAGAAATAGATGAATAGTCCTTCGATACCTTGGTATCGGTAATGACGTCATCAGTCTAGGTTTATAGGCTTAGTTTAAAAGTTAGTATTACTTATTTTTAGCGACCAGTTAGCCTTGACTAGTTATCGCGGGGTTAATGAACTGAATGTACTGTGATTGATTGCTAGGCGTTGGTAAATACCGTTTTATAATAACATGTATTTGTTATTACATAGTAGAGGTATTATATTTTTAGAGATGCGTAGATCAAGAGCTGAAACGGTATCGTTAGGAACAGTCCGGCGGGCCTAATAAGGTCGTTATACAATATTGCTAATTTGCATTTCCAATTCATCAGCAGAATTTGTCATTAGCTGACATTGACAATTTGCAATTCCTCTTTTGTGGACCATTAGGGCGATTGCGTAACGTTTTCGTCAATGTTTCAATTGGTTTCGTTCATCCCGTATTGCATTTTCAGTTGAAATTAATTGAAATCCGGATGAGTCTGGAGTTCACTCTTCCCGATTTCAGTAAATTTCAATTGATAAAGCAACACAGGATGAACGACACCAATTGAAACATTGACGAAAAAGTTACGCAATCGCCCCGCAGATTACCAATTTCCGTAGAAAACTTTCAAATACATGTCAAACAGATAAATTACGAATCATCAAGCGATTCATAATAATAATATGACTTGCCACTATAAGTGACCATCTTACAATTTTCGGTAAATCATTATTATGATCATAAAGTAATTCGTCTTACTGACGCTATTAGCCCCGCAGGTATTAATCTCATTTGAAGAAACTTCCCTTCCATAGGAGACGCATTTCAAATGAGAAGATCAGCGTAAGGTAGCTATCACAGCTACGTTTCGTACGAGTGAGAGAGCCGGAATTTTAGAGGTTTTATTGATCCGTACTTGTTCCTGTCACTTTAACCGAAGACAATAGGCTTTAATGGTATTGAATGAACATAACAGATTACTATCAGCTAATTAGCATAAAGATTTATGAGAATTTAAATGCCATATTATCATGATTAATTTACTCAGATCATTTCTGTATTTATTAGAGAACTTCACACCCAGTGGTGGGTTTAAAATAAGAAAGATAATTACAAATGTTTTGATATATTAAACGTGACTAAATGTCGCATATTTTATTAAATGGTAGTGAGAATCGTATCAAAATCCAATTGGTGCATCGCGTCCAGATGTGGCTAGCCCTTTGTTTTAATTGTATGTCATAAATATTGCTTAGTTACTGTTTCTAAAAATAAAACTTAATTCACTGATCTTACTTTGAGATAACAAATATCATTTTTTTAAATTTTTTACTCGCTCCTCGCTCCGCTCTCCGCTCCGTCCCGCTCCGCGTCGCTACCTTACAATGATGCATGTGTCCGCATTATGCAATACTAATGGCGTGCTAAAGACCTATAATTATTTATTATTATTTTCGACAGTTTAGCTACCGCCGTGACAGACTGTTTGAACGGCTGTCTCACATTTATTACCCGGGATAAGATTTTTATTACGAAAACAAACGTCTCCAAAATTGATATTTATTCCTATAAAGATTAAATTAAATTAATTTACTGGTGACGTTTTAGATTAACCGGAACAAAATTTTATTAGTTTTTTGGCTCTTTATTGGTTTTTTCGCACGTTATTTATTACTTTTTTATGGCCGTGTTTTATTAAACAAAAGTTAACAAATAGGTAGCTCTTAATGCATTCCTAAGGTTATCGAACTCAGATTAAATACTCCACTCTGATCGTTATCGAATCGTATCATATGATACACCTTCGTTGCATTGCGTTGAGAGAAGAAGGAAATTATGAACAGATGCTTCAAAGCAGTTCAGTTCATTTCATTTTGCGAAGCTATAGCTATCAAATTGTTCTCGTGCTAATGTCAACTCCACTAACTCTTTATTTCTCACGAAAGCTTGAGTAAAATTCATACCTTACGGACTTAATACGGACACGATCTTTAATAGCCGTGTACTGACTGATCGAGCAGCTTTATGAGGCTCAGTAAGTACAGATCTCATCCGAACAATGATTGCTGCCTTGGCCGACGACTGTCATTTGTCATTTGCCTCGCTGCCCGGCTGATGTCAACTTCGTGTGAATGTTTACTGGTGGTAGAACCAAGCTGTAGTCAATTGACTGCAGTTCTTGGCTGGCTCGGGCGGGGTAGTATCACCCTCTCACAAACTAGTTATTACCGCTGCGTTCAGTACGATGAGTGAGAGAGCCGGAAGCCTAGAGTTTATATAATGTTCGAGGCTGTCTCTCGATGCTGTCAGTCCGAATACGGTTATTAACGAAGTCGATAACACGGAAGAAAAGAGTTACTACATATTTGTATTTCAAAGCTAGCTTGCAGTACTTGTATAATGTTCAAAGTTGATAAATCTGGTATCCAATGACGATTTATATTATAGACCAGACATACACGGAGATTAGTGCTCTAAAAATTGCACATACTATACCTACATATCAATGAATACAAGCTATATACGCCTGACCTGTTGTTAGAAAGAGATGAATACACATTATAGCGGTAGCTATATAATCATTGACACGCGTGCGCGTGCAGCCGTGCAGCCGGGACGCTGGATGGCGCGTGACTAAGTGGATGTCGAGTAGTTACCTTGCATTCATGTTGCCAAAATGAGCACGGTAAGTCGCATCTAAAGGTCTAATACATCTTTGCTGGTATCAAAGATTACTGGTTGTCGTGTGCCGAGTGACGTGTACGTGACGTGTCCGTGACGTGACAGTCCGCCGATACGACGCTGATCGCTTCACGTACAAATCTGAATTCGATGTAACGGTAGCAAAACAAGCTAAGAATATTTTTATTTTTAGAATAAAAAAGCATCATAGGTACTTATTACACTTATCAATATTATTATAATATCTACGCTTTGAAAAAAAAACGGTGTTCAACACGTTATAAACATACGTCAACATTTACCTTGTAAATTTTGAGCTGGCAACTCATCACTCATCGTACGAAACGCAGCTGTGATAGCTACTTTACGCCAATCTTCTGTGAGAGGGTGGTACTACCCCGGTCGAGCCAGCCTGCATGTGAGTTGCTATCAATTAACCTCAATTTACTCAAATATTTTGTCTGGTAAGGCCTTTATAAATACCTATAACATTGTTCACTTAAGTACTTATTTCGAAATTTTATAGGTCTGGGTTTAATCTCAAGAACTCTGACATTAACGCGTGCATATGCGAATAAAGGTAATTGTCATGTTTTACGACTATAGATAAGCAATATAGCAATAAAGGTTAAATCAAGCTTGAAAATCTTCACATTATTTAAATTAAACAGTTGAGGTGTGAAATCTCGCATGAGAATGTTTAATAAACTGGTTTTTGCTATTTAATTGGAATAAAATGTAAGTGTGTATTTAATTTTATAGGAAAGTGCATTGGAATTAACTCATTTATTTCAAATTTAAGAACTAATCTTGGCTTGTTAGTGGATTTAATTAGTAAAACGTTTTAAAGCAGATTGTATCTATTCCATCTTTCGTTATCAAACGAGAGTTAAAAACATTTATAATTAAAAATAAAGATTATGATAAGCTGTTATTTAGCTTATCATAATCTTTGCATTTATTTCATTATTATTAATTAATTCCGTACATATTTATTATAATATTAATAGAATGTAATTGAAAATTCCCAGTTAAGAATATTCCAGTTCACTATGTCACAAAAACTTGACCGATTTGAAGAATCTAATAAAGTGATTTAATTTATTATTAATTTAATATGTCTTATTTTGCTGACGCACCTTTACCGATGGAGATGCGTGATTCAAAGCCGATAATGAGTGGCGATCGGCCAAAGGCTTAGTGCAATCATGCGTTACTTATGATGTAACACTTACACAATAACAATCACATGCAGAATGTGGCAAGTGCATCTTGTATTTCCAAAGGCGACAAGTAGCGTTATAGGTATTTTTATGGGACTAGGCCTCCACACACCCCCGCCACTGTCATCATCCTAAGGGCCATAACACACCGGGTAGATATAGCGACGTCGCCAGCCACAGAAGCCAATTATTCGTATTTTAATGTATGGGAGGTAACACACCTGGCATGGACTGGCGACGTCGCCAGTCTAAACAAATTGTTTGGATACGTGGCTGGCGACGTCGCCCGGCGTCCCGGTGTGTTATGGCCCTTAACCTTTGTAACCTTGGCGTCATCGTTGGACACCATTGTCGATCCTGGTTTACTGGATTGTTATAGGTATTGCATATATCCATCCATCAGCCGAAAGACGTCCACATAACGTCCACAACATAACGTCCACATAACGTCCGGTCCTTAGCCAGATGCGTCCACCGCGACCCTGCGACCCTTGTGATAGTGTCTGACTCCTTTTGGTTGCTCTACTCTTCGGCTCGAGGCTCTTATAACACCTTTCTGTCCATGGTGCTACAGAAGTGCCAAAATAGTTTTCGTACGTACTGATGTGGCATCCTGTATCGATTTTAAATATTTTTTCACCATGGAATAGTAAAATATTAGTCACTCCAAGTGCCAGAGATGGTAAGGAAATCGGTTTATCAGTTTTGCGAGAAAAAACTGACAACGAAAGAGAAGGTGTTCAAAACCACCCCGTGTGGATCGCTCCCTTCTCAACTCCCGCGCTCAATTCCATCCCAAAACTAACCTATATAAACGAGGCGCGGCCCCACACTATACGCAAACTCCACCTCCTTCACTGGGTTATTGATTTTATTCCCTCACCGGTTATTATTATTCAAATCGGTGATAACTTTTGATAAATGGCGACTGTAATTGTGCATAATGTTCTCGGTGCTCGCCGCGCGATAGTGTTGCAGTCAGTGAGACAAATATTTATGAGACCAAAGCAGTTTTCCATATTTGCATTGCTTTGATATATCGTCCGTATTATTGTGAGTATTTTGCTGCTTAGCGTTACGTTGGATTTGTGCAATGTTTGCTAAATATCTGGATTTAGTGCATGGGATATTTGTTTGGGGATAATACGGCCATTAAATATACTGCTTAACTTTGATTGCAGTTAATAGTATACTTTTTGAAACTACGGTCAAATCAAATAGGCACTTTGAATTTAGTTTATGGCACTATGATGGGCCATTGACGGTCACTCCATACTTTAGTAGAGATTTTTCAACAATAAAAGGGATAATTCTAATAATCATAGGTACACTGTACTATACAGGGTTATTGGTAAAACACTAACAACCCTGCAGGGGCGCATTACTGACATCAAAAACAAAAAATGTTGTTCTATGACTTTTTACAAAACAAAAAAAAAATAACAAAAAATAACACTCTAAAATGTACGAAACAAGAAAATATGCTCATCTAGAGGATAGTCTTGGTCCGTTTAGGTACTTTAGGACAAAGTGGAATACAACCACGTACCATGGCTTTCCGCTAGATGAGAAAAAACAATATTTTTTCGTACATTTTAGAAAGTGATTTTTAGTCATTTTTTTTTGTTTTGTAAAAAGTCATAGAACAAAAGTTGTTGTTTTTATGTCAGTAATACGACCCTGTAAGGTTGTTAGTGTTTTACCAATTTATAACCCTGTATAGGTATGTCCAAAGTTAATAAGACTAAACTTCTAACTTTTTGGTGCGCACAGATGCCTCGCATGCCTCGCCCGAGTACCTACTCATGTTATGACGTCATTACGTCTATGCGTTCTGACGTAAATCCTGAGAGCTCGGGCGTGGCATGTGCCTGATGTAGATGCACCTAAGGTACGTCCACACATAATATAGAGGCATATGATTTGTCTCGTTGTCCGTTGTCAACGTAGGTTCCAAAATTTGTCTCTGGCGCGAAGGCGGGAATCGAACCCGCAACTACCCGATGCAGTAAGCCGAGCAGCTTACGCTCGAACCACTGCGCAAGCGGTCGTCAAAATTGGTTAGTAGATTGTACAGGTCTTTTAGAGTCACCATCTCAGTGGGCTAATACCTGCTGGCCCGGTGGGCGTCTAATAAACTAACAGCTTGTTACAGTAGGGACACCGCAGACTTGCTACTTTTTGCATCGGCGATCGGCGATTTAGTCGCTTTTAGCATCGGAGCAGCCGCTGCGTCCGACCGCAGAGAGTCACCAAAACGCGATGCAGTCGCAAAATCGCCGATCGCCGATGCAAAAAGTAGCAAGTCTGCGGTGGCCCTTACATTTATATAAGCCTAACAGTTTACGAGCTCCGGGCTACGGCTGAACGTAATGGATATTTAGTGCCGTGAAACCTGCTAGTGTTGGGACAAAAATGGATGTTGATTGAGGCAACATGTCTAGCTACAATTCATTCGTCTTTGTCAGGAAAATGGTAAGTATTGAGCATAGATTTATAAAAGTTTCACGCGCGCGCTCCGCGGTAACCAAAATAAATCTATCTATTATGTTTTTGTGTTTATCTCACAAGTTCTTGTGAATTTCTCATTATTTCTTTTACATAATAATTAAGGCGACAAGCAAACGTACAGCCCACCTGATGTTAAGCAGTTGCCGTAGTCTACATCCTTGCAATACCAAAGTCATTGCTTGCACGTTACTTTCTTTAGCATTCCTCCTCATTTTCGTAATTTTCCTTGGTCTGTGTGTCACTGAGATCGTCCCCAGTACAGTACCCATAGCTTTGCTTGGTTTGGGACCATACTGTTGGTGTTTGTCTGGCGATATTTATTCATTTCTCAATGTACGTGGAGTTGTAGACAGAACTATGTTATACCAAGTCAAGAGGCTGTAATAATGTTTTTATTCCCAAATATCCATCAATCCTCAGGTTACAAGATGACGATGACAAATCGTCCTACTGTACTACATGCGTTCTAACGATCATCGCCGATGTTCGCGTACGGGCATCAATGATCGTTACTCATTCCTGTCGTTACGGTAATGACTCCGATGAAGGATTGTGTTATTATCTAGTATACATTGATTCTTCTAGCTTTTTTTCTCATGTGGTTTGGGGTCGACTTACAGCAATTGCTGTCTGTCTAAAAGTATTGTCATTACATCAAACTGACAAATGATTTTCCCTTTGCCTCGCCATACACGGACTGCTTGTAGCTGTCGGAACCGACAGTTCTAGAGCTGTCGGCGGGCTGTCGATGCGGTCGACTGTAAACAACAGGGGGCTTACCACGACCTCTTATCGCGATTCAATTATAGGAACGTTTTAACGTTTCAGCGACTTTTTGTGTAATGACGTACCTTATTGTCATGGCAATAAGAAACGTCATTGCACAAAAAGTCGCTGAAACGTGAAAACAATACTGCTATAAGAGGTGGTGGTAGGGCCCCAGCTCTAGCTCAAGCATTCGGCGGGTGGTCGATGCGGTCGACTGCAACCGACTGCAACCAACTGCCCTAGAGCTGCCGGTACCGACAGCTACAAGCAGTCCGTGTATGGCGGCGCAACTTAGTGTCTATCATCAAAACTGCTGTCCGACTGCAAATGGACTGCACGCTAACTGCAAACGGACTGCACGCCGACTGCAAGCAGACTGCACGCCGACTGCAAGCAGACTGCTCGGCGACTGCAAGCGGACTGCAAGCATACTGCAGGTGGACTGCATGCCGACTGCAGGTGGAACAGCAGTCCGGATGCAGGTCACCTAAATAGGGGCTATTTAGGTGACCTGCATCCGGACTGCTATTCCACCTGCAAATTTATGCACTGCCCAATTTATAGAGATTTTTAGCCAATTTATAGTGTTTTTTTTATAAAGCATTTCTTGAGACAAAAGTGCAATGATGCAACCGAGCCAATATAACATTACGCGCCATTTTAACAAGATGCGATTCACCAACAAAGCTACGACTTCCGCTAAAGGTTGTCACTATTCTAATAGAAAATCTAGAAAGTCGCAAGTACATTTATGTTCTAATTTAAATGTCCGCGAATCAATCGGTCGTGTCGGTGGGTGTGCGCGGCGCCTACGCGCATTTTCTATCAATGATTTATTGGGAACCTCAACTGGGCTGTTCCTGTCTCACTCCCACGGACGTAACAGTTTTAAGTAATAGCTGGAAATATAATTAATCAATACATTGTAGAAAAAAATGTTTCAAAGTCCATGTTACATATCGTATGTTCTGAGTAATGTTAGAAGCTATTGAAAAAAAATGTTGGTGCATTTTTCTGCGCCTTGAGTGTATTTTTTCTCCTATTTAAACTGTATATTATAGATATACCGCCAAATTTATAGAAATTTTAGCCAGTTTACAACGGTTTTAAAAAGCATTTCTAGGAACAAAAGTGATTTATAATGCCAGTGCAAGTCGATCATAACTTTCTATAAATTTGGGTTACAGTCTGCAAATTTGTCATTTTATATGGCAAATTAAACAGCGCCCCTAGCGGTACATCACTAAACTAGACTAATATAATAGTATTGCCATCCTTCTTATGATGGACAGAAATACTTTTAGATGAGTTAAATTTAGTTTAGCCGTAATTTCTGGCCAACATAATAAGCACCAGTATTATTATTATAAGTAAATATAACGTCACGACTTTTATCCCCATTTGGGGTAGTCAGAGGCTTGAATGCCACGTTTCACCAGATAGTCAGAACCCAACGTGACAGGTGGTGAACCTTGTCGCCGTGTATACAGGAACTGACTATTACCTAATCCCGAGGGATAGGTAGGTTTTCCTCACGATGTTTTCCCTCACCGTCAGCGAACTGTAAATTATGCTCAGAAATGAAAATTATTCCATTGGTGCATGCCCCACCGGGGATCGAACCTGGAACCTTCTGATTGCTAGCCCAACCTGTTCACCCCTAGGCTACAGTCGCTTACATAATATTCACCAATAGGTATATTGTTATTACATAAATAGATCAAAGTAATAGATCGAAAATTTCATTTAACATACATGGGCCAACATTCCCAAAGTGAATCATATCGTAAATCAAAATAAATAGCATCAATACCTTAACCCTTAAACGCGACGCGGGGTCCCCACGACCCGCACACAATCGGCCCGATGACATGTTTATGTGTCGCCGTGACCGCGGCACGGGTATAATGGACCCATTTTGTATTTTATAAAAAAGGGTCAAGTTTAGAAAATGTGTCTCCAAGATAATGTGGGATATGATAGTGAAATTGTTTGAATTGAAACGGTAATGTTTCGATGTAAGGTCAGTTTCAATGTTTACTTCGAATTGACGAATTGACTTCAGCTCATATAAGGGCTGGCTAGACCGGGGTAGAACCACCCTTCCACAAAAGATCGGCGTGAATTAGTTTTACAGCTGGCTTTCGTAGGACGAGCGACGTTGAAAAAGCCGAACCCTCCTCCCCTCACCTCCCTCTGTCCCACTTCGCTTCGGGTTGGCAACGTGCAAGCTATGTCCTTAGTATTAGAAGCGTCTATAGGCTACAATAACTGCTTAACTTCAAGCGGACCATACGCCTGTTTGCCACTTTAGTCACATAGAAAACTGTTGTATTGTGGGCAATACTTACGTGTTATGAGATGAGAATTATGGTGTTTATGCCGTAATACTCGTAAAACCTTTTATGGTCTATTGAGTATGGCCTGTAGAATAATAATTTGTCCTTTTAATGTCCCGTAACTTGTAATTATATTTTAAGAGCGAAAACGGGATTTTCTGTCTCCTATCGACATAATTCAACTGGTTTCGACTAATTTCTATTGTTGGTACAGCCAAGCTGTAGCCAATTGACTGCAGTTCATATATAGGCTGGCTCGACCAGGGTAGTACCACCCTCTCACAGAAGATCAGCGTAAAGTAGCTATTACAGCTGCGTTTCGTACGATGAAAGTGCCTAAAGCCCAAGTTCATATCTGTCGCGACATTATGGGCGAATTTAAGAAACGAACTTTCTGATAGCTACCCGAGTGATATATTTCGACCATACTGCGTCCATTATAGATGACACATTAAAAGATATCAAGCACAATGTTTATATTAAATCGTCTCCCACGCATGTTCTTTGATACATGCTATCTTTAGTACTTCAATGCAGCATGTTTATTTGAACGTATTGCATGCAAAACTAGCCGTTTTAGTTTTCATGCGGCCGTATTTATTCTGAGAGATTACAATTTCAGCCTTCGATTAACTTGAAAGTCTAAAGGCCTGTTACAGAATAGTCAGATAACTTTTATCCAAATAAATTACGGCGTTTTGACAGATATTCTATGGAAAAACTGTCAAACAGCCATATTTAGCTAAATATTGATTTCCGTTAATTCATTTTTTACCCGACTACGGCGGAGGGTTATGATTTTGACCAGTATGTACGTATGTATGTATTTATGTATGTGCATCTGTTCCCGCCTAACTTCCAAACTACTTGTCGTAATTTGACAAATGAGGTATCGTTAGAAGCGGCTTAATGGCGCGCTGATTTTAGGTGACATTTAGGTGACAATTTTATGTGACATCACATAAAATTGCATATGGCGCCCTCTAGAGGACATAATGTCATGAACTAAAAAAAACATTTTTTAATGAAACCGTGTGGGGTATCAAATGAAAGAGCTTGATGAGCACATTTCAGAAATATATATATTGTTACCTATAACTCCAAAATAATTAAATAAAAAGTTAGTTTAAAAACTAAAACCCGACTACTGAAAAATCGCGCTTTAAAAAGTATGAAACAAGAAAATATTCTCTCTCTAGAAGATAGCCGTGGTCCGTTTATGCCTTTTAGTTCAAATTGGCATATGACCACGGACCACGGCTATCCTCTAGAGAGAGAATATTTTCTTGTTTCATACTTTTTTGATCCGGGTATACTATCCAGTCCATTATATGGTTCTTAGAGAATTGTTCAGTTACAGCCATACCTACATTTAGTTTATCCAGGTAAGTATAGAAAAAAAAACCTGCATTCAATTCAAAATCACACCGGGTCTCAAGCTAACCCCATAATACAGGGAAGGATTTAAAAATTTGAATAATTTGTGAGCATTTAAATGGGTGAAGAGTAATAATTATTAGAGCGCGGACGAATCACCGCGCGTCTGCGCCCGTGTGGTCCTAAATACGTGTGTTGTATGAACCATTGTTATCGGAAACTTGTTTCCATTGACCTACACACGTACCCGCTCGTGACAAAATTCGAGATATATCAACTCTATCTCATTCACTTCTATCAATTATGAAAGAGAGAGAGATTTATTGCTAGTAGAGCCAATTGACTCCAACTCTCTCTTCTCTTTCACAGAAGATCGGCGTAAAGTACTTATTACAGCTGCGTTTCGAACGATGCATGAAAAGTCGGAAGCCTACACGCCCCCCCCCCTTCCCCCTCCTTCCCCTTCCCTTCCCCCTTCGCTTCTGTCCCGCTCCCCTTGAGATCGGCAACGTGCGAGCGATGCCCTTGGTTGGTATTGAACGCATCTATAGGCGTAGTTCAACGTAGTCACTTTTTTATGTAAAAAAATAAGTTTAAAAACTAAAACCCGACTACTGAAAAATCGCGCTCTAAAAAATATGAAACAAGAAAATATTCTCATCTAGAGGATAGCCGTGGTCCGTGTTCATATGCCATTTGGCCCTAAAGGACCTACACGGACCATGGCTATCCTCTAGATGAGAATATTTTCTTGTTTCATACTTTTTAGAGCGCGATTTTTCAGTAGTCGGGTTTTAGTTTTTAAACTTATTTTTTATTTAATTATTTTGGAGTTATAGGTAACAATATATATATTTTTGAAATGTGTTCATCAAGCTCTTTCATTTGATACCCCACCGGTTTTATTAAAAAATGTTTTTTTTTTAGTTCATGACATTATGTCCTCTAGAGGGCGCCATATGCAATTTTATGTGACGTCACATAGCCTATAACCAGCGCGCCATTAAGCCGCTTCTAACGATACCTCATTTGTCAAATTACGACAAGTTGTTTGGAAGTTAGGTGGGAACAGATGCACATACATACATACATACATACATACATACATACATACATACATACATACATACATACCGGTCAAAATCATAACCCTCCGCCGTAGTCGGGTAAAAAAGTGGTCGACCACACTGTTATGGATTGAATGTAAAAAATCGTGAGTCAATGGAAACCGTTAACTCTCTGCCCATATCGTAACTATTATGTTTGACACTTAATACTTCCTCTGACATTTATAATCCCGAAGCAGTAACTCGTCCCGTTTGTTTGAGTTATTCCCTGGGTCCTTTAGACCCCACCCCGCCTTTGATATTCTAACGATTGTTTAATAGCATTTTAGGGTTGATGTATGACATCGTAATTAACTTGTACAATGGTTTTTTGATGGTTTTAATGGGTGTTTTAATTTATTTATTATAGGGTTCGTTTTTCATTGATCATTTTTTTTTAATCGGTATGTCACGTGTCATATTGTTTCCTTTTGTTTGAAATAAAAAAGATGTTAGAAAATTTATTAAATGTTATATGTATAGGTAGGTATGAGGCTCTTCAATTTGCATTATTATGACTTCTTTTAAAGTACGTACCCATATACTATAGCATAGAGTATACATAATCTACTGTTTTTCAAGTAGGAAATACATACAAGTTTCAAATAATAATAATAATAATATCCTGGGACATTTTTGTACACACGGTTACCTGATCCCAAATTAAGCAGAGCTTGTACTATGGAAACCAGATAACTGATATTACTACATATACTACTTTTTTATTTGTAAATACATACTTAATATACATATACACCCAGACTCCGGACATACAGACATGTTAATGCACACAAATGCATGTCCCGGGTAGGAATCGAACCTACGACCTGCAGCGTGAAAGGCGCCTCCGCGCCAACCACGCTAACGGGCCGTCAATGCATGTAGAAAGCAAATACCTACCTAAATTTATTTTAATAAAGGTCAAGGGGCCAGATATATGGAAGAAACCCACCGCCGACAGAATCAAAATAGGGCAGTATGTACCACAGAGTAAAGACTAAAGAAAGAGGTGCCCTTATTAGATAAATGTATGAAAAAAAAGTGCTCATTGTTTTTTCATTTTCATCGTTCTATCTACCGGTAAATAGTTGAACTACTCGCTTCGATTTATGTCGATGTTAGTACTAGGCCGACCACTCGGCCGAGTTGCTTAGGGCCAGTCCCCTTAGTAATTGGTCCATGGTATGTACAGATATATGGCTTTAGTGCATGATAAAATGGGTCTCATACTTGTGGGTTGCTGGAATATTTTTGTTGTACCTTCAGAGCTCAAATGCGTGCACCACTAGACAAACCACTTTCTTTAATCAATATTTTTTCCCTCAAATAAAATAGAATAACTATCTAAATACATACCCAATAAGATAAAATAACTAAATATAATGTAAAACTAAACTAAACTATACTATACTAAACGAAACTAAACTGTTAAACTATACTATTAAAAAAAAAACATTATCAGTTATGTCCTCACCGGGTCGGATTTTGCCCTATAACCTTGAAATTTTTTAATTTCTATTTTTTAACCGACTTCAAAAAAGGAGGAGGTTCTATGTTCGGCTGTATGTATGTTTTTTTTTTTTTTTTTTTTATGTATGTTCACCGATTTCTCCGGCATTTATGAACCGATTTGAAAAAATCTTTTGCTGTTCAGTAGATCGTAGCTCCAAATTGGTCCCATAAAAAAATAATTCCTAGAATCAACCCCTAAGGGGGTAATATTTGGGGGTGAAGGGAGTGTGAAAAAAATTTTTTTGTCCGATTGACTTGAAACTTAATATGTATATTTTGCATAAGAAATAATGAAACTCATGTTACAGGATTTTGAAAAAATCACCCCCCAAAGGGGTAAAACGAGTTGTTGTAGTTTGTATCGAGTTACCGTTTATCTCTAACGTTTATGAACCAATTTTTCTTTTTAAACTGTTATTTGGTAGGTGACTAAGTCATTGTGGTCCCGTAAAAGAATCATTTCGGAAATCTACCCCCAAAGGGGGAAACTAGGGGTAGAAGTACGGTAGAAAAATATATTTGTGTCCGATTGACTTGAAACTTAGTATGTATACTCCATATAATAAATTAAGAAACTTTTGTTTTGGAATCTTGGAAAAGTCAACCCCCAAAGGGGTAATTTGGGGTGATAAAGTTTGTATGGCGCCACTAAAAATCATGCAATAAAATTATTTTTATAAAAAAATAAAAACCGACTTCAAAAAAACTTGGAGCACCAAAAAGCCTGAAATAATATTTCTATTACCACCACTGCCTACCCCTTCGGGAAAATCAGGCGTGATGATGTGTTATCGAGTATTTGGAGTCGGTGCCAATCTTGGTATGCCGAGTCTACATACTATAAAAGTAAGAAGATAGATTGGTCGGTTTTTATTTTTTTTTAATTATTTCAAATATATTCAATTTATATGTATACTAGCTGTCCCGGCGAACTTCGTACCGCCTCAGAATTAATGTTGTCCGAAAAAGAACTAACCCCCCCCCCCCGTTTCCCCGTTCGTCGTCTGTTCTTCTCCTTTCCCGCAAATCAAGGGTTCCGTACCACCGTAGAATAAAAACGTCAAAATTATCAAGTTTGATTTCAATTTTTATTTTATTTTTAGTAAGTATTTGTTGTTGTAGCGGCAACAAAAATACACTTTCTGTGAACATTTTAACTTTCTACCTATTACGGTTCGCCACACAGCCCGATGACAGACGGACGGACAGTGTAGGCTTAGTAATAGAGTCCCCCCTCCCCCTTAATTTTATATTTATTTTTTATTGTTAGTATTTGTTGTTGTAGCGCCAACAGAAATATACGTTCGGTGAAAATTTCAACTATAGCTATTACGGTTCGTGAGATACAGCCCGCTAACAGACATGGATGACGGATGGACAGCGTAGGCTTAGTAATAGAGTCCATCATGAAGGGCAACCTTCCACTGACCCATGGACATGTGTATCCTGCCCGTTCTTACCTACGGCGCCCAGACATGGTCAGTAATCGAGGCTCAGAAGTCCAAACTGTAGGTTTACCTTAGAGCATTGGAGCGCAGCATTTTGGGTGTAAAACACACTGATAGGGTGCGGAACACCTTGCTGCGTTCCATAACCCTTATCGCGGATGTAGAAGTGAAAACAGCTACACTTAAGTGGACCTGGGCGAGTCACCTGAGCCGAATGTGCTCAGAAAGGTAGGCCAAAGCGATCACCGAGTGCGGTCCCAGAGCACGACCGTCATCGCCGACGTAAACCCAAAAACGGTGGCACGATGACCTCGACGCTCATCTAGACGGGTGGTATGAAAGAGCCCTTAACCGCGATGGATGGAAGAAGATGGGAGAGACCTTTGCCCAGCAGTGGGATACAGTAGGTTATTAAGAAAAAAATGGTCCAGTCGTTCTCGAGTTTTGCGCTTAGCAACAAATTTAGCGATTCATCCCTTTATTATTCGACACTGAACTGTTAAGCCGGAAACCCACCTCGGTGCACGGAGAGGCCACGCACACGGCCACGGCTACGTTCTGCAAGAAAATGTATGGATGACGTCATTCTCCGTGCGCCGCGGTGGACACGGTGACATACATTTTCGTGCAAAGCGAAGCTTGACCCACGTGCGTAGCGTGTGCGTGGCCTCTCCGTGTGCCGCGGTGGGTTTTCGGCTTTATGTGCACAACGCGGATCTATTACTTGTGATGAATTGCCCATGAAATAAATTTGCAAGAATTTATAGTCGCCATCCGCCATCTGACACCGGCGTTCATTACGCCATCTATTGAAAGTAATTTGAATCATACGTAAAATATGGGTTTTTAGCGCTTTCCGGGCAATATTTCCATTTTTTTTTATGTATGAACCTTCCTTGAACTTCACGGAATAATCTAAAAAAAAATCATCTAAATTGGTTCAGCCGTTCTCGCGTCAAGTAATGACATGAAATAGGGATTCATTTTTATATATATAGATTATTATAATAATTTCACTTCAAACTATATTATTTAAAGTCGTCTGCGCATGGCCTTCTTAGGTCTTAAGTGTGTCCTGTGCGGGCGGCGCGTTCGGCCCGTACGCCTAGTTGCAGCAGTTGTTTCTTGTGTAGCAGCTGTAATACACAATATCAATAAAATTATACACCATTACCTGAACCCCCTGAAGGGGTAAGCAGAGCCACCCACACTACACCGATGGTAATTTGGTCCCATTGTAGATATTGGTAAAAAAAAAACTGACTTGACGGGCCCGTTGGCGTGGTTGGTAAGACTCCGCCTATCACGCTGCAGGTCATAGGTTCGATTCCTACCCGGGACATGCATTTGTGTGCATGAACATGTCTGTATGTACCGAGTCTGGGTGTAATTATGTATACAAACAAAAATTAGTATATGTAGTAATATCAGTTATCTGGTTTCCATAGTACAAGCTCTGCCTAGTTTGGGTAGCCGTGTGTAAAAGAATGTCCCAAGATATATTTTTTATTATTTATTATTTACTTACTAGACGATTCCGTGGTTATAATAATCTCCGTCCCATAGTAGATTATTTTGAGGGTCGCCTCTTTAAAGTACTCAAATTTGAAGGACAAGTTGCTTATATTAACTAAGTCGTGGTTAATCCAGTTGTCCTTCAATACTTTATATTGACTAAAAGAAAATGAAATAATATTAAATTTAAAATATTACATAATCGATTTATCTCGCGTTTTGTCTCCTCACGGCCGACTGTGCTACCTGCACTGGTAGCACAATCGGACAGTAAGACAGTACGACTCAGTGTGACATAATGCGTGACAAATGTCTTGTCTTGGTGCTTATGCCTTGTCTTAGCCCTGCAGAATCAGCAGCAAATTATCATGTAAATTGTACCAATTGTAAATTGTATATGTAAATTGTATCAATTGTAAATTGTATATGTAAATTGTACCAATTGTAAATGCTATATGTAAATTGTACCAATTGTAAATGCTATATGTAAATTGTACCAATTGTAAATTGGACCAATGGTAAATTGTACGTATTGTAAATTGTATATATAAATTGTACCTATTCTTAGCTCCATATTGTGGGAAGGGCACGTTTTTGAAAAAAGGTGGTGTGTCACCCTGCGCGTTTCCTTGAGTGTCCCACACTTCGATGTCACTCTTTTTCAAGCAGTCCACGTTGACAGAGATGCAAGTTATGTTGGCATATGTCTTGTCGAAATGGGAGAACTGGGGAAGAGTGACGTCACCATTAGTAAAACACACAGACCAGGGCGCCAAGTCGCTTAGCCATTGAACTGCCATTGTAGCGTTTTGCTATTCCGACTGACCCTTTGATTGGTCGGTTGATTCAGACCGATCTATCAGAGGTTCTGTTACAATAGCAAGATGCTACAGTGGTAGATCAATGGCTAAGCGACTCGGAGCCCAGCATAGATACATGATAGTATCGCGCGCGCGTTTTAACTAGATACCGTCCTACTTAGAAGTTTTTTTATTTTTTTCAAAAATGCGGCAACTTATTACCGTCGCGGCACGACAGTTTCATATGCCGTGTGTCCACTGGCAAGAAAACTTGCACAAGTTTACTTGCGCAAGCGACTTCACGCAAGTGTAAACACTAACGCAAGTGGACTTCTGCGACTTGCCGAACTTGCTGCAAGTCCCACATGTACACGGTTAAATTGCAGTCAGTGGAAACACGTCGGCAAGTGACTTCTGCAAGAAATTACGGAAGTTACTTGCCAGTGGACACACGGCATTTTTTTTTTTGTTGCTGTCAGCTGTACAGAAGTACGCCAACTTCAGCGCAGTATCTGTTGCCGCATTGTGTGTAGGCTCTATACAGGGTGAAATCGAAATCGTGGGCAATATTTTAAAATATGACTCTACACATAATTCAGAATATAATGGGAAAACAAACAAAAAAATATTGCTCGGGTAAGCAAATAAGCAAACCATTTAACTGTTATACCTTACCTGGGTAATATTTTTTTATCAATTGATTTGTTGATTAATATTCCCTAAATATTCCGAATCATGTGTAGAATCACCGTTTAAAATATTGCCCACGATTTCGATTTCACCCAGTATAGTCGGTTGCTTGATATGAACAAGAATGTTACCTTATAAACACCGAAACCATGGTCGCCGTTGCCCGTACCCTGCAGTTTGATCTCGTCTCTATATATAAGGACTCCTCCACACGTGCCGAATACAGACTCTGTGTCGTTCTGTGACACTGAAATCATAAGTATTTATTTAGCTTATTAAGAGTATTAGGGGATTTTATAAATACTATAAACCACCATAATCAAAGTACCAAACAGCTTCAAATCAGAATTGGTATGGTCCTTTACATGGCTGAATCCTAATATGTTTTTAGATGTGTCCATATGGCGCGCATGCCTCACCCGAGCACTCATATTATGACATTACGTCTATGCGTTCCGACGTCAAAAGTGAGTGCTCGCGCGAGGCATGCGCTTGATGAAGACGCCGCCTTTAAGTTTTGATTAATTGCCCCGCTGACCTTACCAGCTATTCTGTAACGACAAACTCATATTCGACGCGTGAATTTTCTGGTGAAATATCAAATTTTGTATTGTTAATTGAAATATTTTCACAAAAAAATTCAAGCGTCCAGAATAGCTAACCAGTACCACTGTGCTTGTGTGGACACTATTTTCGACCCAGTCCAGTGCTGACGTCACGCGCACCAGTCCAGCGGACTAACCGCCTGTGTATATACAGGCAGCGCGGTTTACACGATGACAGTGACTGGACAGTCCAGTAACCCAGTCTAGCGCGCGGTGCGTGTGGCTACTAATTTCAAACTTACCTATTTCATGCCTTTGAATGCCTTTTTTTCGGCTCTCTCACTCATCGTACGAATCGCAGCTGTAATAGCTGCTTTACGCCGATCTTCTCTACCACCAGTTAGCTTGGTCGAGTAGTAATGCTTACCAGGTCTTAAAACAATAGATGTATCATTCAATTTCTCCATAAAGTATTGTTCCTTATCTCCGATTTCATCAATAGCCCAGTCGTTCTCATAGGCTTGATGTTCAGTGCGTCTGGTCTTCGTTTCCCTGGTGATGTTACCCGTCTTCTCAATCCAGGGTACGTAGGATGAGAAGTCTAGGAAGCGAGATGGGAGGCTGCAACCAGGTCCTAATGTGCTCATTCCCAGCTGAAACAAGTGTTTGGTGTTAATAAATACATCATCATCTACCTACCTATCCCTCGGGATTAGGTAATAGTCAGTTCCTGTATACACGGCGACAAGGTTCACCACCTGTCACGTTGGGTTCTGACTATCTGGTGAAACGTGGGCTTTGAGTGGGTTAATATCTCCATAATGTGGTGGTGTATGGCCACTCAAGCCTCTGACTTCCCCCGAATGGGGATAAAAGTCGTGACGTTACATTTTTTGTTACATCATCACCATGTCAGCCAAAAGACGTTCACTGTTGGACATAGGCCTCCCCCAAGGTTTTCCACAACAACCGGTCCTATGCTACTTGCATCCAGCGGTTTCCCGCGACCTTCACTAGGTCGTCGGTCCACCTTGTGGGGGGCCTTCCAACGGTCTTCCGGCACGTGGTCGCCTCTCAAATATGAATTCGTGACTTTTTGACGAAGCTTGCGAGACGAAAATATGATCAAAATTTGAAGATGATGTCCACTATAGGACTGTGACATGAGAAATTCATTCGGTGTAGCCTATGTCTAGAGCAGTGCACGTCTTCCGACTCATGAATGGATGATGTTCTACCGATATCCTGATTATTTGAAGGGTCCATATTTCGTCGATGGTATTTCAAATATAATATGTATTTTAGATACCATTGTAGATTTAAGGGTTCATGCTTTTGCGGCAAAGCTAAGATTTTCCGACCAAGCGGTATTGTGCCTAGTGGGGTCGGCAGCTACGCCCCGATGATTTTTGTCGGGGTCTCGTATATATACTGATCTGCCTCGTAAATCTTGATATCGCGATTCAGGATCACTCAACGCCATCTGTTGGTAGCGAGATGTGAACTTGTGTTGCTACACTGCTATCTATGATATCATACCAAAATCCAGTTTCCAGTGTAGTTGGTGACGAGCGCCATGCTTGCATCGAAGACACACTGCTCGTCTTTGTACGTGGTCGTGAAGCAATGGTACTGCATCGGTCTCAGCCATTTCATGTCCAACTGAAACGCATAGCATGCATTAATATGCTGAACATCTAATCGTGAGTATTAACTCACGTAGACTGCATCATCATTATCAGCCTATTGCTGTCCACTGCTGGACATAGGACTCCCCCAATGCAGACCGCTGAGCTCGGTCTTCAGCTCTTTGCATCCAGTTTTTGCCAGCGACCGTCCGCAGGTCGTCACTCCACCTGGCTGCAGGGCGTTCTACACTACGCTTGCCTTCTCGTGGTCTACACCACAACGCAAATACCAAGAAGAGATGTTCTCATTAGATTTCCCTATGAAACAACGCTTGACAATTTGCGCGGGTGAAGAGGTGTTAGATACCGCCTACTTCTCTTGTTTCTATCTACCGGTCAATAGCAAAACTAGTCGCTTCGTTCTATGTCGATGTTACTACGTAGTTTAACTTTTTCATACTAGATGTCACTAAACGTAGGATGGTAAAGAGACGTACAAAGTCGCGCAATTAGTGTCGAGTAGAATTATATTTGGGATGCGAACGTTGGCAAGACGTGTGCCCAGGACGAACGCCGACAGCACACTAACTTAAGCCACGCCTACTGTGATGACGTCAGGGGCCTAGTTGAGTCATAGGGCCCGGTTGCTTTGACCCAGTCCTCTTAGTATTTGGTCCATGGTCTACACTCAAGAACTCGTCCACTCTAGACGTAGATTGTAATGAGTTGGAATAGGATTAGGATATAGCTTGAATATTTACCTGTTCCTCTTCGTAAAAATTAATGCAATCACTTAATCTGATCTTTTTCATTTTATACACGACTTGTTCAAGCATACCACGACCTGCAAACATATTGCACACTACAATACTAGGACAACTATAAAATGTACTAAGGAACTTTTTGTGATGTGTGTGGAGATACATAAAGCACAACAAGTTTGAGATGATAATTTATTTTTTATTATCAAGTTAAGTCGCAAACTGTTTCTGATGGTTGTACCTATAATGCCATTGTAATATTTTAAAAAGGTAAAATTGTTTGTATGTATGTTGATTCTGTGTAGGAGGTAATCTCTAAGACTACTAATCCGATTCCCAAAATTCTTTCACTGATAGAAAGTTACACTATTCCCGAGTGACATAGGCTATGTTTTGATGCACCACGCGGGTGGAACCGCGGGAAAAGCTAATTTATAATATACTTACGGTCAGTAAATCCTATAGCAAAAATGTCTTTTGCGTAAGAAAGTAGTGATGAGAGGGGCCTTTCTAATAGTTGCCCTGTGAAACGTTTAAAATTTTGTTTATGGCGGTGTCAAACAAGGAATTTTGTAATTGATGGAATCAGGCGTAACTTTGCAGAAATCCATTGTTAAACAATTATGGAGAGGGACCCACCACTCACTCTCGGAATTGTCAACCTCCAAAACTATAAACCAAATAAATTGATCGATAATAGAAGAGGCATCCTCAGGACAGTTAGGGCCACCGCAGATATGCTACTTTTAGCATCGGCGACCGGCGATTTTGCGACTGTATCGATGCTGCGCCGCGTTTCTTCGAGCGAAAACGAGCGAGACGCAGCATCAAAATCGCCGATCGCCGATGCTAAAAGTAGCATGTCTGTGGTGGCCCTTAGGCTGCTCAGTCGCAGCCCAACCGTCCTGAAGATGCCTCGTTTAGAGGTGAAACACGTGTCGAATTTATTTTAGATTCGTTTTGTCTGCGGAGAATTGCTAATTGTTAGGGTCCATGACTCATGACAGACATACTCTCGACTGACAGGGAGTTAGGTCTTGTTGGCCTCTTCTATTATCGATCAATTCATTTGGCTTATAATTTTGGAGGTTGACAATTCCGAGGGTGAGTGATGGGTCCCTCTCCATAATTGTTTAAGGAATTTTGTTTGAAAATCATCTGATAGTCAGGATTATTTATAACAACTAAGGCGGCATACAAGCCTCTAGCCCAGGGGTTCCTAAACTTTAAAGATAACGGAACACCAACCAAAATACCTTTTATGTTATGGAACCCCATATCAAATGATTACAAATCAAAACTGAAATTTATATAAGAACATTTATTTGTGTATATAATAGAAACACATTATTCTTAACTTAAAGTTTTGTGAAGAATGAAATTGTTTTGTGTACTGTTTTATGAATAATTGTTTTATAGTTCGGTATTATGTCCGACAATTGTATGCGTATATCTGGGGTAGTATCCAATCTTGACAAAATAATATTTGTAACCGTGGTATTATTTAATAGCTAATAATAAATAATTTTGGTGGAACCCTGATGACTATTCTACGGAACCCCAAGGTTCCGCGGAACCCAGTTTGGGAATCCCTGCTCTAACCCACCAGATGTTAAGCAATTACCATAGCCCAGAGATGCTTGCCATATCAAATGCATCACCCGCACGTTGCCGAAAAGTAGGGGAACAGAACAGATGACGGGGAAGGGTCGGGCTTCCGGCTCTCTCACTCGTACAAAACAAAGCTTCAATAGCGACTTCACGCCGATCTTCTGTGAGAGGGTGGTACTATCTCACCCGAGCTAGCCCGTACATTAGTCAATTGGCTGCAGCTTGGCTCTATCACCGTATTTATTGTTGAGCACGCCTTACATTGATATTTTTCTTCTTCATACTCCAACTTGACCAACGCGACAGTGTTCAGTGTATCGTGTTCAAACTCTGGATGTAGTATGTAGTCGACTACTTGGCAATACCAGGTGAGGTCTTCGGGCGTCATAAACATGGCTTTAGTTGTGTTTCTGGAAGAGAATACGCAATCATTTATAGGGTTTCTGTAACTATATTGATACAAGGTACCTATACGTATCCCAACATATTCCGAGCTATCTTAATTACAGCCGTCAATAACAATTAGAGCTCAGATTATGTGGGCAATGTTACCATTGACGCTTATGGCCGGCGCAGACTGGGGACGGCAGGGCATGGCATTTTATTTTTTATCAATTGAATTTAATACTTATCCAATTGAAATAAGGTCTATATTTCAATTGGATAAGTATTAAATTCAATACGATTGATAAAAATTAAAATGCCATGCCTTGCTGTCCCCAATCTGCGCCGGCCAAGGCGACCATACCCGTCTAATAAAATATACCAACCTGATGTACATTTTGTTAATTTTAGATATCTCCTCAGTATTTCCAACGGCTATCTTTTTGGTTAACAGTATTATACCCGATATTGCTTCTTTTGAATTTGTTTCTGAAAGTGAAGAGAATCCGTATTTTTCTAACACAGCTCCTACGCAGCTTTTGTCTGGATGTTTGTACCGGCTCATCTCCGAAACGGCTGGGCCGTTTTTGAAGGGACTTTCACTGTTGATATTATGGGGAGTAACTTAGGCTACTTTTATTTTAGGAAAAGGATTAGGATTCCGCGCAAATGAACCCGCGGGCACAGCTAGTATTTTAAATATTTAAAGTGTTGTTACAAAGAAGTTAAACTCGTTTTTAACACGTGACCAGTGAAATTTTGCGTGTTTAACTGGCTTGTATTAACACGGTAAAAGTTTTAGGCAATTTACTCACGTTCTTTGTACCACAGGAGACCTACCCAAGGCATTGTATCCACCCACAATTCGTTATGCGGCTTGTTTATATAAGAATACGTGTATATAGGCGAGGAACATTCTGAAATAGGACACTAAAATAATTCTCCGTCCATCAGGCCGGGAGGCGTCCACTGGACATAGGCCTTCCCCAATGACTTCCACACATTACGGTGCTCCATCGTCGGTCGGT
Source organism: Drymonia ruficornis (assembly GCA_947859195.1). Classification (NCBI taxonomy): domain Eukaryota; kingdom Metazoa; phylum Arthropoda; class Insecta; order Lepidoptera; family Notodontidae; genus Drymonia; species Drymonia ruficornis. Next base: position 7,364,537 of record OX401927.1, read on the forward strand.
CCATCTTGCGGCCGATCGTCTATCATTCTAGAAGTATTTGCCCCAATGGCCATCGGTTCTACAAACTATTGTCCACTGCCAAAAGCAAAGGAATAAAGAAATAGGTTGTTAAATTACCAAATGAGGTGAGAAATATGATTGCAAGTATTAACATTGAAACGATCGGCAATAACAGACGAAAATATGACTGCGTTTTGAGACGTGATCTCACTGCGAACTTCCACACTTCAGTGGATGTTCAGAAAACACCCGGTTTCAGGTTACGGTTTCAGTAAAACAATAACGGGATGTGAATAACACATCATAATTTAATATGATTTTATTTATTTACTTTTCAAAGTTTATTGACCGAAACAATCGTAATCCTCCAAGAGTCAATCGAAACAGGTGAATAAGGAAACAGTAATGTTTTTCAACCAATACGTGGCAGCTAGATGGTACAGGTACAGGTAAGGTACAGGTAGGTACAGGTACAGGTACAGGTAAGGTACGGGTAAGGTACGGGTAAGGTACAGGTACAGGTACAGGTACAGGTACAGGTACAGGTACATGTACAGGTACAGGTACATGTACAGGTACAGGTACAGGTACAGGTACAGGTAAGGTACAGGCACAGGTACAGGTACAGGTACATAGTACAGGAGTAACTATTATCTAATCTGTGGTACAGGTGCGTGACAGGTCAAATACGGGTTCAGCGGTACAGGTACGGGTACGGATAAGACCTATTATGACATCCACCGTAAGATTGACAGGGTAATGTCTCAAATGTCAAAAAAAAGTGTAATATGAGACCCAAACACCATGAAACATTATATTTAAAGTCAAACCTAGACGTGAAGCAGGGTATCGATGTACCGATACCTACAATAATTTTAAAATCTCGCGCTACATCCGATTCCAATAATCGATAGGATCGAAGACGCTCTCGTGTTGTTCGCTCACGACTTTAGGGTGTGCGCACATGTTACTTATTGTGGCGAAAACGCGTGTTTGAGCCGTAACCACCAAGACTCTCTACCCATTCCTGTCTTTCTTCTTCTGTCTCGCTCATTATTTATGCATCCGTGGAATTGGTAAAATATACACACTATATTTTTTTTCTTCCTGAGCTATTTTGGTGTAACCTCTTATTACGTCCATCATTACTGTGATTATTGTCTTGAGTGACATAGGTATTGCATCCAGATCACTTAAGAACGTTGGTCCATAATTGTGGGTCTTCTAATTCTTGTTTCCGGTGTTAACCAACAAATGTTCACTCATGTGATGCGGCCATAGTCACATGTAGGTATAATAGGGGTTTGATCGCTGTCGCGTCGTGATCGTCTTACCAGTGCGGCCCCGGCGTACTCCATTTTAGACCACTTTACGTCATTCGCATAATATGTTGATAGAAATCGCGAAACCGCGCGTCTAAACGTAGCTAGTATGAACTGTCCTTATCTCGATGGCGTCTAGATCGCTAACTAAATTGCACATTGTTCACTTGCGATGCTCACGACCATTTAGAAATGGACTCGGACAGTATGGGATGGACTGAAATTGTATGTGCATTGCTTTAGCTTATAATAATGGTACCTAGTCGATAATCTAAAATATGCATTTGAAAATCATACTAACCCAAGTAACGTTGGAAGGCATTGGTGATAGAGCCAAGCTGTAGCCAATTGACTGCAGTTCATATAAGGGCTGGCTCGACCGGGGTAGAACCATCCTCTCACGGAAGATATAGATGTAAAGTGGTGGTCGGCATGTTGTCGGCCAGAGGACTGTTAACAGATGGCTGACAACATGTCAACCGCCAAGAATTTGCAATTTATCCTATCTTACCCTACTAATATTAAAAATGCGAAAGTAAGTGTATGTGTGTGTGCATGTTTATTACCACGTATATCCTTAACTTCTAAACCGATTTTAATAAAATTTGAAACTTAGATAGTGTAGGCTCTAGAATAAGACATAAGCTAATTCAATTTCACGGCGACAAGGTTCACCACCTGTCACGTTGGGTTCTGACTATCGGGTGAAACGTGGGCTTTGAGTTGGTTATTACCTCCACAATGTGGTGGTGTATGGCCACTCAAACTTCTGACTACCCCCGAATGGGGATAAAAGTCGTGACGTTATACGTTATACTAATTCAATTTCTACGCGGGCTAAACCAGCACAGCTAGCAATGAAGAATTCACGAAGATAAAGAGACCAATGGTTTCGCAATGGACAATTGTTAAGTGACTCGAGGTCCTGTAAGCCTGAAGTGTGGTCTTCTAAAATAACACCAATACTGACCATGGCATGAACAAAATACTCTTTGCCTGCAACTTGCGTTATGAATGACCTCCACAGAATTCTCACCATATCCTCATTATCTGGTATTAAGTTGTCTTCGGTAACAGCCCTGCGCAGTTTATGTATGGGAAGATCGCTGGCCTCGGCCCTACGTAGTCTAAACGCTACATTGCTATCAAATCTTCCTTGTGATAAGATTTATTAGCAACTAGCTGTACTGCGGCTCCGCCCGCGTAGATTTTATGATACGTAGCCTATTTTTTAACCGACTTCAAAAAAGGAGGTTCCTAATTCGAACTATGTGTTTATTATTGGTAGGTAGGCATACAGACAGACGGTCCACCTGATGGTAAGTGGAAACCGCGACCCAGGACATCTGCAACTTAAGGGGAGCAGTACCAACACCAACACCAACACCAACACCAACACCAACACCAGCACCAGCACCAGCACCAGCACCAGCACCAGCACCAGCACCAGCACCAGCACCAGCACCAGCACCAGCACCAGCACCAGCACCAGCACCAGCACCAGCACCAGCACCAGCACCAGCACCAGCACCAGCACCAGCACCAGCACCAGCACCAGCACCAGCACCAGCACCAGCACCAGCACCAGCACCAGCACCAGCACCAGCACCAGCACCAGCACCAGCACCAGCACCAGCACCAGCACCAGCACCAGCACCAGCACCAGCACCAGCACCAGCACCAACACCAACACCACCACCAACACCAACACCAACACCAACACCAACACCAACACCAACACCAACACCAACACCAATACCAACATCTACACTAACACCTACACGAAACTAATTGGTATTTCAATAGTAATAGATTACGTAGGATTACGTAGGTACGCCAAGGAAATAGTTATCTAACTATTTTGAATCAAGCCCTTAGAGAAACTGACTGACTCATATCATAAAAGCTCTCGAACCATAGTCCCAACGAACTTTTTATCACGGGTGTTCCGAGTCACGGGAACAGGTAGGTAATGCGTAATAAATAATGTTTTTACTCACACATCATTCAAATTAATGGACGGATGCGAATTAAATTCGGGCTCATTACGCTGGATTCGGGCTGACAAAAAATCGCAGGCACATCCTTATCGAACGAAACTTAGGCCTTAAGTATTAAAGTTTTCTTTACCTTTCCGCTGTATTTATTTTAGGGTGATCTACTACTTATTGTAACCTGGCCAACCTGGTTTCAGAGATGTTCAAGCTCGAAGGCATCTGACATGGCTTCAGTGCTTCTCTTACCGACTGCTATCTAGATGACTACAACTCTGGAACCGCTTTTTACGTCCCTCCGAAGCACGTTTACGTGTTAGGTGACGAAAGTTGTCTATAGAGTTAGACAACTTTACTCCAGTCGTTATAGCATTACACAGAAGTTAAAAAAGGTTATTTTTAATGTCCACTTTGTAACTAAAGTACAATTAACATGTTACACTTACGATTGACGCCGAATTTATTATAATCTATTTATATACCAGCTTGTCACACCTAACTGTAATCATTTTAGTTATTTATTAAATTAAATCATTTTAGTTGTTACTTAAAGCCCTTCAGAGGTTATGACAGCAGGGTATTTCTAATTTTGTCGGATTATGTTGTCTATGAAATTGACGTAATTAATGTGCTGTCGGTGTTTGTCATTTATAGTCATTCACCTTCATTTTTAATGTTTAAAATGTCTGATACGATGTTATTATAAATAAAACATAGTATAAAAAAATAAAAAAAAATAAAAAAAATATACGGTCGAATTGAGAAACCTCCTCCTTTTTTGAAGTCGGTTTAAAAAGTAATTTTATTTTGTTTATCGAAGTATTTAGCACTGTTTTAAGAAAACTTATGTTAAAACAAATTTTAATGTAATTAAAAGTTGTTTTGACTTTGAAATAAAATGTTTTTCATCCCTGCTTCTACGAGCCTCTTATTTAGAAGTGGGTGCTTAAACGAAAAGCCGTTTGAAAAAACGTTTCGCTTTTTTAAGTAAGCGCCTAAGCGCGCTTACAAATTTAAGCGTGTTGCTTTTAAGCAATGACGGCAAGAAAGAGAAAGAAATTCAAAAAAATTACAAAAAGTAACCTTATTTGTATGACAATACAGTTCAAATCAATATTTAATTAAATTTAACCTTATTTCTTTACCCATAAAAAGCAATAATTTATAATACATTATATTAGATTAAAAACCATATTTCCATGCACATAAGACTCACTATCAATTTTTCAGCGCGTAAGTTTTTGGCTTTTTGCTTGAACTTATGTTTAGTAAGCATGTTGCTTTTGTTGTCCGTTTATTGACGGACGAATTTTTGTTTAATTTAAAAAAGCAAAAAAGCAGAAAAGCAGAAAAGCACTTTTACAACGACTTTTAAAAACAAGCACAAGCGTAACAACGTGCTTTTAATATAAAGCCGTTTATCACATCTTTACTCTTATTTCTAATGTTATAGTAAATGGAGTATAGAGAGTTAGTAATTTTTTATTTTTCAGTTGACTCTTGATAAACTATAGTGGCGGCACGCTATGATGGCCGTTTTGACATGTTTGGAAGTTGGAGAGGATGAACCTTATTATACCGAAATAAGATTCATTTTCGCATTCATAAACTTCAAAACGGCCATTCTTATTCCGTTATAATAAAGTTCATTTTCCCCACCCTCCCACACGTCAAAACGGCCATCATAGCGTGCCGCCACTATACTATAGTTCAGTAAAACAAAAGAATTATCAAATAATAAATCGTTCACGTTGTTCACATCTAATGAAATACAGTGGCTAGGACAAAGAAGATAGTACAGGCAGTGAGTGAATGAATATAAAAAGCTGAGCAGTGCAGGACGGCGGTGGCTGCATCATGCAAATGAATGAGTTGATTTACTGCCAATTGTCTTTACACTGTGGCTTTGTTAGCGTTCCGCAGACGTTACTTAAAAATGCCCTGATATTAAAGTAGGGGACTGTTTATACTGATGAAAGATAATATCACTTTCTCGGTCTAAAATAGTTTCGCAACTTTACCAGGGTCGGATTCTACCTACTCATTGGGCAAAGCTGTTCGCCTCACCGAATCTTCGAAACTTCACGAAGTTTGACATGCCACCGCACGAAAGGCAAATGCTCGCCCTGTCTCATCGCCCGATCGCTTTCATTTGCCTCGTCTAGTTTGGCCTAATCATGAGACACCGCCGCCGCCGATCTTCTGTGAGAGGGTGGTACTACCCCGGTCGATCCAGCCCGTATATGAGCTGCAGTCAATTGGCTACAGATTGGCTCTACCAGCAATAATACACTTTAACTGACTAGTTTTAACTACGGAACCTCACAATACTTTAACGTTACACCCTTACCCAGCGTCTGCTTACACCGGACTCCGGGAGGTGTAATGTTTTGCCTCCTGTTAATTACTGCGCTCCAAACATGGCGAGACCGGGGCAACTTTTAATTATTTTTTCGTTTTTTTTTCCGCTCAGTTTGTAGGCGAACTTGCTGGGTATATCTATATGTGCATAGATGTACGTATGTGGCAAACAAGCATACGGTCAGCTTGATTTTAAATAGTTGCCGTAGCCTATAGAGGCTTGCAATACCAGTCGCATTGCTCAAGCGTTGCCGACCAGAAGGGGAGTCAGCCAGAGGGAGGGGTAGGGGGAGGTTCAGCTTCCGGCTCTCTCAGTCATCGTACTTAACGCAGCTGTAGGTAATACTTTTATGGATTTTCTGTGAGAGGGTGGTACTACCCCAGTCGAGGCAGCCCATATATGAGCTGCAGTCAATTGGCTATAGCTTGGCTCTAGCCATCTAGCCAAGTGGTTTCGTCTACAAGCGTTTCTATAAATCGTTACGCTTCATGTATGGAAATGACATAAGTCACGTGATCTACTTATCGACTTGTAATGTCAATTCCAAGCGTAGCGATTTGTAGAAACGTTTGTACACGAAACCACTTGGCTAGGGGGGTAGTTCTACCACCAATAATAACATGATTTGCATTCAAAACGAAATCTTTATAATCGATGAGTTAATACACCTTTTATTCTCGAATTCTCCTCACGTATCCAGATTACAGAAATTCCTAGTAAGTAATCTTAGTTGGATCGCAATATAATTTAAAGTCCAAGCAGCAATGCTTAAACGTCAGGACGAGCAAAAACAACCCCAAGTATCCAATATCTACTATCAGTCCATCTTGTACTCTGTGAAGAAACGTTTATTCCACTTGGATCTTCTATGGCGTTAATATATTTTGACATCGCCCGCCTATATTATGATGGTCCAAAAAAATTAATATACTTAGTACTTGCCTACCTATTTATGTAGAGACGTGAGAAATTCTATGTATTTTAAGACATCATATGTAATTAGATTTTTTTTTTTAATATAATAAGTCTAATAGGTATACTATTTTTTATGCCTGCTGTTTGAATGCCGCCCTACAGGTCACACTAAAAACTGTATTTTTGAGAAGCGTCCACAAATCCCAATCATCTGCACCCGAGCAATGCTGACTCTACGTGGTCAGACGTCAATCTGATTGCATGGCCCAAGGAATGCTATGAGTGCTCTCAAATTTGCATTTTTGTTTAAATGAAGCGTCGTATTACCAGACCCAAACGAAACAAACCTCTTTTGTGTTCGTCCGAGCGCAGTAATCTAATCTGTATTGTTTAAAAACGTCTTGCACGACCCTCGTTCGGTTTACCTTGCACTTTAGCTCGTGTAATTGTCAACCGAGAATTACTTGTTGTCTGCATATTTGTGGGAATTCAGTTAGTGGTAGAAAATATGTGACACAAGCCATGGACCGAAGAAATGATGGCAAAGGAAAGCTAATAAATAAGTCAAGATGACTTAGTGAAAGTAGACAATCCTACTAATATTATGAATGCGAAAGTAAGTGTGTGTGAATGATTATTACCACGTATCTCCACAACTATTAAACCGATTTTAATGAAATTCTAACGTAAATAGCGCAGGCTCTGGAATAAAAGATAGGCTAATATTACACATCAATTTCCACGCGGGCGAAGCCGCGGAGCACAGCTAGTAATAAATAAATATCGTCAGACACACTAACGGTATGGTTCCAAACTAAGCAACCCTTGAACTGGGGGCGATCCCAGTGACACTCAGACCAGGGCAAATTACGAAAAGGCCGGTCCCAAAATTATCCTCTGGCGGGAGTCGAACCCGCAACCACCCGATGCAGTGAGCCGAGCGACCTACGCTCGAACCACTGCGCCAAAGGGTCGTCGAGTCCTATTTTTAGTCTGTTTGTTTGTTTATTCCCTCGTAATGGATGGCATTTGTTATTAATTGCATACCGACAAGCGATTTCCTTTGAAAAAACAATAACTCCACAAGCCATTGCGTTCGTTATCGCCGTTATTACACGGCTAATTTAGTTTTATTGCGTCGCGTTAGTTATGATTTTGTGATTTGTGCAAGATGCAAGCAAGAAGTTGGTTCGTTAATTTAGTTTTTACTCTGTTTGGTAAGTCTTTTCTTTAAATGGGACTATGCCCGCCACACACTCCCACTACTGTTATGCCGTGTGTCCACTGGCAAGTAACTTCCGCAATTTCTTGCAGAAGTCACTTGCCCACGTGTTTCCACTGACTGCAATTTTACACAACCGTGTACATGTGGGACTTGCAGCAAGTTCGGCAAGTCGCAGAAGTCCACTTGCGTGAGTGTTTACACATTGGAAGTCGCTTGCGCAAGAAACTTGTGCAAGTTTTCTTGCCAGTGGACACACCGCATTACTTCTGTTAGGCAGGATTGACAACGGTGTCCAACGATGACGCCAAGGTGTGACACTCGACGAGTCCCGGACAAAACTAAGTTATCTTGGAACCCGCACGAATTAATCAAAAAAAGAATAGGAGGAATAGCGACTGTAGCCTATGGGTGAACAGGTTGGGCTAGCAATCAGAAATTCCCAGGTTCGATCCCCGGTGGGGCATGCACCAATGGATGAATTTTCATCTATGAGCATAATTTACAGTTCGCTGACGGTGAGAGAAAACATCGTCAGGAAACCTACCTATCCCTCGGGATTAGGTAATAGTCAGTTCCTGTATACACGGCGACAAGGTTCACCACCTGTCACGTTGGGTCCTAACTATCTGGTGAAACGTGGGCTTTGAGTTGGTTAATACACCACAATGTGGTGGTGTATGGCCACTCAAGCCTCTGACTACCCCCGAATGGGGATAAAAGTCGTGACGTTACATTTCAAAGAATAGGAGAACGCCTAGAAGGATAGTTTGTAAACTTTGTTTCAGTACAAACGTCGCTAGGCGCAAGGCAGGCACGATGCGACACGTCCAAAGATGCGTTAGTACATGACGGTTATATGGGCGAGTCTCCAATATTCAACTGGCTTGGAATACTTCGGGTTCATCTGCGTAAGTATTTACGTTGAGTTTATTTCGCATCTTGACAATTGACAGTCTGCATATGCTCACTCATAACCATGTACCTAAGCTGAGTCATGCTCAAATCATGCCCAGGCCCTTACCATCATCTCTTATTGCGACTGAAGTGCAGACCTGCCCCGCTAGATAAGTGGGTGACGTCTACAAGCGTTCCTTCAAATTGCTACGCTTTATGTATGGAAATGACATAAGTCACGTGATCTACATAGCGACTTGTAATGTCATTTCCATACATTTATTTCTTTATTTAATTAGTAACATGGAAAACTTACAGCTAATTAGTAACGTAACATAGGACAATAGTATATACACTGGAAAGCCAATCACAAGTCTTCACTTATAGTAACTGAGTAGAACTATGAAATGTGAGAAGTACATTGTGAAGTCTATTCTATTCTATTCGATTAGCGGTCATGCCACTTATCTAGGGGGGCTGACGTGACGTGCAAGTTGTGGAATGATCTCCCTCCTGAAGTGTTTGCACTACATGGGGTTCTTCAAAAGGCATGTTTACAGGTCTCTTAAAGGTCGGCGCCGCGTCTGCTTCCCTTAAGTTGCAGATGTCCTGGGCGGCGGCTTCCACTTGCCATCAGGTGGACCGTATGCCAGTGGGCCATCCTTGGCTATAAAAAACAACAAACTTCCACCTCTTATTTTACCCCTTTAGGGGTGGAATTTTCTAATTTACTGAAACTACTATTTTTTATTTGTAATTAGTAGTTTAATAACAAATTTTCATGTTTCTAACTTCAAAAAGGTCCAACTTCCATCCAAACTTCCACCCCTTATTTTACCCCCTTAAGGGTGGAATTTTCCAAAATCCTTCCTATGCTCTTCTTTTAAGCTATAAAAGGTAGCTACTGTTAAAATTACATGTTTCTAATACCGCCAGTTTGGGTTGTGCACGTCTTGACAGACACACAGACAGACAGACGGACAACAAAGTGATCTTATAAGGGTTCCGTTTTTTTTCCTTTTGAGGTACGGAACCCTAAAAAACTTTGGACTCTAAACTGCAACATATTCAACTATTCCCAGATGATGGAGACACCACAAGAATAGCCCTTACAGGGGTCGTGCTCATTAAGGAGAACTTTGCGTTAGCCAATGCAGATGATATCAGCAGAATACCGATGCAGGTGTTCCAGTATGTATATACAATTCAACTCCCTCTATTACTTCTGTATTACAGTTTTTTTGTTATGTAACTATGCCGACCGCTTCGCGCAGCGGTTTGAGCGCGGGCCGCTCGACTCACTGCATCGGATGGTTGCGGGTTCGATTCTCGCCAGAGGCAAATTTCAGAAACGGTATTTCGTAATTTGCCCTGGTCTGGGTGTCACTGGGATCACCCCCAGTGCATTGTATGGTAGCCATAGCACAAGCGTTGCTCAGTTTGGGACCATACAGTTGGTGTGTAAGTCTGGCGATATTTATTTATTTCTAAGGCAAACAAGCATACGGCCCGCCTGATGTTAAGCAGTTACCGTAGCACCGTATCGTTGATGCTTGTTATACCAAAGGTGCATGTTGCTGACTGGAAGGGACAGGGAGGGGAAGGGTGGGGAGGCCTTCCAGCTCTCTCACTCAACGTACGAGACGCAGCTGTAATAACTACTTTACGCTGATCTTCTGTGAGCATCATCATCAAGACATCATCACATCATCGACGACCGCTTTTCACAGTGGTTTGAGCTTTAGCCGGTCGGCTCACTGCATCGGGTCTTTGCGGGTTCGATTCCCGCCAGAGGCAAATTTCCTAAACGGCCTTTTCGTGACGCCTCTCGCTACCAACAGATGGCGTTGAGTGCGTACTCCAATACAAAAATGCGATCCTAAATCGCGATATTAAAATTCACGAGGTACATCAGTATATATACGAGACCCCGATAACAAGGGATTACCATGGGGTCACCGCGGCCAGCCGACCGGAAGATCTTCCCTTTACCGCCAAAGCATCACCATCATTCTATTTATTTCAATCATCGTATTACAGACAGGAAAGCAAAATAATGTTCATACCACAAAACTCGACCCCATGGTATTGCCAGCCGCTGACCTACGTCACTCACCCTGAATACGAGTACTCTACCTATAACACCATAGCTGTGATAGAGTTGGCACTGGACGATGTGGAAACCTGTGAGTATGGATGTCAAGTCTATTTGGTTCACGAATCTACCACAGTTTAGATAATTAAAAAATATTAAGTTTTTTGTATGGGGACCCCCTTTATTTTTAAGTTTTATTTTATTTTTAGTATGTTGTTGTAGCGGCAACAGAAATACACATTCTGTGAAAATTTCAAGTCTTATTACGGTTCGTGAGATACAGCCCGCTGACAGACAGACAGATGGACGGACAGCGTATGCTTTAGACATCGCACACTAGGGCAAAAGTTTCCGAAACACGTATTCTTAAGGTGTTAAAGATTTCCAATCCAATACTTTCGATTACTTTCCATAAATCACTCTTTCACTTGTTTTCTCTTTCGCGCATGTAATAAAGTAATTGCCACGAATATATTGCGCAAAACGTCAAGGTCACGGCACCCAACCCTGTCAAATTATTGGCGCGCCATCCAAAAAAACCGGCCAAGTGCGTGTCGGCCTCGCACATAACGGGTTCCGTACCACCGTAGAATAAAAACGTCAAAAATATCAAGTTTCGTGGACCCCTTAAGTTTTTAATTTTATTTTATTTTTAGTATTTGTTGTTGTAGCGGCAACAGAAATACACATTCTGTGAAAATTTCAAGTCTCTAGCTATTACGGTTCGTAAGATACAGCCCGCTGACAGACAGACAGACGGACGGACGGACGGACGGACAGACGGACAGCGTAGGCTTAGTAATAGGGTCCCGTTGGCACCCTTTGGGTACGGAACCCTAAATTCACCGTAACCGATCGGTTTCATCGCTGCCTAGCGCGGCTAGAGCGGTTAAAAACTAATATTTTCGAAATTATTCCCGCGTGCGGAGTCTAAAGAGTCTGTTGAATGGTTAGTCAATAGATAATTAATAAAATGCTTTTGCAGATCCGTTGAGACCAATTTGCTGGCCGAGAGGAATGATGAATACGTCGAATGATCTTTACGTTACTGGGTATACAGACGGTAAGTAATTATCGGAGACACTACTCTACCATGCCAACTAGGAACCTGTCAAATGTGACGTCACCCGCACAGAAAGGCGGTGGCGGCGTGCGGGAGGTGTGGCGGGCGGGAAGCCGCAGGCGGTGGCGGGTGTGCGGGCGGTATGCGGGCGGGGAAGCCGCATTCCGAGTTCCTAGTTGGCTTGGTAGCGTAGTACTGTTAAATGAGCATCTTTACAGCGAGCATTGTGCTCGTGATAAGCATTTGGCGACGACATTCGAGCAAGCAGCACACATTATATTTAGCAAAGACGTTGCAATGAGCCTTGCTATTGGAAGATCACCCTTAAACGATTAGACTTAAAGCAGTCGAGAATATAGTAAAGTAAATAAGCAAAGTAAAGTAAATGAGTAATAGCAAAAGCTCACGGTTCCTCTTCCTTTTGATACAAGCAGCCGTTTAGTCATATCCTTTTGCAGATCACAAATTCCTGGAGAAAATTGTATACAAAATGCAATATGTGGATAAGACTATGTGTGAACAGTTCTACAAGAAAGCAGGAGTAAGTAATATACGACCTACACATACTCTACTAAGTAAAGTAACGTAACGTTTTTTTTATTCAGTGATATGCAAGTATTTCACCACGAACTCACCTGATGGTAAGTGGTAATATGTTACCCCTTTAACGTCCCACTCCTGGGCACGGGACTCCCCTTAAAGCAAGGGGGATTCAGGCCATAATCCACCACACTGGCCCAGTGCTGGTTGGTGGATTTCAGAGTTGGGCAAAATTTAATTGCAATTAATTAATTACTAATTGCATGTGGTGTCACAATTAACAATTAATTTTGAGTTGTTTGTCAATCGCGTACAAATCACAATTAATTGTTAATTGTGACATCACCTGCAATTTGCAATTAATTAATCGCAATTAAATTTTGCCCAACTCTAGTGGATTTCACATGTCTTTCGTAAATTAGTTAGATTTTCTAAGCATGCAGGTTTCCTCACAATGTTTTCCTTCACATGTGATATTAAAGTTATGATTCGCACCAAAAATTCGAAAAATCAAGAGGTGCGGGGTTTGAACCCTGGACTTCGAGCTCGCAAGACGCGTGCTTAACCAATCGGCTGTCACTGCTCATTTTAAAGTAGAGTAAAGCAAAGTAAAGTAACAAAAGAACATATTATTTTCTTCATCTGTTGCTTTGTGTGTTACTGTCTGTCTTTTGTTGCTAGTTGTCAGCAGAGAACCGCATTCCTCTGTACTACCAGTGCGGTTTCACGGCAAGTGAACACGGCAACTGCGTGTGGGACAACGGCATGGCACTCATCTCTAATGTGACTGGCTGGTTCACTCTGGTATGACTTAGTAGCAGCTTATTCGCAGCTTAGTAGCAGCTATCTGACGGGCCCGTTAGCGTGGTTGGCGCGGAGGCGCCTTTCACGCTGCAGGTCGTAGGTTCGATTCCTACCCGGGACATGCATTTGTGTGAATGAACATGTCTGTATGTCCGGAGTCTGGGTGTATATGTATATTAATTATGTATTTACGAATAAAAAAGTAGTATATGTAGTAATATCAGTTATCTGGTTTCCATAGTACAAGCTCTGCTTAGTTTGGGATCAGGTAGCCGTGTGTACAAAAATGTCCCAGGATATTATTATTATTATTAGTAGAGCCAAGCTGTAGTGAATTTACTGCAGCACATAATTAGGCTGGCTTGACTGGGGTATCGTCCTTTATTTTTGTAGGCCAAACAGCCACAGGCTAATTACACGGACTACTGAATTATAACATAACCCTCGCTTCGCGGCAGTTGGGTAAAAATATACATACCTACTACATGAATCCTGAAAACATATACACTCCTTTTTTGGGTGTCCTCAATCGTGTAAACTATGCATCTTTCTCGCAAAACTTCAAACATACTATCAAAATTCTTACCCATTCATCCGCAAACAAATCTATACTTGCGTCTGAATCCAGGACCGTTAAGCGCTATGAGGGTGCGCGGTACAGGGGACTTGGCTCGAGCGGCATGACAAGAGGGGAGGGAACAACCTCATTCTTCCTGATGTGGCAGTAGCTGTCACGTGTGAAGAACCGAAGCAGCGCACTGAGCCCATCAGGCGCATAGAGAGATCGCATAGAGAGATCGCATAGAGGGATCCCTCCGTAGAGATTTTTTACTGCGGTCACTTAAGGCCAAACGCTGTCCTGACTTTGATGGTGTGTGGTGTGTCTTTCTGAACAGATCGGTCTTGGTGTCCGCGGCCCCGGGTGTGCGGCCCCCTCCCGATTCCTAGACATTTACCAGTACTTACAATGGCTGGAACTGGTGACGACACTTAATGAGGTGGACGACTATGGAGACTACAGGAGATCAGGGAACCGGACGGGCTTCGAGTATATACCAGCCCATGAGCTGATGTTGAATGGGTAGGTACCGCTAGTATAAGGGTCTTTGCAGACGAGCTGAATTGAGACTGCAATTGTTTACAACAGCACCATCTATTGGTCGTAGCAAGTACCTATAGCGAGTGACACCCCGGTACTACTATGATTATTATACGAAGTAGTACCGGGCGGTGCCAATAGATGGCGCCAACAAACCGATAGGTAATATTGTAGACCACAGATATTATAAAAATATACACACATGAAGATTACGAGTGGTTTATTACCTATCACATTTACTATCATTATTATTATTTGATTAGGTAGGCAGGCAAAAATTGTACGCCGTATAGGCAGTTCATAGAGAGCTAAATATTTTAAGTAACCATGTTCAGCTCTGTACTTACCTATGATACACAATACATTAAATTGAAAATTTACTGTTCCCGCGCTCCCGCTGATGAAAAAGACTGAAACCCTGAAATACCTAAACCGAGGACGAGGACTTTTACAGCAATGCTACTGCAAAATTACAGTTTGGATACAGTTTTGGTTGGTTATGCGGGTGGATAAAACGAACTAGACGTGAAGGGATGCTACCGAATTTTACTCAATCATAAGGATACATTTCTGTTAAATATACCTGGTATCTTAAAATAAAGGAAGATGCAATCTAGATGGAGATCGTCTAAATGGAGCATAGTTTTATTTGCTATGGAATGTGGATGATTCTGAATGAATTGTTAGCCCTGATTTAAACGAAGTCTAGAAGACAATGATGCCAATTCTTGTCATCAAATTACAAATAGACTGGACACATACGTAACTCTTTTCTATTTTGCTCATACATTAGGGCAATGAGAAGGATGGCATTATTAGATTATTCAAGTTTAGCTTGAGTACCAAAAAATCAGGGGGATGTTAAAAACCCGGATCATTTGTTTCCTTCGTTCGCGATTTTGACACTACTAGTGAAATGTGTCAAAATTCGAAATTCGAAATCCGAACGAAACGGATCATTGCTTTTGTACCGTATTTATAATAGAAGCACAGCACCGGAAAGCTTTCAATTAGACCCTAATGTTTATTTCAGATCTAATCCAAACCCGTTGAACGGAATCTATTTCCACAAATACCCCTTCGAAGCAGGAACGCTGCAGCACTTCAACGTTGAACAAACTGAGTCCAACGCGTTTATGATCACACCATGTAAGTACAGTTGTCATTTTATAAAATTGTTGCTATGTCAGGCTCTTAGACGTAGCCGTATCTTTGCTTATATTGGCGATCGATTCGGTTAAATAGAGGTCTATTATGAACTGGGATGAACTGCTTCAAATTTTGACACAAATTTTTCAACAGACATGTGTCAAAATTCGAAATTAGAACCCCGAACGAAACGTATTATTGCTATCGTACCGGGTTTGTAATAGCAGCCGATGTTTACCGACTAGTGGCATCTGGCATCTGAAGACCCAACTTAAGGATTAAGGTTGGCACTCATCTATTAACTCGGCACCCGACCAGCACCGCCTCGGCGGTCGGCATCCACTAATTGAACCGGAAATAAGTGGACCACGCGCTGACCAGTCGATAACGAGTGGACGCCGAGCGGCGAGGCGGTGCTGGTCGGGTGCCGGGTTGATAGATGAGAGCCGACCTTTATAGGTCACTTAAGGGTTATATTAGTAGTATTATTTTGTATCGACAAACTAATTTCACACGTCTGAAAATTTGACATTTCACCAGAAAATTCACGTGTGTTATATGAGTTTGACATTTTTAGTTTTGTATAATTGTCTACAGATACAGAATAGCTTACCTCGTGTTAGAACAATTTAGCCTCGACTCTTTTCCAGTATAGATATCACCATAGCAAATCGTGCCCTATAAAAGTTTTATCTTGTAATAATATTTTTTTAATATTTTTCAAATAGCTAACATATCACAAGACAAGGTTTAAGGTACGTAATTTAAAATAATTTTAATTGTTTTTTGGATCTCTTCCTATCTTTTATCGCAGTTACCGATATGTATGAGGTCGCGCAGGGTTCGTGTCAGGATTACAGTACTCCTGTGTACAACTAACACTTTAACATTGAGGCTGACCCTAACATCATGGGATATGCTTATTATAAGATGTGTATTTTTTACTTTTTCTTGTCGTATGGTTTCCTGGTACCTGGTGTCAGAGTTGTTCAAGCCGCCCGGCCTCTGGCAAGGCTTAACGACTGCTGCCTAAATTACAACAACTGGGACCGACTTTTTACGTGCCCTCCGAAGCACGAAGATGATTTAATTTAACTTTTTTTACTAAGGGGCTATTTGGATGAGCTGTATCCAGGCTACAATCTGTCTGCTTTGCAGTTTAAATACGGTTGCAGATGCGGATGCAGCAAACTGCAGTCGGTTGCAGTATAGTACAGTCTGATTGCAGTTCCAGGTGCAGCTTGTCTAAATTAACCCTAATTAACACCTTAACTAGATATCCTGATCATCATCATCATCATCTCAGCCGAAAGACGTCATCACTGCTGGACATAGGCCTCCTCCAAGGTTCGCCACAATGACCGGTGTTGCGCTGCCCGCATCCAGCGGATTCCCGCGACCTTCACCAGGTCGTCGGTCCACCTTGTCCTATCCACGCTACGCTTCGCTTCGATATCCTGATTCTCTCTAATTCTCGTTACGTATTTCTTGAAATATAAATCTTCTTTCATCTGTTTGTTTGCAAAGATTGTGTCCTAATTTCATTTTGTATTATATTCCAGATAACACTCTACGACTTCTATTTCATGTACATTACATGCGTCAAACTTATTGTAAGTATATTTAAACCTAGCTTTATAATCGTAATAACCGAAGAAGTTTCTGAAATTCTGAATTCTGATTTTGCTTTTAACCTTTAGAAGTGTAAAAGTAATAGATAAGTTCTGATACCATTTCAAGATACAGTATTTTTTTGAATTTTCGCAGTTAAATTATTTTATTCATATTGAATTTTCGCATAAAAGATATAGTGGTAAAGGGAAGATCTGATGTGTTATGCCTGGCAGGGTCGGCCGCTATGCCCCAATGGTTGTTGTATATACTGATGTACCTCGTGAATTTTGATATCGTGATTCAGGATCGTACGTTGTACTAGAGTGTTGCACTCAGCGCCATCTATTGGTAGCGATATGCGAAATTGCCACCAAAGTATAGGTAATATCCGATGAAGTCACTGATGCGTGAAAATTTTGAAATTCGAGCAGAAGTGAACCCTTTCGGAATGAATCGCAGTGGTTTTAGCAGTTGTTTGTATATGCTAGAAGCAGGTGCTATGAATGAAAATGTGTTTTCTCAAGTTACCTGTGAAATGTAAACAACTTTCTTCCAGGTGGATCGAGCTTTTACAACCCAAGCCACTTTATTTTGCAGAAACCACAGACATTGACGAAGGAACAGCCAGCACAAAATTCAGAAGAAACTCCGGAGCATTTATTTACGCACTTTCTTATGACTGAACGAACAGGCCCTACAGGACCTACAGAACCTACAGGACCGACTCAAAGACCAGAACCGGAGACACAGCTGAAACTAGAGTTCATCAAGAACAATCGAACAGGGCTTCATGAGAAACTTAACATAACTAATGCAAATGTGATTATCAATTTCCAATTTGAGGGCGAAGTGGTTTTTAAATTACAAATGTATGGGAAGCGTAAACCACCTTTTAGAAAGCAATCTGGACACAAAAGAAGACAATTTTATGATAGAATTTTCCGAAGATTTGTAGATACATCTACATCATCTACAGCCTACAGGGGCCCTACCACCACCTCTTATAGCAGTTTTCTTTCAACGTTTCAGTGGCTTTTTGTGCAATGACGTTTCTTATTGTCATGACAATAAGGTACGTCATTGCACAAAAAGTCGCTGAAACGTTAAAACGTTCCTATAATTGAATCGCGATAAGAGGTCGTGGTAAGCCCCCCGGCTACAATGAAAGTAGAGAGAATATTATAGAAAATAGAATTGTAAATGTCAATGTAAATCACGCAACTACAGTAAGTAGCCACAGTGTGGAATTCTCGAGTTCTGCATTCATTATTTTATTGTCTATACTATATAATGACTATATAATGACTACATAGTTTGAAGCAAACTTATGTGAGGATTTAGATGCAGTTTTACTTAATAGAGATCAGGGTTGTAATCTGTAAAGACAAATGCATAATATTATGCGCGTTAATTTTCCGGTGAAATGTCAAATTTCAATACAAAATTTGTCATTTTACCAGTGTATTCACTGGTGAGATTCATATCTCAAATAGTTTGATGATAAAAAATAGCAACCCAGTTAAAACATGAAACAAAGGTTTGAGAACTGAGGACTATTACAAACCCATACTGATCATTCGTGTTTGACATTAATTTGCTACGGAATGTGTCAAAATTCAAAATTAGAAGTCCGAACGAAACGGATGATTGCTTTCGTAGGTATCAGGTTTGTAATAGCAGGCATGGTTTCTCTAAAAAAATACCTATGCCACTTGTTCATAATATACAACTACATAATACTAAACTGTACTTATGAGTTAAGTAACTGTCACAATCCGCGTCGTCGCGCGCGCGCCGCCGCGCCCGACCACTCAGTTATGATGTTATGTCAACGCCATCAGAGTCAAAACTGACTGCTCTGGCACGCACTTGACGCTTGTGTTCGTCTCCACCCTTAGTTTGACATATCGAACATAAATTATTGTGAGAAAAAGTGTTAAAATATTTTAAAAGACAGTTGTTTTAGTTTTATTTTCGAAAAACACTAACAAATCGTCGCTGATGCCAAAATAATCCAATCACGCGACGTCGCTTAATAAAGGCGAGGCTCCATCTACGCGCTGCGCTGCGTTGCGCTGCGTCGTCGCAAGATTTTGTACTGGCACGTCACCCTCCCCGCTTCGTCTCTCGCCCGCTGACACCTGAGACGACGCAGCGCAGCGCAGCGCAGCGCGTAGATGGAGCCCGGCTCTAAATAAAGGCTCAATCTTAGCATCCCCTGTAATTAGCCAATACGCGTATGAACATGATATCGATACATGGGTCGTCGGTAACGAGAAAGAAGCGCCGCGGGGCAAATGAAGAGCTGAACAAGATATTGTTGATACTGCACTCGCGGTAAGGACTTGGGATTCAACCCTGATGATTTTAAATCTGGAATATAGATGAGAGAATGGGATAGCACGGCAATGAGATGAAAGCTTATTATATAAATAAATATGGCCAGACTACATGCATGGTCTCAAAATAACTAAAATAACTACTAACTGCATGGTCTCAAAATAAGCGACGCTTGTACTTTGGCTACCGTACAATGGACTGGGGGCGATCCTAGAGACATCCAGACCAGGGCAAATTACGAAAAGGCCGTTTTAGAAATTTGCATTTGGCGGGAATCGAACCCGCAACCTCCCGATGTAGTGAGTAGAGCGGCCTACGCTCGGATCACTGCGCTAAACCGTCGTATTCTATGATATTGATGTATGTAAACATATTCTACTTATTTTTTGTAATTTTCCTTTATCTAGGGGTCAAAACGTAACTTTGCGTGGCGTGGTTATATTTTGAATCCTATTTTCAGTTAAGCAATTTAGGATCGGATCGAATGCATGGTTCATAGCAGGACAACAATCGTTCAATATGCAAAACGTTATCGATGCGTGTACAACATTATTCCATATTTTTTGTTTGTGTTGCCTCGCTACAGAGCAGGTGTTAATTTTATTAATACTAGTAACTCCTCCCGACATTACATGTTAATGTTCCGATCAGAAACTTTTGAATTTTTGTTGGAGAATAATGAAATCAAAATTGAGCTGAGGTGGGATCTAGACAGAAAATACTGTTAAATTAATATAGGCGTACAATAGACCTGCGAATTAGTAGGCTGAAGTAGCAGTGGGCGGGGCACATAGCCCGAAGAACTGATGGCCGATGAGGCAGAAAGGTTCTTGAGTGGCGACCACGTACCGGAAGACGCAGCGTGGGTAGGCCCCACAAGGTGGACCGACGACCTAGTGAAGGTCGCGGGAAACCGCTGGATGCAAACAGCACAGGACCGGTCGATGTGGAAAACCTTGGGGGAGGCCTATGTCCAACAGTGGACGTCTTTTGGCTGACATGATGATGATTATACAATAGACCGGAGATTTTTTTTACTACTTATACATACGTATTATTATGACAAATAAATTGACCTTGCCTCTGAGCCAAATTAATAATCTGGGGCCCTACCATCAACTTTACAATGAAAGTTCAAACGCAAGGCAGTTGAGTTTAGATTCGTAAAATGAAAAGCTTTCTATCGTACCATGACATTCTTAAAGTTGAGCAGAGTTTAAATCATTATTAATGAATGAATGACCGATATTTGTCTCTGACCGGCATTAAAAACGCCTTGTGTGAAAGCGACAGAGTTATAGCTGTACCACGTAAGTTTGTCTCGTTCTCACAAGACTGATGGATACGTTCAAAAACTAATAAATGCTTAGACTTTCAACTTTACCGGTTTTTAAAAACAAGAAAGAAAGTACTTTTACATTCGAAATTATAAAAGAAAATATTAGCGAAAAAACTACTAGTAAATCAAAATAGACATTATTTTGTTTATTACCTATTTATTTAACAAAAATAAAACGTTACTTGTGGTGTTAACTAATATCGTGTGTGAAAATATTTGTGATTTGAACGTACCTACTTTCTTGTTATAAAAATACCTAGATGACGGTTGTCGGTAAAGATGTGATAAACGGCTTTATATTAAAAGCACGCTGTAACGCCTGTGCTTGTTTTTAAAAGTCGCTGTAAAAAGCGCGGAAGTGCTTTTCTGCTTTTTACTTTTTTACTTAATTTTCTGCTTTCTACTTTTTTTAGTGCTTTTGTGCATTGAACTTTTAGATAGCAAAAACTTATCTGCTGAAAATTTTATAGTGAGCCTTATGTGCATAGAAATATGGTTGTCAATCTAATATAATTTAGTATCAATGTATTGCTTCTTATGGGTAAAGAAATAAGGTTCAATTTAATTAAATATTGATTTGAGCTGTATTTATTTCATAACAATAAGGTTAGTTTTTGGCCGTCTTTCTGGCCGTCATTGCTTAAAAACCACACGTTTATGTTTGTAAGCGCGCTTGTGTGCTTACTTAAAAAAAACGAACTTTTCAAACGGCTTTTCGTTTAAGCACCCACTTCTAGTTGTCGGTTCGGTATGTCAAATTGTCAGTCTTGTCATTTTCGCGGCGAATTTAATTTTAATATTTGTTGCGTTGTATTCATAAATTTGTAAGTATTATTAATTTGTAAGTTCTGGAGCTTAAAAGAAATAATGATATCAAAATTACCTTTGAAACTGAAAAAGAAAGTTATGGATGGATGTTTGCTCCCTTGCATGTCATACGGATCACAAACTTGGAATTGGATATACAACAACTATGCAAAGGATAAAATACAGAAAACCCAACGTGCTATGGAAAGGAGTACCTATCCTGAATATCAGGCTAAAAGACAAGCAAAAATCAGAAAACAAACGCAAAAAACCAAAATGATAGATGCTCTCCAATATATGAAACGACTGAAGTGGAAGTTGGCAGGACACGTGGCAAGATCAACAGATGGAAGATGGATAGAATTGGTCACAAATTGGTCAGGTCCATGAGGTAAGAGAGCCAGAGAACGCCCCAGAGAACGATGGATACACGAGATTAGTAAAATAGCTGGAATACTGGACAAAGAAAGCGATGACAAGGACAACTTGGAAACTGTTGGAGGAGGCCTATACCCGTCAGGGGCCTTAAGTGAACAACTGTGTAAATGCATATTATGTTATTAACTTAATGGTAATGTTTAATGAAATAAAAGGCATTCATAAATTTGTGGAGATTACTTTTATTTATAAACTAGCTTTTGCCCGCGACTTCATCCGCGCAGGATATAAATTTTAAAAAATCCGTTTCCCTTTGCTGGAACCCAAATCCCGTATCCATATATCCCTGATTCTGTATCCCATATTCCGTATCCCGTATCCCTTATCCTGTATCCCGTATCCCGTATCCAGTATCCGGTATCCGGTAACCCGTATCCCGTATCCGTATCCCGTATCACGCATCCCATATCCCGTATCCCGTATCCCGTATCCCGTATCCGTATCCCGTATCACGCATCCCACTTCCCGTATCCGTATTCCGTATCCCGTATCCCGCATCCCACATCCCGTATCTTGTAACCCGTATTCCGTACCCCGTATCCCGTATCCGTATCCGTATCCCGTATCCGTATCCCGTATCACGCATCCCACATCGCGTATCCCGTATCCGTATCTGTAAAATAAGGTGATTTATGTATCTGTTTATGTATTAATTGAAAATAACAGTAACGAATAACTATCTAAATATAATTTAGGTTTATTATTTACGTTACCGTTTCAATGAAATTCACAACGGGCTGCAAAAAGAGCAACTTTTACGGAATCGTCAACTTTGACAGTCCAGCGTCTCAGTTTATGTTTTCTTAAGAGGTCATGGTACCGATTAAACGAATGAAATGAGCATTAGCGCACGCAACTTGACAGTGAATCGCTATCAAAGAGTTGGGCGTAAATGTCAATCGCAATTATGACCTTGTGGTACGAATAAGCAA
The DNA here is from genome assembly GCA_947859195.1 of Drymonia ruficornis. Lineage (NCBI taxonomy): Eukaryota > Metazoa > Arthropoda > Insecta > Lepidoptera > Notodontidae > Drymonia > Drymonia ruficornis. The sequence continues at coordinate 7,387,469 of OX401927.1, forward strand.
AATAATTCAATTGAGGTCCCTATTTGCATCGCGCTAACAGCTTGTGGTAAGCCCCCTGACAACCAAAATATACAGAGCTCTACAATTGTAACTCTACTTCTTCAAAATCATCCGATTCAACCCAAACAGAGGATTGCGGTAGGTCTTTTTATACTGGTAATCAACGTCATGATAGCGAGATAAGCGTATCAGATTATCTCCTACGATATTATTGTAAAATAAGGGAAAATGTAATTTAGGTCTCTATGAATAAAATTCCGTTTTGTATAGCAAGAGTTTGGGAAGATTACAGTATTAGCTACCCATCTGTGTTTATTGTATTTCAGCAATATGAAACACTGATAAACAAAATGATGAACACGTCAACGCGTCCACATGTTCCGAGCACCTTCAACCCTGCAAATCAGTTATAGCATTAAATGTATTATTTTTGCAGATATTCTGGTACCTTTTAACATCGCAATCACTAAACTTGTACTCAGCACTGTGCTGAATTTCGCTACATATGGTGGTCCCACAGAGAAAATACGAAGAAAGAGGTGTTATTAGATTTCCCTGTGAAACGACGCTTGACAATTTGCGCGGATGAAGGCACGGGTGAAGGGATGTAGATAACGCCATTTCAATTAACCGGTCAATAGCAAAACTACTCGCTTCATTCTATCTCGATGTTAGTACGTAGTTTAACTTTTTCACACTAGATGTCACTAAGTGTAGGGTGATGATAATGACGCACAAAGGGACGCCATTTAGTGTCGAATAGAATTATATTTGGGATGCGAACGTTGGCAAGACGTCTGCACAGAACGAACGCCAACAGCACACTGACTTAAGCCACGCCTACTGTGATGACGTCAGGCCTTAGTTGTTGAATCAAAGTGCATAGTTGCTTAGACCCAGTCCCCTTAGTAATTGGTCCATGATAAAAACATTGAATCATGGTGCCATCAATATGACAGTGTGGCAGTTTTATCAACTCATGAGTACATATCACGTATATTCATCTCACCAGTCGAACAACGAACCTCGGTATAACCCGACACATTCTAATACCCACCGCTTTCTTGCAAAAATAAAGTGATTCCAGACGTATTAATTTCGACAGTGTATATAATTTGAAAATGTTTTTGGATTTAAGAGAACTCGTTTTTCTTTTGTTTGTGATCTCTGTGCTGCTATTGGTGTTCATGTATCTGCAGGTGTGCGATATTGTGATTGGCCGATATGTCTTCGAAGTATTTAGTAAGTACTTTATTTATTATAGGTTAAGTAAAGTAATGGATGAATTTTCATCTATGTGCATAATTTACAGTTCGCTGACGGTGAGGGAAAACATCGTGAGGAAACCTACCTATCCCTCGGGATTAGGTAATAGTTCCTGTATACACGGCGACAAGGTTCACCACCTGTCACGTTGGGTTCTGACTATCTGGTGAAACGTGGCTTTGAGTTGGTTAATACCTCCACAATGTGGTTGCCACTCAAGCCTCTGATTGAAGCCCCCGAATGGGGATAAAAGTCGTGACGTTACATTCAAGTAGGTAAAGTAATTTAACCAATGTGTGTTACCAGTGATGACTTATGGGCATGGCACTGAAACGTGGTCGATGACTATAGGCCTCATAAGGTTCAAGGTCACTCCGATAGCTATGGAGATGGCTGTGCTCGGAGTTTCTCTACGATGTCGAATCCAAAATAAGGAGATACGTGGACAAACCAAGGCCACCGACATAGCCCTGCGAATTAGTAGGCTGAAGTGGCAGTAGGTGGGGCACTTAGTCCGAACAGAAAAGCAATTTTGAAAACATTTGTCTGTCTGTCTGCCTGTCGGTCTGTCTGGATGTTTGTTGCCCGTTGTTGGTAATCTCCGAAACAGTTGGACCAATTTTGAACAATTGGAAATTTTGGCAGATAGCTGATGTTATAAGCAGTAACCTAGGCTACTTTTATTTTAGAAAAAAAAAATGGAGTTTTGCGCAAAAAAATAAAAAAATAACCTATTAAATTCCACGCGGGCATAGTCGCGGCGGGTAATCTTTTAGGCCGTGGTTTCTTATTAAATGCCATCGGCCGCTTACAGCGTCACGCGTAAGCCGCGTCACAATACTTACTATAGTGACGTCGGCGTGTGAAGGAGACCGCAACAGTACATTTATATAGTAAGCATTGTGACGCGGCGTACGCATGACGCTGTAAGCGGCCGATGGCATTTAATAGGAGAGCACGACCTTAATCTGTTTCTAAAAAGTTACGCGTACGAAGTCGCGTGCACATCTAGTTTCCTTTAAAAACCGTTACTTATGCGACTGTTACCTCTATCTAGTAATAGGTACCTATTGGTAATTCACAATGACATCACAAAACAATATCGCTAATTAAGTTATCAAGAATAGATTACAGAGTGATACTATCCGACACAGTTCAGTGTCGCTTGCGATCCAAAATGGAGTACACTGTGCTGTTCATGCCGTTCCTTATGCTGATAGCTGTGTATACGCTGACGTGCTTGTGTTTACATTGCTGGCAGATATTCGGTGAGTGCATTTTACATCTAGGTAAACAGACCAGGACCTATTCAAACCCATGATAATTCGCTTACACGGAAATATAAAAATCTAAATAAAAGTCACTAATAGAAATGAGAAAGAAAAGAACAAAAAAAATTGCCAAAAGTTTCGCAACGTCGTCTTTTTCACGGTGAGACCTCCCGCTGATGGCGGCGCACTGTGGGCTGTAAATCGGGTTTCGAAGACATAAAAACTTAAATTATGATAGGTCATAGATTACCGAGTGATATTCGACCCAGTTCAGTGTCGCTTGCGATCCAAAATGGAGTACACTTTGCTGTTCATGCCGTTCCTGATGCTGATAGCGGTGTATACGCTGACGTGTTTGTGTTTGTGTGTGCTGGCAGATATTCGGTGAGTGCATTTTACATCTAGGTAATGAGACGGTTAGGTTGGACGAGGGAACTATTCAAGCTCATGGCAATTCGCTTACTCAGAAATATAAATTAAAACAATAAACGTCAAAATCACAAATATCTTGTATCCCCTTTATTATTTTTGAATTTTATTATTATTTTGTTTCATTCTCTCTTATGCATTAAGTAAGAGAGAGACCGACTCGGTGCGACATAATGCGTGACAAAAGTTTTGTCTTGGCTTGTGTGCTAGGCTTGCTGCCTTTCCAGACTGTCTGGGTCTCGCGCGACTGTGACTACTCAAAAATTTGAAGACTCTACGATTTGCAGGTGGGGGGTCCAAATCGCTTTAGAAGTAGGGTGTAAAAGGCATCTTCTGGGTGCGCTCGCTCCACCGTCGGCCTCATCTTTACCGCTGTGGCAAGATTGAGGTCAAGAGCAATCCCATTTTTAGGGTTCCGTACCCAAAGGGTGCCAACGAGACCCTGTTACTAACCCTACTCTGTCCGTCTGTCCGTCTGTCAGCGGGCTGTATCTCACGAACCGTAATAGGTAGAGAGTTAAAATTTTCACAGAATAAGTGTTTCTGTTACCGCTACAACAAGAAATACTAAAAATGACATACAATTTAAAATAAAGGGGGTCCCCATACAAGAAACTTGATATTTTTGACGTTTTTATTCTACGGTGGTATGGAACCCTCTATGTGCAAGTCCGACACGCACTTGGCCGGTTTTTTAATAAAAAAATAAATAGAAAAAAGGTTGTAAAATATGTAGGTTCAATCAAAATAATAGAGGCTATGCACACAGAGCAACTTTAGTTGTAGAAACTAGCAACTTAGTTGCCGAAACTATCTCCTTTTTAATGGTTTTTTGGCAGTTGCAGCCAATAATTGCCAGTTGCAGCAACAGTTGCCCCAGTTGCCGCGATTGTTTTGTATGAAAACATCTAGTTGCGAGTTGCCGCAAAAGTAGCCCGAGTGCATAGCTCCATTAGACTTCAATCAGAATACATTTTGCAAAATAAGTTTATGCAAGATTGTCGCGAAATAGGTAGGTAGGCTATCTACAGAGATAAGTATAGATAATTCAATCTTACTTTATTAATCCCACCATGTCATCCATTAACGACATATTTTTTTTATCTATGATTGTCGATAATAGTTAGGTACTAAGTTGAGGTAAGTTCCGTTCAGTATAATAATTTTATTATTTATTCAGGTACTTACTTAGTAAAAAAAAATAACGTAAATACCATTGGTGAATTATTGTTGATGCACTGCAGTGCACTCCTGCCTACCCTTCGGGGAATATTAGGCGTGATAGTGTTTAATTCAATTCAGCGCCATCTATCGCTGAAATGCAGTACTTCGAATAATCGATTGTACTGCCATCTAGTGTTGAGTAGCATAAAACTGAAATACCAAATGTTGCTAACAGATGTCGCTAGTGAAAATGTTTTACAAAACGTAATGGATTACTGATTGGAAATTATTGTATCGATAAGTAATAAATAATAACCTTTTGATCGTTTTTATAGGGCAACTGACCTTTAATTGAAGGTCTTACCACCTGCGTCCTGCGTTTACTTAGTTAGGTACCCAACCTAATGAAAGAAAACAATAGGTAGGTATAATAGGTAGCAAGGACATTACTAAAGCGAGCATTACATTATCCAATTCGCAGAGTGCTAGGTGAGTTAGTGTGCTAAAACTGAATGGTAGGCAGTTAGTGATCCAAATCTGGTAAGTACGATCTCGTACTGCAGCACTAATTTAGGAAACAGTTTAAACGGTGATTCTACACATGATTCAATAATAAATAAAAGATGTATTGATAAAAAACTATTGCTTGATTAAGCAAATAATAGTTATAGTACGTTTTTTTATACTTGTCCTATTTGGTAAGCAAAGATGGCGTCCAGCGGGGCGATTGCGTAACTTTTTTGTCAATGTTTCAATTGGTTTCGTTCATCATGTGTCAATTATATACGAAACCAATTGAAACATTGACAAAAAGTTACGCAATCGCCCCGCTGGACGCCATCTTTGCTTACCAAATAGGACAAGTATAAAAAAAACGTACTATACATGGTGCGCGCCAGCAGAAACTTTAACAAATTATGTAAACAACACGATATTGATCCATTTATTACCAGTGTGTCAACGGCTAGAAGATGCTTAAGCCGTAGCTTTTTTATTTAATAGGTTGTCATTTATTTAATTTATTTAATTTATAATTCTTGCATGCAATCTACTCAACTTTGTACTTCTCACATTTCATAGTTCTACTCAGTTACTATAAGTGAAGACTTGTGATTGGCTTTCCAGTGTATATACTATTGTCCTATGTTACGTTACTAATTAGCTGTAAGTTTTCCATGTTACTAAATAAATAAATAAATAAGCAAACCAGTTAACTGGTATACCTTACCTGGGCAATATTTTTTTATTAATTGATTTGTTGATTAATATTCCGTAAATATCCGAATCATGTGTAGAAGGATGCCCATGATTTCAAAATCATCCTGTATATTAGGTAATATTATCTAGGCGGCAAACAAGCGTGCGGCCCGCCTGATGTTAAGGCACTTGTTTCTCTCGATGATGTTGGCCGTCTGGATGCGTCGCGCGCACCCTGACCCCGCCCACTTTTTAGCAAAAATATCTGAAATAAATTAATTGTGACGTAAAAACGATTGCGTCACAATATTCGCCAATAATCTCTTAGGTTTTATTTATATCGATCTTTTAATGATAAACCGGCCAAGTGCGTGTCGGACTCGCGCATAAAGGGTTCCATACCACCGTAGAATAAAAACGTCAAAAAATCCAGTTTCTTGTATGGGGACCCCCTTTATATATATTTTTTTTGTATTTGTTATTACAGAAATACACATTCTGTGACAATTTCAAGTCTCTAGCTATTACGGTTCGTGAGATACAGCCCGTTGACAGACAGACGGACATACAGACAGACGGTCAGAAGGACAGCGTAGGATTAGTAATAGGGTCCCGTTGGCACCCTTTGGGTACGGAACCTTAAAAATGAAAAAGTCCAAGAAGAAGAAGGTGGTAGAATTTTGAGCTCTCTCACTCATCGTACGAAATAATTTAATAACTGTTTAAACTGATCGTTTATGATAATTTCGTTAATTTAAATGAAAGGCACGCAATAAAATTACTAAAAAGCCTTGTTAGGTAGATACGCGACCTCACAACACTACCTGTACCGTTACATTCCCCAAATCCTTCCTAATTGCCCTCTCTCTGTCGTCAGAGCCGTGCTTCCTATGTACGATAATGCACAATGGAACGTGACGTAAACGACGTCACTTACGTGTTTTTATAGTAAATAATTTTAACACAGTGCAGGGCCTCGCCAAGTTTGATAAAAAGGTAGCTATCATATCACAATTCATATCCGTCATCATCATCATCATGTCAGCTAAAAGACGTCCACTGTTGGACATAGGCCATTGGCCATTAGTTCTTCGGTTACGGTTCTATCACAATATAATATTTTAAGAAAACTTATGAAAATCATTATAAAGGATGTTTTCGAGAGTTTTCAGTTAATTAATATAAGGTACGTACTATAACGCGACGCGATCAATAAATGTTTCTTAATAGTACGAGATACGCTTAAAGACGACCTTCACCCATCGACTTACCGGAGCAACCCTATATTTTATCAAATAAAATGTTTCTGAACATATACCAATAGGGTTGCCGTAAAAAATATGGTCATGGATATGATTCATTAAAATTATAAAAACCATTTTATTAACAATTTTCACCGACTTGCTTGCCAAATAAAAATTATAGGTATCATAAAACCCGACTACTGAAAAATCGCGCTCTAAAAAGTATGAAACAAGAAAATATTCTCATCTAGAGGATAGCCGTGGTCCGTGTAGGTCCTTTAGGGCCAAATGGCATATGAACACGGACCACGGCTATCCTCTAGATGAGAATATTTTCTTGTTTCATACTTTTTAGAGCGCGATTTTTCAGTAGTCGGGTTTTAGTTTTTAAACTTACTTTTTATTTAATTATTTTGGAGTTATAGGTAACAATATATATATTTTTGAAATGTGCTCATCAAGCTCTTTCATTTGATACCCCACACGGTTATATTAAAAAATGTTTTTTTTTTATTTCGTGACATTATGTCCTCTAGTGGGCGCCATATGCAATTTTATTTGACGTCACATAGCCTATAACCAGCGCGCCATTAAGCCGCTTCTAACGATACCTCATTTGTCAAATTACGACAAGTAGTTTGGAAGTTAGGTGGGAACAGATGCACATACATACATACATACATACATACATACATACTTACATACATACATACATACATATATACATACATACATACATACATACATACATACCGGTCAAAATCATAACCCTCCGCCGTAGTCGGGTAAAAATGAAGGCGATTTTATTGTGAATACAGTGTATAGTGTTGCTTGCGAAAATCTAGTCAAGAATAACGGTAGCCGAGCTTTAAAATTAAAAACTGGAAATTGAAAAATTGATTGGCAGAGAAGCATTGCGTATCCGAGTACTATTTCATGCGATAGAGGAGGATACCGTACAACAGCAGCGCGTGACGAAACCGTGCATGCTTTTAGCTTTTTGTTTATTTTTATTTTTATTCACCTTGACCATATTCTTTATGGCAAACCTATTGGTATATGTTCAGACACATATTTTATTTGATAAAATCCAGGGTTGATCCGGTAAGTCGATCGGTGAAGGTTACTCTTCAGTGTATCTTAGACCATAATGTTTCGCTAAAATAAAAGTAGCCTAAGTTACTCCTTATAACGTCAGCTATCTGCCATTTAAAGTCCCGGTCAAAATCGCGGCAACCGGTTCGGAGATAAGCCGGAACAAACAGAAAGACAGACAAAATTTTTTTTTTTTGTTAAAAATATATACCTACCTACCTACCATATAGGTACACCTATATACCTACTTTCATAAATGCATTTAGTAAACGCTATTATTTTGACATTACAAACAGACACTTCAATTTCATTTGCTACACCTTTTTTAATAAGAGCCAAATTTAGAACTTGGCCGTTTTCTGCATTTTATCTTTTAACCGTTTATCTCTGCTTGTAGGCGCGCGCACTGATTTATCTTAACGTTATCGTTCACGCTCTTTCCTTTACTCTTAGACTTTATACATAAAACAAATTCTATTAACATAGTTTAAAATGCAAAACTGAAAATACTCGGTAGGTACCTTCTGAAAATACTAAGTACCTACTACACTAGTGTTACAGTAAAATTATCTTCTACTCTCTTTTGTTATTTTTTTGTTTTAATTTGTAAATTTTATTTTTTAATTTTCGTTATTGAACATTATTTTAATATATTTTGAAGGAAAAACTTCGGTAAGTTTCTGCTTAAACTTTCCCTATACCTAATTATTAATCTAATAGGTGATATATAATATACAATAATCAATTAACAAATCCGCATGGACCAAATTTTGTATTATTTTGTAAATACATTTAAGCGAGCATAGTAGGTTGTAGAGTTTAATTTATTGATAAGAATGAAGGTTGTTAATGATTTACTATGGAACTATATAAGTATACTTGAACAATATTTATATAAACATACATATAAATATTGTTCAAGTATACTTAGTTCCATAGTAAATCATTAACAACCTTCATTCTTATCAATAAATTAAACTCTACAACCTACTATGCTCGCTTAAATTAAATTATTGATACCAAACAACAGTTAACATCGTCTTACAAATCAAGTTTTATCAATGAAACAGATAACTGCATAGTAAAATGACGCGACGCGCAAACTATCGCTGTTATTGTATACTGAACGCGCGAAACGAATACGCGTGCGCCAAACCGGTTGACAAGCGAATAAAATAAATAAATAAAAAAAGAACATTAAAAAAATAAGAAAAACTAATTTAAATTAAACTACTTTTATTGTAAAGATTTAAAAAGTGAAACCTATAAAAAGTTGAGCAACTCTGTGGTTAACCTGTCTTATTTAAAAAAAAAAAAACAAAACGTGTGACGTTTTTTGAAATGTTAAATAGATAGGAGGCGTGTATTCTTTATTTAAGTGTTAAAATTAATAAAAAAAAAATATTGGACGTGAAGTGTCAAATATTTTTTTAAAATGGAGAGTGAGAATCAGACCTCGGAAACAAATGAACAGTCGAGTAAAATGCCAAACAGACATCTATTAGGACTGGTGCCTATGTTCTTACTCATATTAATAATCGTGCTGAGAATATCCTGGACATTGTATAAAAGTTTTGGTAAGTCCCTTTCTAAATAGCAACAATTTTATCAGCCTTTCAGAAACGTCAGATGACTTTTATTCCCCAAATAAATTTGACGTTTTGACAGTTTTCCCATAGAATAAGTGTCAAAACATCAACTTTATTTTGAGATAAAATGTATATGTACAACCATTCTGAAACAGGCTCTAAATATGTATCTTTAAAAGATACCTTTAGTCGATGAATATAAACAGTTTTTGGAACTTTCACACCCATAGTGTTTCTTCATAAGACAAATGAAGTAGTCTCAGAGAATTTCGCAAGAAGTCTTGGTGAATTGAACCCATTTTGAGAATTCTCAATTTCTTATTCTACTTACCTTTGTCAAAAAACTATTAAATAAATGTGTAAAACACTATTTACAAGCGTCTGCGCATCTAGAATATTCCCAAGGCAAGTCTTGAGGTACATATTGTTAAGGCGAGGTTGAGTCGAAGGAATGTTGAGAGAATGTCTTAGGGTGTTACCAGACCCTAAGTGCGATATCGCACGAGGCAACCATCGTTGCGCCACCAGCGGGAGATTCGATAGCCGACACTGAATTGGTTACGCTACCAAGCGGACACCAGCCCACCTAGACATGTGGCATTAACGCTAATCGAATAGACTAGAATAAGTCAAAGTCAAAAGTCTAGTCTATGGTGCGATACCCTCCATACAGCTCCATACATTTTGTTGGTGGAGCGACTGGTTGCGCTACCACTTGTGTCCTCGTGCGATATAGCACTAAGACATGTTGACATACTATTGTTTTATCTGATTTTAGCTGCCTCTTTTTTCCGCAACGGCTCTTAATTCATATGCTCCGGGGCTGGCTAAATAGATGTAAGGTCCAAAGAAAATAACACCAAATGAACTCTATTTTAAGTGAATAAATTTCATTTCACTTCACCAAACGACAGACCGCCCCTCGATCCAATGATCAATAGTAGAACGAGATGGGTTGACATTGATCGACATCATACATATTAGAGCAACGTTCGATCGATCATTGATCAACGGTCGCTGGATTGGTGTGGTAAAACCCTAAGAATATGGCAGTAGCCTTAGTAACAATGGGTACCAGACCTCCAACATGAATAATTGATAAGTCCATGGTTCTTGTTTCAACCTTCAGAGATCTATAGAGTTCTGTAGCTAAGCTGGTATTTAAACAATTTATGCTTATTAAAATCACAATAAAATTAAGAGTTGTACGTACCTATTTTCGTAAAACCCGAAAGAAAATCCAAAGTATAAATAATTTCCGAGAGTGTAGTCGTTTACGCTCATTCTCATAAAAATATGGTGAAATCCCCCCCCCCTCCCCCCCCCAAATAAGAGCTTAAATACCTAAGTACCTACTAAGATACTTTACCGCTGGATGCAAGCAGCACAGGACCGGTCGTTGTGGAAAGCGTTGGGGGAGGCCTATGTCCAACAGTGGACGTCTTTTGGCTGAGCTGATGATGATGATGAATTGAATATCACACGTTTTTAAGGTTCCGTACCCAAAGGGTGCCAACGGAACCCTATTACTAAGCCTCCGCGTCCGTCCGTCCGTCTGTCAGCGGGCTGTATCTCACGAACCGTAATAGGTAGAGAGTTGAAATTATCACAGAAGGTATATTTCTGTTGCCGCTACAACAAAAAATATTTTTTTTTTACGGTGTTACGGAACTTTTTATGTGCGAGTCCGTCATGCACTTGGCTTTAAGTAAATGCCATAAGAACATGCAATAACGGATATGTGGTAATCAGTAGCGGGTACTAAAATCAAAGTGAACACGATGTGAGACTGACCGTGGCGGTATTTGAACCCGCAACCTTCGGCGTGCGTTCTCCGCGCAATCAGCCGTCAGACCGGTTCGACTATTGACTCTTCCTCGCTATTTCTATTTATATACCAACAGCTTTTCCCCGCGACTTCGTCCGCGTAGAGTTTAAATAAAAAAAAGGATCTCTGATCTCGGATCCCGAATCCCGGATCCCGTTTTTACCAGATCCCGGATCCCGTTTGCTGGATCCCGTAGCCCGGATATCCCAGATCTCGTATCCCGGATCCCGTATCCCGGATATCCTGGCTCCCAAAAATATAGCCTGTGTTACTCAGGGATAATGTAGCATTCTAATGGTGAAAGAATTTTTGTAATCGGTCCAGTAGTTTTTGAGTTTACTCATTACAAACATCCATACAAACATACATACAAATCTTTTGTCTTTATAATAATTAGTGTATTAGTGTATCAGTGTCAGTGTATCAGTGTATCAGTGTATCAGTGTATCAGTGTATCAGTGTATCAGTGTATCAGTGTATCAGTGTATCAGTGTATCAGTGTATCAGTGTATCAGTGTATCAGTGTATCAGTGTATCAGTGTATCAGTGTATCAGTGTATCAGTGTATCAGTGTATCAGTGTATCAGTGTATTAATGTATTAGTGTAGATTTGCTTTACGGTACCAGGAATTTAGTAATAATTTGGATGCTCTATTAAATTGGGAGCAATACCATTAGCAATAGCAATACCATTGTCATTCGTCAATTGGTGCGCCTACTACGCCCTCATAGTACATTTAGTCTATGCATGCCCATTTAACAAACGTTCCATTTGAACGGTACCTATGTGAAATTCTCGTCGTCAATGGCTGCGTCTACAAGTGGCGAGCGGCGCGCCCGAGCAATTACTTTTGACGGCGGTACGTACCACCACGTCCCACGTACCACCACTCATCGTACGAAACGCAACTAAAATATCTACTTCACGCCGATCGGCTGTGAGAAGGTGGTACTACTCTAGTCAGCCCGAATATGAGTAGTCAATTGTCTAACTTGGCTCTCTTCAATTCACAGAAATAGTAAGAACCTCTTTTACTTCATAATTATGAGATAACCGGCTATGTAGAGCGCGGCGAGGAATAGCCCATGTTTACAATTGCATAATAATGTTAATTCAATATTTAACTGTTCAACTAGTTGCTTATTTACTTGTACGATAAGCGATGCCGTATGCGGGCGGGAACGCGTATGATTATAAGCCACTAAAAGACACTGACGATTCGCTATTTGTGTAAGGTTGAGAGAGAGGAATCGTATTTATATGTCGGGTTTGTCCGTTGTCCCAAAGTGATCTCGAAATGGCACAATAATGGACAATAATGGTAATTAAATGTTTTATTATGATTGCGTACCTACCCACATTATAATTAATTAAATACCATATTTGTACGCCAAAAGGCAAAACATAGTGCAACATGAAATTTAATCTTTGTAACACCAATTTTTTACCTATTTTTAACAAATAAATGCTTACTTACTTACTTACGAAGACAATTTCCGAGCGCGTGACTCGACTGCACGGCGGTACAAACCGTACTGTGCTCTCCACCGATGCCGATCAAAGCAAGTGGACTCTGTCCAACGACTACAGATGGCGCTGTACGTCCCATTACAATACTTTTTAAAAGTTGCCGTCTCTGACATAATATTATAATTATGTATGTTTCACTAAATTGTGCTTGGTATGGCTATCTAACATGATAATAATAATTACCTAGCCCTTTTTACTTCTCACTTCTGGGCACGGCTTCCCCTCAATGCGAGGAGGATTCAGTGACGTTCAAAATTTGATATTTTTTCTAAGACATGCAGGTTTTTGTATAGAAAAATATTCGATTCGATATCTATTGAAACTTTTGCTTAGGTAAGCCTTACCCTACCAGTGCGGCCTTAGTTTGGAACCATACATTGCCATTGATGGCTTAGTCTGGCATTATTTAAGTCACTGAAATAGAGGGACGGTACCTTTGGTTTAATCTAGTACGTATACGTACGTACGTACGTCTTGACAATTCCTCACAGGTCCATAACAATTGCTGTCGCCACGATACGAACTATTATCTAACAAATTATGACATAATTAATTTATGCTATGGTCTGTTATATAATAATTTCAGCCAACTTTTTGTCTGCCTAATCTCGACAACCGTCAGTCAACCATCATCCGTAGGCAAAAAACCCGTCATAATGGTTGGTTCGTGATAAAAGAGCGCATTGTTGAAATTCAGGGTCAATGCTTTGAGTTAAGCCGTGTGTTAATAATAGTCAGAGCACATTATTATAATTTCTTTGAGTCAGACACATGGTAACGAAACCAAAAGTAGGCACTTTTTGATACCAACCGAGCATGAGAAGACTAACGCTAAAATATATTATTTACAATTGCTTTACAAAGCCTTTTAAGACGGTACGGGGATGTCCGTATTAACATGACTGATAAAGAGTGGACTATTCTGAAACTGTTCTAAGATTTTTCGTCCCATTTGACCTCTGTAATCTTAAGGCTATGAGGTCTCACAGCGCGCATGAACGCACAACCCACCAACCAACGCAACTTTAGGGTTGTTACTTAACTGAAAAGTATTGTTTGTGAATAAGCCGTCAACATACTTTTTTTGTACCAATAACAGAGGAGGTTGATACTCAGAGGAAAGATGTTATTAAGAAAAACAAAAACCGACTTCAAAATACCCTGGAGCACTCACTTTGGGGGTTGATTGCCAATGTTTTTTTTTTATCGGACCAAAACGAAGTAGGCACCTGCCAAATAAAAGTTTTAAAAGAACAAAATATACAAAACTCGTTGTACGTGCCCATAATATTCGAGGGTTGTTCTCGATTTCCTTGGGATCTACTCATCAGAGACAGACTTGGTGACAATGGGTACAGCTCATAACAGTGCTCTTTCGAATAAAAAAACATTGAAAATCGGTCCATAACTGACGGGGAGATCGCGTAGTAAACATAAGTACAAAAAAAAATAAGAAAACGATTAAAAAAAATAGAACGTTGTCATTCGTTTCACCCTGATCGGACGTCGTGACCTTACACACAGAGTAAAGACTAAAGAAAGAGGTGCCCTTATTAGATATATGTATGCAAAAAAACGTGGTCATTGTTTTTTCATTTTCATTGTTCTATCTACCGGTAAATAGTTGAACTACTCGCTTCGTTTTAAGTCGATGTTAGTACTAGGCCGACCACTCGGCCGAGTTGCTTAGGGCCAGTCCCCTTAGTAATTGATCCATGACCACACACATGTCGTGTTCCACAAGCTTATCTGTGCCGGTGAACAAAAAGGAAACAAAAATTTTCAAATAGAGAACTGTCATATTTTGACAGTCTTGAATAGACCCTAACGACGCTCTCAGCAGCTCAGACAAGTTTGTGGGACTGTAATAACTTGCCTGCCAGTATTTATTTTATTTTATTTTTAGTTATCATAGGTATTATGTATGCATATTAATTGGTTTAGTTTATTATAATTGTTTCTTACTATTGCCATATAACATAATTTATTCCTATTATATCCATTAAGTATTTAACTCTTCCTCATATTTTATTTTATTTATGTGAGTAATATCTTGTTATTATTTTATTTCTTCTGCTTGACATCCGTTAGGCACTCGGGTCCCAGATGAAAATCAGCGCCAAGCTTATGCCTGGCATTAGGCTGATCTGGGAACCCATTTGGTCCAGCCGTGAGACACACTCGACTTCTTCTGTTGTGTTTCTTCTTTTTTCTGTTTCTATCTTTCTTGTTTGTTTTATTTAAACTGTACTGTGTCTTTTGTGCTGTGCCAAATAAATGTTTTCTTTCTTTCTTTTCTTTTCTTTACTTGTATTCTTTGGTCGTGACAACCACCATTACCTAATAGAGAATTCCAGTTTGCTGATCAGTATTCGCGAGATGATTTTCAAGTATTTTTGTTGAGACCGGTTCTATTTGGAAGCCGTTTCATCCATTAATAATCTGGTGAAAATTAATTACTTGTGTATTTATATCCGGATGTAAGATTTCGGAGCCAAAGACAATATAAATAGTGTCTAGGTTTTGGCATATGACAGAAATCCGACGTCAAAGCATCGTGCAATGATATCAGCATCTGTAAATCATAAAAATTTATGAATCTTAAAAACAAACTTTAGATAAGGAACTAGATTTCAAAATGGATCTAAAAAAAATCAGGTGATTGATGAATGAATAAAATTTTTGTTTCATTACAAATTATCATACCCCTCTAGGGCAAGTATTTCCCAAAACGCTATTACAACAGATTTTAGTTTATAAACAAAGCACTAAACACTAATTTCCATATTTCTGCTATATGAAGAAAAAGATAATAATGGTATATTTTGGTTGACCTTGAAATGACTTTGATAAAATTCTTGATTCTTGATAGGGTCTTAGTGGAATTTGACACAAATTCCTTTCCGATTGATGGGGAATGTGCACGTATTTATAACAAAACAATACCTACTCATAGCCAGCTGCAATCACTGATCGTTAAACGATCGGAGGCTAAGCAATGCTTGGCAAGGTCAGGCATGGGTGACCATTTAGTGAGCAAGTGTAGTGATAAGTGAGCGTCTCCGTGCTTCGGAGGGCACGTAAAAGTCGTCCTGGGCCCTATTTAATAAAGCTGACAATCCGACAGGTGCGACATATGTCAAAAAGTGACAATTCGACAATTTATCTGTTTAATAAAACTTACAGGTGACAAAATTGTCATGGTCAACAAAATTATTTGCGAGTATTTCAAAAGTTGACATAATTTTCATAATTTGACTGTGGTTTTTTGACGACATATGTTTTATTAAACGCGTTTTTCACTGACAAATTGTCAAGAATTCACCTGTCGATTTATGACATATTTGTCACTTTTATTAAACAGCCTCAGCGCGACAATTCGACAATTTTGTCAGTTTTTGACATATATGTCGAGTTGTCAGCTTTATTAAATAGGGCCCTGGTTGTTGCCATCTAGGCAGCAGACGTTACGTCTTTTCAGAGGCCTTTGGGCAGCTTGAACTACTCTAGCACCAGATTACTCCAGATTTCACCACACTACTTACTCATCACGTAAAAATATGTTAATTAAAACATCGTCAAGGTCAGAATACTTCGGTTGAGCATCTCTAAACAATACCTATAAGGAAAATGACGCGAAGACCTCAAAGGGGCGACGACTGCATAACAAATCATCTAGTTAAATTTATTTTTACCACACGTCTGGTATTTTAAGACGCTCGAGTGGCAACCCTGACCTCTATACTGCAATGCCATCCTAAACATTCGGTGAGTTTTAGCTATTACATCAAGATGAATCTTAACACATGTAAATACCAATCAAGGTAATCCACTTGGAATAACAGAGGATCTGTAAGAAAACTTTCCTTTTTGAGAAACTTTGACGACTTTATATCGACTTTCTTGATCATAGTATTTATTCAGACGAACTGCATTGGGATTGCAAACCGACTGCCACATTGCAATTTGTATGCAGTTTCGGTGCAGTTTATACAGAGTGGTGATGACATAACGACAATAACTGAAACCACATACTGGGTATCACGTGAGTAGTTCGTTCATAAAAATTATCCAAATATATTCAAAGGTATAGGCCACGGGATGGCTATTTTACTTCTACCATTTTAACTATGTAACGTCACGAGTTTTATCCCCATTCGGGGGTAGTCAGAGGCTTGAGTGGCCATACACCACCACATTGTGGAGGTATTAACCAACTCAAAGCCCACGTTTCACCAGATAGTCAGAACCCAACGTGACAGGTGGTGAACCTTGTCGCCGTGTATACAGGAACTGACTGTTACCTAATCCCGAGGGATAGGTAGGTTTTCCTCACGATGTTTTCCCTCACCGTCAGCGAACTGTAAATCTGTAACCATTTACCATTTTAACTATAGTACGCCTATAAATGCACCGCCAAATACACCGACACCGAGCGATCTTCCCACACCTACAGGGGGCTTACCACGAACTCTTATTGCGATTCAATTACAGGAACGTTTTAACGATTCAGCGTCTTTTTGTGCAATGACGAACCTTATTGTCATGACAATAAGAAACGTCATTGCACAAATGGCCGCTGAAACGTTAAAACAAAACTGCTATAAGAGGTCGTGGTAAGCCCCCTGGTCAGTCGATGAGGTCAGTAGACGATAATAAAGGATATAATGTCACGTTTAGATTATTATCGCATTTATTTTTTTATGAAAATTTCAATTTTACAATTTTGATGTAAACCTAATTTGAAAATTTTAACGTATTGTTATTGACTAGTAGGGATCGTGTTTAAGTTTATTGTCGTAATGTCGTCACCACCCTGTATAATTGGTAGTTCAGATGCTTTTGGCGTGCAGTCCGCTTGCAGTCGGCGTGCAGTACGCTTACAGCCGGCGTGCAGTAACCTTGCAGTTAGCTTACAGTAACCTTGCAGTTAGCTTGCAGTAAGCTTGCAGTGAGCGTGCAAGCCGCTTGCAATCAGCGTGCAGTACACTTGCAGTCGGCTTGCAGTAAGCTTGCAGTCGGCCTGCTGTCCGCTCGCAGTCCGATTGCAGTCAGCGTGCAGTCTGGTTGCAGCTCGTTTGAATGGACCCTTACCTATGTGTCTATACCCTTGAGGCACATGAGCATTTTAAGGTGGTAGAGCCAAGCTGTAGCCAATTGACTGCAGCTCTTAAACGGGCTGGCTCGACCGGGGTAGTACCACCCTCTCACAGAAGATCGGCGTAAAACAGTTATTACAGCTGCGTTTCGTTCGATGAGTGAGAGAGCCGTAAGCCCACCTCCCCTCCCTCTCCCTCCATCCCACTCCCATTCAGGTCGGCAATGTGCGAGCAATACCTTTGGTATTGTAAGCATCTATAGGCTACGGTAACTGCTTAACATCAGGCGGGCCGTACGCTTTTTTGCCACCGCAGTCCTATAAAAAATAAAAAAACATGTTTCATTACCTTGCGATAGTAGGTACTTATTACCACCTCCTCGAATTCCGCCATCGTAGGTACTGTTAAAATATTTTACAAGACCGGTTTAACCCGTATATTTATATGGGAAGGGCAGACCGAATAGTAAATAGTGGCTTGGTTGGACGTGCTACTAAATGGATGTACTAAGAGCCTGTTTCAGAATCGTAAGATAAGTTTTATCCACTAGATAAATTTTAAGTTTTGGCAGTTTTTCCATAACATATCTGCAAAAACGTAATATTTATTTGGTGGATAAAAGTTATGTGAAGACTTTGAAACAGGTATAATAGTGTATATTTATGTAGACAATCAGAGGGCCAAGTTAGCTAAATTAATTTCCATGCCATCGGTAAACAAATCGTAAAATACAATTGTCATCGTGCCAAAAATTGGTAGTCTGCTCGCAACTGTTGTGGGTTGTTTAAAGTAGTTTTTATTGCCTTGGAAGGCAAACTCACAGACAGACAGTCCACCTTATGGTATGTGAAAACCTTTGCCCAGGCAATCGAATCTCTTAACAATTGTCAATTGGGAAAACACTGCTCTCTAATACTATCTTCGTGAATTCTACATTATAAATCGTAAATTCTTGGCGTCTGACATGTTGTCGACCATTTGTTAGCAATCCTCTAGCCGACAACATATCGGCCCAGTGGCGGATTTACCAGCAGGCTGAGTAGGCTAGAGCTTAGGGCGGCAGATTTTAGGGGCGGCAAATTTGGGGCCATTTTTTTAAAATTTCCTTGAAAAATTAAAAAGAATTACATTATATACCTAAATATTATTAAGTGCACACAAACAATTCAACATGTAATATGTTTCACGATTGTGGACGATAGTGTACAAATTATAAAGTTACATTTTCATTGACAAAAAATAAATCGAATTGTAGGTCGGTAGGGGCGGAATATTTCGAATAGCCTACTGGCGGCAAATGTGTAAATCCGTCACTGTATCGGCCGCTAAGAATTTACTATTCATAATGTAGAATGTAGAGACTAGTGGTTTCGCAATGGACAATTTTTAATAGACTCGAGGCTCTGGGCATTTGCAACTTAAGCGGAGCAGATCCACCTACTTTTTAGGGACCTTTAAACATGCCTTCGGAAAAAATTTCGCTTTTTAAATGAGGTAACCATTTTGTATCGCTTCTCGCTGGCCGTAGTTTATAATTAGGTATGAGAAATACGTCCTTTTTGTGCGCATCTTCACATCATTGTTCTCGTAATACAAGAGACAAATTAATTACTGATTGACGTCATACTTACTGAAGACAAATTGACAAGACATGTGGCATAACGAATTCCTGCTCTTTTGTATTCTCACGTCGAAGTTGTGTAGGGCAACATTGTTACATTCAATTTTGTAATACATTTTAAGGCTCCAACTGACTGACGCGAAAAAATCGCGCAAATTATCCGCAGGAGTCTCTTTGTCAAATTAAAATCAATTCTATTATTGCGTACTATGTGCTATATGTTAGGTTATTAATATTATACGGGTTTATTAAAGATACAATATACAATGATCTATATCGAACATGGCCTGACAAGTTTAGACATTATTTATAAATCACAATGTTTTGTTTCATACATTATATTGAGGGGCTAAACAAAGTTTATTAACTACTAGTTCACTGCACGAATTTTCCAAAAATGTCTCAAGATATCCAACACGCACTGAAGCGAAAAAACCGCGGTTATTTGCCAGAAAAAAATATTTATTTACAGAATATGGCACAAAGTACATTTTCATTATTTTGTTTTGAGTGCGGATTATTCGCAGCATTCGATTAGAGCATGCACATAAAATTGTATTATGTTAAACCATGAGCTGAAAGAATATTTAAAAAAAAAACAGATTTTGTGATGTTTTTCAATAGATGTGTCCATATGCCGCGCATGCCTCACCCGAGCACTCATATTATGACATTGTGTCTATACGTTTCAACGTCAAAACTGAGTGCTCGCGCGTGGCATGCGCCTGATGAAGACGCCGCCAATGAACATGCGTTCTTTTGTTTGTGATTCGATTCAAGTCTGTTGCTTTCATTATGTTTATTGTGCTTTGATGGGCACTCTTTATGCACTCAAAGTGAACACACGCACAGTTTTAAAACGAATCATAATAAATAATAAAAATAAGTAATATTAATACGTGAAGCAAATAGTTTCGTACCCTTTTTAACGAAGATAACGTATGAAATTTGGCACAGTTAAAGTTTAATATATCAGCTACCGTATATGCATCTAATTTCGCACTTTTGGAACGTTTTGTAGAGGGTTTTCTTATTTTAAATTGTCGGATTTGGATCTTTAACTCTATAGGATCTTAATCCCCAAAAGGATCTTCATCGGACACAATAATTAAATACAGGTCCAATTTTTAGTACAATGAAACAACTTGCGATTGGATGTTGTGAAATTTAATTAGCCACAGTTTTATCTTTACGTTTTGCAATAAAAACAATTCTGATAAATAAGGATTATTTTTATTTATAGATGACAAAGAATAGTCGCAATAAAAGTAGATATAGGAGATATTTATCACAGGATTCACAGATCACCAAACTATGACTAAGATCATTTAGGTCGTAACGCATTGTGTTGTGTTAGTACCTATTGGATGAATTGCTAGTTTCTGTATCATTTTATTGTTTTATTTTGCATTCGGTATTTCCTAATTTTCAGTTGTTATCCACTGAAATTCCTTGGTTTAGTTTTGGTTCGGCGGAAGTTTTGTTATCGCCATAATATCTTGCTGGATTTAGTTTTTTATTTGTCTTGGGATTTCCATATTAAAAAGTGAACACTATCGCTGTTGTTACTAAAAAAGTTACTTATACACAAGTTATGTCAAAATTTACAAGGGAAATTTGACTAGACACATGTTCAAAAACTTTTTTTTTTTTTAATAACTTCGTATGTTTTGGTACCACTTTGCAGCGATAGGTTCACTTGTGTGGTAAGTGGATATTATCCAAATCGTTGCCCGCAATGAAAATTCAAATTTCTTCCAAAAAGTTATCTATGAAATTGCTTTTTTTGAATTAAGATTGTTTTAATTGAACTTAAGATTTATGCGTTCTTAAGTTTATTTTATTGATTTTTAAGAATAATAATTTCAAAAGGACGTTCTTTTTAATCTTTCTCTTGTAAAATAACCTTACGAGGTATTAACTTCACCTCCGCAGGATAGAATGTATTCAACTGTTTGTTCATATTCAGGAACAACTTCAAGATAGTAATGAAAATTAAAATATATTTATTGAACCCCACGAAGTAAATAATCTACGTACGATAAAAATAAAATTTAGGAATAACCCCAAAGGTTTCAATCTAGGTGAGCTAGTATCTTGGTATGAATGAGCAATACCTATATTCAGCTGATATAATGCTATTCTTGAAGGCAAGAGTTTGCGAATCTCATAAGTGCCGTTGATAAGCTGTATCATGTGACTACATATACACCGATATTTTATCATTAAATTTGTTAAGCACTTGAGATCTCAATAGCCTCGGTATTTCTTTTTGATTATGCACCCGTTATCTGTTGCGAACCGTCAAATAAATCTTATATTTTAGGAAATCATTACGCATATCTTCTTCCTCGTTCCCTCAATTCTGAGGATCGCGACTATTGCGGATGCCCTTCCAAATTTGCCGGTCATATGCGCTGTGTACTGCCTTGTAAAAACTGCCGCCTACAGCGGCTTTTATAGTATCGGACCACGGACCAATTACTTATAGTAGGAGATACGCTTAAGGACGACCTTCACCGATCGACTTACCGGATCAACCCTGGATTTTATGTTTCTGAACATATACCAATAGGGTTGCCGTAAAAAATATAGTCCATGGCTATGATTTATTAAAAACCATTTTTTTTATAATTTTCCCCGTCATGCTTGCCAAATGAAAATTATATCAAAATGAAGGCAATTTTATTGCGAATACAGTGTATAATGTTGCTTGCGAAAATCTAGTCAAGGATAACGGTAGCCGGGCTTTGAAATTAAAAATTTGAAATTGTAAAATTGATCGACAGAGAAGCATTGCGCATCCGAGTACTATTTCATGCGATAGAGGAGGATGCAGTACAACAGCTGCGCGCGACGAAGCCGTGCATGCTTTTAGCTTTTAGCTTTTTTCTTTTTTTATCCTTGACCATATTCTTTATGGCAACCCTATTGGTATATGTTCAGACACATATTTTATTTGATAAAATCCAGGGTTGATCCGGTGAGTCGATCGGTGAAGGTCGCTCTTCAGTGTATCTTAGACCATTAAGCATATTCCAGACGGTTGCAATCCAGCGTTCCTGGGTGACCTTGGTGGGAACTTTGTTTCCATCCGCGGATTTGTGTTTAATTTGGATTACATCAGCTGAATGGACATGGATGGCAACAAGCAAGGTCACCCCTGTTGGAACGCTGGATTGAAACCGCCTAGAAGGCCTATTAGAGGACTGGGTCTAAGCAACTCGGCCACATGGCACAACTTGGCCATTGACATCATCACAGTAGGCGTGGCTTAAGTCAGTGTGCTGTTGGCGTTCGTCCTGTGCAGACGTCTTGCCAACGTTCGCATCCCAAATATAATTCTATTTGACACTAGATGGCGACCCTCTGTTCATCTTTTTTATCACCCTACACTTAGTGACATCTAGTGTGAAAAAGTTAAACTACTATCGACATAGAACGAAGCGAGTAGTTTTGCTATTGACCGGTAGATTGAAATGGCATAGCAGGCGTTATCTACACCCCTACACCCGTGCCTTCACCCGCGCAAATTGTCAAGCGTCGTTTCATAGGGATATCTAATAAGAACATCTCTACTGTCTATTTTCTCTGTGGATCGGACCATCTTGTTGGTGCCCTTCCTGTAGCGCGTTTGCCTTCCATCTGTCCCAGTAATATGTGCTTTTCTAGCTCGTGTCTGGGAGACCGCACAATGTGTCCGAAGAAGCCGAGCTTCCTTTCCCAGCAGATTGTGGTGAGCCCTGTGGTGATACCTAGCTCTTTGATAATGGACTCATTACTCCTCATAGCGGTCCATGGAATGCGGAGCATTATTACCAGAGATCGGAGTAGGTAGATTGATTTAAGGTAATTGACGTCAAACGTATATGTTAATATGGATAAGACTCAGACTTCTACAGATGTTGAACGATCATTTTCTACTTATAAATGGATTTTAGAGACGTCATAAGAAATAGATTGAAATTAAAAAAACATTGAATAACTTATGGTCATTTATTTTAATTGTATAGAGACACATAATCAGGATGTACAAATTGTAACCGATGAAGATTAAAAATAAACAACAATAAATGATGTAATTTGCTCACTTAAACGTTTTTCATTTTAATATATTTTTTAAGAAATGTTTTGACATCCCAGTTCCATTTCCGGTAATTCCGGAAAAATGGCATGTTCATGTTATGACCTCATGGCGCAAGTACGAAAAATCAATCTACCTACTCCGATCTCTGATTATTACGCATATCTAGGCTAAATAAAAACATGATCTTAATTAAAAGCTTACTAATGCTATGGGTTCCTCCAATAGCAGCGCCATCATATAACGGCCGCACTAGAACATTAGCTACGTAAACAGGTAGCGGTCTAGGAAACCGCGCCATTTTGTTTACATAGCCAACGTTCTAGTTACGGCCGTTATATGACGGCGCCGCTATTGGAGGAACCCAGTGCTTAAGACTCAAAACGGTGACTTCACGCTTTGTTGAATTTTATAAAACACATCATTAAACTGACGATAAAGTTGATGACCTCTTGGCGAGTGATTATTGCAGAAAAAACGTAAAAAATATGTAGTTTGAAAATAAATTGTAGATTCTCTACATAATGCGTCACGGATAATATGAAATTTATATCAAAATAATGCCTAAGACTTTTAAAACATTAACTATTTATTTGTTAGATTTAGACATTATTACAATAAAAATCGTTTTTTTTTCACAAACGTCATCGCCGTTTCAGTACCCTATATCAGCCAAATGTACACTCTTTAATAAAAAAAACTCGAAGTCCAACTTGCGACATGAGAGTATCGTACAAATTAATAGGAGTTGAATTCACTAAAACGATTTTTTTACCTCTGAGTATCTCACTCCCCTTGAGTTTGATAATGTGCGAGCGATGCCATTGGTATTGCAAGCATCTATAGGCTACAATAACCGCTAAGTATTAGGTACAAAGTCACAGAAAACAACCTAGTACTACTACTAAGTACTTTGTCCAACATTAACACATTAACCGTGTTTGTCTATCTACTGATAAGGTTGTACAAATAATGAGCTGTCATTAACTACTGCGCTGATAAGAAATTTCCATGAAATATTAGTACGTCAATAGCCCTTAATATCGGGATACTTTACAAGGTCATTTTGCATGGCAATACTTAGCTTTAGTATACTTAATGGTGGTAGAGTTAGGTTGTAGCCAATTGACTGCAACTCGTAGGTATGGGCTGTTTTTTTTTTGAAGGGTTTATTCCTACGAGCTGATACAGGAGTAGGGATTGCAATCCGGTGCCATTTTCAATCCGGCATTGCAATTCAGCTTCTACACTTGTCGGCTTTATTGCCAGCAAACAATCATGAATAGCAGACTATTATTCTCATCGAACTCCTTCACTTTCAAATGCAGTCATTTCATTTTTTAGAACTTTATCAAAATCTTTCTTTTTTTATATATAACACGTGGTTTCTTGCTGGATTTGTAATAATTGTAATTCTCGCACACATGCACACAACGCGTAACGCATTTAAATTACCTACTCATGCAACAGCGCTATTATTTTGCCAAAAATTGCTATCACCGGATCCGGTCACCGGATCCGGTATATTGGTACCGGATCCAGTAAACGTAAAATGATGCCGGATCCGCCGGATTACCGGATCCGGTTTTCCGGATTGCAATCCCTATACAGGAGCTTATGGGCTGGTTAGGTATAGGTACCGGACACATTCCTCACACATTACACGGAATGTAACCGGCATTCGGGCCATAATGCACCACACTGGCCTGGTGTGGATTGGCAAACACGTCTTTCAAAAGACCGGTTTCATTTGGGAATATAAATAATATTTCTGGAAAATATTATGAATTTAGAATTTTGAGGTCCATTAAGGACTCTACCCACTACAACGTATCATACCATGACCGTGCTATGAACGTATCAGACACGACAAGCAACACGATACGCTCTACTATGCCCATTAGAGCGTATCAATTACGTATCAAAGTCGTATGTATCGGCTTTAATGTCATGCACAGAGCGTATCGCCACCGGCAAAATATTCTCGCCGACAATACTTGCCGCTCCGTGCATGGCACGCTACGGTGCTGGTCGGTAACGGAACGGGCTAGTGGGCATGGTCTCATACTTTTTAATACAGAGAATATTTTTTTGCCTGACACGTTCATAGCACGGTCATAGTATGATACTGTGTAGTGGGCAGAGAGCTTTAAAGTTCATGTTTACAGGCCTCTGAAAGGCAGCACCGCGTCTGCTCTCCTTAAGTTGCAGATGTCCAGTAGCCCGATTCACGTTACCAAAACCGTAACGATGTCTCAGCGATATAATAGTTGATAGCCTTTTTGTATTACGAAAAGGCTATCAACGACTATATCGCTGAGACATCGTTACGGTTTTGGTTACGTGAATCGGGCCACAGTAGCCCGATTCACGTAACCAAAACCGTAACGATATCGTAGCGACCATAATAGTCGTTGATAGCCTTTTCGTCATGGCAATAAGTCGTTGAGTAACCGTTTTTCGTTGAGTAAAAGTTTGAGTTGAAGTCCTATCGAACTGCGTTCAAGGAACACGTGAATACCAACTTTTAATAGGATTTCGATCGAGCGACTTTAGAACTTCGGCGTTATTTGGATTGTTTGTTTTTACGTGAATCGGGCTACAGGGCGACGGTTTCAACTTACCGTAGGCCGTCTGTCATAGTAACTTCCCAGGCAATTACAAAAAAATACAGGCAACAAACTTTATCGTCGTTTCAAAAAATATTTTACTGAATATACTCTTTCAAACTCAATCAAAATAATATTCTTAGCTCAATTCAATATAACTATGACATAACAATTGGTGTCGGAGACATTACGTGTCTCTAAAACCGTATAGCCATCGGTAACGGCCAGTTAAACGGTAAACTTTCACTGATAATGCGTGATAATAACAGGCAATAGCAGATAACGAAACTCAGGCCATTTTGTTACGCAAACGCGGTCTGAATGTGCTATTGGTCAAAGCTATTATGAAGTCATAAACCTTTTTGGAACGAAAACAAAATTTAAAAAATAGTTTTTGCGTATATACATTTTTAATAAAAAAAACCGTCAATAAAGAAAACAAAGGAACTTTTTTCTTTTTTTTTTCGCTTTTATAATTATTATTTTTTAAATTATTTATGGATTCACAAGAGCACCACGATGAAGTGCGTGAAGCGGCGTTACGGGTGTGGTATATACTAGTAATTGTGCCAATATCGATCACGGTGATTTTACTGCTTTGCCTGTTATGGAATTGCTACAAATCCAACAAGGAAATGTGAGTATGATAAAATTTGAACTTTTTCGCGGGAAGTGGAAATGTTGTCATTTTTTATTTAATTTCCAAAACTTGTGTTTCTTACAAATAATGTGTAATGTTGGTGGAACATGAACCATTATACTTAATGTTCATAAATGTGCGTGAGTGTGGGCAATTGAAACAAAAGTGGTGAAACATAAATTTCGGGTTCCCAAAGAAGTCTTATAGGTAATTTATCAGTAATGTACCTATCCACCACTTTATTGATAGGTTTAGGGGGTATAAAAGACCTCGCCAAAGGCCTTCCTGCGCTTGACACATTCAATAACTTGAAATGAAAATATGTATATATTCACTTGACACTGGCTATAAGCGAAAAGCGAAGCCAAACCAAAAAAAAAAACATTATTTTCAATGACAGTTAATAATTATCGCGGTTATTATAATTAGCTTTTTTGTTAAGAATTCCTTTCAAATAGCCACGTGCAGTAGTGAATGGGTTACTGTTCGTTATTACCTTCGTCGTTTTGAAAGCTGCTTATAAGATTGGTATTTGTGTAGATTGAAAATCCGGCTGATACAAGGTTACTTTCTGTGTTCCCAAAAGCAAAAATATCCTAAATAAATTTTCTTTATAAGTACACGACTGCCCAAATATTTTATGCTAATAAATTTCATAGTTTTGAAATGTGCTCATCAAGGTCTTGAGTTTGATACCCATTTTGTAATAATTGAAAAAATAGTTTTTCACATTTGAAAATGGAGCCTTACTGCCACCATATTGAATTTAATTCAAAACATTATAGCTAGTGTCACTCGAAATTATTTAAAAATTCTAACGAAATATCATAATCTTCTAAATCTGTTCAGGCATTTAAAAGTTATGGTGGAATAAAGAAATTCCCCTATACTCTTTTTTTGGGCAGTCGTATAATATGTATTAGTTCTTTGCTTTCTCTAAATTTTTTTTCACTGCACTCAGAGTTAAATTTCAGTGTAACTGCGTTTTAATCCATTGATAAGACTCCAGTAACAATTCTGAAGGGACTTCCCGTTGTATTGTAAGAGATTATTACCCAGAGTTATTATATCCCGAGGATTTATAGGTACCTATATACCTGATAGGTACCTATATCACTCATACCTCAACTTACGCCTGTAGGTAATCCCAAAATCCTCAGGATATGATAATTCTAGGTAATAATCTCTTTCAATACAACGGGAAGTCCCTTCAGAAACTTTACTAGAGTCTTATCAATGGATTAAATCGCCGTTACATTGAGATTTTAGTTTTACCATTTGATTGATGATAGTTTGATGATATGAACTGTTTTTTGAGACCTACCAACAATATATTTTCACTACGGCAAAATGAATATCGGAATTTATGTCGTATTTATTTAACCAACATAGAGCCATCTAGATTTTCAAATATACCTACTATGACATTTACGACAAAATAATATCCTTCAGTGTAGACGTAAGAGTTGTTAAACTAATAAAATTGGTATATCAAAATCAAACTGATTTCTTTTTCCTACACCTATTTCACCTATTTCTTTTACCAAACGTCGCCAAACGTCGGCTCGAGACCAGGGGCCCGATTCACGTAACCAAAACCGTAACGACATCTCAGCGATATAGTCGTTGATAGCCTTTTCGTAACAAGAAAATACTATCAACGACTATATCGCTGAAATGTCGTTACGGTTTTGGTTACGTGAATCGGGCCCCAGTGGAGACAATTTGTCAGGAGTGCAATTCGCCAACCTGTAACATGACCACGACTGCTCTTGCAAGAGTATTATGACGAAGAAGAAAAATACTACATAAAAAAAAAATTTAAAAAAACAAGAAACAAGGAAGTAAATGTACTTTCTTTTTCGTTTTTACTTTCTTTTTCCACCTACTCTAGCGATGGTAGGTATATATCTTAGAAAAAGAAATACAATATAAACCGATGTAATAGTGTTCGCTTCACATAAATAATATTATGACAACGCCATGGTTATGTAAACCCAGATTTTTATAACTTTACCGAGTTGCGTCAGTTTGAGTTAGATAACAGTGAAGGTGAGTTGAAAGAAAACCTTCAAATTTAGTTCCTTAATTCTTAAGGCTGTCATAA
Source organism: Drymonia ruficornis (assembly GCA_947859195.1). Classification (NCBI taxonomy): domain Eukaryota; kingdom Metazoa; phylum Arthropoda; class Insecta; order Lepidoptera; family Notodontidae; genus Drymonia; species Drymonia ruficornis. The sequence continues at coordinate 7,416,243 of OX401927.1, forward strand.
TAAGTGTAGGCTTTCTCCAGTCTTCACTCGTTTCCAAAATAATTAACACTTGCTCCACAATAACAGCAAACATGCAATGTATAAAATTATAGTATAAATAGTTTTCATAAAGTACTATGGAAAAAAACCGTTTTCGAAACGAGCCATGGAAAGAACCGTTTTCGAAATGCAGCATGGAAAAAAACTGTTTTCGACATGTTACGCATAACATAAAAAAACGGTTTGATTGAAAAAATGTAAAACTAATAGAAAAGTAAATGTTATTTATTTAACCTTAGTTACACATCTTATCATCACTAACAGTTTTTATTATGTGTACATTTTTCATAATTCAAGTTCAAACATGAGATAATAATGAAACCAGAAAAAGATACGTTATAATACTCTGTGTACTTTAAACAGTGATCACGCGTCCCAAAATAAAAAAAAACTAATTTAAAAAAACCTAAAAAAAAAGTTCAAATAATGATTCTATTTCGAATATAAATAATATATAAAAAAATAAGTTACGTTAAAATAATTACCATAAATTTCATTAAAATATAAAATAAGTTAATGTTATTTAATTTTTATTTGTATATTAATTAATTTTGGGAACGCAATGTATGTGGATATGTTCGGCCTAATATATGTCGTGTTCGGGCCTTTATTTTGTTACATAATCTATTTGCTAACATTATTTTCTTTTTACATTTGTTCGAAACACGGTTACGGTGAGTTATTTTTAATTTATTTCTTATCTTTATCCTAATGAATCTTCATAAAAGATAATTTTGTTCTCCAAGAGTGTGATAATATTATGTAGGTACCTAAGTAGGTACATACATACATTTTATCAGTGAGAAATACCTGTTTGCTAGAGGGATATTTTAAAAATTATTGTATATATTATTTTGTACATACAAAGAGATAATATTTGTAGTAAGTAGGTACAGAAAATATCACATTATTGACGTGGTCTTAGCACTAACTTCAGCTAACATGGCCGATCATCTTTGGGATGTTTATTTGATCCCTGCCTTATTAGATTTTTTATGGTTTCAATTAACCAACGAGAACTATTTTTGTTCTGTGCCATGAACCATATTTACCTACCTTTGTCCAGTCTCGTCAGACAATCAATAAACGATTGATAAAATTTGCCCGATAAAATACATCTATAAAACATTTTAGATTACAGTGGCCTAGTTAAATTTAAATTATACTAACATTTTCTTACTGTTTTGCCTGTGGATTATTTTCACCACACAAAAATTTAATACATTATTTTTTATAATATTGTACATAGTATATTTAAATTCATTTGTTACGTAAATAAATAAGTTTCTTTGTAAATTGTACAGTACCATCTAGCGGTGAGAGGATGAACTATTATTATCAGAGTTTATTTTTCCCTTTGTGTGTTTACAGTTTACACAGAACTTTGTATTTTTTACTTTTAATGTAAACCTAATTGGAAGTTACTTACCTACTTACGTTACAATAAAGTTATTAATTAGGTGGGTTAGAACTTAACTACTTATCCTATAAAATTACATTTATTCAACTAGTATAACTTCATCCAACCATTTTTGACACCACTTTTGACATTTAAGAATGTCAAAAAAATAAAAAATCATATTGCATCATAATATGGCTTATCTGTCATCTCTAAGGTTAATTAATTATAATTGAACCATTATGTAAAGTATCAAGATTAATTTTTCTTTTTTTTTTGTCAAAAGTAAAATAAAGATTAGACGAAGTTTAGGTATATCCAATAAACAGGTGACCCCGCTCAAAAACAATCTTATCAATAAATTTGGTCAATAATATCAGTAAGTTACTATTTATTCACTCGTTAGCGTCTGTAACCGATAGAGGCTTTGTTTATAATAATTATTCCGTAATATAATAATTAAAATGGAGATGTTGTTTTTAATAGGTATTATTATAATATTAGGTATTGCAGTGTTTTTAATAGATTTGTCTTGGACAACTTGTAGTGAGTACCTATTTAATTTTTATAATTAAATTATAACATTTTTGCGCGTGCGTAGGTAGGTACATCTTAGTGTGCACTCACGTAGTTTTAGAAAATAGGTAACTATACTCTGATTTTTAAATATCGTGGACTAAAATGACAGCTTTTTATGTCAAACGTAAAATTAATTTGATCTGTTCATCATGAATATTGTTGTTTTATGATTCAGGTTAAAATAAATTCAATTTTATTTATTAATAAAATAATCAAGATCACATATAAAAAAAAAAAAACAAAAAATTTACATTTATAACTGTCATTTTAGTCCACGAAATTGAAAATCAATTTTTATTTTTTATGCGTCGCCCTCTAGCGTCAAGTAGTCTCACTAGCACCAACCTTACAAACAATACAAATAGTTCGTGCTGTTAATCAAAGATGGCGCTTATCACAAATTTCAAAAAGTACGTCGGACGCTCATAACGTAACTTTCTATCAATGATTTTTATCCGTGTTTTTATCTCACGCCTTAACGATTTTAAATACAAACCACATGAAGCACGCGATTGTTTTGGTAAATTTTGATTCCGTGTTGGAGCTAAAACGAAATATATTCATGTTACTTTTCAGTCTTATACTGGCAGGAATTATCTGATTAGGTATTATGGTGTGGCTGTTCTTAACGTTACGTCCTAAGTCATATTTCGAAGCAATTTTTTTTGTGTGCTAAACGTATATCAAAGCAGTGGTAGCCGATTGGTTAAGCACGCGTCTTGCGGGCTTAAGGTCATGGGTTCAAACCCTGACTCACACCTCTGGATTTTTCGAAATCTATGTGTGAATCATAACTTTAATATGATATCACTTGCTTACGGTGAAGGAAAACATCGTGAGGAAACCTGCATGTCTTTAGACATGTGAAATCCACCAACCCGCACTGGGCCAGCGTGGTGGATTATGGCCTGAATCCCCTCGCATTGAGGGGAGGCCCGTGCTCAGCAGTGGGACGTTAAAAGGGCTAAATTATTATTCTTATTATTAAACGTCTATCGTAGACTTAATTTAAATGCACAAGCGTGCGTCACAAACCACTTCTACTGTTTCACTAACAAAGAGATAAGAAATTATCGTTATCAAAACGCTTGAAAGGTTTTTAATATCAGGCCGCTTTTAGCCTCATATCAGACCGAGAATAAATAGCATTTTCGCGAACCGTGATTTATTTTATCAATCTTAATGTTACGTAGTTATTACCGGCAGATCTGCGCGAGCGCTTCACTTGTAAACAATGGGCCTCGATTCATTTGACTTGGTTGTGTTTTGTAGTATTTTCTTATTAATTTTAATAATCTCTGTGTGTGTTAAGTGCTGGAAGTCATCAATGAGTGAGTTATTTAAATTTAGCAGCTTTTAATTCTTTAGCATGATTTATTATTTAATGTTTAGTGAAGGTATTTTAGATTGGTAATTAAGTACTACATACTTAGTTAATTATTATGAAATCTTTTCATAATAATTAAATGGAACATCTAGCGTTATATTTTGTGGATAGAGCCTTAATTTAATTAAATGGTTTAATTAAAATATTAGTCATCTCAAAGTAACTAAAACTTTGTTAAATAAAATAAGGAAATCAAATTTAAAAGTTTACTTACATTTTCTACTTAATTTTAAACAGAAAAGTGTGTTCTTTAATGCATTTTATATGTGGACCAGGGCTTTAAAATTATTTTCTAATAATAGATAACTAATAATAATTAATTATATTTTAATGATTCACTAATAGAAACGTAAGTATTATTATTACCAGTAAGTAATTCAGTACCTACCTATAACTTCGTTCCTACTCTATGAAATTAAAATAAAACTTGTCTATCCATGCTAGGTAGGTATACAAAAAGAATGCTTCCTATATAAAGTACCTATTATGAGGTTGTCATATCCTGATTGGACGAAAACCCCAAACTAATTAGGATATAATTTAAAAACAAAACTAAGTTAAAGTTCTTAAGTCTTTCTTTACCACTGGGGTTCTACAAAGGGCATGTTTACACTCTAAGGGCCAACACACACCGAGACGCCATAGCGACGTCGCGTCGCCGGCTACGTATCCAAACATTTTGTATTGATGGCGACGTCGCGAGTCCGTAGCCAGGTGTGTTACCTGTCATACATTTTAATACGGATTAGTTAGATTCAATAACCGTTTTCTACTCGTCAGTACACAAATCGCACTAGACTTTAACATTTTTCATAGTGGTCCGAATCACCGATGTCAAAAAGAGTCTTCGCTGTTTTACACCACGGTGATCGACCAAGACAAAAAGATATTGGTCGTTTTACACCATGGTACAATATTAATATGAAAGTGGTCCCAAACAGCCAATTCAAAAAACGTCCTTGGGCGATTGACACCGTGGTGTCATACGCCCAAGTACCAAGTTAGATACGGTGGCTGGCGACGTCGCCATGGCGTCCCGGTGAGCTATGGCCCTAAAGAGTTGGCGTCGCGTCTGCTCTCCTTAAGTTGCAAATGTCCTGGCTGGCTTCCACTTACCATCAGGTGGACCGCCTGTCTGAGTGTTTTCCTTACCAATAATGTTTTTTAACAAACTGAGAGAAACATATTCGTATCTCTTCACACTGCAGGGATCTATTGAAGGTAGCTATGAGAGAGATAGACAAACAACACACTAGACACTAGCTAACAGAGGTCAATTGGATAATTTGTTTCCTGCTAGTGCGCACAGGCAAGCGACACGCTGGCTGTATAAGTTTTTATTAAACTTAAAAGAAATCGAAATTTCAGAATAGGTACTAGGTCTGTTTCAAAATCGTCAGATAACTTTTCTCCACCAAAAAAACTAAAACCCGACTACTGAAAAATCGCGCTCTAAGAAGGATGAACAAGAAAATATTCTCATCTAGAGGATAGCCGTGGTCCGTGGTCATATGCCACTTTGACCTAAAGGGCCTAAACGGACCACGGCAATACTCTAGATGAGAATATTTTCTTGTTTCATACTTTTTAGAGCGCGATTTTTACTTAGTAACAAGTTAACAACATAAAAACTGCAACAATATGCACAACCACAAAATAAACATAAAATACTTAAGGTCAGTGATAAGACAGCAATAATCGTAACGTTACAAATTACAACATCGTGTCTAACTCATACTACTTGCTAAGGGTGAGGTCAGACTAGCGTAGTGTAGCTAGCGTATTAGTGTAGTTAGCGTAGTAGCGCAAATGACAAATAATAATAATTATTGGCTGTGTCTAGAAGACCCAAGCCGCCGCACCCAAGCAATCTATATGACGTTATGAATACGTAGTCAGACGTTAAATCGGATTACTCGGGCGCGGCGATCGGCTCACGTAGACACATCTATTCAATAACGTTCTCGGAACTATTGGACCAAATCTGGAAATAATAGCAAATCTTATACAGGCCAGAAGGGCTAGACAAGTGGCTGACGTCTACAAGCGTTCCTTCAAATCGCTACGCTTCATGTATGGAAATGACATAAGTCACGTGATCTACATAGCAACTTGTTGTGGATCTACATAGCGACGTTGACATTTCCATACATTGTGAAGTCTATTCTATTCTATTCGATTAGCGTTCATGCCGCTTGTCTAGGAGGGCAGGTCTAGTGATGCAAAATTCATGGGTCTGAAGAGTCCGGGATTTAGCGTAATTCAGCTAACGTAGTGCAAATCAGTGGTTTCGGAGTTCTCAACCATCAAAATTTAAAATTCGACACGAACTGAGATTTACGGATGCAATGTATCAGAGACGCACTACTTCGACTCATTCAGCCTTGGACAGGATAATTTTAGCCTCAGACACAACGCTACAAGGGTTATATATTTAACGTAGGTATGTGTTTGTCTATCCGACATCGTAGCTGTATTAACAAATTTGATGAAATTCGCTAATTTCAAACAAAGATTATCACCTGTGGACGGTGTAGGAAAACATCGTGAGGACGTGCACGTCTTTCGGAAGACGTGTAGTGGCCAACCGGCACTGTCCATATTCGCACACAGCGCTACAAATCACCATTCATAATTCGCATAGCCAAGGAGTGGAACTCCCTGCCTGCGACTGTATTTCTCAGTGCGTACAACCCAAATCTCTTTAGAAGTGGGGTGAACAGGCTTCTTCGTGCGCTCGCTGCACCGCCGACCTCATCTTTGCCCCTGCGGCAAGATTGAGGTCAAGAGCAAGCCCATTATTAATAGTAAAAAAAACCGGGTTAGCGTGGTGTAGTAGGCATATCCCTCTCGCATTGACGTGAAATGCGCCTGATATAATGGCAATAGGCTCGTCCCCTATTACATTGGGACCAAACTACAATCACCGAAGTCAAAATACTATCCCCATTGTATGATACTATAGGTGATGGGAATACCGTGTATCTCTTTTCGTAGCGAAAATTACAAACTAAGTTTAGTCTGGCCTGACCCTAAGATATGTTAGTGCGTTTAGCTAGCGGAGTCCAATTCTTTGTGCTTGTCCATTGGGCGATGTTGATTGTCGACACAATTTCGATTTTTTTTTTTTGTGTTATAATAACAAACCTATTAAAAGTTTATAATCCTCGTAAGTAAAACTAATTGTTTCTGGGGCAATCAGGATATATGTACAGTTAAATATTTTTTGTCTCCCACTTTGCATGCAATATTCCTAGTTATGCAATAGAGGGATGGCATGGCGTGGTAAATGTTCTTCTACATAACTCCTTCAATTCTTTCTATACATTAAAACCGTACTTTTTGAAGGCCTTTCTTTGGACCCACTGTCGATTCTGGGTTATGTGGTGGTGGTGTGGAGCGGAGCGTTCCTTAAAAGTACCAAATATTTTTTTTGTTAGTTAGGCAATTAGTACTTATTCTAATCTAACATTTCTATAAATAACCATTTAATCACATCTACGATTAACAAATACATTACATGATATTTGTACGTAGGCAGATACCTACTGAATATCAAAGATCATTGCCTTATTAATTGGTAATTAGTGATTGATGTGATTTCGTATAAGTATGCATGCGCCTGATCGATGCTTTGTTACCACATACAGTACTTTGGACTGATAAAAATCTAAGTGACGAGGTGTCTGGCTTGCGATTTAGATTGTATTACTATTATTATTTATTTGATAAACTAGCTGCTTTGAGCTGATGCGTGTATATCATTGCACTTGTATTTGTTCATATTTTAAATGTCTGTCTAGTCTATTTTTAAAACTGTATCGTATCATATTTTTAGATACGCTTTACTTGTATTTTTATTGGTAAAGAATGAGGTCCATTTAATTCTGGTTATACATAGGAATCATAAGAATAGTTCTAGCTCGCACGAGTTAGGCTGAAAGCATTTAGATTGCATAATTTGAGAATGTCTGCTAAGCTGGTGATTTTAAAATAGGTATAGGTACCACTACCAACCTAAACAGAATATTTCTTTGCCACTACCAACCTAAACAGAATATTTCTTTTGTAATGTACTATAGGTATACTATGGTACTAGGTATGACTACCTACTTCTTATCACATTACAACGAAAAATGAACAGTTTTGTACGTAGGTGTTATAATAATTTTAGGCATTCCCACCACTAATAATACTGCACATCCAAGTTTATCAACTAAGAAATGGTGCCTCCAGATGCCGCGCATGCCTCGTCCGAGCACTCATGTTATGACATTATATCTACTCGTTGCGACATTAAAAGTCAAAACTGAGTGCTCGGGTGCGCCATGAGCCTGATGTAGGTATATAGCCATTTAATATTCGTGAATGGTTAATAGTTCTAAGATTTGGAGCCCTTTCCCGATATAACGTTTATTTGCGTATACCTAATCTATAAGGTACATTACTTTCCACTACCTCTTCATTTAGGATAGGTATCACAAAATATACATAAGCACGCCAGAACAGTTTCAAAGATAACATTGTAATTGTGAGATAAGACTATCCATCGCGATTATTAAAATGTGCATAGTTTATTGGTGGTGGTAGTGTTACTTTAGTGTGTGATGAGTAGAGTTCCATTATTAATAATAACCGTGGTCCCCGCGTTGGTCATGTTCGTGTTTTTCTTTGTGTCAATATTGCTTGTAATGTTCGTAATGTGGATCCGTGAGTATTTCTGATTGGCTGCTGTGATATGACGTCATCGTAATCAGCCTATCTCATTTGTCGATTCAAAATTATAATTAAATTCCGTTTTATTTTTAGGTAATATGTATGTAGAACTGAACCTAAACCATAATTTGGTTTGGTTGTTTCTAAACCCATAAAATGTCCATCAGAAAAACTAGTAGAAACTTATTCATCATATACGTAACACCTACTTATTAGAGTCTGATGAGTACGTTTATTGTTTTATGTAAACCTAATGAATCACAAAACACGGAAAAAATGTCGGCAGGTTCCGAATCCGGCCGCAATGGAAAACCGCACACTCGTATTACGTAGGCACTTCACCTACGTCTATCATTTCATTATTAACGACAATGCAGTTCGCGTCGCCCTTTCGTTGAACACCGTCCAGTACATATTACAAATATCGAACATAGAATATTCAAAAATCGAAGCCGGATAGTATTCGATATTTGAATTTAGTTCTTTAATACGCGCGATAAGATAAATTCGTGTCGCGCCTTCTTGCCTGCCACTTGTTTAGTGCGTGTTTGTACACAGAATGGATGTAATATCGTCGTTTATGGTTGGTGTACTGCTGTTTATGTGTCTGTATTTATTCTGGATGTGGTTCTGCTTTGGAAACTGTGTGAAAAAACGTAAGTTTTTTTTCTAGAATATTTATGCACTATTTTATTAAAGAGAGGGATACGCTTTAAAAATTTAATTGATATTGGCTAAATGCAGAAATCGTTGCATGTCATGAAAAATTACATAAAATCGTGTATGGATTTATACTGTATGCACTTACCTATTTAGGGAATTATAGTCTGATTCTTAATTAGACGAAGTAAACTGACAGGTGCAAATGTCACGTTTCGATATAAATAGAACAAATAAGGTTCAAATTCATAGAACAATGACATTTTCAACTGTCAGTTTACTTCGTTTAATTAAAAATCGGACTATAGGTTATAATTATGCTAGGAACTTCATTTTTTTATCGTCGAAGAAAAATTCGCTTATAAAATATCAATACACTAGCGCCATTTTAATACTAACGGAAAATTTACGAACTAGCATCAAGATTAGTACGATGACATATGACTAGATGGCGTTAGTGGTATAAAAAAATGAAGAACATTATTTTATTAATAAGTAGGTACCTACAATTTATTAGTCATTGATAATTTGTTATCAAAATAGCTTTGTCCTCCATAACAACATTATGTGATTATTATTGATTAATCGATTCTAAGAATTCTTAAGTACCTACGTACCCCCTACGTACCCGAAAAACTTTCATAATCGTGATTCAGTCTTATATGAAGAATTCTATCATGTACTCAGTGCCATCTGTTGTTAGCGCCTGTGAATGAGTTTCTCTTGCCGCAATATGAGTTTTCTGCGGGTTTGATTCCCACCAGGGTAAATATTCGGAAATAGCCTTCTCATAATTTACCCTGGGGCCCTACCACCACCTCTTATAGCAGTATTATTTTAACCTTACAGCGACTTTTTGTAATATGACGTACTTTATTGTCATGACAATTAGGGACGTCAAATTACAAAAAGTCGCTGTAAGGTTAAAATAATACTTCTATTAAGAGGTGATGGTATAGGTGCTGGTCTGGGTGTCACTGGGATCGCCTCATAGTGTAATAGCTATACAAGCGTTGCTTAGTTTGGGAGCATAAAGTTGGTGTGTAAATCTGGCGATATTTATTTAATACGTACATAAAGCTTCAATATTATAAAAGTAGTCGCAAACGCAAAATGATAATTAACAATGTTATCTTCCGATATCAGCTTTATCATGAAATCCGATCGACATTGCTGTGTTCGAGCTAATGTATGTATTTAGTTTTTGGAAGGCTTATGTATTGCATCACTTCCTACAGCGTCCGTGGCAGATTTATTTAAAAAATGACGACAAATATTTATGGTGCTTTAGTTTTTATGATAGTTAATGTGTTGTTCTTTCTGCTTATCTACGTGGTGCTCGTGAAAGTTTTCGGTGAGTTTCGCACTTTTGCGTCGTAATTATGCATTTTGTCGGTATTGTAAACTCCGCTATTTAATTGCTTTGAGAGACATAACGGTAATAAAACATTTAGTACTCGTCCAACTAAAGAACGAGCGATATCGGGTGGCATTTTCTATGGAATCATAAAAATCAACACCATAATATATCAAAACGAAAACAAGGAAATAAAAATAGATGGCGCTTTTACAAATTATTAGCAATCTTTCCAAATTATAAAAGGTTGCGTGAAGTTCATAAACTTAGTGTACAGTAACATTTAAGATTCAATTATAGTTTTTTTTTGGTGATGCATTATGAATTATAATAAAATCGTCTATTAGATATCCAAACATAAATAATCTTGAAATAATTTGGTAACTAAGTGCTTATCTTAATGAAAATTTATGACGTCACGCAGATAATTATTTGTTTGTGTCGAACTTTCTGATTGAATTGACGATAAGTTTCAATTCCGTCGTACTTTCTTTGTTTCAACCAAATATGTTGTTATCTATGTACTTATTTTTCCTTAAGATAAATAAGTCAACTCATTAGCGAGAAATTTTTATTCTGTATTTTATAATTATTTGCTACCGCGTTTCAGATTATGTTGAGCGCCATCTGTTAGAACTTGCAGTAGTGCAGTTCTATATAATAGGTACATCAAATAGATATCACTACTACGTGAAAGTTCTATCACAACGCCATCTATGTTTGTACACTGTGCTTTATTATTACTTTTCTATTATCTAGTTACGAGAATCACGTAATGCCATAGCCTAATTGCGTTTTAAATTGATAAAGGAGTTAAAAATCAGAACACAATACAAAAACGGTTATCCATTACCCAGTAACTACTAATTAATTAAAAAGTTTGACTTAAGGGTGTCCCATTATATTATAACAGAATTTTCGTGAGTTTTTATTTTTTACATTTAATTTACAACATTAATTCATGTAAACCATCATGTCAGACCGAAGAAACGCGGACATGACAACTGAATTTTGACCTACTCTTTTTTTAGACTATATTATGCCACAGTGTAACAAATTCCGCTCTTTTTATGCCAACGTCACACCAGTACGATAACAGCATAATCCACTATCTTTTATCGATTTTTGAATATTTTATCAATACTTACAATGCACATAATTAATAATTGACTTGATTAATCGTGAATCTTGTTCTCTGGTGCGCGTACCTCGACAATATTGTTTTTTAATAATTAATTTGTAAAAATGACCCCGATGACATCTTTCCCATTTTTTTTGGCATTTGTAATTCTCATGATTGCAGCTGTTATATACAATTCGTGTAGTAAGTTTTTTTTAAATATTTTATTCTTATATAATATTTCGGATGTTTTAAATAAGCAAGTAGGTATCAATAATCAGGAAAATAACGAAATTGCATTGTTTTTTTTGCTGCCGCTATAAACATTTCCAGTATACGCTGAGGTCTTTTTATCACGGTTGTCAAATAGTGAAGCGACCTGAGCTTGTGCTGGCAATGTTTCCTGATGTGCTACTACTGTACCCTACTTGTTTAACTCAAGTCCTATGCGAGATTTTAAAGACAGATGGCGCTGTAACACAAAGTCATACTACTCCCAATTGGAAACTACTTACATTTAAAAAGTAAAAACGTTTTGCTTTTCTATGGAATAAATTAATCACCTCTTAAAAATAACAAGACTGATAAGAAACCTACTGTGACAAATCATTATCTTACTTGAAATTAACGATTTATCAAATTGATAATTTATGAGGCGATCAATGAAAATAAGTACTTACTTACCTACCTACATTATACAGGTGTTAGGTAAAACGAGGGAAGTATTTAAGGAGGGTATTTAGTATTCGATTCTGATTCCAAATATATATAAAACAAAATTACCATGTTACTTTATTTTTTATTGACCTGACTATCCAATTAATTACCACCAATACGCTCGCTAGCGTAATGGTGGCCGACGCGGCGGCGGCGTTGCAAAACTTTTTGCAATATTTATCTTAAGTATTTATCTCTGTCATTTAAAAGTGTTTTTTTTTTGGTAGCATAAATTATTATAGGCTTGAATACGTCTAACCGAACACCTTGTATACTTCAATCAAAATAATATTATCTGCACATAAATAAAAGAAAAAGCTATAGGTAATATTCCCCGAAAGGATAGAGGAGGATCCCAATGTACCTAATATATGGCGAGCCTGTTGACATTATACCGGATTTACCTATACAGGGTGGAAACGAAATAACCGTGTTTAATCCCTTATCGTTTCCACCCTGTATAGATACATATATATCTCATACCTATCTCGAACTGTCATCTCCTACAAATAATCTCGTGATAAAACAAGACATACATTTACAAGCGACTGAAAAGTACTTATTTGTATCGATATAAAGTCGAAGTTAAACTTTGTCGAATACAGGAAAAGTTTGTGGAAAAAGTCATCATTCAATTTAATAATCTGGATTTAGAAATAAACCAGTACAATACCTATACATTATTTTGTAAATCAAACTGGTTGAAGTGGCAGTATATTTAGTGGAAAAGAAAAACTAAAAATAATAAGATTACCATTATGTTTTTTTCTAAAATATAATTGTGTGATCGTGCAAACGAATAAAATAATTCAAATTTGTTTTACTAACAATTTTGTTATTAAATCTATTCACCCTGCAATTAAAAAGTACTTAAGTTTTTTTTTAACTAAGTGTGGTTACTTCAAGGAGAAATTAAAAATCGAATAATTTCGCAATTTAAAAAATTATAGTAACTGAAGTGAGTGAAGAACTTTTTTCAAAATGGCGCCTAATTTGGAGGAATTCGAGCAAAGGTCATCGGCAGACGGCAGCGTGTCGGTCACAACGATCGCATATCTGTCGGTACTCTTTACTCTGCTGATCATGTCCTTCGTAATCATGTGCATTAAGATGTCTTACTTAGGTAATAAACCCACTAACTTATTTAAAAAAAAAATGTATCTTTGAATGAAAACTCGTGAATTATTTAACTCATAAATACGGTAGCATTCTAGGTACTTAACCAAGCCAACTAGACTACTACTCGGGTATAAATAGCAAATTATAATAAGTCAATAGTTGCGCGGTCCATCCACAACGTACCTAGTGAGCCTGGGCACTCCTGTGGCAATAGCTCTCACTACGTGGTGGAAGGACCGCGGAATCTTTGACTTATTAATTTATCATATTATTATTTACGGTGAGGGAAAACATCGTGAGGAAACCTACCCTCGGGATTAGGTAATAGTCAGTTCCTGTATACACGGCGACAATGTTCACCACCTGTCACGTTGGGTTCTGACTATCTGGTGAAACGTGGGCTTTGAGTTGACTTAATGCCTCCACACTGTGGTGGTGTATGGCCTCTGACTACCCCCGAATGGGGATAAAAGTCGTGACGTTATATATATTTTTTTTATTATTATTTATACCCGAGTGTCTAGTTGGCTTGGTGTTGTAGTAAGTTGTATATTAGGAACTAGTGCCATAGGTTATTAAGTGAACATCCTGGCTGCTATTACAATCCAGGTACCTACGAAAGCAATAATCCGTTTCGTTCGAGCTTCTAATTTTGAATTTTGACATAATTCCGTCGTAAATGAGTGTCAAATTCACGAACAAACGAACGAAATAGTTGACTCTGATTCCTTATAGGTATCTACAATCGAAACTACACTAAAATGCTCATTTGCTTGAGCTCACGTGCTCATAGGCCTCACACAGAGTATTGATTTTTAGTCTTTTTATATGCCATTGCTACCTATCTAACCACTCGTAAGCTTTAAAAAACAATCTTATCTAAATCCGAGTCTGTCAGATGTTCACTGTATTGCACCTACGTAGGTATAGGTAGCGATGGGATATTCTCGAGAACATTCTCACCCTTGGAAACTTACTCGTGAGAATTTTCGAGAATTTATCTTCTGAAGCATGTTAAACTTGGCATAAACCTCATTAAACATGCAAGCATGGTGGTTTTGATTGTTTTTAAGATTGTAAGTTAGGATAACGTCACCTAAAATAAAGATTCTCAAAAAATCTCACGAGTAAGTTTCCAAGGGTGAGAATGTTCTCGAGAACATCCCATCACTAGGTATAGGTAATATTATCATAAATTTATTTCTGACAATCTTGTACCCATATTTGTGTGTTGTTCTAGCTAGAGCCGTCTTCATTGTTCTACAGACATGGAGATTTCAGGTTAAAATATGATCCTAGTTTGGATTTGATCACATTATCATACTAATGATCATTACTGTGTAGGTACTAATCTGTTATCGGTGTTAGGGCACTTAAATAATGTTATTATCTTAATACATAATCGCATTAATTTGCAGCAGGATTTGCAACCCTGTATAATTAGGTGCTCGGATCAATTCACATGCAAATTATAAACTAAAGGATATATTTTGATCCAAAGCAATTGCTGTAGAGTTCAACTAGTCTTTCAATGTACCAGCACTGCACGATGTAGATTTCAATAAAAGCAACCTTTTCTTTGCTAAAAGTATATAGGTATTATTATTACGTTCCAAATAACATTAATGAGTTTATTCGTTATAATATTGAGATACTGAAGATGTGACATGTACAAACTGATCTCAAAGATGATTCTAAGTATCCTAATCTTAACATTCCATTGATAATGTCACACTACCAACCAGATATGAGATAATCAATTGAAACAGTTCGTAAAACATTCGCACTGTGCACGGAATCATGTTTTGGTGTTACAGAAAATGTACAAAATATCTTTAAAATATCTAATTCACTGATAATTATATCATATTGTATAACATCATTCCAATAATTTGTTTCGACAAATTTCTTGTGAGTGAATCAAAGTTAATTCAAGAAACTCGGCTGGTTTGTGTGACAAAACAGTTTTGGGAGTGTCTTGAAGAACTGTGAAAGAATATTTCTCGGACAGAAAATTGGTCATTTGAGTGAAGAATCATTGGAACAGTGATTGAAATGATTGGATCATACGTTTTTGTGTGAAATAAGTGGGAGAAGTTACTAACTCAGTGTTTGAAGAGCTCTTATACGATCAGACCTTGAAAATAATTTGATCCAACGTTACGAAGGTGGATCAAAAAACTGTTTGAAAACTTTATTGGCAACAATTTGATTCAACAAACAATAATTTGATCATAGTGGTTTAAAAACAATCAAAATGGCTCCAGTCTTTGGTTTCCCGCATTTCTTCGAGAGTGAAGAGGAAACTGTTGAAGAAGAGCATAAAATAGAGAACACTGACAGTCCAAATTTAAATCAAATGGCGTTTTGGTACATGATGGTATTGATATCGATGCTGCTCACGTGGCTGCTACTGTTTTTCTGCTTGAGGCTCATCGCTCTAAGTACAAACATTTTTGTAACTAAATAGTTTCATAAAGTATTGTAGTTTGCCAGAGATCAAGTTCGATTTCGAGTCACATCTATACTTCTTTACTTATTTGTTTCAATTTTCACGACTAAACCACTAAACCAATTGGAGCGGAAAATAGGGATTTGGATGAAATTCGGCAAACAGATAGTTTATTACCTGGATTAAGACTTTTTATCCCGGAAAAATATTAGGTTTCTGTAGGATTATATACAGGATATTCAGTTGTCAAAGTCAACGCGGACGAAGTCGCAGGCAGAAGCTAGTGTTATTTATATAATTCTAATTATCAGGGTACTAAGTACAAGTTTGGAGGCCCTCAGGCCGCCTGAAAACTCTGACTCCTAAAAATCCTGTAGAGTTCGGAAGTGTGCCTGGTAAATTGCAATAGGCTCTATTACAACTTAACTTACAACGTTAGCAAGCAAGTTGGTATTTATTGAATTATCTAGATAGTTGTACGACTATTCTTTCGATTAAATATACTGTTCCATAAATAGGTATATAATGCCTTGCCGTTATGACAATTCAAGACGCGACTTTAAGATTAGATTGTCTTATCATATTATCAATTGATTTCCCGCATGTTCCTTGATATAAAATCGGTTGGCTGAAAAATTTGGCAATCATAAAATACCTCCCTCGTAATACTAATTGACGGCAGCTCATATATGCTTGGCTGGCTTGACAAAATTGGCTTGACAAAATATCGGTATAAAGTAGCTATTACAGTTGCCTTGCGTATGACGATTTCAGACCCCCCACTTCCCTTTGTCCTATTCCCTCTGTCCCACTCCCCTTCTGGTCGGCAATGAGCGAACGATGCCTTTGGTGGCAGGCCATACTGTTTTTTGACACCTTAGTAACATTTAAAAAAACAAGGAGTAACTAGCGATTATACCTGTGTCTATATATGAATCATATGATACTATCTTTATAGGTATAATCACAGATAATGCTTTTATGGGCTGACACGGCGGAAACTTTTATTATGTAACTTTAAGTTTTATTGTATTTACATAAACTTTACGGATGGCAGATGCACGTTATACTCATATTATTAATTCTATGTTTGAATAACTTATTAAAATCAGCTTATAAACAGCCTTATTGCTAAAAATAGCTTTGTGATTCACTAAGGCCAAACGTCCTTGCTCAGTTTATAAAATACACTATGTAATACTGTGATTTGATGTGCAACGTTGATACATCCATGAGTTGTCCCTTTTGACAACTCTCTCTAGTTGCTTTCAAGAGCGAAGTCTGGGTTGAAACAACCGTGACTTTGATGTAAAAATTTGAGAATCACACCCCAGTATTGTATTTTAGTTTAATTTAATTGTGCCAGTAGTACAATAGGTCAGACTAATTAAAAAATAATTAATCAATCTCATTTTTGTATCGCTAAAAATAGTGACTATATCTGAATCAATAGAGTTATAGAGCAAATTGTTCAAGGATGTCATTATTATGATCTAATTCATCGTTAGGTTATTGTGTAGTTAATATCAAAGTCCAATCATCATTCTCCAATAGTTACGTGATGATTCAAACAAGTGCATGCGGTGAACCGATATACACGTACACACACACGTTATACACGTTAATGACCTTAATTAAATAACCATTTATTTATAACGTTATCATCAAATTGAAGACTGTCAGTCTTCCTCTGATATTCATAGAAAATCTAGGCACAGCAGTTGTTTTTTCTTTTGGATCAATTATTTGCTGAGTTGCCAGTTCAAAATACCATTTTTTTGCCAATGTGTTGATCATTACGTCAATAGTGACGTAACCGCTTTTTACTGACAACAATAGGGGGTATAAAATCGTATAATCCACAAATTATCACATGCCGATAAAGTCATAATAGAGTGATGAGTGATTATTATTTATTTAATTCAATTTTCGGTTCACATACGATAAGTCGTTGTATAAATAAAAGTGAAAAATAAATAAAAAACGGTTAATCACAAACATTACAGTGATGATGTTATAATATTAACAGTGGAATTGTTTTGTTTTGTGAATTTGGAAAATGGAATCTCATAATTATACGTCTGTATATAATGACGGCATGGAAGATAGTTCATCAGCCGTAGACGTTGTTTGGTTCACACTAAGCACTAGCACTGTTCTTGCTATTATTATATTCATGGTGACCTGTATAAGGGTCTTAATCATAGGTAATGTTTTTCTTAAAACTATATTTACTATTGATTTTCAAATAAAAAATATAACCTGTTCTTTATTTCGGCAATGATGATGTATTTGTTATTTTATTACATTATAATTCAAACAATTTATATACCGATCAAATTATTATAAGGAAACAACAAACTTAGCATTTTATTGCACTTCTATTCCAATCTACAGATCAATAATCGGTTACTTAACGTTATCATATCAATTAATCCAGTTTAAAAGCCACAGATAACACGTTTTAGGTACCTACTAATGTGGTGTGCATTATTATCCGTGAGGTTTTTAAAACAATCACTTCTCTTGGTTTTCTTTTTAAAAATATATGCAAATATTTAGATTTTTATGACTCGTGGTCACTACTGTAATGGATCTACCGTTAATCCGTGTAATAGTGGCTATAGTGTATCCATAAAACGAAGGTAGATTTTGGCTCCCGTTTTGCAATGGAAAGATATGGTTACAAATTTTCTTACTTCTATTAACTGAGGTTTCTTAGACAATCTCCTAGACAGTTCCCTTTAGATACCACTATACCCGAGTCATCATCATCATCAGCCTATAGCTGTCCACTGCTGGACATAGGCCTCCCCCAATGCACGCCACTTTTTTCTTTTTTTTTTTTATAGGACTGCGGTGGCAAAAAAGCGTACGGCCCGCCTGATGTTAAGCAGTTACCGTAGCCTATAGATGCTTACAATACCAAAGGTATTGCTCGCACATTGCCGACCTGAAGGGGAGTGGGATAGAGGGAGGAGAGGTGGGGTGGGCTTACGGCTCTCTCACTCATCGTACGAAACGCAGCTGTAATAGCTGTTTTACGCCATAAAACGCCACTGAACGCCACTGAACGCCACTGAACTCGGTCTTCAGCTCTTTGCATCCAATTTTTGCCAGCGACCTTCCGCAGGTCGTCACTCCACCTGGAGTAGCAGTGGTATACTATGCCAAATTCCAAAAAGGTATTTAGAAACCTAATATAAACAGTTAATGTAAAACTCACTAAGATCAGTTAAAAAATGCGGCAACTTATTATCGTCGCGGCACGTCACATTCATATATTGGTTGGTGTCACATGTACTGAAGTCCGCTGACTGCGGCGTAGTATCAGTTGCCGCATTTTATTAGTGCGCATGCTCCATCTCGTTGGAGCACCCTCGCGGTAACCAAAATTAATAAATGGTCATACTAAACATTCTGTTTCTCTTTGATTCCAGGACAAAAAACGCGCAGTCCGCAGCAGAGGCGCATGTACGCGGGGTCCCGGGCCCGCCCCTCCCTGGGGCAGACAGAACCTTCTATATTCGTCAGTCCTTCCAACTATCCACCGCCGCCAAAATATGGTAAGCTTTATATGTTTTAATTGTTTTTTAAAGCTCATATTTTAAATCCATTATTTCAACAACTTTCTCTTAGTTTAGTTTTATTTCTGGTATATATGTCGCCGCTAACTGGTTTAATAGGCCATTCAATTGGGCAGCTAGGCCGTTCATTAAACGCCGGCACTCGATACAAAGGCTAAAGGACGCCTAGGCAAATTGTTGAATGCAACGTTTGATAAAGGGGCTGAACGTTATGTAGCCGCTCGGGTGAATGACATTTGCGAATATTGTTAGGGTGACCATGACGTCTATGACAAAGTCAACGGAGCCCCGCTTTGCGGGGCTCCTATTTCTGCGTTCGGGGTCACCAGTAACCTAACACGAAGGGAATGATGGGGGTTCAGCTCACTCGCTCCGCTCGCTCGCTAACCCCCATCCTTCCCTTCGAACCTAACCCAGCCAAGTCGAGTGCCCCAAATTCCCGAGCTCGCTTCGCTCGCTCACGCGTGGAATATGTAAAACGTTTTAATTCTAAACATTGTTTTACTAAGGTATCCAGATGACGAAATGACATCCAGTAATCCTGCATAAGCGTCCGTATGCTTTTAGAAAAAATCATGGTCACCTTAGCCTTTCGAATATTGTTGATAACCTCAATTAGTTTAAAATTTGGTTCCGTCTCATTATTCGTAGTTAAATCCATGTTATGGTCTTGTTTACTATTAATAATTATCAATTGAACTTTTTAACACACTATAAAATCACTAAACACGGTAATTCGCCAAAAAAAAATACACATTTGATCAGCTGTTCACAAAATAGGGACGCCATATTTGTTAGATGACTACTGGCGCTGCAGTGGCGGAAAAGGGAATTAAATTTAAATAACCCGGCGGCTTATGTTTCAGCCTTCTCCAAAAGGCTAGCTTTCAACCAGCCAACTCGTTGGACGTTTTGCTATATGTGTCAATTCAACAAACGGCCTAGGCGTCCAATTGAGTGTCGGCGTTTAATGAACGGCCTTGCCGCCCAATTGAATAGCGTATTAAACCAGTTGGCGGCGACATATACATGTATCCTATTCGGGGGTAACAGTAGTTACAGATGTTTCAAACTCGACTTCGCCCTTGAAAACAACTAGAGAGGGTTGTCAAAAGTGATATCTCATAGATGTGACAACATTGAACATATAGTTGTAAGGTTGTTTGGATTTAGAGAATAACATAGCTGTACATAAATTATGTACTTAATAAAATAGCGCAACCGAACGTAGGCGTTGAAAATTTTACAGACAAAAATCAGAGTTGCATAAAAACAAGAAATTTAAAATAATAACTGATTAAAACGTGTTTAAATCATTGTTTAAAACATTGATTTAAATCAGAAGGAATAAATCACCGTGTTTAAAACATGTTTTAATAATTTAAAACATGTTTTAATAATTTAAAACATGTTTTAATAATTTAAAACATGTTTTAATAATTTAAAACATGTTTTAATAATTTAAAACATGTTTTAAACAACAAACAACATGTTTTGTTTATGTTTTAAAACAAGGTGATTTTTTCGTAACAACCCTGCAAAAAATACAAATTATATATTTCTCATTTCAGAATGTATGGCACCGCCCAGTTACGAGGAGGTAGTAGGCGTCCACTACCCTAGCTACCAACCACAGCCGATCACTCAGCCGATATCCGCAGCATTGGCGAATGCAGTTGCACACAGCTCCACACAAGGAAACACAAGCAGAAGCAACGAGCCAACAAATATCGTTCCACGAGATACAAGAACCGATACCACTGTTACAGAAACCGTTGTAACAGTTCCAGACAGAAGAACGTCGGTAACAGCGTAATATGTAACGCCAAATAACGATATCGTTAAAAGTCTTCCAGTGTAACTGGGTAATGGCCATGCATTTATAAATTTAACTAGTCCATCAAAATAATATTTTATATTTGTACAAAATTTATCGGGATTATTTTTCGAAAATAACGGTTATTCTACTGTTATCCAACGAAAGACAAAAATAAGTAGTTGTAAATATGCGACTTAAAATAACAGAAGAACTGTTGTGTGGGACCATCATTGAAAAAAGTAAAAAGTATTTTCGGTGCCAACTTGGACCCAATTGTTATTGAGTATTTTACCAAAATGTAATCTGTCTTTATAGAGGACGTAAGACTGACTTTAATTTGGTAAAAATATCCAACCTTTACTTACTATCATCACAGTATTTTAATTCTTTATGTTATAGTTATTATTTTGTTTAAAATAACTATTTTCAGTAGTTATTAAGAAAGTTTTGATGTATACAAGGATATGAAATTTATTTACATTATACTGAAACTTACCGTGATTAGACCAAAAAAAAGAATATGCATCTATGTCATGTCCCTAATTTATGACAAGGACAATAG
Source organism: Drymonia ruficornis (assembly GCA_947859195.1). Classification (NCBI taxonomy): domain Eukaryota; kingdom Metazoa; phylum Arthropoda; class Insecta; order Lepidoptera; family Notodontidae; genus Drymonia; species Drymonia ruficornis. Next base: position 7,437,756 of record OX401927.1, read on the forward strand.
TATTTAATTAGGGAGACTGTGTTTTTTCAATTATTTATGAATATTATAAATAATTGAATCAACACCCAGTTATAAACGCAGAGAAGGAAGGATCAAACATTTGCCGAAATAGTTTTTTGATCAAACGCCCCGGCAAATTTTTGATCAATCAGTTTGCATTTATGTATATATTTGTTGATGTAACTGTAATTATATTTTTATATAAAATTTAATATAGACTAGAGTAAGTATTTAGTTATTTTATTTTGATCCTTTTCGCACATTATAATATTACGTTTTCTTAGCTTATAATATGGCATTTTCTTTCAAAATAAATATGAATTAATATGCAGTTACCTAACAATATTAAAACAGCCAAAATTAATTTTAGATATGAACTTATATTTATATTGTCAAAGCGCCTATACATACCGATTTTGTACTATTAGAAAATATCAGGCGCTTCACCACTTAGAGCCGTCATACACGCGACTGCAAAAATGCAGTCCGTGTGCAGTCGCGTGCCGTCCACTGCAACCAACTGCAATAGAGCTGTCACTTCCGACTGCAAAAATGCAGTCCGTGTGCAGTCGCGTGCCGTCGACTGCAACCAAACTGCAAAAATGCAGACCGTGTATGTTAGCGCTTAGTTCTAACGTATCTTTCTAGAAACGATTAATTAATCTATGGTCTTAAAAGATTCTTGGGCGCACTATATCATATAATATTACTCATTAGTCTACTTGACCATGGGAATGACACTTCCTTTCATATAATAACAGGATCAACCAATCAGTTGATCCATAAACGGTGAGTTGATCATTAGAATGCGACTCTTGCGTATTTGGAATGATATAGAGCAGTATGGGTTTTATAATATTCAATGGAATGTAATTAATGTGTCCGTTTACGGGTTAACTAAGACTTCAATAGTAGGTAGTAGGTACCACAGAGTAAAGACTAAAGAAAGAGGTGCCCTTATTAGATATCTGTATGAAAAAAAACGTGGTCATTGTTTTTTTCATTTTCATTGTTCTATCTACCGGTAAATAGTTGAACTACTCGCTTCGTTTTATGTCGATGTTAGTACTAGGCCGACCACTCGGCCGGCTTAGGGCCAGTCCCCTTAGTAATTGGTCCATGGTAGGTACACATCTGACAGCAACCAATGTATGAAACAATTCGCCGCATTTTTAGGGTTCCGTACCCAATGGGTGCCAACGGAACCCTACTACTAAGCCTCCGCTGTCCGTCTGTCTGTCTATCTGTCCGTCTATCAGCAGGCTGTATCTCACGAACCGTAAAAGGTAAAGAGTTCAAATTTTCACAGAATGTGTATTTCTGCTGCCGCTACAACCAATTGAAATAAAATTTTAAAAGTAAGTTTTAAAACTAAAACCCGACTACTGAAAAATCGCGCTCTAAAAAGTATGAAACAAGAAAATATCCTCATCTAGAGGATAGCCGTGGTCCGTGTTCATATGACATTTGGCCCTAAAGGACCTACACGGACCACGGCTATCCTCTAGATGAGGATATTTTCTTGTTTCATACTTTTTAGAGCGCGATTTTTCAGTAGTCGGGTTTTAGTTTTAAAACTTACTTTTTATTTAATAATTTTGGAGTTATAGGTAACAATATATATATTTTTGAAATGTGCTCATTAAGCTCTTTCATTTGATACCCCACACGGTTTTATTAAAAAATGTTATTTTTTTAGTTGTTGACATTATGTCCTCTAGAGGGCGCCATATGCAATTTTATGTGACGTCACATAGCCTATAACCAGCGCGCCATTAAGCCGCTTCTAACGATACCTCATTTGTCAAATTACGACAAGTAGTTTGGAAGTTAGGTGGGAACAGATGCACATACATACATACATACATACATACATACATACATACATACATACATACATACATACATACATATATACATACATACATACATACATACATACATACATACCGGTCAAAATCATAACCCTCCGCCGTAGTCGGGTAAAAATAAAGGAGGTCCCCATACAAGAAACTTTTATTCTACGGTGGTACGGAACCCTATATGTGCGCGTTCGCATGAACTTGGCCGGTTCTTTTTGGAAAGATTTGCGGTGAAACTTTTTATAAATCTATTCCAGCAACAGAGTAAGGTTAGTAGGTACACCGAGGCCAAATAATTCCCTTCAATAAAATAGTTTTACACCAATTATCTCCGATATACACACTATCAACTATGTCCGATCATTCATTATGATAACGAATCTACCAGCTTATATGCACTTAATACTGTTTTTATTCTTAAGATAATGCAATGCAACGTCACGACTTTTATCCCCATTCGGGGGTAGTCAGAGGCTTGAGTGGCCATACACCACCACATTGTGGAGGTATTAACCAACTCAAAGCCCACGTTTCACCAGATAGTCAGAACCCAACGTGACAGGTGGTGAACCTTGTCGCCGTGTATACAGGAACTGACTATTACCTAATCCCGAGGGATAGGTAGGTTTCCTCACGATGTTTTCCCTCACCGTCAGCAAACTGTAAATTATGGACATAGATAAAAATTCATCTATTGGTGCATGCCCCACCGGGGATCGAACCTGGGACCTTGTGATTGCTAGCCCAACCTGTTCACCCCTAGGCTACAGTCGCTTCTTTCTTAAGTCTTTCTTAAGTCGTTTATTCTTAAGATACTAGAGTTTTTAATGCCTTGTATTTAGATTCTGGATGTGTGGTAATCTGTAACAGTACATAATGTAGAAGGATAATGTTTAAAATGGACTTACCAACCTAATAAAAGTAAATGGGCCTAACACCATTAAGCTGAGTACTCATGATCACGCAAGCCAATAATTTGATATTGAGTGACTGACGACAACCCACGGATTTTCCGGATCACGGCCGGATCTTTTTGAAAGAGATGCAGTTAACTTTACTTGACCAGTTCAGCAGATTGACATTATTGATAAAACAAAATCCCCGGACAAAAAAAAACTCAAATAAGAAAAGAAATAATTACTTACCAATAATTGGCCCTTAAGTTGAAATAAGTAGTAATATTTTGATCCAAAGCGAAATTTCGACTACTTAAAAAGAAAGATGTCTAAGTAATTCAAAACGGATTAACAAATAGAAAAAATATATAAAAAAATACTGACCTATATTTTTATTAACAGGCTAACCTTATCACATAAGTAAGATGGATGACGTCATTAAGTAGCATTGACTGTGACACTAATCCGATGTGACAGGTGTCGCCCTCGTCACGTGATGGCGCGCCGATCGATATTTTAATACCTGCTGTAAGGCTTAGAATAGGAGAGCGAAGTGCATATGCACTATCACTGGCATATGCTATGCAGCATAGATTTATATTGGTCTAGATGGATTTGGTGTGTCACACTGATCTGCCGTGTTGACATTTTTCTTTAATTATATTTACATAGTAAAATGCCGGCCTGCGCCGTAAAATTATGCAGAAACAATCAATCAAACAATAAGAAAGACACTGGGATCACATACCATCAGAAAGTATTGCATAATATCCTAATTTCAACGAAAAATAACACCAACAATTAAAATGTCAAAGAATTTTAATTACACCGTTCAGTGATACCGCGTAATAAAACTTAATTTCCCCAAGGTTGCGATTTTTATTGTTCTGCAAATAAATAATTATTTTTATATAAGGTCGTAAGTTATAAATAGATATTTTGCAAGGCATTTTACTAAATTATATATTTATTACAAAGCTTTTTATTTTCACACGTTTAAATAATCACCTTTAGTGGAGAGCGTGCATTTTTATCTCTACTTTCATATACATACATTCATTCACCATTTGACATTTATTTGATTGTTTACTTTTATAAGCTACATCAAAACAGCAACTAAGTACTTACTAGTAGACTGTATAAAATAAATAAAGATTCCCATTTTTTTATTTACCTATTTCGTCCCACTGCTGGGCTCACCCATCCTCCTCCACCGACTCTTTGTCAGTCCTTCTCTAAGGCGTCAAGATCATCGCACCATTACTTTTTAGGCCTGCCGCAACGCCGTTTTCCATCTTCCGGAACCCACTCGCTTGAAATTTTAGCCTGCCCATCTCCACTTAAGTTTGGTAGTCTTTGATTCGTGGGGTAAAAGTTTAGAAGTTGACCACACTATTTACTTATGCTTGTGTGCGTTGACGCAAATAGTTACACACATTACAATATTGAGATTGCCGCATTCAAGGAGGTATAATTCTTAGGACGTGCGGAGTCTTCCAATTGGTTCGTCTATGCTATGCAGTAAATTTTGTGTCTTATGGTGGAACCAAACGAACGTAATTTTGTGGATTGTATCGCGTATATACATTATTCAGTCACAGTTTTTAATGAATAATTGTGGCGTAAACAAATCAATATCGCCAGACTATCCCACCAGCTGTATGGTACCAAACCAAGCACCGTTTATACTATGGCTATACAATGGACTGGGGGCGATGCTAGACACTCAGACCAGGGTAAATTACACAGAGTAAAGACTAAAGAAATAGGTGCCCTTATTAGATATATGTATGAAAAAAAACGTGGTCATTGTTTTTTCATTTTCATTGTTCTATCTACCGGTAAATAGTTGAACTACTCGCTTCGTTTCATATCGATGTTAGTACTAGGCCCACCACTCCGCCGAGTTGCTTAGGGCCAGTCCCCTTAGTAATTGGTCCATGGTAAATTGTGAAACAACCGTTTCTTAAATTTCCCTCTAGCGGGAATCGAACCCGCTACCACCCGATGTAGTGAGCGGGAATAGATAGGTAATATGAGAGTCATGCAACACAAATGATGTGGCTCACAGCACGTGGTCATAACTACAAAAATATGCTCATTTTCCTCACCCTTCCCTTTAGGGGTCGAAGCAGAAGCATAGTAGGTGAACTCGACTTTCTCATTGGGGCTGATGCATTGGAGAAATATGTCATCGTCCCCAACGAAGATGAACATTTTCCCCAAATGACAGTAAGTATATACATTGTCGGAAAGGAGGATGCCTCTTTTACACCTCTAATTATACAGAAAAGTTATAAGGCCCGCCACATACATACGGAATTAATTCCCTTTCGAAATATCGAATCGGGGTTTCCGAACGCGATACGTCCATACATTTGGATGGATTTACTGCGTTCGGAATCCGCGATTCGATATTTCGAAAGGGAATTCCGTACGGGAATTCCGTATGTATGAGGCGGGCCTTAACGATTTACAACGGAATTACAAATGTGTTGTAACCCATTGGTTTACAACGGCAAATTCATACAAAAATCTATAAATTTCAGGCATAATGTGGTGTGACGTAATGATAGTGTAATCCTGCCTTTATAAATTATGTAAAAGTGCCACGCTCTGAAGGTTGCAGAGTTGTAGTACATTATGTACTACATCCGTTGACACTTGCAATAGTCTTGTTATTTCCTTTGCATAATGGAGGTGACAACGCCTATGAATAAAAATTGATTATCATAATCATTATAATTATAGTAACAAACGTAATGGTGCTTATTATGTTGGTACACAACTAAGCTCTAAACTAACTGTAGTAATACTGTCAAAATATATCATTTTTTACCCGACTACGGCGGAGGGTTATGATTTTGACCGATATGTATGTATGTATGTATGTGCATCTGTTCCCGCCTAACTTCCAAAGTACGGGTCGTAATTTGACAAATGAGGTATCGTTAGAAGCGGCTTAATGGCGCGCTGGTTATAGGCTATGTGACGTCACATAAAATTGCATATGGCGCCCTCTAGAGGACATAATGTCATGAACTAAAACAAAAAGTAAGTTATTAATGTGAGTAGGTCCGTTTATGCCTTTTAGGTCAAATTGGCATATGACCACGGACCACGGCTATCCTCTAGAGAGGGAATATTTTCTTGTTTCATACTTTTTAGAGTGCGATTTTTCAGTAGTCGGGTTTTATTCAATTTTAGTTCCTATTTTGGCCACCTGACCAGATCAGTTTGTGGCGTTATATTGGTACAAAATTAAATGACCAAACTTTCGTAATATTGGTTGCATCCGAGCCGACCGAGTCTGGGTGTAATTATGTATTTAAGTATGTATTTACAAACAAAAAGTAGAACCTATATGTAGTAATATCAGTAAGGCCGTAATCTCCTATTGAATGCGATCGGTCGCTTACAGCGTCACGCGTACGCCGCGTCACAATGCTTACTATAGAAATGTACTGTGGTGGTCTCCTTTACACGCCGACGTCACTATAGTAACATTGTGACGCGGCGTACGCGTGACACTGTAAGCGGCCGATGGCATTTAATAGGACACCACGGCCTTATCTGGTTTCCATAGTACAAGCTTTGCTTAGTTTGGGATCAGGGGGCTTACCACGAACTCTTATTGCGATTCAATTACAGGATCGTTTTAACGTTTCAGCGACTTTTTGTGCAATGACGTACCTTATTGTCATGACAATAAGAAACGTCATTGTCACAACATTAAAACGTTCCTATAATTGAATCGCGATAAGAGGTCGTGGTAAGCCCACAGGTAGCCGTGTGTAAAAAGAATGTCCTAGGATATTATTTTTTTATCTACTTCAGGCGCATGCCACTCCCGAGCACTCAGTTTTGACGTCAAAGCGCATAGACAGCGCTCGTAGCTAGTTGCAAGGCATCTGGACGCAACAATTCGTTATTCTACTATAGTCATATCCTTATGTCTCTTCCGTATCCAATAGCAATCCACTCCTTACCGGAAAGCAAAAAACTGTTTAGTAAAACCTCCGCAGCAACTAAATGACTACTCCGTGGCATAATCACTGATCGATCTTTTGTGCTGTAACAAAAACTACGAGATTAGGGTGACCATGAAATAAATAAAGTCTAGTTCCGATTTTTTGTTCGACAACGATCAAGAACTCTACCAGTGGGGGGACAGTTCGAAGGCCAGCAATTTTGTACTGCGACAAATGCATTTCGCTACCAATACACAGAGTGTTGCCAGTATATTTAGTATTGGCTAGGTAGGAGAAATTAGATAATTTTAAAACACGTGATTTTGTATTGAATCTTTTTTTCTTTGAAAGTTTTATTCTGTAATACTCTATTTTTGAGTAATTATGAGTTTAAAATTACTTTTTCAGTAGTTTTTGTCATGTAACTAAATATTACAGTAGTTTTTAATAATATATATGGTCACACTGATACGACGTTGGATTTCGAAGTTTTGTTGGTTTCGGCATGTTGATTTTAAAAATTTCAATGTGTTGTGAATTAGTGCTTTTTATTATGTATTTCTTTGTTACTGGCGTCGAAGTTGAGTATTTACTCCTCCGCTGAGTGTATTTGTGAGACAGGACTCCTATTCCATCTAGAGAAAGAGACTCCCATATACTGTGTAACTGTGTACATAATTTTGAGACAGGACTCGTTATTTAGGAGAAAGTGACTCTGTTACCTTAGTTTTGTGTGTTATTTAAGAACTTAGGAGATATACCATATCCACAAAAGTGCAAGATGCCAAACAAAAAAACTCGTAGATATTGTGAGATTTGTGGCATCAAGGAATCGCATTTGGAGTCTCCTTTATTCTTTGCAAACTTTCCCTTGGATGAAAACCGGTGAGTGTATCTTACATACAAGTATAATATTCCAATAGGTAGACCAAATATCCTTCATGATTAACTATCTATTATTAAGTGTAGCTACGGGCTTAGGTAATTTGCCAATACATAAATTAGGTACCTACTATTAGTATCATATCATAAAACCATTAATTTTATTACTGCTCACATAGCGTTTCTGTTTGAAGAATTGGTTTCTTGCCGGCTCTTCTCAATAGAAACAACATTACGAACTGGTGGTAATGCTAAAATATTGTTTTTGACTATTTATAAATGCTATGTCTAGATTACATGAATAAAATAATATTTGATTAAGGGCCTGTTTCAAAATTGTTGGATAACTTTTATTCTACAAACAAATTTGAAATGTTGACCGATACTCTATTTGAAAACTGGCAGACATTATAATTTATTTGTTGGATAAATTTTATTCGCCGATTCTGAAACAGGCCCTTACAAATGTAAGTACTTAAAGATATTACACATAACTAAATTGATTTGTCTTTATTTCAGTTGTAAAAAATGGGTTCAAGTTACTGGTAAAGAAGATCTTCTTTATTTGCCTATAGAAAAATTGAATACTATCAAACATATATGTGGTAAACATTTCAAAAATAAACACATGAACAAGAAAGGTAATAAGCTGAAGAAGTGTGCGGTGCCCAGCCTAAATCTGATGCAGTCTCCTTTGAGTGATGCCCAGATGTTGCAATTTCCTCTACATATATTCAAAAATCCTCAAGGTATTTTAACTACTTATGTACTAAAAAAATAATGTATTGCAAACCCACTGTTATAATGATTTTATTTTTATACCTATTTACTTATTATAAAATATTGTACCGATTAAATTTATCATAATGATTTCAGTTTCCGTACCTGACAATATTGTTCCATCGACCAGCAAAGCGGGTCAAGGACACGAGCCCACAAGTCACTCCAGAAATGAGGCAGTTGCGTCTGTTTGTACAGGTATGAGAGAGTGATTACTTATTTTAAATGTATAGATACACAGTTGTGTTCAGCTAATTAGGGACACTACTAAAGAAGGCAAATTTTTCTTCAAGACCTTGTAGCATGTATAATCATAGGAGTCTTATGCTTATGTTAATGAAGTCAATTGACTGCAGCTCATATATGGGCTGGCTCAACCGGGTTATTACCACCCTCTCACAGAAGATCGTCGTAAAGTAGCTATTACAGCTGCGTTTCGTACGTTGAGAGAGACAGCCAGAAGCCCATCATTAATTAATTCACCTCGAAATCTATAAAACTAACACCTATTTAGTTGTCAACCCTGGTGTGGTATAATATTCATGGGACTCATACTGTATAGCATTGTTACTCAGACGATATAAATTATTATTACACAACAGCCCAAAATATGAATGTATGTATGTATGGGAGATCCTCTAACATACTATAACTTATAAATGCATGTACAGGGGGATGTAAGGGGTATTGTTAGAATCCTTACATTATCCCGAGTAACGTTGGCTTCTATTAATACATCTTTTATTTATTTCAGAGTTACCTGAAATGATACAAGTCAGAGCCAAAGGTGTTAAGGATAATAGAAAATGAAGAAGGTAAAAAAATTCCCCCTTAAATTTATAGAAATTTATGAAATACAAATCGCATTTTGTTCCTATAAATGCTTTGTGTACTGCGGCTGTAGCCTAGGGGAGAACAGGTTGGGCTAGTAATCAGAAGGTCCCAGGTTCGATACCCGTTGGGGCATGCACCAACGGTTGAATTTTCATCTATGTGCATAATTTAGAGTTTGCTTACAGTGAGGGAAAACAACGTGAGGAAAACTACCTATCCCTTGGGATTAGGTCCTGTATACACGGCGACAAGGTTCACCACCTGTCACGTTGGGTTCTGACTATTTGGTTAAAAGTGGGCTTTGAGTTGGCTTAATACCTCCACAATGTTGTTGGCCACTCAAGCCTCCGACTACCCCCGAATGGGGATAAAAGTCGTGATGAACATTTAATTTTTATTTCATTTCAAATGCTTTGTAAAAGTTGCGTTGGTTAGTTTTCAGTTACAGAGGGTGTTTTAAAAGTCCGAAATAATATTTAAAATGCCTACCTGGAAACCTAGTGTGAAACAGTGTTATATTTTATAATATGTTGTGTTTCAGAATCTTTAACGCCAAGAAAGAAAAAAATAGTGGAAAGGCTGGCGAGAACTAAGTGCACACTCAATTCTTTGAGAAAAAGTGTTGTCATTTTTGACAAGATTCAATCACCGGTGCTGAAAGTGTATAAGAAATTAGTTTAATACAAATACCGTACAAATTAGGACACCCATACAAACTTCCACCCCTTATTTTACCCCCTTAGGGGTGGAATTTTCCAAAATCCTTCCTATGCTCTTCTACGCTGTAAAAGGTACCTACTGTTTAAATTTCATGTTTGTAGGTATCACCAGCGGTTGTCCATTGTCAGGATTAACATAACATATACTATGTATTAACATTAAGCTACAATTTAAACGAACCTTTACGGATAGATTCTCTTGTATTAAAATAAATGACTCGTTTAATAAATATTAAATGATTTTTAACCCTTGTCTTTTATTATAATATACATACCTATGTATTGAATACGGATCACTACTATTCATCGATATCGGTAATATTTCAGTATGCGCAGCACTATTTTATCGATATCGATATTATATTTCTACCATAAGGCTCCGCACTATTCGATATGTCATTTTGACAGCTGATATTTTTTTGTGTGTCGAAATAATGCATCGGTTAGCTCGAAAAGCGTTGTATGGAGGTGCCGTCTCTTTCTTTACATCCTCTTTGAACTCTACTATGATCATTTGATCTATGTAGAGTTCTTGATCGTTGCATGGAACATCTGTTAAAAACAGCATCTTAAGATCGATCTCAACTTTGAGATGCATTTATTAATACGAGTCTTAACATCTTTAATATGAGTTCAACGTTGATACATACGTGAAATGTCAATTTTGAAATCTCTTTTTTATATGACTTAAGCCCGCCACATACATACGGAATTCCGAATCGGAATCCCGTTTCGAAATATCGAATCGGTGTTTCCGAACGCGATACGTCCATACATTTGGATGGATTTACTGCGTTCGGAATCACCGATTCGATATTTCGAAACGCAATTCCGTACGGAAAATTCCGTATGTATGGGGCGCGCTTTAAGAGCTTATTAGGAACCATTCTAGCTTTTGAATAGCTTGCTGAATGCAATTACACTTGCCTAAATTCAGTAACGACTAAATTAACCAGCCGAAATTTAGTTAAGTGTAATAACCCCAGGTGGCAAACAAGGGTACGGCCTGCCTGATGTTAAGCACATACCATAACCTAAATATGCTTGGAATACCATAGGTATCGCTCGCACGTTGCCAACTTGAAGGGGAGTGGGACAGAGAGAGGGGAAGGGGGGTTGAACTTCCGCCTCTGTTACTCATCGTATGAAACGCAGCTGTAATTACCGTAGCTACTTTACGCCGATCTTCGGTGAGAGGGTGGTACCCCCAGTCCAGCCAACCCGTATGATGAGTAAGAGAACCGTAAGCCCAACCCCCCTCCCTCCATCCCACTCCCCTTCAGGTGGGCAATGTGCGAGCCTTGCCTTTGGTATTGCAAGCATCTATAGGCTACGGTAACGATAGCTAACGGTACGTGGGCCGTACGCTTTTTTGCCACCGCAGACCTATAAAAATGAGCTGCAGTCAATTGGCTACAGTTCAGCTCTACCATCAATAATAGCTAGTCAACACGGTAGAGAGCAATTACTCACACAGATGGGTATTGTTTCGGGCTAGTCACGCTCTGGCGGCCGTGAAGGTCAGTTTCGGACGGTTGGCATCACTACTTCCTATATTTTAGGGTACCGTAGCACAGGGTCTTTCGTCAAAAGAAGAATCGAAAGCAGAAAAATATTTTGTTGTCATCCTTTCTTAGGGCCACCGCAGACTTGCTACTTTTTGCATTGGCGATCGGCAATTTTGGACTGCATCGCGTTTTGGCGACTCTCTGTGGTCGGATGCAGCGACTGCTCCTATGCTAAAAGCGACTAAATCGCCGATGCAAAAAGTAGTAAGTCTGTGGTGGCCCTAATAGCCTTTTTAACCGACTTCAAAAAAGGAGGAGGTTCTATGTTCGGCTGTATACAATATGTTAAGAAAACCCTGTCCGACCGGCTAAGGTATTATTAGGTATCGAGATCCGATTCTATTGATGTAAACATTTTCAAAATCCAAGAAAAAAAAATTACCCCGTATGAAATTTAAAATTAGGAGGAAAAAATTAGGAAACTCACATGGCAATACAGGCGGCGGGCGACGCGACGGCGCGCATTGACGTAATAAGGTCATGAACGCAGTTGACCCCACAATGGTCGTCTTCTTTCAACACTTTCCGCACTTGAACGTGATTAGTGCCCCTTCAATATTCACATTTTGGATAGAATATTCACATTTTGGATAGGTACGCGGTCTCCCTGCATCAACGTGATGCGTTTTGTGGCCGTGAACACTGCCCGTAGTGAACATACGGTTGTGCAAACGTTGAAACGCACGCTCGGAAGACACCGTGGTAGGTACCTCACGAAACCGCAAAACGCATAATTTCGTAATCTCTACGAGCCACTGCATAATTGCAGTCACTTCATCACAGACACATTAACGAATACGGTATACTTAATCTCTTAAACACACACTCGGAACAAACATGCACTCGGAAGCAATGTTTACGCGCAACTGGAATAATTTTAAGTGAAATAATAAATAGTGATCGCAAGTAGTTCATTCAAGGTCGGGATAGCCCCGTTACACGTGCCGGCGGCGCTTTTGATAAAAGGCGGCGCGATGTCTGTCGGTTTCGTCAAAGCGGCGCGCCGCCATTGTACTTTACGGTCAAAGGTGCCGCTAACATAATACCGCCGATGACGGTGTTGTCGTGTTTTAAAAATTTGCCAAATTTTAGGGGAAAATGCACAAGAAATTGGCATTTTAAAAATCAATAACTTGTTTACTATCATGAATATAATTTTTTTTTCATTTTATTTGGTCATGTGATTGTGAAACCCATATACTGGTTTCGGGTCGGACAGGGTTTTCTTAACATATTGTATATGTATATTTTTTTTTTTTTATGTATGTTCACCGATTTCTCCGGCATTTATAAACCGATTTGAAAAAATTTTTTGCAGTTCGGTAGATCGTAGCTCCAAGTTGGTCCCATAAAAAAATAATTCCTAGAATCAACCCCTAAGGGGGTAATTTTGGGGGGTGAAGGTCGTCTGAATTTTTTTTTTTGTCCGATTGACTTGAAACTTAATATGTATATTTTGCATAACAAATAATGAAACTCATGTTTCAGGATTTTAGAAAAATCCCCCCCCCAAAGGGGTAAAACGAGGTGTTGAAGTTTGTATGGAGAGTTACCGTTTATCTCTAACGTTTATGAACCAATTTTTCTTTTTAAACTGTTATTAGGTAGGTGACTAAGTCGTTTTGGTCCCGTAAAAAATCTTCTCGGAAATCTACCCCCAAAGGGGGAAACTAGGGGTAGAAGTACGGTAGAAAAATATATTTGTGTCCGATTGACTTGAAACTTAGTATGTATACTCCATATAATAAATTAAGAAACTTTTGTTTTGGAATCTTGGAAAAGTCACCCCCCAAAGGGGTCATTTGGGGTGATAAAGTTTGCATGGCGCCACTAAAAATCATGAAATAAAATTATTTTTATAAAAAAATAAAAACCGACTTCAAAAAAACCTGGAGCACTAAAACGCCTGAAATAATATTTCTATTACCACCACTGCCTACCCCTTCGGGAAAATCAGGCGTTTTGGTGTGTTATCGAGTATTAAGGGGTCGGCGTTTTAGTGCTCCAGGTTTTTTTGAAGTCGGTTTTTATTTTTTTCTCAGTTTGTATTGCATTCAGGGTTTTCAGTCAAATTGAGATCGGAAACCTAAAGGATACACTAGACACTAGTACTCAGTGTCAATACAGCCAATACAGCTGCAAGAAACTGTCGCAGTCGTGGACACACGTAAACACTCGACTTATACACTGAGTGTCAAAATTTCTAGTGTCGTCGTGTAAGTATCCTTACCTTAAAACTAGCTAAAGCTATTACGTATATTATTTAAGCTATTAAATATATACTTTTGTTAGTCAAAATAATTAAATGATAGTTCTTTCTTGTTTACTTTTTCTACGTATCACCAGCTAATTTTAAGTGTAGGCCTCTTATTATCAAAGTCAAAACACTAAATTAAATAATTTCATTTTGACGGTTACAATCTCCAAATGTCTAAGAACCTTCACGACCCGATCTTGAAACCGAAAACAATTTATACGGAACGATTTATCAACAATTGTTATTCGATCTTCACGAAAATGTTATTACACTGCCATTGTAACAATAAAAGTAGTTTATTGTTACTGATTATTGTAAATTACAATTTAAACTCTGTCCGTGGGTGTTGAGAGAATCGATTATTACGTCTCCTCATTGTTCTTGACATTCAAAAGCGCGTGAAATTTCTTTAAGCTGAAAGCCTTGAGATAGATGGGCTTATGTGTAGCTAGTAAGCATGGAATTGAAGCACTGAAATGTAGAATAGGTTAACAATTTTATTAATACAGACGTAGAACTTGTTGAATTTATTTCAGTAAGTTACTTATCTATTTATAAATTTTAAGCACTTAAAACACTGCATCAGATTGACCGAAATTCGTATAGCATGGAAACTCTTCCGTTAGCAATGTATTTTATTAAACCGACTTCAAAAAAAAGGAGGAGGTTTCTCAATTCGACCGTATATTTTTTTTTTATTTTTTTTATCATAGTGCAGAATGGCAAGAAACTCTTCATAGATACTTAGCCACTGAAAGTTTTTTAAACTATACTTCTATTCAGAATATACCTACATCCTAATTTCAAGCCGGTTGCTAAATTGCAGTTTGGATGCGGTTTTGGTGCAGTAGATACAATTGCATAGAAACTGCAAAACTGACTGCTAAAATCTCTATAAATTTGGCGTTAAGATTACTAGTAATCATTATTTCATTAGCACGGCTCTAAGAACCCTTATATATTTAAGAAACACACAATACCTATGAAATAAATAATACCTTACAAATTATGTCCTTCAGTATTGATATCAATGGTAATTTTATTAATCGCCTAATTTTCCGCATTTACTTAGCAATTTGTTATCAAAACACAACAGTATAGTAAAAAGTAGCGCGGTGTACAGACGCGGAATTCGCATTTGTTGTAATTGTAGACAATCGGATATTGTTTTAAGAGTATTTACTATACTACCAAGCCAACTAGGCGCACGGGAATAAATATCAATAATAATAAGTCATTTATTCCGCGGTCCTTCCACCTCGTAGTGGGAGCTACTGCCACAGGAGTGCCCAGGCATTGGCCCAGGCTCACTTCTTTGTGGATGGACGGCGGATTGACTTATTATCATTTGATATTTATACCCGAGTGCCTAGTTGGCTTGGTGCTGTATGAGGATGTAACTTTTTGTGGTTTCGTTGTGAAAAATAGTGGTATTTATAACAAGAGTTTATTAGTGTATGTGTGTTCTTGCATTTTAAATTCCGTGTCTCTTCTAGTTTTCCTATTTTAAAATGAATTGTAAGTATTAAGATTAATGTAGTAACGACTACTTGATCTAGTAGGCTCGTAGCCCCAAAAAGACAAGGTTTCGTAATTTGTCCTGGGCGTTGAGTCTATTAACCCGTGGAATGATCCAAAAAAATAAGTCAGTACATTTTCTATTGAACTTATGCACATGCGTATGTGCACGCATCACTTGAGTGGTTAATAATAAACTGCTTCTTGAATTCTGTACTACAATAACTAGCTGTGCCCCGCGACTTCGGCCGCGTGGAAATTGATGTGTAAGATTAGCCTATGTCTTATTCCAGAACCTACACTATCTATGTTTCAAATTTCATTTAAATCTGTTTAGTAGCTACTTACTACTTACTTTCGCATTTATAATATTAGTAGGATTTGTTGTGTTATTTAAGAAATCATTAAGTAAAGTACTCACGAATAGGTACCTAGTTTTTACGAACCCGGGCCATTTTATCGTTCGTTCTTTGGTTCGTGATCATTACAAAGAAATAAGTGGTTTACATATGCTGCGTCCCAGACGACGTAATTTTAGTTATTTTCGTTCATAAATGTCGTTCCACTTGAACCAGCTTGTACTGAAAGTGACCGTTATTATCGTTTTTAACAGTTTTTGTGAACGAAAATAACAAAAATTGCGGTGAATGGAACGCAGCAATTATAATTTATTTACATAATATGTTTATAGCAGCGTCAGTGATATAACACACGATTTTAGACAATATGTGAAGTCACAAAAAATAAATATTTATTTACACATTTCATTTAAATGTAGTATCAAGTGCCATCTGTACATACTTTAACACGTTGACCGCCAACGCGGTCAATGTTGGGCGATGCTTAATTATCCCACCAAGCTAAGTAAAAATACCCGAAATTTTTCAATTTTGATAGATAGTTTTTTTATTATATAATGGTTATAATTACGTAAATAATATGTCTTAGTTGACGCAGAATGATTTTTGACCCTCTCTTATGAGTTATTAAGCATCGGACAACATTGACCCCCATGGCCTCAGCGGACGAAAAATCGAAAATCCGTTTAATAGGGCCGCGCGGTCACGTTGTCGCCCACCCCCGTCCGCGACTCCCGCGCGCCCGTTAATCGCCCGCGCGCTCCAGTCGTGATCACAATATATCTCTTTACATTCTCTTTGACAATATATTATATTATTATAGTACTCTGTGGTCGTGATTCCCGATGAGTGACGTGCACATGACGTTTATATCAACGAGAGTAAAGCACCCACTAGAAATAAAGACGGCCCTTCAAGTAAAACCCGCCGTTCGTGCCAACAGTGTTACAAGAACATGGTGGCTACCCTAGGATGTTTAATACCTAGCTAAGAACAAAACCAAAAATTACTGCCACGGTCTGTAATGAGCGTGTTGCTGACCGCGTTGTTGATGGCCGAAAGCGCGGCGCAGCGCAGCTCCAGGCTTCCACAGCACGGTCAGTATTGCAACCCTTGATGGACAAGCTAAAATTTGCGTTTTATAGCGCGAACAGCAAGGGTTGCAATGATGACCAAGCTTGAAGGCCGAGAGCGTAGCTAAGCTGAGCTTGAGGCCGTCATAGCGTGGCCAGCGGTAGTCATTGCGGACCAAGGCTTGTATAGTGCTTTGCTAGAAAATGCGTCTATTAGTTTAAACAAAACTAGCTAAGTAGGTATAAAAATGAATACAATTATATTTTTATTTTTACGAACTATAACTATATTTGTTTCTGATGTTTCCATGGCAACGGCACGATGGTGTTCAGATAATAGGCACGTTATATTTTGTCTCCCTAGATAATGGGGACGTAATATTTTGGCTCCCTGCTGGCTTTTGCATGACGGCAAAATTGACTTTGCTTGAAGAAGGTTTGCAAAATAATGACAACATTATAACCTTTTTTTAACCGACTTCAAAAAAGGAGGAGGTTCTATGTTCGGCTGTATGTATGTTTTTTTTTTTTTTTTTTTTTTTTATGTATGTTCACCGATTTCTCCGGCATTTATGAACCGATTGGAAAAATTCTTTTGCAGTTCGGTAGATCGTAGCTCCAAGTTGGTCCCATAAAAAAATGATTCCTAGAATCAACCCCTAAGGGGGTAATTTTGGGGGGTGAAGGTCGTCTGAAAATTTTTTTTTTGTCCGATTGACTTGAAACTTAATATGTATATTTTGCATAACAAATAATGAAACTCATGTTTCAGGATTTTAGAAAATTCCCCCCCCAGAGGGGTAAAACGAGGTGTTGAAGTTTCTATGGAGAGTTACCGTTTATCTCTAACGTTTATGAACCTATTTTTCTTTTTAAACTGTTATTTGGTAGGTGACTAAGTCGTTTTGGTCCCGTAAAAAAATCATTTCGGAAATCTACCCCCAAAGGGGGAAACTAGGGGTAGAAGTACGGTAGAAAAATATATTAATGTCCGATTGACTTGAAACTTAGTATGTATACTCCATATAATAAATTAAGAAACTTTTGTTTTGGAATCTTGGAAAAGTCACCCCCCAAAGGGGTAATTTGGGGTGATAAAGTTTGTATGGCGCCACTAAAAATCATGAAATAAAATTATTTTTATGAAAAAATTAAAACCGACTTCAAAAAAACCTGAAGCACTAAAAAGCCTGAAATAATATTTCTATTACCACCACTGCCTAACCCTTCGGGAAAATCAGGCGTGATGATGTGTTATCGAGTATTTGGAGTCGGTGCCAATCTTGGTATGCCGAGTCTCTACTATAAAAGTAAGAAGATAGATTGGCACCGAGCCCAAATACTATATAACACATCATCACGCCTGATTTTCCCCATGGGGTAGGCAGTGGTGGTAATAGAAATATTATTTCAGGCTTTTTAGTGCTACAGGTTTTTTTGAAGTCGGTTTTAATTTTTATAATAGCGTCTCAAAAATCAACACTTTATTTCTAAGTCAAAGCCTCTTGCAAAAACCAAGCTATGTAGGATAAACTAGGGGGCCGCGCGGGTCAGCTTATAAGCGAATTATCTCGGTACCGCTGTCCGTCGGCGCAACAGAGAGGTTTGAATACAGGCCTGACGCGCGGTCAACGTTGTCAGACACGGCTTGAACAGAAAGCTTCTGTGTCGCCCAACATTGTCCCCCATGGCCCGAATGGAAAAGTGCACTTTTTTAATGGCAGTTAACGTGTTAAAAAAAAAACATTTGCTGTGCGCTTTATGGCAATTTGAATATCAATTGAGTACCTAAATATTAAAATATAATTTATTGAACCCCATATCACAATAAGTAGGTATTGGTAATAACAAAGCGTGGAATCTCATTTCCAACTAAGATTATTCGCTGAATGGCGGCGTCTTCATCAGGCGCATGCCTCGCGCGAGCACTCACTTTTGACGTCGGAACGCATAGACGTAATGTCATAATATGAGTGCTCGGGTGAGGCATGCGCGCCATATGGACACAATGGTGAAGAAAATCATCGTGGGACACCCAGCTGGCCTACTTCGTAATACGAAATGAAACGTTTCGGCTGGCGGATCGGATTCGATGATCGTGATTTGACGTTTCTTCTTCCGTTTCTTCTTTACAATTTCAGCGTTTGACATGATTTTGATCGTAAATCGAATCCGTATTTCGGACGATCCGCTCGTTTCGTTTTTCAAACTAACCACCCTGTATCTTTCGAAAAACGAGTGAAGTTTGCCGACTTGCATATGTGGCGCTAGAGCTAAGTACTCTCTACAATAAGGTTACGCTACATTCACACTATGAAGACGGCAACATTTTTTCTCTACATTTTTGACAAAATAATGCCCGTGTACTTTGTGTTGCAAAAGACTCGAGTTCTTTAGCCTCATTTTTAGGGCTCGAGCCTTTTTAAGAAACCTCGAAGGCTAAAGAACTAATTCAGCCCCGAGTCTTCGAGGCGACGAGGAGGCTCTCGGAAATAAAGCCTTTATTTTGAAGCTCTTTCTATAAAGGCTTGGAGCCCTTTTTTATTTTAGCCCTTTGTAACCATTCTTAACTTTAGTTGAATAAGCACGACTATTCTCAACTATTGTTGACCACTATTGACCATTCTTGACTATTTTGACTATTATTGACTATTTTTTTATATTTTTGGACCGTTGCTGACTATTTCGACTATTTTTGACTATTTTATACTATTTTTTACTACATTTGAATATATTTGTCTATTTTTGATTATTTTTGACTTTTTTTGACTATATTTGAATATATTTGTCTATTTTTGATTATTTTTGACTATATTTGACTATATTTGACTATATTTGACTATATTTGACTATATTTGACTATATTTGACTATATTTGACTATATTTGACTATATTTGACTATATTTGAATATTTTTGATTATTTTTTACTATTTTTTACTATTTCTGACTATTTTTGACTGTTTTTGACTATTTATGATTATTTTTGACCATTGTTGACTATTTCGACTATTTTTGAATATTTTTAGCTATTGTTGACTATTTTTGACCATTGTTGACTATTTTGGACCATTGTTGTATATTCTTGACGTATTTTGACAATTTTTGACCATTGTTGACTATATTTGATTATTTTTTATTACTTTTGACTATTTTTGACCATTGTTGACTATTTTTGACCATTGTTGTCTATTTTTGACCATTGTTTACTATTTCGACTATTCTTGACCATTGTTGACTATTGTTGACTGTTTTTGAATGTTTTTGCCGATTTTTGCCGATTTTTGCCGATTTTTGACAATTTTTGACCATTGTGGACTATTTTTGGCCATTGTTGACTATTTTTGACTATATTTGACTATATTTGACTATATTGTGTATTTTTGATTATTTTTTACTATTTTTTACTATTTCTGACTATTTTTGACTGTTTTTGACTATATTTGAATATGTTTGTATATTTTTGACTGTTTTTGACTGTGTTTGACTATTTATGATTATTTTTGACCATTGTTGACTATTTCGACTATTTTTAAATATTTTTTTTTCGACTATTTTTGACAATTTTTGACAATTTTTGACAATTTTTGACAATTTTTGACAATTTTTGAGTATTTTTGAATATTTTTGAATATTTTTGACCATTTTTCACAATTCTTGACGTATTTTGACAATTTTCGACTAAATTTGCCTATTTTTGACTTTTTTGACTATTTTTGACCATTGTTGACTATTTTTTACTATTGTTGACTTTTTTTGACGAATTTTGACCATTTTTGACGAATTTGACTATTTAGGCGATTTCTAACTATTTTTGACCATTCTCGACTATTCTTGACCATCGTTGACTATTGTTGACTGTTTTTGACCATTGTTGACTATTTCGACTATTGTTGACTATTGTTGACTGTTTCTTAATATTTTTGCCGATTTTTGACAATTTTTGACCATTGTGGACTATTTTTGGCCATTGTTGACGTATTTTTGACTTATTTGACCATTTTTGACTATTTTTGTCAATTTTTGACAATTTTAGACATTATTTTGGCGATTTTTGACTATTTCGACTATTCTTGATTATCGTTGACCATTGTTGACTATTTTTGACTATTTTTGACTATTTTTGACTATTTTTGACTATTCTTGACTATTTTTGACTATTTTTGACTATTTTTGATTATTTTTGATTATTTTTGACCATTGTTGACTATTTTTACTATTGTTGAAAATTTTTGACGTATTTTGACTATTTTTGGCCTTTTCTGACAATTTTTGACCATTGTTGACTATTTTTGACCAAAATTCGTCAAATTCGGCAAAAATATTCTAAAACAGTCAACAATAGTCAACAATGGTCAAGAATAGTGGAAATAGTCAAAAATTGTCAAAAAAGATTAAAAAATAGTCAAAAATCGCCAAAAAATAGTCAACATTCGTCAAAAATAGTCTAAAATGGTCATATTACGTCAAAAATAGGTAACTATTATATTTTGACTATTTTTTACGTATTTTGACCATTTTTTACTATTTTAGACGATTTTTTGACTATTTCGACTATTCTTGACCATTGTTGACTATTGTTGACCATTGTTGACTATTTTGACTATTTTTGACCATTGTTGACTATTTTTAGCTATTGTTGACTATTTTTGACCATTGTTGACTATTTTGGACCATTTTTGAATATTCTTGACGTATTTTGACAATTTTTGACCATTGTTGACTATATTTGATTATTTTTTATTATTGTTGATTATTTTTGAATCTTTTTTGACTATTTTTGACAATTGTTGTCTATTGTTGACTATTTCGACTATTCTTGACCATTGTTGACTAATGTTGACTGTTTTTTAATATTTATGCTGAATTTTGACGAATTTTGGTCGAAAATAGTCCAAAATCTTCAAAAATCGTCAAAATTCGGTAAAAATTGGTATTCAAAAACAGTCAAAAATAGTCATAATGGTCAACAATAGTCAACAATGGTCAACAATAGTCAACAATGGTCAAGAATAGTCGAAATAGTCAAAAAATTGTCTAAAATAGTCAAAAATTGCCAAAATACGTCAAAAATAGTCAACAATAGTAAAAAATAGTCAACAATGGTCAAAAATAGACAAGATAGTCAGAAATCGCCAAAAATAGTCAAAATTCGTCAAAAATGGTCAAAACACGTCAAAAATAGTCAACAATGGTCAAAAATAGACAAAATAGTCAAGAATAGTCAAAAAAGTAAAAAATAGGCAAACTTAGTCGAAAATTGTCAAAATACGTCAAGAATAGTCAACAATGGTCAAGAATAGTCGAAATAGTCAAAAATCGCCAAAAAATGTCTAAAAATGTCTAAAATTGTCAAAAATTGTCAAAATTTTTCAAAAATGGTCAAAATTAGTCAACAATGGCCAAAAATAGTCCACAATGGTCAAAAATTGTCAAAAATCGGCAAAAATATTCAAAAACAGTCAGCAATAGTCAACAATGGTCAAGAATAGTCGAAATAGTCAACAATGGTCAAAAACAGTCAACAATAGTCAACGATGGTCAAGAATAGTCGAAATAGTCAAGAATAGTCAAAAATTGACAGAAATCGCCAAAAATAGTCAAAATTCGTCAAAAATAGTCAAAACACGTCAAAAATTGTCAACATTAGTAAAAAATAGTCAACAATGGTCCAAAATAATCAAAAATAGTCAAAATAGTCAAAAATAGTCAAGAATAGTCAAAAAAGTCAAAAATAGGCAAACTTAGTCGAAAATTGTCAAAAACATCAAGAATTGTCAAAAATGGTCAAAATACGTCAAGAATAGTCAACAATGGTCAAAATAGTCAAAAATTTTCAAAAATTGTCAAAAATTGTCAAGAATTGTCAAGAATAGTCAAAAATAGTCAAAAATGGTCAACAATAGTCAAGAATAGTGGAAATAGTCAAAAATCGCCAAAAAAATGTCTAAAATTGTCAAAAATTTTCAAAAATGGTCAAAATAAGTCAAAAATACGTCAGCAATGGCCAAAAATAGTCAACAATAGTCAACAATGGTCAAGAATAGTCGAAATAGTCAACAATGGTCAAAAACAGTCAACAATAGTCAACGATGGTCAAGAATAGTCAAGAATAGTCGAGAATGGTCAAAAATAGTCAAAAATCGCCAAAAATTGTCAAAATTCGTCAAAAATGGTCAAAACACGTCAAAAATAGTAAAAAATAGTCAACAATGGTCAAAAATAGTCGAAATAGTCAAAAATAGTCAAGAATAGTCAAAAAAGTCAAAAATAGGCAAACTTAGTCGAAAATTGTCAAAATACGTCAAGAATTGTCAAAAATGGTCAAAATACGTCAAGAATAGTCAACAATGGTCAAAAATAGTCAAAAATGATCAACAATGGTCAACAATAGTCAAAAATGGTCAAGAATAGTCGAAATAGTCAAAAATCGCCAAGAAAATGTCTAAAATAGTCAAAAATTTTCAAAATTGCAAAAAATTGACAAAAATAGTCAAAAATGGTCAAAATAAGTCAAAAATAGTCAAAATACGTCAAAATTAGTCAGCAATGGCCAAAAATAGTCCACAGTGGTCAAAAATTGTGAACAATCGGTAAAAATCGGCAAAAATATTCAAAAACAGTCAACAATAGTCAACAATGGTCAAGAATAGTCGAAATAGTAAACAATGGTCAAAAATAGTCAACAATGGTCAAGAATAGTCGAAATAGTCATAAATCGCCAAAAAAAGGTCTAAAATTGTCAAAAATGGTCAAAATAAGTCAAAAATAGTCAAAATTAGCCAACAATGGCCAAAAATAGTCCACAATGGTCAAAAATTGTCAAAAATATTCAAAAACAGTCAACAATGGTCAAGAATCGTCGAAATAGTAAACAATGGTCAAAAATAGACAACAATGGTCAAAAATAGTCGAGAATAGTCGAGAATAGTCGAGAATAGTCGAGAATAGTCGAGAATAGTCGAGAATAGTCGAGAATAGTCGAGAATAGTCGAGAATAGTCGAGACTAGTCAGGATAGTCAAGAATAGTAAAAAATAGTCAAGAATAGTCAGGATAGTCAAAAAAGTCAAGAATAGTCAGGAATACAATAGACTAGCCAGGAATAGTCAGCTATAAGGCGACTCCTTCTTATACTTGCGAAGACTTAAAAAGTTCACAACAACGGAGCTCTAAAAGAACTCCGAGCCCAAAAAGGGCTCGAGGTTTATTTAAAACTCGAGTCCTTTTTTAGCCTTGAAATATTCGGAGTCGTTTTTCTTCGACGAGCCCCATAGAAAAGCTCGAGCCTCTTTGAGAGGGCTAAAAGAACTCGAGTCTTTTGCAACACTACGTGTACTGCACCAATAAAAAAATAAAATAAATATAACGTCACGACTTTTATCCCCATTCGGGGGTAGTCAGAGGCTTGAGTGGCCATACACCACCACATTGTGGAGGTATTGACCAACTCAAAGCCCACGTTTCACCAGATAGTCAGAACCCAACGTGACAGGTGGTGAACCTTGTCGCCGTGTATACAGGAACTGACTATTACCTAATCCCGAGGGATAGGTAGGTTTCCTCACGATGTTTTCCCTCACCGTCAGCGTACTGTAAATTATGCACATAGATGAAAATTCATCCATTGGTGCATGCCCCACCGGGGATCGAACCTGGGACCTTCTGATTGCTAGCCCAACGTGTTCGCCCCTAGGCTACAGTCGCTCTAACTCGCAGTCGGTACCTACTGCACCAATATAGCGTAAAATTATGGAAAACTCGTTGTCATCTTCATAATGTGAATGTTAAAGTATATTAGACTTTAAAGTACGTTAATAAAGTACTCTTCTTCTTCCTAGCCTTGTAAGGGATAGACATCAGACTACCTGGATTTTAGCTGATTACCGATATTTACATGCAACAATTGCCATCCGCCCTCCGAGTTCCAACTCGCGGCACTATCCAGTCCAGGGGGGTTACTCCGAAATACGTCGCTGACGGATCGTCCGAAGTACGGATTCGATTTACGATCAAAACAATATCAAATCGTAGAGAAAAACGAAATAAGAAATGTCAAATCACGACAATCCGTCAGCCGAAACGTTAAGTTCGTATTTCGGAGTAGGCCAGCAGTTACGTAGATATCCGTATTCTAACCATATCAGTCGTCTAGAAATTATGTTGCTATATCTGGGTATTATATTACCTATTATATGTTATGATGGATAGCAATCATATCACATGACGGTTAATATAGCCGTCATGACAAAATAATAGGCTACAGCTGTAATGAGTAGCGTCGACACACTCAAGGTTATACGTCATGTGTTACAACTGAACATGTCATAGCTACAAGCAATGATATAATGAGAAAAGAGGTAGATAGGTTACCTAGACAATAAAAAGTGTTTACAAATGGTACATAGAAGTACCTCGCGCAGATTCACGCAGTAATCGGCGACTGAGTAAAGTAGGTGCGTTGCTAACTTGCATATAGTTAATTACATATTAACCACTACGTTACGTATAAAAATGAAAATAAAGCATTGTCAATGCGTCCATTAGTGACGCGAGTCCACGCGAGACTGAGTTCAGAAGGGCTAGACAAGTGGATGACGTCTTCAAGCGTTCCTTCAAATCGCTACGCTTCATGTATGGAAATGACATAAGTCACGTGATCTACATATCAACTTGTTGTTGATCTACATAGCGACGTTTGACATTTCCATACATTTTGAAGTCTATTCTATTCTATTCTATTCGATTAGCGTTCATGCCACTTGTCTAGGGGGGCAGGTTTGCCAAATACTAAAGCCACTTACGGAGCGCGTGCAACCTATCTACATTTTTATTTAATATAACAACAAGTAGTCGGCTAGTACAAGCTGACAGTTTGTTTCATCTTATGTCATGTACAATCGACAACATTATCGCCTGACCTCACAATTCCAATGCCTAGTATTGACGCGTATTATATTACCTCCCCTTGTTTAAGATATTATTGGCTGCGTTTACATCAGGCTCATGTCTAGCCCGAGCACTCAGTTTTGACATCGGAACGCATAGATATAATGTCATAACATGAGCGCTCGGGCGAGGCATTCGCGGCATCTTAACACACCTACTCAGTTAGTTTAAGAAATTGATTCGTTTGATTTGGTGCGTCCAGATGCCTCGCATGCCTCGCCCGAGCACTCATCTCATGACATTAATTCCATGCATTTTGACGTCAAAATTCGTCGTCTTACTCCATCTGTCAATGTCATCCAACGTGACGCCGCCCAACTGGCAAAATAAACCTGAAATTCAGGATAATTCATAAGATGTGTGCTCGGCCGTAGCATGCGAGGCATCTTGAGTATCTGGTTGCACCAAATAACCAGGATCAATTTCTTCGAAATAACTGATAATATATATCTTAAGACAAGGCTAGATGTTAGGTGTTTTTACACCCGCCCGCACCTCTCTAGCGTACATACAGTCCCCTGCAACTGAGTTCTCTTATAACGGACGTGTCAATATTACAGGGAGCTCACCTTACGGTGGAAATGTTACCATACACAGCAGGTGACCGTACTTTTATTAACACCCAGAACCATGTCGGTGAAACATTCAAGATATTTAAATTGCAATGTATTTAACCCATATATTGATATCGCGTGTCGGTCATGATTACTGTAATTACTCGCTGTCAGCGGCGCGACCTCTGCTGACCTCCCATTGGTGAAGGTTTAATGATAGCGAAATTTTTATTACCTACTTAAAAGAAGGCAAACAAACGTACTTTACCATGGCCTATACAGGGCGAATTTAAAATCATGGGCATCCTTTTAAACGGTGATTCTACACATGATTCAGAATATTTAGGGAATATTAATAACAATCAATTTTATTGATAAAAATGTATAGCCCAGGTAAGGTATAACAGTTAACTGGTTTGCTTATTCGCTTACTCGAGCAATATTTTTTTAAACAATTATAGAGAGGGACCCACCACTCACCCTCGGAATCGTCAACCTCCAATATTAAAAACCAAATGAATTGATCGATAATAGAAGAAGCCAACAAGACCTAACTCCCTGTCAGTCGAGAGTATAATATTTTTTTATTTATTGCCCCAAAATCTGAATCATGCGTAGAGTCATAGTTTAAAAGGATGCCCATGATTTCAAATTCACGCTGTATGTGCTTGCAATACCAAAGGCATCGCTCGCACGTTGGCAACCCAGTCGTTTAGCTATTGCTATTAAGATGCTGAGTAATGATGCTTAAGTGTTGTGCACTCAGATTTGAATTTGAGCATTCGGAGATGATATTACCACGAACGTAAATACATACTGGACTGTTCACTACTGCACAAAAAACGAGCCGAGAGAGATAATAAATTAATTTATTTGCTTGATTTAAAAACTCCAATCACTATCCAACGATAATATTATTTTGGCATGGCAACTCGAAATGAGAGGGACACGGTCCCAACTGGGGCCTCTCGCTCGGCTCGTTTTTCTGTCTACAGAATTGTCAAGGTATAATAGACCTTAAAAAAGGAGAATAAAGATGAATTTCTTCTTAACCAAAAACTCAAGTAATAGATCCTTCTTTATACATCCGTGGATATTACATCACACAATAACAACAACAGCGAGACGACAAAGTCAAGGTGTCGCCATTTCCATGAATGTCGGCCTCGGTGTACTAACAAAAAGTTCAATGCCTTGCGTGTTTTTGTATTGTTATCTTTGATCTGCTGTGGTTTATGAATGAAATACTTACTTTAGTATTGCCTTTAAAAAAAATAAAGGCAATACTTACCTTTTTTGTGTCTCAGACTGTCACGGTCACTGACGCGCAGTTCAGTAGAGGTTTGCATCTGTGCAGCGAGTACCGGAAATTCGCCGAAGAATCACGATTGAAATCTCCAGAAAAAACCGGTTAAACTGCGGAGTTTAACCTTTTTTTTCTCAAGGGATTATAAAGGACAAATTACATATATGTATAAAAAAATTGCCGGCCAGAGGACTGCTAAACCGACATGTCCGACAAGAAATTTACAATGAAGAATTATCCATATTTTATTTATTTAATTGCATTTCACAATGCACAATGGTAAGTGAAATATAATATCAATAGTGGACCCAGCAGGGCACATCAAAAGTAAGGTAGGAGAGAGAAGGATATTGTCGTCGAAATAATATTCACGAAGATAAATGAGAGATCAATGATTTCACAATAGACTCGGGTTAAAAGACTCGAGGCCCGGGAGCATGGTTAAGCTCCTGCGAAACGAGCGGGTTTTAGAATAAGATTTAAAATGACTGTCGCTTACGACATTTCGTGCCATGCCATCCCGATGTCAGTGACTAAATCGCGGTATTTTCGGCACGACCCGACAGAAGTACAAGGAATTCCCTAGAGCATTACCACAGCACTGGGCAATTGCAATCAGTTGCTCAACGATCGCCAACTACGCTGCTGAGGTCGTCGCCATATTCGCGGATTGCGATACGCGATTGATTGTCGCAACGCACTGTCGTAGCATATTACACCAGCTGATCAGGCCCTCTAGACAAGTGGCTTCGTATACCAGCGTTTCTGCAAATCGCTTCGCTTAAAATCGCTTTCAATGTATTGAAATGATATTACAAGTCGATAAGTAGTTCACGTGACTTATATCATTTCCATACATGAAGCGTAGCGATTTGTAGAAACGCTCGTAGAAGAAGCTACTTGGCTAGGGGGGCTGGTCTTCTCTTCACCGTTCCAAAGTATTTTTTACCCGAACACATGTTTTTAGCAGTCTATGTGTGTTTGTATGTATGTTCCACCGTAGCGCCTAAACTACTCATGCGATTTTGATGAATGAGGTGTCAATCTATTCTTTTTTATGATTTGGGTGACATAGGCTACATGTTTTTAAACGTAAAATGCGTAGTTGGGTTACAGTTTTTTAAGTCTCCATTTACCGAATAACCAAACGTTACTCAAGTTTAAGTCTCACTTAGCGGTAATTGTTGTATGGTACATCAAAAATAAGCAGCTCTCAAATTTGAGTTGTGATTAAGTGTCTCTTATGAGTCATAGCCCGGAACGGTAAATTACATCCCAAGGTTCACGAAGGAAGATGATTATAAATTGTGAAAATGCGAAGGATATCTGCCCACTCAGTCGGACATCTTGACAAATGTATTTTATTAATATTGTCACCCACTGAGTGCACGGAAGTTATTTATTAAAATAAATATTTTCGAAGTGAAATTCGGACCTTCCGTTAAAGAATAATCGGAGGTAGAAGCGAAATATTATCGATAATTACATAACGGTTGTTAGTAACCGCTGAAATATACTGTATTTTTAGGTTCCGTACCCATAGGGTACCAACAGGACCCTATTACTAAGCCTACGCTGTCTGTCTGTCTGTCCGTCTGTCAGCGTGCTGTATGTCACGAACCGTAATAGGTAGAGAGTTGACATTTTTACACATTATGTTACGAAGGTGGCAAAAAGCGTACGGCCCGTATGATGTTAAGCAGTTACCATAGCCTATAGATGCTTGCAATACCAAAGGCATCGCTCGCACAAGGCATCGCTCGCACGTTGCTAACCTGTAGTGGAGTGGGACAGAGCGAGTGGTAGGGGGGGTTGGGGTTCCAGCTCTCTCCCTCATCGCACGAAACGCAACTGTAATAGCTACTTTACGCCGATCTTCTGAGAGAGGCTGGTACTACCTCGGTTGAGCCAGCCAAATATGAACTGCAGTCAATTAACTACAGACTGGCTCTACCACAGTCACATAAAAAATGGAACCATTCCAGAATCTCGGTGCTTCAAAAGGCAGTGTCATATCTACACAATTTGTTACTCTCTGAACCATATAATAAATGAATCGTGCACGAAAATCTCAGAATGCATCCCACTAACGAGAGTCATGCTCAAAATATAATCTTTGAAATACAAACAGCAAAAGCATTCCGTACATTTAACGCTCTAATAAACTGCACATGTTTCTTGATGCATCACCATCTGAAAAGTAAAGTAAGTAAGTAAAGCGAAGTGTGGTTAAGAATAGCTAAATTTGGAATTGCAATATCTGGTTTTAGATTGTATCCGTTTGGGAAGCATTTCTCTATTGTCATTTCCCGATTTCTAGCAGTCTTCAGTTTTTTTTAAGTGATCGACATCAATAAGCCAACGATATGTTTGATTAATCATTACGAATAATGCAGTCTTGCTTACAGCTTTAAACAATGAATAAGGCCCTCTGCAGACTAGCTACTTTTAGCATCGGCGATCGGCGATTTTGATGCTGCGTCTCGCTCGTTTAAGCTCGAAGAAACGCGACGCAGCATCGATACGTCACAAAATCGCCGGTCGCCGATGCTAAAAGTAGCTAGTCTGCGGAGGCCCTAAGGACAGCCATACCCTTCCTTTAGTTAAGTTAAGTTAGTTTAATATCATCCTACTTCGCATCGTGCCAAAATAGGTGAAACGATTTCAACGCGTTCTATTCGTTTCATGCTTAGATAATGAATTGTTTTGGCCTATGATAGCCATAGTAGCTATTCTTGATGACGATTTTGACGTTTCTAAATTACTACACACATCGGCTTTATTTTTAAAGTTTAATTGTTTTATAAATATCGATTTAATATTGTGCCTTAATTTTAACCCGATTATTAAAACAGACATTTTCAACTACCCAAATTATTTTAGCAATTAAATTGTACACCTCAAAGGTTACACGTTAACCTAATTCCGTTAATTACTTAAGTGCCACTTACAACCAGTTTACTACTTAACATAATATTAATTTATTTATACAATAAATTTATTTGCATTGCAATATCAATATTCATTTCGTAGCTATTGATAAAGTCATTCCTTCCACTCGACACCACCAAAACGACACCACCGGTGGTGTCGTATGGAATCTCTAGTCCATACGACACCTAGTGAGGTTACCTAGTGACCATTAGTGAGGTTACCTACATACAAAGTTGTTGATATGAAAACTCCAATTAAGTTCGAGCAGTTTCATTAATGAGGTATGTCATTTGATAAAGTTTATATTTATCTGTTAGTTTAGTTAGTTTAGTTTATATTTATTTCATAAACTCTGTTTTATTAATTATCATTTAACTATAGATAACTTGAAATAATAACTTTGGGGTCGGATCAATATATGTGATGTTGTCTGATATTTATTTATTTATTTTAATGAACTGGGAGCTGTTTGTCAAAAACACGCGTTTCTGGACATCACTAGGGTGGTGTCGTATGGACTAGAGATTCCAAACGACACCACCGATGGTGTCGTTTTGGTGGTGTCGAGTGGAAGGAACGGATAAAGTTATGTTTTCTATGTAGATACAATTTATAGAAATTTAATCGACATTTTAATTGCGTGCAAATGCTTAAGGTGGCTTTGGATTAACAGTAACTATACTAGGCCAAGTATTAATAAATCAATCTCAAGATTGAGATCGAACTTGAGATGCTGTTTTAGACAGATGTTCCATACATTAACGTCAAAACTGCATCTTAAGATCGATCTCAACTTTGTGATGCATTTATTAATACGGGCATAAATATAGTAAGTAATCGTTATTCTTCTGTTATTTTTCGACCACTGTCATACTTCCACAACGTCCTGTCAACAACTGAATTAATTGAACATGCAATGATATGTCAATGTGTAACGTCACGACTTTTATCCCCATTCGGGGGTAGTCAGAGGCTTGAGTGGCCATACACCACATTGTGGAGGTATTAACCAACTCAAAGCCCACGTTTCACCAGATAGTCAGAACCCAACGTGACAGGTGGTGAACCTTGTCGCCGTGTATACAGGAACTAACTATTACCTAATCCCGAGGGATAGGTAGGTTTCCTCACGATGTTTTCCCTCACCGTCAGCGAACTGTAAATTATGCACATAGATGAAAATTCATCCATTGGTGCATGCCCCACCGGGGATCGAACCTGGGACTATCGAATATGTCAATGTAATGCATTTAATTAAGTATGAAAAGAACGCGTCAATAGAAAACTCGGTGTCCAATGGCGTTACGTCACTCGGCATAGAGTTGCATAGGCTACAAGTCAGAGACGGAAGCGGGATTGATTTAATTAATTAATTAATTTAATTTTAGGAAAGCTTACAGACTAACAGACATAATGGACAATGAAAAAAACTTCCACATATTAAGTATAACCTTCCACTTAATACAACACATTGTAAACTTACACTCAGACGAGTGAACGTTTACAATGTGCTGTAGACTCCTAGTTATTCCATAAAAGCTGTGATAAAATGG
Organism: Drymonia ruficornis; assembly: GCA_947859195.1. NCBI lineage: Eukaryota > Metazoa > Arthropoda > Insecta > Lepidoptera > Notodontidae > Drymonia > Drymonia ruficornis. Next base: position 7,469,769 of record OX401927.1, read on the forward strand.
ACAGTACGGTCAATTTAAGCTCTACTTTAAGTCTCTGTTTGAGATGTGTATATAACTTTTTTCGTAGGAGACGGACCCTTAAAATTTAAGTATCATTTGAGTAATCGGCGAAAAGAGAGCTTTACGTATCGTGTTTTTATTAGTATGATTGTTCTTATGATAAAACAGAACATTAATATGTGTTTGCCTACAGACGATATGGGAATCTTTCTTCGAGCTCTTAGTAAACCAAATACTTTTCTAAAATCATAAAATTTATCACCATTTTGATATAACCATCGTTTCATTTCTATTTAATCACGCTATAGTGTTCTCGATTTTTTTTATTAAACAAAAAAAATGACTTTTTTTAAATTACAACTGTGTTCTGTGACTATTCCATAATCTGAATTTGGTTTTTTATTCCCTCTTCTAGTGACAAACGTCAAATTGCAATGACGTCAGTGTCAGTGTCACAGTCGCGTCATCAATTAAAATCGCTCTTCGCTTATCGCTCAACCAACCGCACAGTTCCTCAATGAATCAGTGTCCAATAGTGATCACGGCAGTTTCACTACGGCGCCCGACAGTCGCACGCGCACGTTACTACCAATACTACGATAAAAAGAAATAAACCGCGTTCGTACGAAATAGTGAATTTATTTCATTGATGTGTGAGTGTGTTGTTATATGTAAGATTTGTGTTGGTGCCAATGACATTAATACATTGATGGTTGGTGCATTAGAAAGTATCTGAGGAAATTGTAAAAGGTATGTTACCTGTAAGGTGAAAGAGATTAAATGTTCTGGATTGTGCGTATTAAATTGAACCCCGGTCGTTTCATAAGATCGCTAGTTAGGGATTTCATACGCTAAGTTAGTCAAACCGAACTTGGGCCTCTCATTTTGAACTTATATTTGGTAAAAAACCCAGACAAATATTTTGATGAACAAAAAACTAAACAAAAACGCCACATTGCTCCGCGTGTGTGGTTAGGTTGTATAATTCGTTGTACCAACTTAACAATAGATAGAACATGGTCAGGAATATTACATTTTTGACGAACAAGCCCCTAATCAGAAGGAGGCAACCCTAGCTATGTTGAGAAGTAAACATAGGTTTTATACGATGCACGAAATAAATATTTTAATGTATTTAATTCTAAAATTTTAGTACTAAATGATGATTCCAAATGTATTTATTCGTTGTTAAATTATAACTAAGTGCTTTTTAATTGGTTTAACATTGTTAAATTGAATAAATGTTCTCTCCTATGAAATATTTTCCCCTGTTATGCTCTGTTATTCCGAATAACAACAACACACTTTTAACTCTTAATTTGTTGCCCTTGTCAAATTTACATAGAATGTTCGAACAATTTCTTTAGAATTTATATAAAACCGGCCAAGTGCGTGTCGGACTCGCACGTAAAGGGTTCTGTACCACCGTAGAAAAAAAACGTTCAAAAATGGTATGGGGACCCCCTTTATTTTTTAATTTAATTTTATTTTTAGTATTTGTTTTTTTATTTGTATGTGGTGGTGTATGGCCACTCAAGCCTCTGACTACCCCCGAACGGGGATAAAAAGTCGTGACGTTACATTATTATTATTTTTTAGTATTTGTTGTAGCGGCAACAGAAGTAAACATTCTGTGAAAATTGCAAGTCTCTACCTATTATGGTTCGTGAGTTATAGCCCGCTGACAGAAGGACAGCGTAGGCTTAGTAATAGGATCCCGTTTGCACCCTTTGAGTACGAAACCCTAAAAAAGATGGTAAGTATTCCAATTAGCCCCAGTCTAACATGCAGGCAGTCACGTAGACAATATTCACAATAAGCTATGCCCGTACTTCAAATATATGTTTTCGTTTGCTTCAATAAGTCTAAGTTACTTTTTAAACCATCAGCCCAGTCCCGTCGAAATCGGTCCAGTCGTTTCGAAGATAAGCCGAAACAAATAGATAGACAGACTATAATAACATCCTATATGTCTCATCATCTGCTGCGGTTGACCCCGGCAGGTGCTTTACATGACATCAAACTTATCTCAATGAGCCTCTACGTGTTGGACCCATGTCCCTACGGAAGCCTTCCAAAGGTCCGGTAGGCCCGAGTAGGCAAAACCGAAAAACGTACCTATAATATCAATTATGATTTTACATCTGCTATGGTCACCTTGGTTTACGGATTATCATTACATAGTATAAAACAAAGTCGCTTCCCGCTGTCTGTCTGTCCCTAGGTATGCTTAGGTCTTTAAAACTACACAACGGATTTTGATGCTGTTTTTTTTAATAGATAGAGTGATTCAAGAGGAAGGTTTTAGTATATAATTTGTCAAGTTTTGGTCGCGATAACCGACATCCAAGCGGGTAAAGCTGCGGGCATCAGCTAGTATTATATAAAATGAATAATTGTGAGGAATATCATAACACGGTTTTAGAAGCATTTTAATAATGTTTTTGTTATGGTCCAAACTGAAGACCGGTTTACAAGTGATTAAATTCTTAACATGCCGCATAATATCTCATTTTATTGTTCTGGGTTTTCTGAAGCCCAAGAATATATTACCTATTATAGTCGCTAGAATTATTTTATTTGATTTTATCACACAGAATTGTAGTAAAATAGTAAATGACGAGCCCGTTGGCGTGGTTGGCGTGATGGCGCCTTTCACGCTGAAGGTCGTAGGTTCGATTCCTACCCGGGACATACATTTGTGTACATGAACATATCTGTATGTCCCGAGTCTGGGTGTATATGTATGTATTTACATCTAAAAAAGTAGTATATGTAGTAATATCAGTTATCTGGTTTCCATAGTACAAGCTCTGCTTAGTTTGGGATCGTGTGTAAAAAAAAAATATCCCAGGATATTATATTAGTAAATCAAATATTCCAGACACACACTAACCGTCAAATTATAGTTTTGTTGCCACGTTACAATTGTTTTACAAAGCATTTCTAGGAACAAGTGATTTGTAAAGCCAGTGTAAGTCCGTCATAGCTTTCTATAAATTTGGGGGTAAGAGTTTTTGCGTTCGATAAGTGCGGTCCCATCCTATTGAAGTGAGCTCACTCATTTAGGTTACCTAGCTTAATCATTCAACTTACCTAGCTCAAACGTTTGGCTTACCTAGCCACGGGGACCAATCTCAAAGCAGGCTAGCCTTCTGTGTAGGAGTTGTCATAGTGCACAAGTATGCGCTAGCACAGATGCACTCTTCAGCATCATCATCATCATCATCATCATCATCATCATCATCATCATCATCATCATCATCATCATCATCATCATCATCATCATCATCATCATCATCATCATCATCATCATCATCATCATCATCATCATCATCATCATCATCATCATCATCATCATCATCATCATCATCATCATCATCATCATCATCATCATCATCATCATCATCATCATCATCATCATCATCATCATCATCATCATCATCATCATCATCATCATCATCATCATCATCATCATCATCATCATCATCATCATCATCATCATCATCATCATCATCATCATCATCATCATCATCATCATCATCATCATCATCATCATCATCATCATCATCATCATCATCATCATCATCATCATCATCATCATCATCATCATCATCATCATCATCATCATCATCATCATCATCATCATCATCATCATCATCATCATCATCATCATCATCATCATCATCATCATCATCATCATCATCATCATCATCATCATCATCATCATCATCATCATCGTCAGCATCATCATCATCATCAGCATCATCATTATCTTCTCAGCCGAAAGACTCCACTGCTGGACATAGGCCTCCCCAAGGATCGCCATAATGACCGGTCTTGACTCGGTCGGACTCTTCTCTTAAGGTCGGGATACACGACACTTGACACTAATACACTCAGTGTATACATCGAGTGTCAGCGTGTGTACGCCATCGCGGTACCTTGTGACAGTCGTTATAACGGTGTCGTGACACTGAGATACACTGAGTGTCGTGTGTCGAGTGTCGCCATGGTTCCCGAGCATTAGGGACGGCAATCCAACACGACCGTGGCGACTCTACTGAACGTGAGCTCATGATAGAGTTTAAAATATAGACCTAGAAAATATTTTGTAGATTTCCTGTCCACTAATACCACCAAATATGGTTGTGGATACGGAAATAAGCTTCTAAAATGGTACAGGTAGTGGTTATTATATTATTTATGAGTGTATTTGATATTATATTTATGTAAATAAATACGTTATCATTTTCCTTATACAGCCAGATCTGAGTTTGTACATAGGAAAATAGCAAATAATATAATATATCCTGGGACATTATTTTACACACGGCTACCAGATCCCAAACTAAGCAAAGCTTATACTATGGGAACCAGATAACTGATATTACTACATATACTACTTTTTGTTTGTAAATACATACTTAATAATAATATAGCCCTTTTAACGTCCCACTTCTGGGCACGGGCCTCCACTCAATGCGAGGGGGATTCAGGCCATAATCCACCACGCTGGCCCAGTGCGGGTTGGTGGATTTCACATGTCTAAAGACATGCAGGTTTCCTCACGATGTTTTCCTTCACCGTAAGCACGTGACAATCATATTAAAGTTATGATTCACACATAGATTTCGAAAAATCCGGAGGTGTGAGCCAGGGTTTGAATCCATGACCCGCAAGACGCGTGCTTAACCAATCGGCTACCACTGCTATTCTACATATACTACTATAAATACATACTTAATATACATAATTACACCCAGACTCGGGACATACAGACATGTTCATGCACACAAATGCATGTCCCGGGTAGGAATCGCACCTACGACCTGCAGTGTGAAAGGCCCGAATCTTAGCCAACCACGCCAACGGGCCCGTCAAATTTAACGGCGATTTAGCATCGCCGATCGCCGATGCTAAAAGTAGCAAGACTGCGGAGACTCTTTAAACCTGCCTTTTAATGGTAGTAGGGCCGAGCTGTAGCCAATTGACTGCAGCTCATATACGGGCTGGCTCGACCAAGGTAGTACCACCCTATCACAGAAGATGTGTTAAGTGGCTATTACAGCTACTTTTCGTACGATGAGTGAGAGAGTTGGAAGCCCAACATCGCCCTTCCCCTCCCTCAGTCATTCCCTTTAGGTCGGCAATGTGCGAGCGACGCCTTAGGTATTGCAAGCATCTCTGCCCCTCTAGACAAGTGGCTGACGTCTACAAGCGTCGCTTCATGTATGAAAATGACATAAGCCACGTGATCTAAACAGCGACTTGTAATGTCATTTCTATACATTGTGAAGTCTACTCTATTCTTTTCGATTAGCGTTCATGCCACTTGGCGAGCCTTTGCACTACAACATGGGGTTCTTCAAAAGGCATGTTTACAGGTCCCTAAAAGGTCGGCGCCGCGTCTGCTCCCCTTAAGTTGCAGATGTCCTGGGCGGCGGCTTCCACTTACCATCAGGTGGACCGTCTGCCAGTGTGCCGTCATATAACTAAGGCAGTTAGGTTTTACCATTAGAACATAATCTTCTTTAGGGTTTTACCCGTACATCATAAGAAATAACAGTATAAAAATATACAAGAACCGGTTTCTCTTGGGTATTTCGGTGATCACGTCATGAAGCATCAAAAAAAATCCTAAAAATGATAGAGGAAAAACCACAGAGTAAAGACTAAAGAAAGAGGTGCCCTTATTAGATATTTGTATGAAACAAAACGTGGTCATTGTTTTTTCATTTTCATTCTACTATTTACCGGTAAATAGTTGAACTACTCGCTTCGTTTTATGTCGATGTTAGTACTAGGCCGACCACTCGGCCGACTTGCTTAGGGCCAGTCCCCTTAGTAACTGGTCCATGGGAAAAACATACGGCCCGAAATGATAAACTCCTCCTTTTTTGAATAAGGTAAAGGGTCTAATGTAAACGAATTCTGCTCTTATTTCAGGGGTCATAAGATACATTACACAAATAAATAGATAAATATCGCCAGAATTACACACCAACTGTATGGTCCCAAACTAAGCAGCGCTCGTACTATGGATACAATGATCTGGGGACGATCCCAGTGACACCCAGACCAGGGCAATATGCGAAACGATCTTTTCCGAAATTTGCCTCTGACGGGAATCGACCCGCATCCACCCGATGCAGTGTGCCTAACGGCCTACATTCGAACCACTACGCCAGGACGTCGACATGTTGTAACAATCAAGTTTGTAAAGAGAAATAAGTACTTGTATTTTGTTTAAATCATAAAATTAAAAAAAAAAAAAAAAAAAAAATATACGGTCGAATTGAGAAACCTCCTCCTTTTTTGAAGTCGGTTTAAAAATGATAGGTTAAAGTGATAGGATCAATGCGGGAAAGTTTGTACGGAACTGAGCAGTAAAAGTTCAAGGCCGGTCGAGCAGACTTGCCTCATAGTGGACCAAGTACGTTAGGCTGATTACACATGAATTTACAGTTTGTATTTATTATTAGCATCACCTTTGCCCATGAGTGGGACAATGTGGGGAAAAAAAAATTGATTCACAGCTTACGAGATTCTACAGTTAACATGTGAGAGACTTCGAATTTTGGAATAAAGTTACTACAAAAAACCTAGCCATGTGCGTGTCGGACTCGAACATAAAGGGTTCCGTACTACCGTAGAATAAAAACATCAAGAATGTCAAGTTTCTTGTATGGGGACCCCCTTTATTTTTAAATTTTATTTTTTTGTTGTTGTAGCGGCCCAATACAAGCGGTGTTAATACACGTTCTCTGACAATTTCAACTCTCTACCAATTACGGTTCGTGGGATACTTACAGCCCGCTGACAGACGGACAGATAGACAGCTGAGTTTTAGTATAGGGTTCCGTTAGCACCATTTGGGTACGGAACCTTAAAAATTTGTTGACAACCTATTAGTTGACAAACTACATCATGAGTGATGCCTAACAATTTTCAACTTGCGTCAACAGTCTCGATTACTGTCGATTATTCGCACATCTGACCCGCCCCTTACTGACTCACAGTGCTGACGCATTTCGCCGAATTTATGTCACAACATCAATGTCAGTTTGCGTTTTATGCGTTAATAATAATTGTTATTGCAGTCAGTTGCAGGTAACAACCCGAAGTAATTGTATAGATGTGGGATTCCAATTATTGTACACTGCTGGGCCTCGAGTCCCTTAATAATTGTCCATTGCGAAACCACTGGGGAGCTAAGATCGCCACATAGCAATTCTGTAAAGGCATATTTTTTTTCTAGTGGAATCCTTAGAAATTCCACCAAATTTTTGTAATAAATAGTCAAACATTTGACGCCATTTGTGCCCATTGTACGGAAATTCAGCAGAATTGCCAAAGATTCTGCAAGAAAATCAGAAAAATTTATTGCTCTTGCAGAATTGTGGCGCTCGACTTAGACTTGCTAGCTGGTCTCTAATATTATCTTCCTGAATTCTGCATATCTTAAATTCTTGGCGATCGACGTGCTGTCGGCTATCTGGCCGGCGAAAATGTCGACCGCCAAATCTTGCGATTTAGAATTCACGGAGATAATATTAAAGGCCAGTGGTTTCGCAATGGACAATTGTTAGGAGACTCGAGCCCTGGACAATGATAATGGCACACTAATGCCATCCACCGGCGAGCCTTAAAGTTTTATATCGGTAAAGTACCTAGGCACCTATAACCAAGTCCGGAGTAAAACACACCATCAACGGATGATTATTTGAAACAAAGGAGTATGAGTCATTGTTACTTGATGATGACTAAATGTTCGGTTATGCCCTTTACCCCATCATGAGTTGTGCCAAGTCATATAGAAGCATTTATTTATACTCATTTACATATCTTATGAATAACAAAATATATGGGAACTATAGTGCGGAAAAATGGAATGAGACATATGGAGGGGAACTACCTTAAATAATTAAGATAGCGAATTATAATCAAAGAAAATATTGTTATGTTTTTGGGGTTCCGTTGTCCCTACGTCCGTCCGTCCGTCTTGCGTCCATCCCAGTCTGTCACGGTGCCATTACTTTTTTCTTTTTTACAGAAGTTGATGAAGTTTGTTAGAAAGATACATAAATAGTAGATCTCAAATATATAAAATGTTATAAACGAACTTTTTGTAAGTTCCTGCGATTACATGAAAAGTGGGGATAAATATTTTTATTTTAGGTGTAGGTAGTTATGTATTTTTATTTTAACTATCATGTGAGGTATCGTTGAATAGGTATTTTCAAATCAAATAGTGTTTCCATACAACATTTTATGGTCAGCCGTGCCATTTGCGAGATTAATAACCTCACACTAAAGATTTAATGTGTTGGTAAATCCTAGTAGGGTAATGTGTAAGTTAAGCCTACGGAACCCTACATTGTACATGGTCCGACACGCACTTGGCCGGTTTGGAAATAATAAATCACCAGCTGTTTGAGCCCGGAATGGAATTGGTGAAATGAAAAAAAACCCCTTATCCAATCTTAAATCCGTTCTAATTATCATGTTATTACGGGCCAGATTAGTTTGTCAGTGTTGCATGATTAATCTAGGATGCATAAGATAAGAATATTAATAGTTATCTTATCATAAATGTTCGTCAGTATCATTTTCATTCGCGGTGTTGGTAGCGGAAGAAAGCATCATCGTTTGTGGACCAGAATAATTTATTATTCTGAATTATATTATTTGTTTTATCTCAAGTTCGTTTGAATAGTTTTTGGTGAGTTATTTTTTTGTGTTATAAGATTAATTGATAAATCAAACTTGACTTAATTTAATTATTATAATATTTTTAAATATTATAAACCTGTATTATAACAATTATAATTCTAGAGATTGACTAGTCCAGTGATGGGCAAAGTACGGCCCGCGGGCCAGCTCCGGCCCGCGAAAGCATTTAATCCGGCACGCCGATGGTCCCTCGACATGAATAGTTATGGCCCGCGATAATTATATTTTGACGGTCCAGAAGTATAAAGTAGATACTATTTAGTAGATAGACGCATTATTATAATCCTGCATTCGAAAATATTATGGCAAATCAAAAGTAATTTCATATGTCTCACACGCCTATCATGGTAGGGCCTTCGAATAAAAGTTAAATTGTAATTTTTAACATGTGTAATGCTGTAATGTTTTTATATGATAAAAAGTTGTAACACAAAATGCATTTTTCCTATAATTCTGGCCCTCCTCTGAAATTTCTTAAACTTTCTGGCCCCCCATTAAGAAAGTTTGCCCACCACTGGACTAGTCAATAATTTCGATAGGTTTATGTTGTCATATGTCATCAATCAATCTACTAAAATTAGTAGGTTGACTGACTGACCGCAATGACGGAATTTACGGTAATTATTCTCCCAGCAAAAGGATCAGGGGGTCTTAAAACGGCCACATGGTGCATAGCAATTCTGCAAAAGCAATGTTTTTTTCTGATTTCCTAGCAGAACTCTTAGCAATTCCGCTAAACTTCCGTAAAATGTTCAAACACAGATCGTCGCTTTATTTCGTTTTCTTTGCTTTCTTAACCACTCTATGAGATCTGCTGGCCTACTTCGAAATACGAAACGAAACGTTTCGGCTGACGGATCGTCGTGATTTGACATTCCTTCTTTCGTTTCTTCTTTACGATTTCAGCGTTTGACATGGTTTTGATCGTAAATCGAATCCGTACTAAGGACGATCCGTCAGCGTTCGTTTGTCAAAGTAACCACCCTGGTCGCCTAGGTACTCCGAAATACGAAACGAAATGCTTCAGCTGAGGGATCGTACGTTTTCCAATTCCGAAAGCGTTTCGCAAGTGTTCTGGAGTAGAGTCCATGAAAGAAGAAACGTCAACACGACTATCGAATCCGAAAAACTTTCAGAGTAGGAAAACGTGCATGGCGCACATGGCCGTGTTCGTATTACATAGAAGTACTTCAGTCAATATCGAGAAATTCAATCGAGTAATTCAAATCCATTGTTCTCAATAACGGTGAATGATGAGGATGCGAGGCGATTAGATAAGTACAATATTATCTTATACAAATGTCTCGCGGAAGGTAAGTTGTAAGAATCCTTTAAGTGAGCTGTATAATTTCATATGTTTGATGGGGAAATTAATTAGGTACCTGAGTACGTTTATACATGATGTAAGGTTTGATGAATACATATTCAAGTCCATGATTACACGTAACTAAAAAAATGCACTAATAAATGACAGAGAAAACTTGACGATCATATTGCAAAAAGCAACTGTGATTTGTCAAAGGGCATTAACTGTTGTAAATTAAAATGATAAATAAAAAGTGTAGGTAGGTAGAAGCTATTTGTAAAACTGAGAATGTACAACGAATTATAGTCGGTGAGGTTCTAACAATGCCTAAGGGCCTCCGCAGACTTGCTACTTTTAGCATCGGCGACCGGCGATTTTGTGACGTATCGATGCTGCGTTGCGTTTCTTCGAGCGCGAACGAGCGAGACGCAGCATCAAAATCGCCGATCGCCGATGATAAAATCGGATGTCTGCGGTGGCCCTAAGTAAAAAATTGCTACTTTACAGGAGAGCAAAAAAATTCTGAATAATATTATTATTACCTTTGACTTACGTTTCTTGTTTTCAAATAACGCATCATTATTGTTCTGTTGTCTGGTTTCTGATGAATTCAAACGATCCGCAACATCCTACTCTATCCAATAGCATTAAAATATCAAAACCGACGAAAAATTAATTACGCACAGTTAGAACTGTACCTGAAAGTATTCTAAAATTAAGCGCAATGTTAGGAACACAGAGTAAAGACTAAAGAAAGAGGTGCCCTTATTAGATATTTGTATGAAACAAAACGTGGTCATTGTTTTTTAATTTCTATTTTACTATTTACCGGTAACTACTCGCTTCGTTTTATGTCGATGTTAGTACTAGGCCGACCACTCGGCCGACTTGCTTAGGGCCAGTCCCCTTAGTAACTGGTCCATGGTTAGGAACCTTAGAACATATCTGAACCTTACTAAGTTAAAATAGATCACTGACCTGAAATCACCTTGTTTTACATTGACAGGTTTCAGTCATCTTTTCACATTTTTGGAGCGTTTGCTGTCTATACAAAGGTGACAGATTCGTCTTGTTGCAATGTTTACGAAACTGACAGGTTATTGTTTAGACATGTTATCATAATGTGCACACTGTATGTTCAGTTAACGACACTTATGTCTATAGTTTACCAACTTCTGACGTCATAATGATTTTGGGAAAAATATTTCAAAAATAATTTAAAAAATTAAAAAGACGACTGCCCTGCCAAAAAACAAACTAAAACAAGTCCAGTGTCATTGCAGTCGGGGGACTGTTCTGTGGAACATATTTAATCTAAAAGGGCCCCCGACTGCAATGACACTGCACTTGTTTTAGTTTGTTTTTTGGCAGGGCAGTCGAGTTTTTTAATTTTTTAAATTATTTATTTTTATTTTATGCGTTTTAGTGACAACAGCCAAAATGAAATCTTTGTTTTGCATGTACACCCTACCTATGTTAAATTATGCCTATAAATTCCATTTGATACCCATATTGTAATAACCGAAGAAAAAATTTTTTTTTCGCATTTAAAAATTGAGCCATATTGCCGCCATACTATTTTTTTTTTTCAAAAATAATATACCCAGTGTTACCCGGAACGATGTAAGGATTCTAACGATACCCCATACATGCAAATCCATTCAGGCATCTATACGTTATGGTGGAATAAAGAATCTCACATACATACATACATACAAACAAATAAACAAACATACATGAACCCTAAACACAGATACACTCCTTTTTTGGGTAGTCGTGTAAAAAGGTAGCCATAGGAAATGGCGATTAGTTTAGATTTCAGCAGATATGGTAGGTACCATCTAACATTGCAATCACTAAACTTGTGCTCAGCGCACCACTAATGCAGCGAAATTCACATTCATTCATCGCACTCGCAAATCAACAATTTACATATTAAATAACATCAGAACGATTCACCAGAAAATAAGTGGCATGTTTTGAACATTGTTTTCCGTGAGTGACTGGACCGTACTGTTTCCACGGTCTCCAATTAGTAGGTCCGGTGACATATCCCTCTTTCTTGGTAATGTCTTTGTCAGACTGGCACTTTTTATATACCTACGTGCTACGCGCAAAGCTATTTATGTAGGCGTACTTTGTGATGTTTTTATTCAAATGTTATTTAATAATAATAATAATAATATCCTGGGACATTTTTTACACACGGCTACCTGATCCCAAACTAAGCAGAGCTTGTACTATGGAAACCAGATAACTGATATTACTACATATACTACTTTTTTATTTGTAAATACATACTTAATATACATATACACCCAGACTCGGGACATACAGACATGTTCACGCACACAAATGCATGTCCCGGGTAGGAATCGAACCTACGACCTGCAGCGTGAAAGGCGCCTCCGCGCCAACCACGCTAACGGGCCCGTCAATTTATACATAGTTACTTCTATAAAGGTTACTAGTAACATACTGTTAACTGTGCCAGTTATAGTTCTACTATTGTCAGTTATCAGACGCCTCCATTGTATGTAAATGCGGCCTCCGGATCAACCCATATACATTTAGATCTCGTTAAGTACAAGGTAGTCACATTAAGGGCTTGTTGTGTTTAGCAAGTAGTAAGGAAAATTATCCATTTTCCTACTTAGCTATATTTTATCGCTTTACCTATATAAGGGCCTACGCAGACTTGCTACTTTTAGCATCGGCGATCGGCGATTTTGATGCTGCGTCTCGCTCGTTCGCGCTCGAAGAAACGCGACGCAGCATCGATACGTCACAAAATCGCCGGTCGCCGATGCTAAAAGTAGCAAGTCTGCGGAGGCCCTTATCATGCTTAGTGCGTATTTTTTCCAAACTCAGCTGTTTAGGTTATACAGTTAAATGATTAATTATTACTTCGAATTTTGAAACACTCTGTATAGCTGTGTGTCAAAATTGCATCCAGCAGAGTTAGCACACGCGCCAAGACAAGACTTTTGTCCCGCATTATGTACCACTGAATCGCTCTCTCTCTTTCTTAATGCAAAGGAGAGAATCAGACAAAATCTATTTATCTCGCGTTTTATCTTGTCCGGTCGGCTGTGCTACTGGTGCAGGACTTTTTACCATCAAAACGGTGCATTGCTGTGGAGTGGCATTAAAACTTGACAGTTCATACTTCTAATAGCTATGGTTCAGACAGTCCATCTTCCTGACCTTGCGTTAAGCAATTAGTGGTTAGAATGACACTGACAGTAGTATTGACAGATAAATAATGTCACCCTATTCCAACACATGTTTTGACATCAGCGATATGGGGCCATCCATTAATTACGTCACACGTAAAGGGGGGGAGGGGGTCGACGAAATGTGACATTGTGTAACAAGGGGGTGGGAGGGGTCCTAAGTTTTGTGACGTCACATTTAAAAATCTAATATATCTAAGTAGTATTAAAACCGAAATTTGAATAAAAAAAAAAGAAATTTTCTGAAAATTATAAAAAATATGTAACGTCACACAGGGAGGGGGGAGTCTCGTAAATGTGATCAGTTGTGACAAGGTGGGGAGGGGTCTAAAATCATGAAATTCGTGTGACGTAATTAATGGATGGCCCCTATGTAGTAGATTTACAACTGCAACTAAGCCTACATATTATGATTTGTAAAGGCATGACTATATTTATTAATCCATTATCTCATTCATGCATTACTATTATCTTTAACTGTGGAATGTATAAATGACTATTGTTTTTATTCTTTTTTGTGTTTAAACTTATGAGTGAGCGTGCTGTGCCATGCGACCATAGATAATGACTTATTAACTAGACTAAAAAACTTTTTTTTTGTTTCAGAAGGATGCTGTCTTTGGAAGCTAACAAGTTGAGCTGAAGGAAATCAGAAGTTACTTGTTTAAGCCGACACTATGTGAGCTCCCGTCAAGATGCTTCTAAAGCTGTGCAAATCATGCCAGTAGTGAGTATGCAATATTTATAATTAGAACGATATTCAGTCACCAGATGTCGCTTGGACTGACCTGTCATTATCTGTCAACTTAACGCCCACGTACTCGCCCACAACTGTGCTCTCATTCTGTTAAGACAAAATGAAGACTATAGTTTGATTTTTAATGAGAAAAATTAAACTGACAGATGCCAATGTCACTTTTTTAGGCCTCTGTTTTAGTTTTCCCAAAATGTACGGTTACGTTTTGTTTTTGATTAATAATGTATATTTTTTAATTCTATTTGTAACTTGATACTGGTCAAATACTTATTAAACTGGGTGGACCATATAAAGAAAGAGGAAGAAATACGGTTCAAAGAAACGGCACTATGAAAAAAAATATTTTGGTGACTCTAAAAAGTCGCGTGTTCGTGCGCGTTTGGTATTTCCAAAATACAAGGAAACATTTACTCATATTACGTGAATACTTCTCATGGATATTCCAATGATAAATATTATACTCTAGTCACGCCTTATAGGGTCGTTCTCAACTCTAACAGTCGCGATTTCCCCGCTACCATTAGTGATAGTGTCATTCAAAGTCAAGATAATATGACCGAAGATACGCTTCATCTACACCAGTTCCTCGTAGTATGTCCACAGTGCAGTGTTGTGTATGTAGATGTTATAAAATAAATCAAAAAGAGGGATTTATGATGAAATTATGTTTTAAATGAGTTATGTCTTAAATATACAAGGTATTTCTTGAGTTTGAGTGATAAAATTGCTTGGTATGTTGTCTTATGTGGGTGTATTGAATCATATCATGCTGTGTCATTATATCGATAAATGTTATCAGATATATGGATGAAGTTAAAAGGCGCTAATGTCACTTATTGATATTTGAAAATGGTTAAAAATGGGTTTCTTATTCGCAGAAAAGTGACATTCCTATCTGTCAATTTGCTTCGTCTAATTAATACTCGACTTTAATTGAAATGTTTTTCTGTTTAGTTATTGATTCAAAGGAATTTTTGTATGATTAAGATTTGAAAAATTGTAGATAACACGGCATGTCAATGAGGAGCATGAGAAAATGCAGATTTACCTATTCTACAGGCTGTTTCAAAAGTTACGACAAATATTCAAAGCACCGTAACTCGTAAACTATGATAGTTACGTATAATCTGTCTTCACTAGTTATCTACAAATCAGCTGCCGTATATGCATCTTAACTAGTGCCTCGGACTTTTTAAACACGCTGTATAATGTACTTTGGTGTTGCTAACTAGTGATCGCTAAAAACTATGTTAACCGGTCCATAACTATCCGTGGAAACCTCTAATTGGCTTCATGTTACCTATACCATTGTATAATTATTTTAAAAAGCTGTTGGTTTTCCTTAAATTAAATTAAATAAATAAATAAATAAATAATTGCGAGGTGAAGTCGCGAACAAAAGTTAGTTGCTAAAAGTAACTCATGATTATGACTTTTATTTTAAGGTGACTAGGTATTATAAATACATAAAGCCAGAAATGTAAGAGCTAAGTAAAACCGAGTATCAATTTTATTGTAACGTTTAAGTCACGCCGTGCATATTTACTTGTACGTATGTTTGTCATTGAAATCAGTGGATAACGCTGCAACGTGACGGACAGACGTCATCTTGGACATATTTCTGTTCTATTGTGAACAACTGCTTGGTCGGTGAAGTTCTAACAGCGCGTAAGTCAAAAATAGCCACTTTACAGGACAGAAAAAAAATGAATAAATACGTAGTGCTAACTTTCTAATAACGCATCATTATTGGTCTGTTGTCTGGTTTCTGTTTCCAATAGCATTAAAATATCATATATATATATATATATATAGCATTATTATATTATATACATATTTTTTAATGGGACTAGGCCCGCCACACACTCCCACCACTGTTACTCCTGTAAGCCAATTGACAATGGTGTCCAACGATGACGCCAAGGTTTGACCCTCGATGAGTCCCGGGGAAAAGCTAAGTTGTCTTAGAACCCGCACGAATTTAATCAAAAGAAATAGGATAGGAGTTGGAAGAAGATGATCCACTTCCCTCTGCAAAGCGGGAGACAAAAATAACAGTATAGGCTTAGCCACAGAAATAAGATTGTTACAACTGATGGAAGACCAGTTGGAACGCACCACGGATAGCAATTCGACTATTTGGACCTAAGCTCGTGAGCTGGTTATACTTACTTCCAATAATAGGTATGGTAAAAGTACATAAGTATGTATATAGTGCGTGTATATTAAATAGTGCTTTCACTTGCTCCGCAGCTGCCTGGAAACCATGTACTGGAACTGCTGCGAGGAGCGGTTCTGTTTCGACAAGAAGATAGCAACATACAAGTATGTATATCTTAATGTGGCACAAGTCATGTATGCCTCTGTATGTATTTCATAATGTGGTAGGTATATGATACCCACCGTCACAATTTTTTTTTGATCAGGCCGATGAACCCTTTTCGAAAGCAATGGTCATTTCGTTCGGGCTTCGAATTTTGAATCTTGACACATTTCGGTACCTAATGCCAAATGTCCACTGGCAAGTTACTTCCGCAATTTCTTGCTGAAGTCAATTGCCGACTTGTTTCCACTGACTGCAATTTTACACAACCGTATACACGTGGGACTTGCAGCAAGTTCGGCAAGTCGCAAAAGTCCACTTGCGCGAGCGTTTACACATTGGAAGTCGCTTGCGCAAGTCAACTTGTGCAAGATTTCTTGCCAGTGGACACTTGGCATATTAAATTAGTGTCCCGCTCCCCTTCAGGGGGCTTACCACAAGCTCTTATTGCGATTCAATTATAGGAACGTTTTAACGACGTTTTAATGACGTTTCTTATTGTCATGACAATAAGGTACGTCATTGCACAAAAAGTCGCTGAAACGTTAATACGTTCCTGTAATTGAATCGCAATAAGAGCTTGTGGTAAGCCCCCAGGTCTGCAACGTGCGAGGGATGCCTTTGCATTGCCAGAATCTAAGTAAGCAACAGTAAGGGCAGCCGTAGACATGCTACTTTTAGCATCGGCGATCAGTGATTTTGCGACTGTATCGATGCTGCGTCGCGTTTTGGTGACTCAACAGTCTGTCTCTCTCACTCTAAAGTCGCAAAATCGCCGATAGTCGATGCTAAAAGTAGCATATCTCCTGTGGCTCTAACTGCTCATTAGGCGAACCGTAAACTTGTTTGCCAATTCACATAAAAATAAAAACACGAACGAATGAATGAAACAGATGGATGGATTGAGATACGATAACACTTTTTAAGCAGTCTTTCGTGTTGGTATGTATCGATTAGATTATCGATCATGATCTAATCGAGAGATCACGAAATCATCCACACGTCACTCCTGTCTGTCACAGAGGTTAAATAAATGATTATAGAATTTAATTTCGTGAGGAAACCTACCTATCCCTCGGGATTATGTAATAGTCAGTTCCTGTATACACGGCGACAAGGTTCACTACCTGTCACGTTGGGTTCTGACTAGGGGGTGCATTCCGAAATTCCGAAATTTCATAATTTCGAAATTTCGGACCATTTTTGCATAGTTTTCAATTTCGGAATTTCGGCCATTCAGTTTCGGAATCCGAAATTAAATTTAGTTTCTTAACAGCCGCCGTAATTCTTGAATGAATCATTTTTCCACTTCGTGCGCTATCCTAAAGTCTTTATATTGGAACTGGAACATTATGGAACAATTAAAATGCCTGTAGAATAATATCCCGCGACCTAAATATTGAGAATAAAAGTACAAAAACATTATGTGAGAGGGATACTACTTACGTATATTCCCAAAACTGTTCATATTTCCTGGAGGGGTTTATCAAGGCGGGGCAAAATTCGACAAGTTTCATCAAGTCTTTCAAATCAAAGGCTTGCGTCAGCCTGGACTTTCTCTCAGTTTTAACTTATTGAGCCTCTAAACATGATGCGTAAAACTAGAGTCTATGAAACCAAACCCAAGAAATCGTTTGAACATTATCATAGAGGCACGAAATAGCTATAGAGTGAGGGTGTATTTCTGTCCTGAACCTGTTTCTTATTAATCCGAATTTGATCAATAGTAGTTTGCTAATCATGAGATTAGGTTAGGCAGAGGCACGTACAGAGGACCAGATCATGAAGGTGAAGGCTAGAAATTTGTGAAATAGATCAACGGCACAGGAGTGAAATCAGTGTCGGGTAAGGAAAGAGCCCAGACTGTTTTTATTGTCCTTTCGAGATTTTCCCCAAACAATCCTAATTCTCCTTTAACCTTTTCGCATAGACTTCCTTCAGTATCCTCCATGTAGCTGCCTAACAGGACCTTTCCAGTTCGTGCGGCCTTCTTAACGTCATCTTTTCATAGCACTTGAGGTCCCTTAGTGGACATTTATTATTCGATAGTCTCGAGTCTCCACTAGAGTAGCGATTTGCACCAAGATCCCTGATTTTGCTTAACATGACAAGTCCTTCATTCAATTTGAGGCAGGTTACTTGTTTCCTGACTTTGCTATGGTTTCTAACGGTCAATGGTCCAGCTTGCTGAGGCCTTTCGCTTAATAATATTGATCTAATTACGCCGATGAGATCGCCAGCAATCTGGAGACTTTGCTTATTTTATCTGCTATCTATTTATCTATTTAAGTACCCGAAGGCCCTTGTCATCGTAGCTGATGAAGCTCTTTCTATCATTCCCAGTCTAGGGCAGTATCTTTCACCTCCTGATACGATATGATATCAACCTTAAAATAAATAAGGCTCATGTAATTTATTCCTGGTCCTGCGTCTTCCTCATCATTGCTTTCCTCCTATCTTTTCTTCTAAGATGATTTTCATAAAGTTGTCATATTGTATAAGATGAAAACATTTTTCTTCTGCTACTAAGTATTATTTCTAAACGTTCTTCTTTATTTGACTCTCATTTGTAACAGATTTTTTTCCATTATCCTTCATCACCACATTTCAAACGTTTCAATCTACACTATACTCGTCTCTTTCAATGAGGGTCCACGTTTCAGACCCATATAGCGCTACGCTTTATTTTATTTATACAATTACGAAATTGTCTGTGCTGGTCTGTGAAAATATTTTTAAGGTGACTGAATGAAATGTTTTTGGTTTGTTGTCTGTTTGTCTGTATATCTGTACTTATGTTCGAGCATCACAAGAATATGGCTCAACCGATTCTAACGAACTTTTCACTAAACATATCATCACAATATTAGGGGTCGAGCTACAGAATAAAATCTAGCACTAGTTGAAGCTGCGGCTGAAAGCAATTTTTCGTCGTAAAATGATTCGAAAACGACATATCTATTGATTTTTTATGAAACTAGCCGTTAAACACAAATTTGTACTAAACGTTTCAAATTTTACAGTAAAATTGCAATTTATAATCGATTTACAAAAATGTCGTTTCAATTTCGGAATTCCGAAATTTCGAAACTGACGAGCCCAATTTCGTAGGCCAATTCCGAAATTGAAAATCTACGAAACTGCACGCCCTAGTTCTGACTATCTGGTGAAACGTGGGCTTTGAGTTGGTTAATACCTCCACAATGTGGTGGTGTATGGCCACTCAAGCCTCTGACTACCCCCGAATGGGGATGAAAGTCGTGACGTTACATACATACATTATAGAATTTATATAAATTGCTTTGAGCTTATAACAGTTTGACTGTTATATGAGGTTGAATGGTTATTGCTGAGACTAATATAATTGACACTTGTAGCGCAAAGTTATTGAGTTCTAAAGACAGGGTCATGTACTACACGAACTATCAATTTGTCGCCTATGCTATTTTATTTACCTGATTGTTTACTTTAGAATAAATCAAAGATCTATTAATCCTTTAGATGCGACTAACCGCGCTTATTTTTGCAACATTAATGCAAACTACCCTACGGTCGGGCTACACGCGCGTGCGCGCCTATTATTATAAAGCCTCTATCTCTTATTCGCTTTCTCTCTTACAACAGAAGGGCTAGACAAGTGGCATGAACGCTAATCGAATAGAATAGAATAAACTTCACAATGTATGGAAATGTCAAACGTCGCTATGTAAATCAACGACAAGTCGCTATGAAGATCACGCTTGAGATCACGTGACTTATGTCATTTCCATAGATGAAACGTAGCGATTTGAATGAACGCTTGTAGACGTCAGCCACTTGTCTAGCCCTTCAGGTCTGGTGTATACATGGACCTAAGACTAAGAGGACTGGGTCTAAGCAACCGCGCCCCATGGCTAACCTAACCCCCTCACGTCATCACAGAAGGCGTGGCTGTCAGTCAGTCAGTGTGCTGTCGGCGTTCGTCCTGTGCAGACGTCCTGCCAACGTTCGCATCCCAAATATAATTCTACTCGACACTAGATGGCAACCCTTTGTACGTCTCTTTTACCATCCTACACTTAGTGACATCTAGTGTGAAAAAGTTAAACTACGTACTAACATCGAGATAGAAGAAAGCGAGTAGTTTTGCTATTGACCGGTCGATAGAACTATGAAAAGTAGGCGCTATCTAACACCCCGTCACCCGCGCACATCCCGCGCAAATTGTCACGCGTTGTTTCATAGGGAAATCTAATAAGAACACCTCCAATCTGAAATAGCTTCATGGGTGTATATGCCTTTTATTCATTGATATGTGGGTATAGTTTAATTTGCTATTCTTTAATGCGCTAATATTCGTGTATGTCGGGTCTATAATACAAAACATCATTGATATAAGCCTTGTGGTCTAAGATACACTGAAGAACGACGTTCACCGATCGACTTGCCGGATCAATCCTAGATTTTATCAAATAAAATATGTGTCTGAACATATCCCAATAGGGTTGCCATAAAGAATATGGTCAAGGATAAAAAAAGCAAAAAGCTAAAAGCATGCACGGCTTCGTCGCGCGCAGCTGTTGTACTGCATCCTCCTCTATCGCATGAAATAGTACTCGGATGCGCAATGCTTCTCTGTCAATCAATTTTTCAATTTCAAATGTTTAATTTCAAAGCCCGGCTACCGTTATTCTTGACTAGATTTTCGCAAGCTACACTATACACTGTATTCACAATAAAATTGCCCTCATGTTGATATCATTTTCATTTGGCAAGCAAGTCGGTGAAAATTGTTAAAAAAGAAATGGTTTTTATAATTTTAATTAATCATAGCCATGACCATATTTTTTACGGCGCTATTGGTATATGTTCAGAAAAATATTTTATTTGATAAAATCTAGGGTTGCTCCGGTAAGTCGATGGGTGAAGGTCGTCCTTAAGCGTATCTCGTACTATTGTTTTTGTAATAACGTTGATGGGTATAATAAGCAATTGGTAGATTTTTCTATTACCACGTAGCTATACCACGGATGATACGCTTAACATCAGGCGGGCCGTACCCTTGTTTGCCATATTAGTTATATTAAAAAACCTTTCACCTTAACTTGCCTCCTAGCACGGAAGGCACACTCACCTATCCATACAGACAGCTTTGAACTGTGCGCAACCAAGTAGTCGACCTCATCGCTATTATTACAGTAAACAAAGTAGCTAACCGGTATAACCATTGTGAATTACAGGAAAATTACACACCGTGTTACGAGGAAAATAACGTAAAAACCATCCGTAAACTACCTACTTAATAACAATTCACTATTTATTACAGCTGAGTGGAACTTGAAATAGTTTATTGCAAAATGAAATCTATTTATTTATGTTTAAAGTAGAAAATGAATTTTTAAAATGACGTGGTTAATTTACCTAATAATATGATAGACCACGCGACTGGAATAATTTTAATCAGTTAATTCCATGGATAATTAAACAATCGGATTAAGAACTTTGATATTTTCTTTTCAAGAATTTATTTAACTCTCTTTTCAAATTCATACGGGGCTAAAATACCAAGTAGCCATTCTGATTTCCTGGCAGAACTTTTATTTTAGCTAACATAAACAAAACAAAATTGTCGACGCGTACGAAGTCGCATGCACAGCTAGTAACTCCTAAAACACTTGTGTAAGGTTTGTGTTTCGATAAACCTAACACGTGAACCAGTGTAAAATGTTTTTCCAGTATTTCCATGCTAAGCATCAAACCAAGGGGCCTATTACGAATCCAGACCATCTGTTTCGTTCGCGATTATAACACTAAATTACTACGAAAATGTGTCAAAATTCAAAATTAGAAATCCGAAAGAAATTGATCATTGCATCCATACCTGCCCCTTAGACAAGTGGCTGACGTCTACAAGCGTTCCTTCAAATCGCTACGCTTTATGTATGGAAATGACACGTGATCTACATAGCGACTTGTAATGTCATTTCCATACATTATAATGTATATTCTATTCTATTCGATTAGCGTTCATGCCACTTGTCTAGAGGGCCTGGTTTGTAATAGCAGCCCCGAGATTACAATGAGACAAAAGACGGCTAATTGTTGTGTTTAATTATAACTTATTGTCGTGAGATCTTTTATCTCTGAACAAACAAAGCTATTTGAAGTATACACATGAGATCTCCACTTGTTTGCGCGTGAGAGACGAACAACAAATATTGTAATTCGCTCGACTGAACGCTAATGTGTGGAACATTATTGTTTCAATGTTAATTAGCTCTCTTTCTGTCTATTTCTTGTAAAAGACATTCCTTAATACTTACCGTTGCATAGACGGTGGTAAAGATCGATTAGTCACTGATCTGCTACTAATGGATGACAGATGATGACTGATGGATAACTGATGGGTGACTGTAGAGGACTGATGGATAACTGATGATGACTGATAGATGAGTGATGGATGACAGATGTTGACTGATGGATAACTGATGAATGACTGGTGAGGACTGATGGATAACTGATGATGACTGATCTATAAGTGATGTATGAATGATGATGACTGATGGATGACTGATTTGCGACTGATGTTAGATAATCATGCAGTTCCTATCAGATGAGCCATGGTATCAACATCAACAGGAACACTAAACGTAGTTTCAAGTTATATATCCTACGATATTTTATTAAGTATAACACTATACCACTTACAAAACCTTTATCCTTTTCTCTCCCCCCAGGTTAGAGGAGGATGGGAGCTACAGCAACGGTTACACGAACCCGGCTGCGAGCCTCGAGAGCGTGGTGACGGAGCAACCGATGAACAACAACCATCTCCCGTCACACGCCATCACCGGTCGGGTGATCAACGAGATGCCATTACACGCTGATAAGCTATACGAAGTTAGTACTTAAGCAATACCACTTTGGGGGTAAAGGGAAGATCTTCCAGCCAGGCGGGTGGTATGCCTGGCGGGGCCGGCCGCTATGCCCCGATGGTTATTGTCGGGGTCTTCTATATATACTGAGTGTCTTGCGAATCTTGCTTGCGTGGTTCAGACTTCATTTTTGTACTGAAGCGTGCGTGCACTCAGCACCATCTGTCGGTGGCGTCGTGAATGTCTGTATGGTCGCTACACCACTACCGGGACTGGGGTTGTGGCTGTGTATGACGTCACCAAAACGTCGTAAACCGGGGATGAAGCGGTGACTCTACTGTAGAGATAGAGATATAGAGATAGAGTATGGAGTCTCTTAATCTACGTGTCGTAAACTGGTGATGAAGTGGTGAATTACTCTACTGTAGATATATAGATAGAGTAAGTGTTGAGTCTCTTCATCTACGTCGTAAACTTGGAATCAAGCGGTGACTGGCGTCACGAAAATGTTGTCTATGTGATCTAAATAAAAACTATGACGTCACATGTCACCCCCATTCGGTATTCTGTTATACACGTATACTTATATGCACGCCACGCGTTGCGTTGCGTCGTCGCAAAATTCTGTACTGGCGCATCACCTTCCCCCGCTTCGTCTCTCGCCCGTCGACCCTTTGATCCGTTGCGATGACGCTGCGCAGCGCACTAGTGGAGCCGCGCTCTAACATGTAGAGAACCACTTTATTGTCCTGTGTTGTGGTCGCCATTAAAAACGTTTTTATCTGTTCAAATTTCAAATAACTTTATTGCGTTAATTGTGGTAATACAATAATTTGTTTAACTAATCTCGATTAAAACCCTTATTAATATTGATATGTCTCCTTTCCAGGTCTTTTCAAAATCACTAATATTCAGAGAAGAGCATGAACTTAAAGCCAAATCAAGCATGGACTCTCTCGACGAATTGGAAACGAAATCGGAACCAGACTACTTATCCGACAAGCCAAACAGAACGAAGGTATACTTCGAAGATGAAGTTAACTCCCCAGTGACGGACTTCGAGATCATGTTCAAAGATGAACTGATCGCGAACCACGACATGTTCAAAATTGACGAAGAAGAGGAAAGCGATAGACGCAGTCAAGACACAGAGGAAGGATTGACTATGAACGTAGCTGTTATGAAGCAAGACGTCATCAAACCTAGTACTATAACTATTAAGGATGAAACTAAAATGACAACACCATATCCAATCTACCAATACGACCCTGTATCGGTGATGACTCTACCGTCAACTCTATCTATACCTAGAGTGGAAAGCGTGAAGGGTATTTTAAGACAGTCTAGTGATATTTCTAGGAGCTCCAGTGCTAAGAATTTAGAAAGGGTTGATAGTAGCAGTAAGCTTTCAAGACCAATGTTGAATAGAGTCGAAAGCCTGAAAAGTATTGATCCTAATAAGCTCAATAAGGTCCTATCTAGAGTTCCGCATAGAAGTGCATCATTCTTGAATATACCAGAGCATCTAGCACCAGTGAAACCTCCGTTAGTGAAAAGCAAGTCCATGGTAGGAGTCATGTCAGCGATAGACGAATTGAAATTGAGTCAGCTGCCTGATACTCCGATCATTAAGAGTAGTAATCTACCAAGATTCTTTGCTGACACTCCATCTCTGCCTGAGTATAGAGGCGAAGAGAGTCTGCAGAGTATAAAGCAGAAATCGTTGATGTACCAGCAAGATTTCAGCATGCCTCGGTACTATGGTACCGTTTCAAAGTCAACGGAGCAGTTACCAGTGCACGAAAGCAAATCAATGCCGGATCTAAGGAACCCTACTTCTAACTCTACTGGTAGAGTCAGCAAGCGGTTGGTTAAATTGAGAAGCAGATTGAAGCCTTTGATTATTAAGAAGAATTCTAATGAGAGATTGTGAATAGCGTAGGGTGTTTAGGGTTTTGGGTGTTTCCTTAAGTATTATTATTTTTTAATGAACTAACTTGTTATCTTAAAATAAATTTAAAAACAATAAGATGATGGACAATAATCTAATTATAATTAAGAAATGTTATTTCGTTATGAGATATTAATAGTGCAAGCCACAATGTAATAATAAGTTATCTGATATTCATGGTATTGTCTTACCTATGTTTTAAGGTAAAATAAACTATAGATGGGGAGCCGTAGAAGGATTTTCTGGATTTACTCGAGCGCGTCAAATTAAGATAAGGGAGATAGCTTACATATTGATAAGAACCTCCAACCAGTATGAGCCCTTAATATTGGTGGGTACGCTCAGGGGAACCAAAAAAAATAAATAGACCATCTTAAAATACTCGAACTCGTCAGATTAAGATAATGGGAATTCATTACTAGCTAAGAAGTGTCAAAAGTGTCAATTTTGCTAATTTGATCGTCAGTCTAAGAAATGGGAGCATCTGGAAGTTTCACTTTTTCACCCCCGCAGTTTTTTTTTATAGGACTGCGGTGGCAAAAAAGCGTATAGCCCGCCTGATTTTAAGCAGTTACCGTAGCCTATAGATGCTTACAAAATCTGGCGCGCTCGAGTAATTATATTTTTTTTCAATTTATCATGTTAGAGCATGAAAAGTATCAATATCTGACACGTTTGAGTATTTCCCTGTCATTGCTTTTTATAAAAAAATAAATTAAATTGTCATGTAGACGCTTCCCCCACCGCTGAAAGTGGAAACATCTAGAACAATGTATTCTTCCTATCATCTCATCTACCGAATCTACTAGGTTTGGATGACGCTCGAGTAAATCCACGAAGTGCACGCTGG
Source organism: Drymonia ruficornis (assembly GCA_947859195.1). NCBI lineage: Eukaryota > Metazoa > Arthropoda > Insecta > Lepidoptera > Notodontidae > Drymonia > Drymonia ruficornis. Next base: position 7,495,782 of record OX401927.1, read on the forward strand.
GCTCCCCATCCACTAGGTTGTTGACTTTGAAAAACTTGCAACAATTATTACTTACTCGTTATTTGACTATTGCTCAATGTTGCATAGTAAGTAAATTATTTTAGCAAGTTGGCTACAATAGATTATTGCTGATTTTGTTAGTGCACTACTAAACTAGACTAAAATAATTGTAGTGCCATCCTTCTCATGATCGAAACGTATGAGCAAGACGGAATACTTTACGTTGTGTCAAATTTACAATATAATCATCACTATTGACTGTTTATTTTAATATTATTTTGATATTGCATCAAGTCGCAGTGACTTTCTTGATTCATAGAAGGCAATAAGACAAAATAAAATTTTCTCACTTTTTGTCTTGTCATCTTAGAGCTTGTCATCATAGCCGGCTGTGGTCTACCTGCTGGGTAAGATGATACAGCCAGAGAGAACAAATATAAGACAAAAAATAACAGAAGAGGAATTTCCTTTGCGCATTTTCATAAGGGGAAGGTTGAGTTCACAGATGTTTTAATTAAATCACTTAATTAATTATGTACTACCATAAAGTTTATTAAAATGTTAATTATGTATTTAATGATTAAAAAATTATTTTTGTAAAAAAAAAAACAAAACGACTTCAGAAAAACCTGGAGCACTAAAAAGCCTGAAATAATATTTCTATTACCACCTCTGCCTAACCCTTCGGGATAATCAGGCGTGATGGTGTGTTAGCGAGTATTTGGAGTCGGTGCCAATCTTAGTATGCCAAATCTACCTACTATAAAAGTAAGAATATAGATTGGCACCGACTCCAAATACTCGCTAACACACCATCACGCCTGATTATCCCGAAGGGTTAGGCAGAGGTGGTAATAGAAATATTATTTCAGGCTTTTTAGTGCTCCAGGTTTTTCTGAAGTCGTTTTGTTTTTTTTTTTACAAAAATAATTTTATTTCACGATTTTTAGTGGCGCCATACTTTGTCACCCCATGAGTGCAAAGCTCTCATCAATAGAAATGAATTAAGTCCAAACACAAGGTAGCTACTGTAAAACGTTGAGGAGTTCCCTTGACTGTCCTTCGTTTTCATCATCAGCCCCCTAATGACAGTCACAACCCATCTAGGTGTAAAGTTCTCATCAATACAAGTTAATCAAGCCCAAACACCAGGTAATTGGTGTAAATCGTTGAGGAGTTCCCTCGGCTGTCTTTCGGCTCCATCATCAGATCGACTCCAGACCTTCATTAAATAGTAGGTAGTGCTTTAAAATACTTAATGAAAAAAAATAACAAACGCACTAGTCGCCACTACGATTTTCGATGGTTCCCCTCGATTTCTCTGGAATGCCATCATCAGATCCTGGTTATCTTATCATGGTACCACCCTTGGGATATTTTCTTTCCAATAAAAAAAAAACATCAAAATCGGTTGGCGTGATATTGAGTTATACGTCCATTTGTCGCGCACATACTTAATGCAAATTTAAGATTTATGTGGTTTTCTCATGGATGCCATTGTCAGAACTGGATCAAATTGAAATGGGACCACACGAGAAGCACCAGCATTCAAATAAAAAAAGAATCATCAAAATCGGTTCACCCAGTCGAAAGTTATGTGGTAACAAACATAAAAAATAAAAATGATAAAAAAAAAAAAAAAAAACATACAGTCGAATTGAGAACCTCCTCCTTTTTTGAAGTCGTTTAAAAATCATTCTCTAGTCATTGTATATCGCGTAGGTAACAATATGTAGTTATTATTTCACACGGAAACGAACAAATATGCAACAATTATCAGATCTGCATAATATCATTTAGACAATTGTTAGATTATAAAATAATAGTTTCATTGTATTTATAATTGTACATTGTTATCCTTAAATTGAAATTTAAGTTGAGAAATAAAACGATTTCAAAGATATTTTCGGATTTAATTGTGTATGTAACCACCATTATAAAACCCTAAGTTTTAAGGATTGTGACTGACCGGAGGAATACATAGATAATAATGATACACAATACAATTAATTGATTTCAAGAACACAAATTACTTACCTCACAGATTTAGGAGCTACAGATGGAGCGCATAGAACACGAAAGTGAAGCCACTAAAGCAAATACAAAACAAAAAAGCGAATACAATCTCGCCCTATAACTACACAACTTTACACGCACACAAATGTATGTTTCCCTAGTGCCGCTCCTAGTTGTCACGCACACATACAATGCTACCTGGCTTCACTTCGTTTGTTGCCAAGACTACATCTGTCAACTTCTCTAATCTGTGACTTACCTATTATTTCTCTAGAAGACTTGGTACAAAACGCAACATTATTTAATTATTAATTCGAGCAAGTGGCGTCCAATTATTGTCATAGTTGTAGTATAAATGAAACGAAATAGCTAAAAAAGCGCACAATTTTATTACAGAATCACTATTTTCATACAATATTACAGTGTACATAGTTAGGTAAGTAGGTATACCTAACTAACTCAATAAGAACCAACGGTAAAATTTATAAGAAAATTCCAGAAAATGCTACGCTTACTTCATCTAGTAAAATTGAAATACTACTATTCTAGATGTTTTACCCCTAACTTTATTCTAGAATCAATAATTATAACAAGGCTTCGTAGTCAACAGTGAAGGGTAAACGACACTGTTATCGACCATCGAATTACTAAGTACAGGAAATATGACGTTATTATTTTATTATAATAATTTACAAATTTAATGAAGAGTACTAAAACGATGATCACAAATTTCTATCTATATCTAAGTGGATACTATTAGATAATAATAATAAATAGTAATATTTATATTATCTTACGTATGTAAGTGGCTATTCGATTTCATAATAAGATGAGAAAAGTATTATTTGTTTGTATTAAAATGTTTTTTTTCGACTACGCGATTTATTGGACCTTACACAGTCATGCATTTGCATACAGATACTGATTTCAAACGTATGCAAGTTTTTTTGACATATTTTTTTTTTAGAAAATAATAACAAATTGAAATTAGTTTTGTAAAAAAATTTGGCAACACCTATAAAAGTTTTATTTAAATTTAAATTATGGCACAGAATTTGTTCCTTGAAATATTATGTTATTAAAAAGTTTGTCAAAAACGCTACTTCACAGATTCAGCTATAGTTCAGCAGGCCATCATATATTTTATAGCTAATGTATATTTTGTTGATTGAAATAAAAGTAAATAAAGTGTTAACACATTTTTCGCATTGTATCAATTTCAAAACAGTGTTTCAACATAGTTACAGCCAGGGGACGATTTTTCTGTAGCCAGGGCCTAGGCCGGCAAAACTTGTAGAAATTCACAAAACTCATAAATAAAAACGGTATGCATTATATCATTAATTATCTTATCATTTATAGACTTTCGTTATTTTTTAATTTCAATTCTTATACATTTTCATTCAATTTTTCGTGCTTTACATGAAGTTGAGGGGCGGCATTCTTCCATAGGCCTAGGGCGGCCAGCGTATCAAATCCGCTCCTGATTTCAGCCTAGTGTTAATTAACTTTAATTTTATTTCAACCAACGCATTCAGATTCAGATGATTAGAAAATATTACATAATACACCAACTATAATAATTACTCACTAAAATTACATTTCTCTATAATATTAAGTGGGCAAAGGCGCACATTTTATACACTTTACAATCATTTTAGAATTATGCTACGCAATCCATTCGTTTATTAAATGCATTTTTAGTTATTCATTAAATGTAAAAGTTTCACGAATTCTCTAATTCTTTGCTCATCGGCTATACAATATTTTAATATATTAAGTAAAATAGTTTTACACCGCCTTTAAAACTATGAAAATGTTACTAAAATCGTTATAACATATAAAGACAACAATTTATGTTTTTTTTTTCATTGATATTATAAATAAATATATTTTGATCGTACATATAATTAAACGGTGCATTAAATTTCATAACTTACGTAAACCAAATGCAAAATAAACACATCAATTATTTTATACAATTAATTTAACGTGAACTAAAATTAAACTTGACATTTCCATTAAATTTCAGATTTGTTTCGTTACGTTTACACTAACGTCTCGTATTCACTGGGAGACAAATCCATAGCCAAGTGGCTTTATTTACAAGCGTTGCTGTAAATCGATACGCTTCATGTATGGAAATGACATAAGTCACGAGATCTACTTATCGAATTGTAATGTCATTTCCATACATTTAAGCGTAGCGTTTTGCAGAGACGCTTGTAGACGAAGCTACTTGTCTAGAGGGTCAGGAGACTCGATATTTCCTGCCATATTAACAAACAAAAATATCTACGTAGTTTTGTGAATACAGGAATTAAATTGTGTTACTCTTTACCAGAGTTGGGCAAAATTTAATTGCAATTAATTAATTGTAAATTGCAGGAGGTGTCATAATTAACAATTAAAATTAATTTTGATTTGTTCGTCAACCGCAAACAAATCACAATTAATTTTTAATTGTGACACCACATGCAATTTGCAATTAATTAATTGCAATTAAATTTTGCCCATCTCTGCTCTTTACTAATATTAATAGTCCACTGGGTACTAGCTTCCTAGCGCACGGAATAAGCCTATACTAAAAGGCAAAGTATACAGAACATCGATCACTACACTTCACAAGTGGTACGACTAGATTATTATGTACTTTTATTCGCTACTTTCTACTGTGTTTCAGATGCTATTATTGTAATAATAAATAATAATTGAGTGAACCATACACATAATGACACCACTTCTGACATCACTAAAGGAAAAGATTAAAAGGCTATGCACACGGAGCATCTTTAGTTGAAGAAACTATCAACTTTTTAATGGTGTTTTGGCAGTTGCAGCCAACAATTGCCAGTTACAGCAACAGTTGCCGCGATTGTTTTATATGGAAACAGTTAGTTGCGAGTTGTCAGTTGCCGCAAAAGCTGCGTGTGTGCATAGCCACTAAAAAAACTTTTTCAAAATCCGTGACATAGTCGAGTCTGCATAAAAAAACATGTTATTTAATAAACCGCTCTTTATTTATTTTTGCATTGCATATTTAAATAAGAAAAATAACTGCTCAAAATAAAAAGACAAGAGTTAAATTAATAAATGGGCATCAATTGTACAGTTCACCCTATAAAAAAATAATTGCCAGCTATAAAAATGACTCGTAGTCTGATAACACTAAAATACTGAGATAATCCGCAGGCTACGCTACAAACTCAGGGTCGTATCGGCCTTAACTTAATTAAATAAGAATAATCCAAACCAACAGATCTTATTAATATTCAATACTGTGAACTAACTGCACTGTTAAGTTCATAATTGGCGGCGTCTTCATCAGGCGCATGCCTCGCGCGAGCACTCACTTTTGACGTCGGAACGCATAGACGTAATGTCATAATATGAGTGCTCGGGTGAGGCATGCGCGCCATATGGACACATCTATTTAATGGCAAATTAATTTGTGAAAGCTCTAAAAGACTAGCGCGTAGAATACGAACTCATTGGCGGCGTCTTCATCAGGCGCATGCCTCGCGCGAGCACTCACTTTTGACGTCGGAACGCATAGACGTAATGTCATAATATGAGTGCTCGGGTGAGGCATGCGCGCCATATGGACACATCTATTTAATTTTTTCAAAGTTAAAACAAACTTTAGGGCCACCAAAAACACGCTACATTTAGCATCAGCTATCGACGATTTAGTTAAATGCCAGTCCAGTCGCAAAATCGCGAGATTTTGATACTGCGATCAAACGCAGAATCGCCAAAACGCGATGCTGTCGCATAATCGCCGATCGCCGATGCAAAAAGTAGCATGTTTGCGGTGGCCCTTATTGACTCCAGTACTGTACATATTTTCTAATAAAAAATATGAATAGCAGAAGTGAATGAAGTTATAATCAGGTAAGCACGGCCACGTACTGATAAAATACTCCATTGAAAAATATGTATTACAAAAACCTTATTTTGGCCATCTAATTTTGTTCCAAATACAAACTTTGGCCATTAAACTTTGTTCCAAAAAATGTTCGCTACAATCTGTACTTCATAAAAATAGTGATGTCGAAACCGATTATTATTCGATAATCGATTTCGCGAGTAACATAATCGAATGCGTTAATTTTATTGTCTAGTCACTTCGACGTTCGAATGTGTAACATTTTAGTGATTAACTATAGTTAATAACTTATAAGTTAACTATTATTTAATTTGGCCTAGATTTAAGTCTAGAATAATTTTAATGACCGGTTTGCAGAAGAAACACAATTATGATAAATTAGAAGTCTCTATGATAACTTTAATTCCAAATCGACTCTAGGTACAACACTTTTTTTTTTTTTTTTTTGGCCACCACGGGCAGTTCCCCAATTCGAGAGTTTCGTTAACTTTATTCTTTAATTCAACTTCTTTTTTAATGTGGAATTATCAGAATATTATAGCGTAAGGTAGGTCTTATAGAAAATAATTAAAGATTAAAGAAGGACAGCTACACCTCTTCTGCAAACTTGTCGTTTATGGTCAAGAGTTATACAATTTTGGTGTCACTAATCTTTGTACTGAAATAAAAAAAATAACGTTTAGACTTCAACGGTCTCCAGGGTATATATGAATTATGGCAAAGGACCGAGCGAATCGAATAAGTTAATTTAATATGAAGGCATAGAATAATTTTATTTTCCGCGAGGGCGCTCCAACTAGATGCGCGCATGCGCGCTAATAAAATGCAGCAACTGATAACACACGAAATTTCGAGTACTTCAGTACATCTGACAGCAACCACTGTATGAAACTGACAGGCCGCAACGATAATAATTTGCCCCATTTCTGGAAATGATTTTTCTTAGTAGGGCGATATCTAGTTAAAGCGCACGCGCGAAACTTTTATAAATCTATGTATGAAGGGAACCCGCTGTATATTTGAAAATCATTGTTCGTTGATATTGCGATTCTATTATTCCAATTATTCGATTCACATATGGGTTTGTTTACGAAAGTTTCATCGATTAAGTGCGAGGAACCTACTAGTACAGTCTATGGTTTCGGTTACAGCCACGCAGGTTTACTTTAATTTCGGTTTCGGCATGCCGAAACTACAGCCGAATCCGAATCTTCGCGGATACCACGCGCCAGCCCTAGTAGAATTTTAGGGCTGGTTTAACAATAGTGACACCAAAATCAATCTCCTTAAGGTCCATTAGCTCACCTAACACATTTAAACCTCTTCACTTTGATGCTCGCCCTGGTACCGCACAGTTTGAGCGCGGTGGCTGCCGTCATGAGGTCCGCTGACGTCACATCTTTGCCATCAATGGCGACTAGGAAGTCACCCTTTTGGAGGCGACCGTCTAATTCCGCTGGGGAGCCGGTTAACTGAAAGATAAAGGTATGATTCTATGTAATCAATAAAAAAAAACTTATTCTATGTACCTACCAATTTTTTAAAGATACTGAGCAATGGGTACCCCGGGTATCCCTATTCGAGATTCTTTGTAACAACGAAGAGCTGTTTTTTTCCTCCGTTTTCATAATTATACAACAACAACAACGTCACGACTTTTATCCCCATTCGGGGGTAGTCAGAGGTTTGAGTGGCCATACACCACCACATTGTGGAGGTATTAAGCCAACTCAAAGCCCACGTTTCACCAGATAGTCAGAACCCAACGTGACAGGTGGTGAACCTTGTCGCCGTGTATACAGGAACTGACTATTACCTAATCCCGAGGGATAGGTAGGTTTCCTCACGATGTTTTCCCTCACCGTCAGCGAACTGTAAATTATGCACAAAGATGAAAATTCATCCATTGGTGCATGCATGCATGGTTTCATAATTAGTGACCCAGATTCCCGAACCCGGTAGGAAAGCAATTTAATCGATATAACATTGGGGCCCCTCCAAAATACGAAACATAACGTTTCGGTTGACGGATGGTACATTTTCCCACTCTGAAAGTATTCCGGTTTCTTTCAGAGTAGTGTCCACGAAAGCAGAAACGTCAAATCACGACTATCGAATCCGAACTTCGGATCCGAAACACCTTTGGAGAGTAGGAAAATGTACCATCCGTCAGCCGAAACGTTTGGTTTCGTATTTCAGAATACCCCCACTGAAGGTCCGAGCGCGTAATGGAGCCCGAAGTTCAAATTTTTTTTCTAACCTATTGTGCCTATTGCTGGGCAAAGGTCTCCCCCATCTTGTTCTATCCATCACGGTCTTGGGCTCTCTCGTACCATCCGTCCAGATGACCGTCGAGGTCATCGCGCCACCGTTTTTTGGGTCTACCTCGGCGACGACGCTCGTGCTCTGGGATCCACCCGGTGATCGCATTGGCCCACTTTTCTGAGCTCATTCGGCTCAGGTGACCCGCCCAGGTCCACTTAAGTGCAGCTGTTTTCACTCCTACATCCGCGATAGGGGTCATGGAACGCATGGATGGTCGGGTGTTCCGCACTCGATCAGTGCGTTTTACACCCAGAATGCTGCGCTCTATTGCTCTTGAAGTTCTAATACAGAATAATGAATATACTCACGAGTTCAGCGATGTAAACCCCCGTACTACCGACGGAGGCGACGCAGGTGACGCCGAGGGCCTTGCCTTGCTTCCTCACCAGCTCCACTTCTACCTCTTCGTACTTGGGCGGCTCCGGACGATGGACTGTCAGTTTTAACTAAAACAAAACAATGGTGGTAGAGTCATCATCATCATCATCATCATCATTTCAGCCAAAAGACGTCCACTGTTGGCCATAGGCCTCCCCCCAATGTTTTCCACAACGACCGGTCCTGTGCCACTTGCATCCAGCGGTTTCCCGCGATCTTCACTAGGTCTACCCACGCTGCGTCTTCCGATAGGTACGTGGTCGCCACTCAAGAACCTTTCTGCCCGATCGGCCATCAGTTCTTCGGGTTATAGAGTCAAGCTGTCGCCAATTGACTGCAGCTCATATATGGGCTGGCTCGACCGGGGTAGTACTCTCACAGAAGATCGACGTAAAGCAGCTATTACAGCTGCGTTTCGTACGATGAGTGAGAGATCCGGATGCCCAAACTTCCAACTTTTCTTGAAGTACCAGTCGTATGCTAGATATATTTAACGTAAAGGTTAAGCAACGCTTGGCAAGGTCAGATAGAGATGGGTGACCATTTAGTGGCATTTGAACTTTCCGTCTCCGTGCTTCGGAGGGCACGTAAGCAGTCAGTCCCGGTTGTTGTCATCTAGGCATCAGTAGTTAAGCCTTGTCAGGCGATCGGGCGGCTTGAACAATTCTGACACCGGGTACCAAGGAATCATAAAAAGAAGGAGTTATCACCTTAGCAGTCTTCTGCTTGATGGTGAGGCAGCGTCTCTCGTGCGCCATCTCCTTGGTGATGGCGACGCCGTTACAGTCCAGGATCTGATCTCCGACCTGCAGCCGCCCGTCTTTACCGATGGCACCGCTCTTGTAAACGTCTAGGATTATCGCTGTCGCACCCTGGAGGAGAATAAGAAAGTATTCTTTAAGAAAAGTAGTCTTTTGAAAGAACGAAATCGCCGTCGTATCGCAATCGCTTGCAACTGCAACGCTATAGAAATCAATCATATAGCAGTGGCCGTATCACATAAGCGACAATTTGTTTAGATATCACCGTCGTATCGCAATCGCCTACAATTGCAACGTGATAGCGATCAAATGCCTAAGACATATAGCGGTGGCCGTATCACATAAGCGATAATTTGTTGTGAATTCGCCGTCGTATTGTAATAACCTGCAACTGCAACGTGATAGCGATCAAATGCCTATAAACATATGGCGGTAGCCACATCATATAAGCGTTAATATTTTGTTTAGAAATCGCCGTCGTATCGCAATCGCCTGCAGATGCAACGCGATAGCAATCAAACGGCTATACATATTATAGCGGTGGCCGCATCACATGAGCCGAAATTTGTTTTGAAATCGCCGTCGCATCGCAATCGCCTTACCGGCGCAGCCACGGCCCTAGGGTTTATTTAAAGAAGAACTCACAGTGATAAGGGTATCACTGCCTCCCAGTAGTACGAATCCGAGGACATCATTGTTGGAGTTGATTTCTATCACAGTATCTTGATTGGGGATGATTGGGGCCGTCGACGGGTCCGCGGGCGGCTCAACTGAGAACAAACAAAATGATCACCTCTGCAACTTAAATTCTCTCTACCTTTGCAACTGAACAACAAAAGAGGCGCTCATAGCTTACTAGGCTACTACCTCCTCCGAACTAGGCTACAACCTTCTCTCAAAAAGGCTACAGCCATGTTCCAACTGGGTTATGATCCCCTCCTAAATAGACTACGAATTCCTCCCAAATAAGTTACAACCTCCCCCCAAAACGGCTATAACCACATTCTTACTAGAATATGATCTCCTCCTAAATGGACTACGACTTCCTCCCAAATAAGTTACAACCTCCTACTAACTAGATTACAATCTCCTCCTAAATAGGCTACGACCTCATCCTAACTAGGCTACAACTTCCTCCCAACTATCTTTTTCCAAATTCAAAAGTATAAAACAAACTGTCACGTATATACTAACACACGTACATCTAACGTTGATACATCCATGAGATATCACTTTTGTCATCTCTCTCTAGTTGTTTTCAAGGGCGAAGTCTCGGTTGAAACATCCGTGACTTTGATATACAAATTAGAATATCACACAGAACATGTGTATTGTATAAAAGGTCAATGGTACCTTTGACGGGTGAGGGGACAGGTCTCGGCGTCTGCGGGCGCGCGGCCAGCGGGTCCGGCGTGTGGCTGCGGCTCGCGGCCCGCGACGCCGCGCCACCAGCCGTTGGCGTAGCTGACCACAAAACAGGCACAGCTATAGCGTTGCTTGCATGATTAGTTATGTGACAAAATTAACGATAGTAATAATGTGACGAAAATAATGATGTCACGAAAGTATTATGTGACAAAAATAATAATAAGACTAACATAATAATAATACTCAATTATGACACATATTAGTCATGATATATGTAATAATTGGTTTATTAATCGTTAGGACTCACTGATGTTTTGGAGATGTGTTTAATTTGCACACAAATTAATTCGCAGTGTGCAATTTTATTTTTATATTTATGCGTTGTTTAGTTGTAAATTGATAAGAAAAATTGTTAAGTTCAAATTGTCAACTTAAACATTACAGTCTATATTAGCAGTCTGTCATAAAATGATTGAACTAAATTGAATTTAACAACGATACTTATGTTGTGAATAAAAATAATATAACGTCACGACTTTTATCCCCATTCGAGGGTAGTCAGAGGCTTGAGTGGCCATACACCACCACATTGTGGAGGTATTAAGCCAACTCAAAGCCCACGTTAAGCGTTATCTTGTGAAAAATAGTAATGTGACAAAAATAGCAATGTGATGAAAATAGTGATGTGAACATAATAATGTCACGAAAATAATAACGTCACGAAAATAATGATGTGACGAACATAATAATGTCACGAAAATAATGTTGTGACAAACGTCATAATAATTAATGGTGGTATTAGTTCTCACCGGCTCCTGGCGTGCCCGGGGTGGTGGGCGCGGCAGATGACTCGTCGGTCTTGTCCCCTGGATCCTTGAGATTCGGAGTACACACAGTCAGTACCACCACACCCTCAGTCTGTTTCAGTTTTGCCGCTGCCTGTAACATAGAATTTACAACATGAATTATTTCGCTAATGTTGGTATAGTCTGACCGCAACCGCTGTACCGCGCCTTAAGTATGCGCGAGGAGGACTCGGGGAGGTGGGGAGTGGAAAAACGCCCCCCGTCTCGCCGCTCGCGAACCTAAGGCGCGGTACAGCTACAGCGGTTGCGGTCAGACTATAGTACATATACAGCGTGATATTTTAATAAGGGTCCATTCAGACGAGCTCAAAGACTGATAAGACAAGATTTAAAATACTTTATTTCAGTATTTTTTGTGGTTGTACAAAAAATGAGTTTATAACCGCAATTGTAAGAGAATTTAATCGACAAACGTTGGCGGGGTATCGTTCGGGGATGGCGGGCCGCGTATTCTTAAACCACTGTTGTACCCAAAACCCCGAGCGATCTGCACCGCGCTATGGTTTAATATAAAAGTAGCAGTGAAAGTTACGTCAAAGTCGGTGCAACCGTTTCGGAGATTATCCGGAATAAACAGGCAGACAGACAGAGCAAAAATTTAAAATGCTGTTATTATGACACAAATATAACCTTGAATTTATTTATTTTTGAACTTGTTGATAATTATATTTTTAACAATAACAATACCTAGGTAGTCAGAGGTAGGTATTACACGGTGCTGTGGTCCATTTATAGATTTATGGCATCAGATTTTCCTCTTGAACCAAATTATTATCTTGATTTAACAAATAGGTACCTACCTACGTATAAAGGAAAATCTTATCAGCCGTCAAAACACACTGATATTACGTAGGTAAGGTAATTTCACACTTTCGTTAGGTATTTTTCAGTTTCAGCATGTGTTCTGTATCACAAACTTTGTCTACGAAGCCAAAATCAATTTTCAAAACATTATCATAAATATTTTGTTTGTGATTTTTATTTGGATCTGTACCTATTTATGTGTCATAAATATAATGTTAATATATTCGCCAAGCAAAACCAATGTACACCTAATATACGGTGTAAGTGGACATTCGCATTACGAAGACGACAACACGTTTTCAATAAATTTTACGGTACCGTATCGGCCAGTATCTGTCAAAAATATATAGAAATAGCCGTCAAGACGTCAACCGTGGAGACGTCAATCATAATTAAGGTCCGACCGAGATCTCGGTCTCGGTCTCGGTCTCGGCCGTTCTCGGCTAAAATTTACGTCTCGGTCTCGGTCTCGATCTCGGCAAAAATGTTGGGAGAATCTCGGCCGTGGCCGAGACTGCGCATAACTGGAAAATTTGAATTTGTGTTCGATTGTGATCTGCTTAAAACCTCTACGACCTCGCTGGCGCCGTACGGCGCTACAAAGCAAAAACTTTTCTTTGGATAGTGCGTGACTGGGCCGCCCTAATTTTTTTTATAATGTTGGCCTCTCTACCCAAGACCACAGAGGACTAAAAAAAATGTCGGGTAGAGTGACATTTTGAATATTTGACATTCTCGGTCTCGGCCGAGAATTTATTTTATTCTCGTTCTCGGTCTCGGTCTCGGCCGAGATGAAAAAACTGGTCTCGGTCGGACCTTAATCATAATGTGAATGCAGCGTAGTACTTACGGCATCATAGCTGCAGTGTAGCAAGGAATCCCTGTTGACGGCGAGCAGCATATCGCCTATTTGAAGGCCCGCCTGAAAATAACAGAAAATACTCTAATTATATTAACTGAGCCGTTTTGGCACATTGCGATAGCAACCACAAGTTCAAAGACGATTGCTATTAATTTGGTGCGTCCAAATGCCTCGTATGCCTCGGCCAAGACTCATGTTATGACATTATGTCTATGCGATCCGACGACGTCAAAACTGAGTGCTCGGGCGAGGTATGCTTGATGTAGATGCAGCCAAAAGCGAAAAGATGTATTGCTATTGGTTGTCTCTTCAGTCATAATCGGGGTTTCCAAAATTTGCCGACACCTCTCTGAGTAGGTACTAGGGTACCAGCAAAGCAAAGAGATTAAAAGACCTTTTGACACTGTACTTATTTATAGTAGGTACTGTAGTTATGGTAATTTTATTTACCTGCTCAGCAGCGCTGCCTTCCTGCAGATCTGACACGAAGATACCCCGGCCAGCCTCCGTGTGCCGGCCCTCGATAATCATGATGCCCAGACCCATAGGACCCTAGAAAAGAAAAATAAAATGAGACCTCATCCCCAAGACATACTTAATTATATTTTTAGCTGGTTTTGTGGCTAATGCGTTATACGAAACGAAATGCTTCGGCTACTAATGGATCGTACTGTTAGGATACCGTCCCTGTTGCCTTAAAAAAAACACTGAAATTTCTTGACACCGTTTATTAACACTTTACACAACATAAATTTTCTTGGCTCCCGAATTTCCTCCTGAGCAAACCGTGCTCCGCGAGATTTTGATTCTGACTAACTAAAATGAACTTTAAAATTATTATATATCGAGTAAATGCCGAAACTGCTGAATTGCATTGATATAAAACATCGTCATGTACTAAAGCGCTGAATGCACTCTATGTACATAGAAATAAGGGTTATAACAGTACGTATTCCAACTCCAAAAGCGTTTCAGGTTCCGAATTCTTTCGGAGTAGGGTCCACGAAAGAAGAAACATCAAGTCCAGACTATCGAATCCGAAACACTTTTGTTTAGCTGGGATTCCGCATGAAGGTGGTTCTGTTTCTTCGTAGTCTATTGGCTATAGCTTGGCCCTACCACCTTTAATCATTGGATTGGGATTTGGGCAGGGGCGCCAACTCCGTGGATTCTCGGAGGCTCCAGCACCCATGAAAGCCAAATAGTGGGTGCAGAGCACCCATGATCCCGGACATTAAAATCAGCAATATTTCTGAAACCTTACCCGCTCGCACGTTTCAACTGATTTATTTAAATTAAACAATGTTTACTGTAACTTCTAATTAAAAAGCTGGCTTTTAGGTAAGTATATTTTCAAGGTTTTTGGGGTTCAAAGTTAAGAGTTAGAAAAATTACATACAAAAACGATTATTCAAAAATATTACTTGAGCATTTGAGGTGTTGCACTTTTGGATTTTCCCAATACTTCCCAAATCCTTCCCAATACAATACTTTTTACTTATTTTTCCTACATTTAAAAAATGCATCACTTTTTTGTCCTACTACTTGTCTGTTCTTTTAAACGAGTCATCGTGAGCACCCACGGGATTGTTTAAAAGCCGGCGCCCCTGGATTTGAGACTATCAGATCCTTTGATCACATCAGTATAATATTTGTTCGTTTCATACCTTCTTGATGGTGATGTCTCTGACGCCTTTGTAGCCTGCAAACCGGTCTTCGGACTAAAACAAGAAAATAATATTGAATTAGCATAATTTATACATATCAGATCCGGTATAGTGATATTTTATATTCACGGTGCTAATATCTGTTTTCAAGTTATTAGGTATTGGCCACGAATCACGGTGATTCGCGGACTGAAAAGTGGATTGGGTGATACCGGACAAGTTATTTCATAGTATCGGATACACACATATAGGCCGTACCAACTCAAGTACATAGGCTTTTTAAGTTCTGCAGATTTTGTTATGACTGAAGTCATAATGTAGCTCCCTCGCTGTAATTAGGCGTATTTCGTGTAGGCCATCGTTTATATTGTAAGGTTACATCATTTTTTTATAGCCAAGGATGGCAGACGGTCCACCTGATGGTAAGTGGAAGCCGCCGCCCAGGACATCTGCAACTTAAGGGGAGCACACGCGGCGCCGACCTTTTAGGGACCTGTCAACAGCGCTTTGAAGAACCCCATGTTGTAGTGCAAAGGAAAGCCTTAAGGAGATCATTCCACAACTTGAACTTGCAGGGGAACCAAGTGAAAGATCTTTTTAGGTACTATGGCTAGACAATACATTCTTCTGAACAAAAGTGCTCGTAGAACGGATGGCCGATGGGGCCGAAAAGTTCTCGAGTGGCGGCCGCGCACCGGAAAGGGTGGGCCTCCCACAAGGTGGACCGACGACCTGGTGAAGGTCGCGGGAATCCGCTGGATGCGGGCAGCGAAAGACCGGTCATTGTGGCGAACCTCGGGGGAGGCCTATGTCCAGCAGTGGACGTCTTTCGGCTGAGATGATGATGATGATGAACAAAAGTGCATTGTATAGCCATTGTAAGTCGATTATAATTTTTTATCAACTTGGGGATGATTCATCACGTTGTGTTGGAAATTATTGATATTTTCGGCTCCATTTATTGCGTGTTCACATAAAACCTCCGTAACATCACCTTCAGGTACAATTTTAATTCATATTTTAACGATTGTTTCTAACAGTCGTGTAAACACTACCTCGTGCCAATGTTTGTATAATTGTTTTGGTTTAGATTACGCCACAAATGTACGAAAATGCGGTAATAAAATGTATAAATAGTGTACCCAGGTGTGCATTGGCTTAAAACTTTATCTAAATTCCCTTTTAAATAGTGCTTATTTACCACAAACTTCATAAGTTTTAGATATTTTTAAGAGACTTCAAAAAATGGTTAAAAACAACACCAACTCCAAAAAAAAACCAAGCTTTAAAGTCCAGAATTAATAATTGCATTCTATCTGTTATTTGGAGTCGGAGCTCATTTTAATTTGCCGAGTCTTCAGTGCTTAATGCGAAAAGATACATCAATGTCGAGCCTAAAGTAAAAAATAAAAATAAGTATATTGCATTAATAATGTCTGACCATTTAGGGCCACCACAGACATGCTACTTTTTGCATCGGCGATCGGCGATTTTGCGACTGCATCGCGTTTTGGCGACTCTCTGCGGTCAGACGCAGCGACTGCTCCGATGCTATAAGCGACTAAATCGCTGATGCTGATGTCTGCGATGTCCCTTAGAGCTCTAAGGTCTTTTGGAGTCGGTTTTTAGGGTTCTGTCATCAAAATAAGGAACCCATATACTTTTCTTACTTCGATATGATTGCATATTATTGTACTATATTAATTAAACAATCTTAATCAATGTAAACAAGCATAGTTTCCATAAAAAGATTGCTATTAGCGAGTGGTATAAACAAGGCTGAGTCATCCGATGAGTTCCGGGATCTATTCCCGTGCTGGATCTTTAGATTTGTTTACCCGATTGCGGGAATTAGAGGTTAAATGTTTGGATTGTAATAACGTATAATAATTATGATATCGTTTCAAGAGTTAGTCACGTATTGATATCTTTATTGTGGAGTTAGAAAATACTCATTTATCCATCTATCAGGCGGAATATATTGATCATTGGTGTTATCTTTGTGAATTTTGCATCGTAAGGGCCGCCACATACATACGGAATTTCGTTTCGGAATGTCGAACCGGGATTCCGAACGCAGTAAATCCATCCAAATGTATGGGTACACTTACACACATACCCCCAAATTTATAGAAAGTTATAATCGACTTGCACTGGCATTACAAATCACATTTCTTCCTAGAAATGCTTTTAAAACCGCTATAAACTGGCTAAAATCTCTGGAAATTTGGGGGTCAATGTTTACATCGAGTGTCTACGTGTGTCCACCACCGCGACACCTTGTTAAGGCGGAAAGCCACCGCGGCGCACGGATAGGCCACGCACACGCTACGCACGTGGGTCAAGATTCGCTTTGCACGAAAATGTATGTAACCGTGTCCACCGCGGCGCACGGAGAGGCTGCGCACGAAATGACGACAACCGTATATTTTCTTGCAAAACGCAGCCGCACTGAGAAAAAAAAATACGACAACAAAATGGTTTTTGTAGTTCCTAGTAGTCTTTTTAGTATGTTTTACTAAACGTTTTGTATTTACAGCAAATGTTTTATAAATGTGAGATATTACATAAAACAATTGCTGTAAAAACAAAACGTTTAGTAAAAAATATTGAAAACACTACTAGGAATTACAAAAACCATTTTGTTGTCGTAATTTTTTTCTCAGTGCGTGGCCGTGTGCGTGGCCTCTCCGTGCGCCGCGGTGGGATTCCGCAGATACACTGAGTGTCTAGTGTCTAGTATCGTCATGTATTCTTAGCGGTGGAAATGTTTGATAACAATCTGTTTTGTTTTCAAGATACGGTTAAGTGTCTTAATTTCTTGTATTGCAATCAATTTTTAAGCAAATTAATATCAATAGGAATACTAATGACACACTCTTTTATTATGTTAATATCATTTGTACCTATCATTCTCCCAAAAATGATATTATATTTGAAATGTTAAATTTTAAAACGTTGGTACGAGAAAAATCTCTGCTTAGCATAAATTTACATCTCGTCCAGTCGCGGAACGAATATTTGATTTTCTGTGATACATAACATTCATGGAGATGCCATTTACATAGTCCAATCGTATTTAACCAGCTTTTTTATTTCTGCATCATAAAATCTGTTTTTAGGGTTCCATAGTCCCTATGACGAACCCTTAAAAGATTATAAAGTCCGTCCGTCCATCCCAGTCTGTCATAGTTCCATAAATTCTACAGATTTTGACGGAAATTGATAAAAATTGGTTAAAAAATAAATTAAAAGTAGATTTTGAGGATTTTAGAGGTAGCTCTCTGTACATGGAAAGTAGGGATATTTTTTTAGTTACCCCTCCATGTGGGGTATCGTTGTAAAGATATTTCCAAATCAAATAGTCTTTCCATACAACATTTTATTATAAGCCATACCATTTGCAAGATTTCAACCTCTAATCGTTTAAGCAATGTGTAGGTAAATTCTAGCTGCCTAAAACTAGGTTTTCGTTAGTGAAATAGCTACGGAACCCTACATGATACGTAGCCCGGCACGCGCTAGGCCGGTTTTATTATACACAACCTAGACCGAAAACCGGAACGTACTTATATGTCAGGGTTTTTCATTAAGCAGGTATTAGCCTTAATTCTGATGGTACACAACCTAAATATATTGCCATCCTTCTCATGTTCCCAACTTATGAGCAAGACGGAAATACTATTAGTCGTGTCAAATTACTTCAGTCGCAATTTGGAGACTATTGGCCGGCGCACAGTGAGGACGGCATGGCATGGCATTTTAAGTTTTATCAATCGAATTTAATACTTATCCAATCGAAATAAGGTATATATTTCAATGCTCGGTGATCGATCTCGGAGTATCGCGGAGTATTTTCTCGGTGCACCCGCTGGAGCACCTTATTTCGATTGGATAAGTTTTAAATTCGATTGATAAAAATTAAAATGCCATGCCCTGCCGTCCTCACTGTGCACCGGCCATATAGAATGAGGAAAAAATGTCGCAAGGTGGTGCCACTTTGGCTTTTTATTGACAGTGAAAGAAGTAAGATGATATAGATATAATTTTTATTTTTTATATTTTTTTAGTTCATGACATTATATCTTCTAGAGGGCGCCATATTCAATTTAATTTAATGTAACATAACCTATAACCATCGGACAATCAAGACGCTTCCAACAATACCTCATTTATCAAATTATGATAAGTAGTTTGGAAGTTATGTGAGAACATACATACATACCGGTCAAAATCATAACCCTCCACCGTAGTCGGGTAAAAATGAAACTGTTATTCTGTCAGTGTTACTGTACTAATTATGGCGAGTTCGGAGAGTGGAGAGACTGTCAGACCTGTCAAATGTCAAGTCAGCCCACTCTATCGTGGCGCCCCCTGCAGCAACAACCCAGTGCACCTGAATTCTCACCTTTCGTTTTCTGAACGACAATGTCCGCCGCCATATTGATCGAAGCAGAGCTGTTGACTTGTAATAAGGTTCTGATGAACGGCGCGACTGCACCTCCGTCATCACAGTCATCACTTTCACTCATAAATTGTCATCACCATCATCATTCTCCGTCAAAACTTCATCACTTTTGAATAAAAGTCATCACTTTTGCTAAAATACTTCACTTTTGAGTTATTTTCTTCAGCTTTTTATTTATAAAAACTCATCGAATAAATTTTTTCATCACTTTTGTATAAATATGTGTATCCACCTGCTTAACTAGGTAATAAATAAAGATTTTATTTTTATTTATTTTAAATCATATTGAAGCACTTAAAATAGGTACCTACCACTCTGAAATGTTATCTAAGGCTGTATCCATAGGATGCGTTTATCGCCGCCAACGCGCGCGTCTGTCGCTTGTGCGGATCGCGATATCGCTCGGCCGATACTGATAAAGTTCAACAAATACACGAAAACCCACATAATCTAGAGGATAATGTTGTAACAAGGGCATTCGGCGACTCTTAATGTGGGCTGGCAACAAAATATTCAACTGCACTGTTTATTTACCGTGATTAGTGATGGGATGTTCTCGAGAACATTCTCACCCTTGGAAACTTACTCGTGAGATTTTATGAGAATCTTATATTTTGGGTGACGTTATCTTAACTTTAAATCTTAAAAACAATTAAAACCACCATACTTGCATGTTTAATGAGGTTTATGCCAAGTTTAACATGCTTCAGAAGATAAATTCTCGAAAATTCTCACGAGTAAGTTTCCGAGGGCGAGAATGTTCTCGAGAACATCCCATCACTAACGGTGATAGTGTTGTTGCCTAAGGTTTTAGCAACCTAGCTAAATGTGGCCAATGAAAGCAATTGATGGATCAGAATATCTGTATCTAAGGCCCTTATTAATAAATTGAACTCAAGATTGAGATCGAACCAGAGATGCTGTTTTTGAGAGATGTTCCATATATTAAACGTCAAAACTGCATCTTAAGATCGATCTCAACTGTGAGATGGATTTATTATTACGAGCCTGAAAAATCTTACCAAACCCTAACTCTTTCCTTTCCGTCTTTGCGTAAGTTATTAAGCACCATTGTATACTTCTAAGAAAAATATAATATCACGCCTACGTATTACTCAAACAGGTAGGCAGAGAGGTACTGCAATGTATTCAAATTTCCTCTGGTATTTTGGTCTCAAATCTCAATGTTGTAACCACAGAGTAAAGACTAAAGAAAGAGGTGCCCTTATTAGATATTTGTATGAAAAAAACGTGGTCATTGTTTTTTCATTTTCATTTTACTATTTACCGGTAAATAGTTGAACTACTCGCTTGGTTTTATGTCGATGTTAGTACTAGGCCGACCACTCGGCCGACTTGCTTAGGGCCAGTCCCCTTAGTAACTCGTCCATGGTTGTAACAAACCAACGGAACCAAAAACTTGAAATATACAGGATGAATTTGAAATCATGGGCATCCTTTAAAACTATGACTCTACACATGATTCAAAATATTTCGGGAAAATAAATTTAAAAAAATCAATTCATGAAAAAATATTGTGTAGAATCACCGTTTAAAAGTATGCACATGAATTTCAAATTCACCCTGTATATTATACTTGATACTGCGGAACGCTGCAACACGCTTGAAAATCTAAGTCATAACGAAGAAAAAAAACCTGTATACAGGCTGACTGGTTAAACACTTTACATATTGAAGGTCATGATAATTTATGGTAACATGAAACGTTTAAAAAAATAAAATTAAGAAAATACCAATGAACTACAGAGAAAACCTTCATGAAATTAATGTGCTAAAACTCGGGAATTGTGGACACCGCAGTGCCTCGCGTATAACGCTAGTGCTAATGACACTAATTACACTTGATAGGTACGTAAAATCAAGGAGGTACGATCCTGACCACGCTTATTGCGTTGAGTGGATAATTAAAGATAAATTAGGCAAATTTCGGCACCTATTTTTACATAATTAGAACGAGCATCGAGTACTGAGCACTCTATATCAATATATAAAGTGTTCAACCAGTCAGCCTGTATATGCTTATACCAGTTCTTCTATTATAAGCATGAATACCTATTGGATTAATATCACTTACAGTGTTTTGTTTCGTATCAAATGTCGATGTGGCGTATCATACTATCGTGGGAACAGGTTTATGTCTTAAATACTTTATTGGTATCGACATACAAAGGTTAATTGGCTATTTAAGGCTGGAACCATTGCAACTGACAGCTCGAGGTTGACCGCTTTTTGCTCAAACAATGTCGTAGGACCGCGAGTTGAATTTTTTGAATTTAGAATTTTCGATACGCCACGATACATCAAAAAGACGACATGATAAATCAAAAACAGAAGTGACTCATATACTAAATTCGTATCTTGCCTACTTTTATTTAGTCGTATAAGGGTAACTTCGTAAAGGAAAATTTTCACTAAATCTTAAGTACAATTTAAGTACTACATTTTTATTAATAGGTAGGTGGGTAGGTTATTTTCTTTGTAATCTTTTTTATTGTTATTTTGTTGATATAGTAAATAAAAGCTCACTAACTGTTAATTTTTAATTGTTCTGAAATTTAATTTTGCCCAACACTGGGTAATAGGTAGTACTACTTAAAAAAAGACTAGTACATAATTTAAATGTTTAATATTATAGGACAAAATAAGTAAAATTAAAACAACTTAAAATTCTAAATAACTGCAAACTAGAAAAATTGTTGACAACATCGGGTAATAACTGAAATAAAAGTAGTACTAATCCTTATTAGTTACTAGCTGTGCCTGCGACCTAGTACGCGCACATTTTTGGAAAAGGTTACCCCTTATTTGACTGATGGATTGATGGAGGATGACGGACGGATGGAGTGGCAATGCAACGCATTCCGGGCATGCATGCAACCCTCATAGGATCACTGTTTTGCCCGTCAGTCTATCTGTCCGTCTGTCAAAACGTGCACAGCCTAAACCGCTTGGGTTAGAAACATGAAATTGTAACTTTTTATAGCGTAGAAGAAGACCACAGGAAGGATTTTTGAGAATTCAACAATTAAGGGGAGAAAGTATCTATGGATAGTCCCAGTTTTTCTGAAGCTAGAGACATGAATATTTGTATTTGTAGGCTGAGTAGCCGAAATACTAATTTTCATGTAAGGTCAAGATTTTCAAGCCAGAGCCATGGGTCTGGAGCAGCTCCATGATAATAATAATATATGGTATAATTAAAAATAAAATACTTGCTTCACAAAACGCCTCGTTTTGTGAGTTTTTAGGGTTCCGTACCTCAGAAGGAAAAAACGGAACCCTTATAGAATCACTTTTTGTCCGTCTGTCTATCTGTCCGTCCGTCAAAACGTGCACAGCTCAAACCGCTGGTGATACAAACATGAAATTTGGACAGTAAGTACCTTTCATAGCGTAAAAGAAGAGCAAAGGAAGGATTTTGGAAAATTATTACCCTAAGGGGGTAAAATAAGGGGTGGAAGTTTGTATGGAATTCCCTCATTTCTGAAGTTAGAAACATGAAAATTTCTATTTAGGCTACTAATACAAATACAAAATAGTAATTTCAGCGCTTTTGAAAATTCTACCCCCAAGAGGGTAAAATAAGGGGTGGAAGTTTATATGGGGGTTCAAATTTTTCTAAAGCTAGGCACAAGAAAATTTGTATTTAGGCTTCTTATTAACTAAGAATAGTAATTTCAGCGTTTTTGATCATTTCACCTCTAACGGTGTAAAATAGGGTGTGGAAGTTTGTATAGGCGTCCCAATTTTTCTGAAGCTAGAGATATGAAAATTTGTATTTGGGCTACTTATTACAAATTAAAACCGGACAAGTGCAAGTAGGACTCGTGCTCTGAGGGTTCCGTACAAATTTTATTATGGTTGTGTGTGCATCATATCTTTGGCGTGCAAATACAGGGCAATGAAGCAAGATGTGCTCCACTGTCTCGCTGGGGTTCTTCGAGCTTCCACTTTGCTAGTTTTCGGAACAATACATAATAATTACAACACCTAAGTGTGTATTGTTCCGAAAACAGGGAAAATCATGAAGACTCTAATCTCGGGATAACAATTGCACTGCAAGCGACTGTGGTGAACTGGTTGGGCTAACAATCAAAAGGTCCCAGGCTCGATCCCTGTTGGGGCATGCACTAATGGATGAATTTTCATCTATGTGCATAATTTACAGTTCGCTGACGGCGAGAGAAAACATCGTGAGGAAACCTAGCTATCCCTCGGGATTAGGTAATAGTCAGTTCCTGTATACACGGCGACAAGATTCACCACCTGTCACGTTGGGTTCTGACTATACAGGGTGAATTTTTCAAGTGTGCGTGGATGGCCAAATCCAAAACTATGAGTGATATCAAAAAGTACTCAAAAGAATCTCGGGGCTGATTTAGATGAAAATTGTAATTACTTCTCAAAATTCGTTTCTTATCAGCGACACTATCGAATGCTGTAATAATACAGTATGTGGTTTTTTATTCTTAATCAACTAGTTCGATTCCTGGCTACGACTATTGTTTTTAAAAAAATCCAATGATGCAGTTTTAGTTTTCACCAAAATCGGCCCCGAGACTTCTTTGAGTACCTTTCGATATTCCTTATAGTTTCGGATTTGGCCATCCACGCACACTTGAAAAATTCACTTGTATACACGTGGGCTTTGAGTTGGTTAATACCTCTACAATGGGGTGGTGTATATCCACTCAAGCCTCTGACTACCCCCGAATGGGGATAAAAGTGGTGACGTTACATTTCTAAAAAAATATTTAACGAGTGATGACACTAAATAAATTTAGCACTGCAAATTTAGCGACTTATTAAATTTGGACCCATCCCTAAGAAGCTGTGATGTTTATTTGATGTATGGTTTAGTAATGTAGAGCATTGAACTCCGGTCTCCCAACTTAATCCTGATGCTCAATAAAACTAAACATATAGTAAACATTGCCGACCTGAAGGGAAGGGGTAGGGGAGAAGGGGGGGGGGGGGGGTTGGGCTTACGGCTCTCTCACTCATCGTACGAAACGCAGCTGTAATAGCTGCTTTACGCCGATCTTCTATGAGAGTACTACCCCACCAAACGGTGGTTAGTCCAACTTAAAAATAAGCAAACAAAAATAATTTCGTATTACTAATATTAAGTAGTATGAATAACATCAACTGAAACACGCTTAACATCAGGCGGGCCGTACGCATGTTTTTTTGTCTTGGCTTTTCTTGTCGCATATAGCCAGTGTCAAGTACCTACCTATAATAATATAGATTTTCAATGTTGCACTTCGCCACTTCCCGCCAAAAAAAAACAAGTTTGTCTAGCAACTCAGTGGTATATCATAGGCAAGACAAAAAAAACCTGGAGCACTAAAAAGCCTGAAATAATATTTCTATTACCACCACTGCCTACCCCTTCGGGAAAATCAGGCGTGATGATGTGTTATCGAGTATTTAGGGTCGGTGCCAATCTACCTATCTTCTTACTTTTATAGTAGGTAGACTCGGCATACCATGATTGGCACCGACTCCAAATACTCTATAACACATCATCACGCCTGATTTTCCCGAAGGGGTAGGCAGTGGTGGTAATAGAAATATTATTTCAGGCTTTTTAGTGCTCCAGGTTTTATTGAAGTCGGTTTTTATGTTTTTATAAAAATAATTTTATTTTATGATTTTTAGTGGCGCCATACAAACTTTATCACCCCAAATTACCCATTTGGGGGGTGACTTTTCCAAGATTCCAAAACAAAAGTTTCTTAGTTTATTATATGGAGTATACATACTAAGTTTCAAGTCAATCGGACACAAATATATTTTTCTACCGTACTTCTACCCCTAGTTTCCCCCTTTGGGGGTTGATTTCCGAAATGATATTTTTATGGGACCAAAACAACTTAGTCACCTACCAAATAACAGTTTAAAAAGAAAAATTGGTTCATAAACGTTAGAGATAAACGGTAACTCTCCATACAAACTTCAACACCTCGTTTTACCCCTTAGGGGGGGATTTTTCTAAAATCCTGAAACATGAGTATCATTATTTCTTATGCAAAATATACATATTAAGTTTCAAGTCAATCGGACAAAAAATTTTTTTTCAGACGACCTTCACCCCCCAAAATTACCCCCTTAGGGGTTGATTCTAGGAATTATTTTTTTATGGGGCCAACTTGGAGCTACGATCTACCGAACAGCAAAAGAATTTTTCAAATCGGTTCATAAATGCCGGAGAAATCGGTGAACATACATAAAAAAAAATACATACAGCCGAACATAGAACCTCCTCCTTTTTTGAAGTCGGTTAAAAATATGAAAAAATGAAATGTAACGTCACGACTTTTATCCCCATTCGGGGGTAGTCAGAGGCGTGAGTGGCCATACACCACCACATTGTGGAGGGATTAACCAACTCAAAGCCCACGTTTCACCAGATAGTCAGAACCCAACGTGACAGGTGGTGAACCTTGTCGCCGTGTATACAGGAACTGACTATTACCTAATCCTGATGGATAGGTAGGTTTCCTCACGATGTTTTCCCTCACCGTCAGCGAACTGTAAATTATGCACATAGATGAAAATTCATCCAATAGCTACGTCCAGAAGTGTCACATGCCGCGCGAGGAATATTTTCCTCGCGAAGTTTGACTTGCCTCACGTGAGGCAAATGCGCGCCCTGCCTCACCTGAGCACTCACATTTGCCTCGCCTAGTTTGGCAGTCGTGAGACAGAACGATGTCAAACGTGTCAAACTGATTGATCGGGTATACCTTTCCCTGTCTAGTGTGTCAGTTGCCTCGCCATTTGCCTCGCGCGGCATGCGACTCAGGCAAACGTCGTGCTTCGCGAGGCATGTGGGTGAGCAGCCTCGCGCGGCATGTGCATGTTGTAGACACGGCTATTGGTGCATGCCCCACCGGGGATCGAACCTGGGACCTTCTGATTGTTAGCCCAA
The DNA here is from genome assembly GCA_947859195.1 of Drymonia ruficornis. Classification (NCBI taxonomy): domain Eukaryota; kingdom Metazoa; phylum Arthropoda; class Insecta; order Lepidoptera; family Notodontidae; genus Drymonia; species Drymonia ruficornis. The sequence goes on from OX401927.1 coordinate 7,522,144, forward strand.
CCTGTTGTTATTGTTAGGCAAGACAATAAGATTAGAAAGTAGGTAAGCGGTTTTTAGAGTACGATTATGCTTTTGAATCATATACCTATTCATCATTCTTTATTATTCATAATCTATGATGACAACAAAACGCGTCACTGACATAAATATTAATTTAAAAATATTTGTAATCATATAATATCCTAAAAATTATGTTCAATATTATATTTAAACTATTTAAAACGTGATTTAATTCATAAAATGCTAAGAAGACGTAATTTTTTTACGAATTTCACGCAAAAATTTGCGCGCACGTCCAGCTTTGGAGGCCGCCATCGCGGATCTGCGACGAACATTTTGCAGTCCAAGTCATGATGACCCATGACGTTTGTCGCATATTTAAGGTTATTATTGATTATTTTTTAAATAAAATTACTAATATTAAATCTTGGATCCACGGATTCTTAGACAAGTCTTGACAATTTTTCTGGTATAGGTTTCACGTAAATCTGTTCAGTTGCTATGGAGAACATTTACGATTAAGGTTGACAATTTCATATTTTGAAATCGATTTCTACAAAATTTGGTAACATTTAAAGTAAATCGGCTAAGCCATTTTATTCCCGACCATATGAGGTTTAATGTTGTATACTTTATATTGCACATAAGCCAGCTGCTTCATCAAACCATTTACTTAGACCCACCCAGTTGAACATTTGTATCACCTTAAAGGTCTGTACGTCCAAATTCAATGAATACGGAATTCTTGTTTGTCTGTTGTGTGAGCGACACGGGAAAACTACTGAACCGATTACAACGGGGTTTTCACTATTCGATAGCCTATAATTATACTTAAAGTATTGGGTATACAATGTCATATCATCACGCTATACTGACTACTGGGGGTCAGTTGCAGAACAAAATCTAAAATTCCCAGGAATCGCCAGCGCCATTTTCAATCGCCAGCGATTGAAAATTTGCTCTAATACTATGGGGAAAAGCTAGTAGGAAATAAATAACATGGTTTATATAATAAAACTTATATAGCGACTGACTAGTGGAATCTCACTAAGATGGTTACATGTCACATACCTAATAGTGCTCCTATAATTTGGGTACTAACCATTTTTTCTATTCCATTGGTAATAAATATAGAGTAGGTATCATGCATGTCTTACGATGACCACCAGATTTCTCTAGTAATTTTCAAAATAAATTTCAAACTGACAAAAACACTTTGAAAGTTTCCAAAAAAAGATCTAACAAGTGGCTACTCACATAAACCGCTACTTCTAGCAAACTAATATCGAATATACCTAATTTGTCACACCTTTTTAAAATTTAGTACCGACCTAATACTTATTTCTGAAAAATATTTTACAATATGTCAAAAAAGATTTGGTACATAAAATAGGTATACCAAATTCAATAGTTATTAGGAAATATTGGAATTGATTATCACTTAATAATCGTGAGGTAAATATACCTAATTTGTCACACCTTTTTAAAATTTAGTACCTACCTAATATTTCTGAAAATCTATTTTTCAATATGTCAAAAAGATTTGGTACATAAAATATACCAAATTAAATAGTCATTAGGAAATATTCAAATCGATTATCACTTAATTATCGTGAGGTAATCCTACAGATGAGAACTATGGACCAATATTCACGTGGAGTCCGTGAAGTAACACTCGAGTTTTACCTCCCAGTACAACACTATACTAAAGTAAATCTCCTCTTGACTTGAGGATACTAAAGACCCATAATGTCAGCCGGTCATAACCTATTCCAAACAAAAAACAACCCTAATGTATCATCAAAATAACATTGGTTATACCCAGACAAAAATAAACCATACCCAACAATTATTTGCGTGGCCAATACATTTGCACTGGTATTTACCTCCTAATTAACACATTATTAAACTATTTCTATGTTTATTATTGTTTTATCACTGTGTATTATTTGTGTAACACGTCACTAGTTATTATTATTGTGTATTATTATTATTTAAATGTTATTTTATTGGCATTGCGTATAGTATTGCCGTACCGAAATCTTACTAACCACTAAAACTAAATGTTTGCAATATGACACTGCTAAAATGTGAGATAACATGTTTCGTATATACCAAACATATGTAACACATATACCAAATAACACTATAAGGTAATACATACTGTAAATAAATTACAATAAAGTTGAAATCACCTTGAATTCAATTAGGAATTTACGCCATTTCAGAATGACCGAGAAAGATAAACACTGAAAAATGTGGCATCCGATCAATAATAAATTGTATGCTGAATGTAATAAAGTTTGTATTCAAATGTGGGGGAGCGGTTAGGAAAACAGTTCGGAAATCTTTTAGCATTGTATATAGGCGGGTGCGAGCGAGACAGAGCACAATCAACAAGGTCAACCTATAGTAACATAATTAATGTAATACAATAAACAGAGAAATATTCTTCATGATATTAAATACTGGTTTTATATGCGTATCTTTTTTATAAATATGTCTGCTAATAAGTTGTCTATATCTATATCTAATCACATAAGTAAATAAGTATAAGAATTGGAAATAAATTTAATAATGCGCCAGTTAAAGTTATAATTATTCAATAGATGTGTCCATATGGCGCGCATGCCTCACCCGAGCACTCACTTTTGACGTCGGAACGCATAGACGTAATGTCATAATATGAGTGCTCGGGTGAGGCATGCGCGCCATATGGACACATCTAATGGCTAGCGCCGCGCCCGAACAATCAGTTTTGCCATAGGACATAAATTCATCGCATCAGTCGCTTGCCTCTTTTTGCATAAAATGATCGCTCGTCTCTTTTGGACGCACCCAATCACTGATAAAAATCTACCCGTATACCCAAATTAATTCAAATCTGTTCAGCCGTTCTTGTGTGGTACTCAGTCAAACTTACAAACACTTGAAATCAACTTCATGTTAAAAGTATAACATTTCAAATTCCTCTGATTTCAGTTTTGGAAAAGGTACATATTATAACAATACTAGAAATATAAATACAAATGTTATAAACTCTATATTTTACGTAGAGTAGTCATAGCCTCGCTGACCCAACAAATTAACACCTCAAGTTAAGTCATGGGAAATAACTGTATGTAGTAACAACTTTAGCGAGTAAAAAAACATCAATTTATATAATGGTGCTAGAATAAAACTGGTTGAAGTAAGAATTATTATTGATCCGACTTCGATCGTGTAAAATTAATTTTAAACTCTACCATGGATTTTAAGCTTGTTTTACTATCGCTAGTCGGTAGAGTCTACGTAAAATATGTGTAAAGCAACTTGTTGAGCTATCCAAGAAACTGACAATTTATCATTATATTTAACGATTCATTAACGTTACCGTAACGATTCACGTCTACTAGAAAACATTATAAGTTCATGGTAGGGATACTGAAAACTCTATCTCTGTATTTATTCAGAGTACTGATAATTTTCCAAATCTTCCGGCTCTCTTACTCATCGAAACGTAGCTGTAATAGCTGCTTTACGCCGAACTTCTATGAGAGGGGACTACCCCGGTACAGTCAGCCCGTATATGAGCTGAAGTTATTGGCTACAGCTTGGCTGTACCACTGAAATCTAATGGGAAAGTTACCCACCGTTCGCGAGGATTTACGCCGTAAGCATATAGGTACTTACTACTTAAGTATGTGTGCACAACACAGACAGATAAAAACAATTTTAACAGGATGTTATTTTTTACAAAAAAATTGTTAGCATAACCTGAGATAATGATCATGACTTGTTCCACCGGCGGCATGCATCGGCGATCGGTGATTTTGTGACTGCATCGCGTTTCGGCGACTCTCTGCGTTCGATCGCAGTAGGTATCAAAATCGCGCGATTTTGCGACTGGTCGCTGCATTTAGCTTCTAAAAAGCGACTAAATCGCTGATGCTAAAAGTAGCATGTTTGCGAGGCCATAATCAATAGACGGTGGCAGACGTCGAGGCAGACCGAGGCGAAGGTGGAGAGATGATGTGGTCAACTATGCGGGCGGAACGTGGCAGCAAATAGGTCAGGATCGGGAGTTGTGGAAGAAAAAAGGGGAGACCTTTGCCCAGCAGTGGGACAGTTAATAGGCTATTAAAAAAAACAAAGATATTACCAAGCAAGAGAGAGATGTGTGACTGCCTTAAATAGTTTGTCCTACTACACATAGTCCACGGACTCAGTACGACACAGTCACTCGCGGAACATGCCACTACGGTTTATCTTCCGGTGTATAATGCCTTCTTATCTCACTAATATTATAAATGTGAATGTTTGGACGGATGGATTGATGTTTGTTACTCAATCACGCCAGAACAGCTGAACGGATCTGGATGAAATTTGGAACACAGATAGTTTATAACCTGGATTAACACACAGGATACTTTTTATCCCGGAAAAATGTCAGGTTCCTGTGCGATTTTAAAATTAACGCGGACGAATTTTAATATAAGTTAATTGTCGAATTGCGAGTGCGATAACAGATGTGTGAATTTCGCTGCATGCGGTGGTGCGTTGAGCACAAGTTTGAGCAATGTTAGGAGGTACCATATCTGCTAAAATAATACATCAATGATAATAATTTATATTAATTTTATCTACGATCCGATACTCGCACGTGTCAAGACACGAGACGTCAAGACCTCAAGATTCTAGAGGTCATATTATTGTGACTTAATGAGTAAGCTATTACTGAGATGCAGAAATACAATTTGAAATGGAAATAGGTGGTAGCGTCAGAAGGACGCCCAAGGAGAACTTTCACAATCGGTTCAAGGGTCTTTTCGTATAAGGTCAGGTCCGTAGCACTCTCAACCGACGTCAGTGCAAGAGATGTATGAAATTAATTGATGGAATCAGGCGTACGTAACTTTGCGGAAATCCATTGTTGAAAGCGAATCTAAAATAAATTCGACACGTGTTTCACCTCTAAACGAGGCATCCTCAGGATGGTTGGGCTGCGACTGAGCCTCACTCGCACTCACTCGGAGACTGAGACTGAGCTCAGTCGCAGCCCAACCATCCTGAGGATGCCTCGTTTAGAGGCGAAACAGGTATCGAATTTATTTTAGATTCGCTTTGACTGCGGAGAATTGCTAATTGTTAGGGTCCATGACTCACGACAGACATACTCTCGACTGACAGGGAGTTCGGTCTTGTTGGCCTCTTCTATTATCGATCAATTCATTAGGTTTATTATTTTGGAGGTTGACAATTCCGGTGAGTGGTGGGTTTGTTTAAGATGTATGAATGTGGATGAAGTAAAACAGGTGTGTCAAAATCGTAGCATGTGGCAATCAATAGTCTCTGCCTACCCCGTGGGATACAGGCGTGAGTATATGTATGTAGGTGGCTATGATAGGTGGGTACCCCGCATTTTATCTTTATTTGTCAGTACAGCAAAGGGAATTTAGTTAAACATTCACACATGGTTAAATAAGGCTCATCGCCTGTGGTTCAATGAAATAAACATTGGAATACTATTGGTCTCTAAATCGTAAATTCTTGTGACATTTTGTCAGTCAGAGGAATGCTAATAAATGGGCGACAACATTTCAATTGCCAAGAATTTACGATTTACAATGAAGAATTAGTGAGCAGGGTTTTCCAATGGTTAATAGATGTGTCCATATGGCGCGCATGCCTCACCCGAGCACTCATATTATGACATTACGTCTATGCGTTCCGACGTCAAAAGTGAGTGCTCGCGCGAGGCATGCGCCTGATGAAGACGCCGCCATTAAATAGCGGACTTGGGGCCCTGAAGGGGGATAGAGCTATGCGAATAAATGAGATACAATGTCATCTGACAGCTATGTGTAGGGTTAGAAAAGAGCTTTTTCTTTTTACACAACTGCCCAAAAAAAGGAGTGTATATGTGTTTAGGGTTCATGTATGTTTGTTGTGAGATTCTTTATTCCACCATAACTTATAAATGCCTGAATGGATTTGGATGTATCGGGTATCGTTAGAATTCTTACATCATTCCGGGTAATACTGGGTATATTATATTTGAAAAAAATCAATATGGCGGCACTATGGCTCAATTTTAAAATGTGAAAAAAAATTTTTTTCTTCCATTATTACAATATGGGTATCAAATTGAAGGCCTTGATGAGCACATTCCAAAACTGTAGAATTTAACGTAGGTAGGGTGTACATGCAAAACAAACATTTAATTTTTGGCTCCTGTCACTCAAATGCATAAAATAAAAATAAATAACTAAAAAAATTAAAAACACGACTGCCCTGCCAAAAACGAACTAAAAAGCATAAAACAATCGCAGTGTCATTGCAGTCGGGGGACCTCTTAAATTAAAAAGTGTTCCACAGAATGGTCCCCCGACTGCAATGACACTGCGCTTGTTTTATGCTTCTTAGTTCGTTTTTGGCAGGGCAGTCGTGTTTTTATTTTTTTATTAACTCATAATCTTTTGTTCATAAAACAACTCTTAAGACTTACCTCTTCTTCATACGCGACTGGGAACTGGGTAAGTGGCTTCACAGCAACGTCTTCTAGCGCTAATTTTCGCCTGTAACAAAACAACTCTATAAAAAAAACCACACCAAAGTACAGTTACATAAATAAAAATATCAGGGACACAACAGAGACAGAGCAGAAAAAACAGATGTCCCTTGATAAAACTCTTGAAAAATCAAATCAAACCATTGCATTATTCGATTTCGGAAAAGCTTCCCTGAGTAACATTTTATAGCAACTATAATCTTAAACGCCATTGCTATGATACAATTGTCAGGCGTTTTGCTGTTATTCTAACTAAGTCATAACAGCGTTACAGTGCCAATTTGCTATTCAGGTGACCATAATTCAATCTAAAATTTAATTAATAACAATAATATTAACGGCACGGGCCTCCCGTCAATGCGAGGGGGTTTCAGGCCATAAAAAAATAATTACAAAAATGTAGGGTAAAACCCCCAATTATTGGCACCTTGCACCAATTATTGTCCATACATATTTCTATGGGATTTCTTAGTTCAGCGGAAAGAATAACTAGGTAAGTGTGAAAAACTGTGAAATTTATGACTCTTAACAAAAAAACACTATTTCCATGTTTAGTTTTCTTATTTATTAAAGATAACTTCAAAAGTGCCAATAATTGGGGGGGTGCCAATATTGGGTGCCGTTACCCTAATTGTTTTCTACGTTTTGTAAAGACCGATAGACTCAGATGATACTAACCTGAGCAATATGATCTTAAAGATAGGTCCCACTAAGCCCTTGATAATAGCGGATGCGTTAAGATGACACCTCCCGTGTAGAACTATTCCGTTCACCTGAAACAATTAAAACATTTTGAAATGTAACGTCACGACTTTTATCCCCATTCGGGGGTAGTCGGAGGCTTGAGTGGCCATACACCACCACATTGTGGAGGTATTAAGCCAACTCAAAGCCCACGTTTCACCAGATAGTCAGAACCCAACGTGACAGGTGGTGAACCTTGTCGCCGTGTATACAGGAACTGACTATTACCCATGGACTCTGTGCTATTACCTAATTCCGAGGGATAGGTAGGTTTCCTCACGTTGTTTTCCCTCACCGTAAGGGAACTGTAAATTATGCACATAGATGAAAATTCATTCATTGGTGCATGCTCCACCGGGGATCGAATATGGGACCTTCTTATTGCATCTTCTTCTTATTACAACAAACATTAAATCATTTTATTCACTTAAATTACTTAGTGCATAAAAGACCTAATTTTCTCGCACTTTTTGAGGAATACCCAAAACCTAATTTTTCGAGTAAACGGAATGAAAACACTTTTGCAAAACACCGCGTACTATAGTGATTGTTTCTTGATCTTGGGAAATTACTAACGGAGTGCGTTCCTTTTGCGTAGCACCGTGGACACAAATGAACTTAGTTTAGCCAAGTTGTTGGGCCATCAGAATCAGTAGCAATGTGTACCGATCCATTATGTCGGATGTTCGGCAAATCGTTCGCTCATCAAGCCGCCGTTCCGTCGTGTTTTACAGGCAGCCCACCGCAGCGTTGGACGGCGTCCAACGGCGCCGAACACAACGACTGACGCGTAAATCACAGCATGTTCGTTCATTTTACGAGCCATCTCGGACTAAATTACGATATACATGTTGTTCGCAAGGATTAACTCAAATGTCTTCATAGTTTTCCGACCAACTAACTACATTTTTTTACCCGACTACGGAGGATAATGTTTTCTTGTTTCGCAGTTTTTAGAGCTTGATTTTTCAGTAGTCGGGTTTTAGTTTTTGAACTTTTTACAAGACTGCCCAAAAAAGGAGTGGTGTGTATGTGTTTATGTATGTATGTATGTGAGATTCTTTATTCCACCATAACTTATAAATGCCTGAACGGATTTGGATGTATGGGGTATCTTTAGAATCCTTACATCATTCCGGGTATATTTTAAATCAAGATATAGATTCGATACACAATTATTATTCTTAAGTCTATCCGGTCAGAATGTATCGATACGTAGCGCAGGGCAAGCGTAGGTACGCTACAAACGCATTCCATCTGCAACTGAAGTCTGAACGGGGTATAAATGTATTCAGTAACAAACCGAGTGTTCAAACTAGCTCTTACGTCGTGTTTTACGCACCGCACGTTTGGAACATGTCCAAACAACACGGTGCGTGTAATAAGACGTGATCATTTGTTTTACGAGACCAGCTGACGAAATGATGTAGCAGAGATCACTACATCGAGGATTGAGTTGTTTTTTATTAGACTGCGGTGGCAAAAAAGCGTACCGCCCGCGTGTTATTAAACAATTACCGTAGCCTATAGATGCTTGCAATACCAGAGGCATTGCTCGCACATTGCCGACCTGAAGGGGAGTGGAATGGAGGGAGGGTAAAGGGGGGTTTGGGCTTTCAGCACTCTCACTCATCGTACGAAACGCAGCTGTAATAGCTGCTTTACGCCGATCTTCTGTGAGAGGGTGGTACTGCCCCGGAGGACCCAGTCCGTATATGAGCTGCAGTCAATTGGCTACAGCTTGGCTCTACCTTGTTATACGAAGTAACAATCATTTTAATATACCTAATTCAGCACTCAGTGAGTCAGGGTAGATAACAATAGATTCTCTACGTCTATCCGAGAGGTGGTCGGTGCCAGTAGGAAATTCTGCGAAATATTACCGATACGATTATACTTACCCTATGAATCTCAGACGAATTAGCGTGGAAGCTTCTAAAAGCATTACCTTAGTTAGATTAATGACCGGTCTACGCGACGGCGCGCTCTAAGTAGATAGAGCGTGTGTCACAGAGTAAAGACTATAGAAAGAGTTGCCCTTATTAGATATTTGTATGAAAAAAAACGTGGTCATTGTTTTTTCATTTTCATTTTACTATTTACCGGTAAATAGTTGAACTACTCGCTTCGTTTTATGTCGATGTTAGTACTACGCCGACCACTCGGCCGACTTGCTTAGGGCCAGTCCCCTTAGTAACTACTGGTCCATGGCGTGTGTACTAGTAAAATGCGGCAACAAATACTAAGCCCAATTCGGCGTACTTTAGTACATCAACCAATATATGAAACTATCCTTCCTACTTCTCCTACTAATATTATAAATACGAAAGTTTGTGTGTGAATGTTTGTTACCACGTATCTTCATAGCTACTAAAACGATTTTAATGAAATTTTAAAGATAGAGAGTGTAGGCTCTGGAAGACATAGGCTAGTTTTACACATCAATTTCCACGCGGGCGAAGTCGCGGGGCACAGCTAGTAGGCAATAAATAGATAATAGGCACAGTCTAAGTAAGTCACAGTCAGACATCGTGTCCCAAATTACTATATAATGTGGATGATGATATTGCGGACTTTTATCGGATGGCTGAATAGTTTACTAGTCTGTAGAATAGGGGGCTTACCACGACCTCTTATCGCGACTCAATTATAGGAACGTTTTAATGACGTGACAATGACGTTTCTTATTGTCATGACAAAAAGTCATTGCACAAAAAGTCGCTGAAACGTTAAAACGATCCTGTAATTGAATCGCAACAAGAGTTCGTGGTAAGCCCCCTGCTCTTGGTCTGTCTGTTGTCTCATACCCGGATGAATTGACAGGCAAACAGATTAGGAAAAGCTGTTACGAAGCCCATCCATTACGCGAGCTATGATTCTTGAAAATATAAAATAGTTATTAGGAACCTCTATTGTGAAGGTTCAGAGTCGGAATTCTATGAAACGCGAACACATTGTTAAGTTAAACTCTGCTTTGTTGTAGATGTATCGTATCCAGTACACGTCTGGCATAAAATAGGTTTTAAAAAAAGTTTTATTTTCCAAGCGACTGTAGCCTAGGGGCGAACACGCTGGGCTAGCAATCAGAAGGTCCCAAGTTTGATCCCCGGTTGGGCATGCACCAAACGTGGGCTTTGAGTTGACTTAATACCTCCACAGTGTGGTGGTGTATGGCCACTCAAGCCTCTGACTACCCCCGAATGGGTAAAAGTCGTGACTTTTTTTTTTTTTTTTTTTTCTTTTTGAAATTCATAGATCAAAATCGGTTAGATCACTCGCCTGGCGAGTGTCAAAAAAGGTTCACGTACAAAAGATTCCTGACCTCCCCTCTGTGGCCTGCGAAGCTAAGGCCCAGGCCAATTAATTAAGCTAACTCACCTCAAGTATCTCGTCTCCAACTTTGACAGGCGGGCTAGCCTTAGCCGCCGCTCCGGCTGGGTGCAGGCCACACACGAATACGGCCATACGGCTCCTGTCCCGGTGGCCTGCGAGGCTGAGGCCGAGGCCGGCTCGAGGCGTCCGCTCGAGGCGCACCGCGAGCACGCTGTCACCGAGGCCGGCGTATTTCTTGCGGATTTTATCTGTGGAAGATGGCACGAATCTATACTCTATACAATATTATAAAGAGAATAGATTTGTATGTATATTTGAATGGATGTTTGTAACGAGTAACCTCAAAAAATACTGGACCGATTTCAAAAATTCTTTCCCCATTAGAATGCTACATTATCCCTGAGTAACATAGGCTATATTTTTTGGGATCCGGCATATCCGGGATACGAGACCCGGGGTGTCCGGGCTACGGGATCCAGAATCCGGTACAAAACGGGAAATGGGATCCGAGATACGGGATCCGGGAACCGGCATCAGAGATTCGATTTTTTTAAATTTAAATTATACGCGGACGAAGTCGCGGGGAAAAGCTACTTAGTGTATATTCAGACGAACTGCATCAGAACTGGGCATCGAGTATCTCAACCATTTTATTGTCCATGGTGAAACCAGTGGTTTGACGGGCCCGTTAGCGTGGTTGGCGCGGAGGCGCCTTTCACGCTGCAGGTCGTAGGTTCGATTCCTACCCGGGACATGCATTTGTGTGCATGAACATGTCTGTATGTCCGGAGTCTGGCTGTATATGTATATTAAGTTTGTATTTACAAATAAAAAAGTAGTATATGTAGTAATATCAGTTATCTGGTTTCCATAGTACAAGCTCTGCTTAGTTTGGGATCAGGTAGCCGTGTGTACAAAAAATGTCCCAGGATATTATTATTATTTAAGAAAATACATCTCTCCGAAGAGGTAAATAATGGCACGGGCCGAAGCCAAGTGCTTTTCTTTTTATTGGGGTCCTGTTAATGAGAGAAACTTCCTGACTATGCGGCAGGTATTTAGAATTACGGCTTTTTGGGCTAGTGCTAGTGTGGATGGATGCATGTCGAGGATCGTGAGACTGGTGTGAAGTGTGTTTGGTATGACGCCTGTAGTGGATAAAATAATGGGGATTGTTTTAACTATGTTGACCTGCCATTGTGTCTTGAGCTCGATGGATAGGTCTGTGTACTTGGCAATTTTTTCAGTGTGAGTGGTGAGAAGATTGTGAGTATTACAAATAGCTATATCGATTAAGTATACAGTTTTACTGTTTTTATCTAAAAATGTGATATCTGGTCTATTGCTTCGTATGGTTTTATCAGTTATAATGGTTCTGTCCCAGTAGATCCTGTGGCTCTGGTTTTCTAGAACTGCTTCTGGCTGATATTTGTAGTATGGCAATTTATCTAATAGGAAGTTGTATTTGTGTGCAAGGTTCTGGTGTATGATGGCTGCTACTTGATCGTGCCTGTGCTTATAATCAGTCTGGGCTATGGACTTACAGGCGCCGGTGATGTGTTGGATAGTTTCCGAACTACTGAGGCAATGTCTGCACATATCGGTTGGTAAATTAGGTGAGCGGATTATATATTTCTGGTAGTTTCGAGTATCTATGACTTGGTCTTGGATTGCAATCATGAAAGCTTCCGTCTCCGGGAAGAGTTCGCCCCTCCTCAGCCATTCGTTCGACGCATCTTTGTCGACGTGTGGCTGCTGGAGATCGTGGCGATGTCTTCCATGCAACGACTTCCGCTCCCATGATGCTATTTTATCCTTGTCATTTGTTACCTTTTCATTACGTTGGGCATTGTTATCATGTAAGTTTAGGGGTGTTAATCTTTTATCGGCCGATGATATTATGTCGTGCAATGTGGACTGTTGTGCTCGTTGATGAAAATAGTTCCTTAGTGTGCTTATCTGTCTATTGTGTAAATTGATGATGTCAATGATACCTTGGCCTCCCTCTTTTCTAGGTAGTGTTAATCTTTGGGTGCAGGATCTGGGGTGGTGCTTTCGCTGGGATGTCATTGAAGTGTTGATGATACGTTGTAAGTTGATAAGATCTGTTTGTGTCCAGTTGATGATTCCGAAGGTGTATGTGAGTACTGGGATTGTGAATGTATTAATAGCTTTTGTCAAATTGCGGGAGTTTAGCTTTGATTTTAGTAGTACGTTCAGCCTATGTCTGAATTTCTTCTTAATATCTGATTTTGTTTGTTGTTGATTTATCTGTCGAGCCTGCTGAAAACCAAGATATTTATAGGATTCGTTTTGATTGAGTGACTCTATAGCCGTTCCTGATTCTAAAGTATAATCATTTTGAACAATATTACCTTTCTGAACTGTAAATGTTTTGCATTTGTCAATACCGAATTCCATTTGTATGTCGTGTGAGAATGTTTGAGTGATGTCTGCAAGTTTGTGGAGTGTCTGTGGTGTGTGACTGTAAAGCTTAATATCATCCATGTACATGAGGTGTGTAAGTGATGTGTGATTGCGTTCTGAGCTAATATTAAATCCTTGGTCCGATCGGTTTAGCATGTTAGATAGTGGGTTTAAAGCGAGGCAAAACCATAGAGGGCTTAGGGCATCCCCTTGGAAAATTCCTCGTTTTATTGGGATCTCTTCAGTTTCAACACTATTGTTTCCTAATATTTTAAGCTTGGTTTTCCAATGTTGCATAGCTTCTTTTAAGAAGAGGATGATTTGGGGATGGATTTTATAGCGGTGTAGTATATGGAGAAGCCAACTATGTGGTACGGAATCAAAAGCTTTGCGATAATCTATATACATGGTGCTGATGTCTTTTTTCCCTTTGTATGCCTGTAACATTGTGACCGAGTCTATTATGAGCTGCTCTTTGCAGCCTTGACTTCTTTTACGACATCCCTTCTGTTCTTCCGCGAGGATGTTGTTGCGTGTAATATGTGTGTAAATGAGTTCTGCGATGCATGATGTGAGGATTTTATAAATAGTCTGTAGACAAGTGATGGGTCGGTACTTAGCTGGATTGCGATGGTCTGTGTCTTTAGGTATCATGTAAGTCACTCCCTGTGTAATGTATTGCGGTATTGATTCAGGTCTTTGGATGAATTCGTTAATGTGGTTATGTAGAATAGGATGGACGGATGTGAATTTTTTGTACCAATAGTTATGTAGATGATCTGTCCCTGGTGCTTTCCAGTTATGAGATCTATTTAGAACTGCTATAAATGTGTCTCTCGGTATGTGTTCAAAATCCATTTCATTTATTGCATCACCTGTGTCAGAGTCTGTTTTGATCCAATCAGCATTATTATTGTGTCGTACAGGGTTAGCCCATATGTTCGACCAGAATTCGTGCATTTCAGCTGCATCGGGTGTTGCAATGGGATGGTGTGTACTTGTTTGTATGTTTTGTGTGTTTGCTGTGAGTGTTCTGTAGAATTGTTTTTCATTATTGGCGAATTTAGCGTTCTGTTCTTTCCTATATGTACAATTCATATATCTTCTAAGTCTGCTAGCGGCTGCGTTTAGTTTCTGTTTTAGTGTATCTAGATATTGATTATCTGTCATATTTGGTAGCTCGTGTTGTGAGTGTATTCTATATTTCTGTTTTATAAGTTCTACATATTCTGTTAGTCTTCTACTTCTGTTTCCCTGGATATACTGTGTCATTCTGCCTATGTCTTTTCTGAGTGTCTCTATTTTTGTGTTTAGTCTTCTTTGCCATGCCGGAATTCTATTAGGGTGGGTTTGTGCTGTATTTTCAGTAACTTTAATTTTAGTACCGTTGCAAATAGCTGAAGTGTATGCTGCGCAGTATATTATGGTTTGGGTGGTTGCAAAGTCATGTTCGGTTGGTAGGTGTTCTGGTAGGATATTTGTATTTATGTAATGAGTTATTTGTCCTAACTTTTTTGAAGATTTTTGTTTAGGTATGTAAGGTCTTGTGGTAGGATCGGTATTCATAAATTTTTGTAGAACCTCACAGAACCTATCCTTTATGTTTTCTTCACTGATTTGAACTGTGGTGTTTCTATTCTGGGTTATTCTGTTAGGTGTGGTTGAATGAGATAGTGAGTTTGATAGAGTTTGCGAATGATTAGATGTGTGTATGTGTGTGTGTGATATGTGCGATGCCTGTGTGAATGATTGAGGGTGTGTTGGTACGGTAATCTGATGTTCTGTGTCAATATTTTCTGTATTAGTGTGTGTATCATTAGGATGAGATGTTTGATGTAGAGTGCGCTCGACTTCTTTTCTAATCTCTAGTAGCTTTTCATCACTTATATATTTATTATTTACTATAGCCCTTCTTTGGTCAGATAACCGCTGTTCTGAAAGGTGTGACAGGTGTGGGTGTTGTGCTATAAAACTATCTCTTACTTTTTTCCTACTGGATGTCATGTTTCTTTCAAGTTCTGTTCCTTCATAGTAACATTTCATAAGAGCTATATTTAGTTCGTCAGACCACCTCATTCTGGTTTGAGAATCTGCGTTCTGTGTTGCTTGTGTTATCAGGTCGGAGTCTGGAATAAATGCAGTGTGCTGACTCAATTGCGTTTCTACTTCTATTTTTATTCTAGCTAAAGTTTCCTGTGTTAACAATTTGTTTCTTAATATTGCTCGGCGTTGATCCCCGACTCTTTGTTTACTTGCCTGCATAGTTGGGAATTTCTGCGAAAACTTTTCATGTAAAAGTCCTAAGAATGTCCTATTGTTTATTGTTTCTAGATGGGTTATTTCTAGGTAAGTACGCCAAATGAAGATATTCATGTCATTTGACCACTTTCGTCGCGTACGTTTAACACCGATAGTGGGCGCAGGGGTTGTGGCGTCTGCCTCCTGCACAACATCTACCGATGTGGGAGTTACTGTGTTTGATCGGAATGAATCTTGAAATGAGTGTGGGGATGAACTGGGTGATTGGAATAAACTATGAACAGATGAAATGGGAGATGATGATGATAAGTCGGCTGTAGTATATTTGTCGGTGGAGACCCGCCTGTTCAGTCCCCTACCGCCGATGGTTCGCATGCTGAGACACCCAGCATCGGCTCCAGGTGTGCCCCGGCGATCGCCCCCGGGCAGCGGTCCTTTACTAATTACTCTAGAACGTAGCTCCATGATGAATGGGTTACCATTGCCTTGTTGGCCGTGTAAGTTTCGATAGTACACGTGTCCGCCCCCCACGTGACCTGGTGTTCGGTCTGGACGTAAGGTTGGATTTTAGGGGGCTTATTATTATTATTATTATTGTAACTCGCAAATTCTTGGCGGTCGGCATGTTGTCGGCCAGAGGACTGCTAAATGATAGCCGATAACATGTATATCACCGAGAATTTGAGATTTACAATGAAGAATTCACGAAGATAATATTACAGACCAGAGACCAGGACCAGGTTATTAATATTATATTACCACCACCTCTTATAGCAGTTTTGTTTTAACGTTTCAGCGACCATTTGTGCAATGACGTTTCTTATTGTCATGACAATAAGGTACGTCATTGTCGTCATATAAAGTGAATAGTACTTCTGTAACTAAACGCCTCGGGTCGTAAATCCCTGGATGTGCCAATGGAGCCGGCTCTCCTCGAATCGCTCAATCGCCGGATATACGGGGACATTATCTCGGCTCGGCGAAATAACTCGATTTATTAAGCGGGGAGACGCGCCCGCGCTGGGATGTGCACGGTCATGACATTATTTTGTTATTGGAAATTTTTATTTTTTATCAATTTCGTTCTCACCCCCTAGCTAAGTGGGTTGGGCTACGAGCGTTTCTACAAATTGCTACGCTTAAATGTATGGGAATAACATTACAAGTGGATAAGTAGATCACGTGACTTATGTCATTTCCATACATGAAGCGTAGCGATTTGTAGAAACGAATGTTGACGAAGCCACTCGGCTAGAGGGGCAGGTGCATTACGTCAGTCAGTTGGTTACGTAACCAAAAATATCATTATCAATATTTGGATTGCGATACCAAGATATTGCTGGGACGTGGATCGTGATTCGTGCTATACCTATTACTGACAGTGTAATACGCTCCAATCAATGTCAGCCCCCCTAGCCAAGCGGCTTCGTCTACGAGCGTTTCTACAAATCGCTACGCTTCATGTATGGAAATTACATTACAAGTCGATAAGTAGATCACTACTTATCGACTTGTAATGTCATTTTCATACATTTAAGCGTAGCGATTTGTTGAAACGCTTGTAGACGAAGGCAATTGGCTAGGGGGTCAGTTGTGGAGCACCATGTATTGAATTGATCATTGATCAAGACTGCTCTGTCAAAATCAAATGGGGGTTGGACTTCCGGCTCCCTCACTCATCGTACGAAACGCAGCTGTAATATCTACTTTACGCCGATCTCCTGTGAGATCTACCTCTTGTACAATCATAAGAAACTCCATTACATTTCTCCATTGTTCATCAATGCATGCATGCATGCAGTCAATTTGTCACCATGCGAGTTATGCAAATGCGGTGACGGGAAATATGTCTAAGTACGATATCGCACGAGGCAACCATGGTTGCGCCACCAGTATTTCGATAGCTAACACCTAATTGTTTGCGCTACCAAGCGGACACCAAGTCAGATACCCTCCATACAGCTCTATACATTTTGTTGGTGAAGCGACTGGTTGCGCTACCGCTGGTGACCTCGTGCGATATAGCACTAAGGGTTATTATAGAGGGAAACGCTATTAGAAAACACGACAGCTCTCCTCGATATAGGCCGCGGAATAAGCACACTGTAACGGTAATAGGCAGAAGTACAACTATGAGTGTGAAATAATAAATACAAACTATTATAGCTTATTGTCTAATAATAATAAGATAGGTTCGGGCGTAGTTATTTTCACTGAAAATAGCTACTCTAAGTAAAACTATCGACTACCTGTTTTTTTTAGGTAACCGTCACGAAAGTGAAGAGTTATCTGACTTTCGATTGGAGATCATCTTTTGGTTTACATTTGTAGATTGAAGTCTGAAAAAAAACTTCGTAGAGGCCTCAAACAGCCAAAACACACTTCAGTAATATAAAACGAAACAAAACTAATTTCATAAGAGTGGCGTGATCGGCACGTTTCAATTCAATTCATTTATTCATTGCGAAACATGGTAAATAAACTAGTTGGAGGATTGTTTCATTACTACACACAACCATTTATCATCGTCGAAACACATAGTTGGCTATTTCTTTTAGTTTACCACAACGCGTGGACAGTTAACAAATAACAGAATACAATTCAGAATAGTGGCTTTTCTGAGTTGGCCCCGACGAGTGGAACTTCTGCATCTTGCTTATACAATGTCGTGATATGAGGTTAGGGTAGGCACACACTTGACCCAGCCATTGTCAACTAACAAAGAGCCAACTCGTGTACGCAGGGCACGCTGTATAAACGTACGCTTATGATGGATAAGGAGAAAATTTGTCGGAGCATCTTTTCCATTATGAGATATCATCACGGTATTCTCCAGATGTACAGACCAGAAATTCGTGGTAAACGAAAATGGTTTGACATTAAATCATAATTAAACTTTTATGATAATCAACCATCAAAGTAAGCGATTGTTTGGCCTATTGAATTAAGATTCTTTTGATTGATTTGGTTAAAAAAAATGGTTCTATTGAGAACGCTGGAAAGAAACTCAAAGTTATTTCCCAGATATTATTTATTTAAAAAGTTGTTTAGTTTCAGGAACTATAATGTGTGCTCTGGATGCACCATTTGCATAGGAAAATCGTCTTTCTTCTCAAGACTTTACAATAACCGAGGGTCTACATGAACCGAGCTGCGCGCCCGAGCTATCAGTTGTGACAGCAAACCACGTAGACGTGGCTACTCGGGGTTTGAGGATGCGGCCATTTACCTACCTCTAATAGATGGTGTGTATATTGTGACGAAGATCGATATATCCGGCACTTAACTGATAGGGTTCTGGGACACAGAGTAAAGACTAAAGAAAGAGGTGCCCTTATTAGATATTTGTATGAAACAAAACGTGGTCATTGTTTTTTCATTTTCATTATACTATTTACCGGTAAATAGCTGAACTACTCGCTTCGTTTTATGTCGATGTTAGTACTTGGCCGACCACTCGGCCGACTTGCTTAGGGCCAGTCCCCTTAGTAACTGGTCCATGGTAACGCAGACCAAAAACTTGAAATACATATTTTACTTGACACTGGCTATATGCGAAAAATCTAAGCCATAACGAAGAAAAAAAAGTTCAATATCGTATTGTAGGTCAAGTGTCATCCCGAGAAGTGGGTTTCAGCATTTCAGCGCAAACTGAAGATCGCAATAAAACAGGAGTCACTATAACTGGTTGTTAAACTTTTATTTTTGTTTTTTAGATAACAAGAAGACCCATTCTTCGTCTGACCGTTTTACGTGGACCTCCGGTGTCAAATTTTTTTGGCACCGTATGTCAGCGTATTACGGTCAGATGAAGAATGAGCCGAAGTCGAGGCAGACCGAGGCTAGGATGTAGAGATTTGGACACCTTTGCGAGCACAAAGAGGCTGCAACTGGCTCAGAGTCAGGAAAAACAGTCGAGAGAACACGTTATTGGTGGTAGAGCCGAGCTGTATGTAACCAATTGAATGCAGCTCATATACAGGCTGGCTCGACCGACCACCCTCTCACAGAAGATCGGCGTAAGTAGCTGATCGGCGTAAAGCTGCGTTCCGTACGATGGGTGAGAGAGCCGAAAGAACAACCCCCACCCTTCCCCTCCCTCTGTTTCACTCGCTTTCAGGTCGGCAACGTGCGAGTGATGCGTTTGGTATTGCAAGCATCTATAGGCAACGGTAACTGCTTAGCATCAGGCGGGCCGTACGCTTGTTTGCCACCTTAGGCACATAAAAAGGGAGGCCTATGTATAGCAGTGGACGTCTTCCGTCTGATGGATTGATGGAAAATCACGTCACAACTTTTATAAGCTACTAGCTTCTGCCCGCGACTTCGTCCGCGGTAGCTCTAAATTCCCACAGGAATCTGTCATTTTTCCGGGATAAAAAGTAGCCTATGTTCTACTCCGAGGTCCTGTCTATCTCCATACCAAAATTCATCAAAATGGTGTAGTCGGTTTAGTCGTAACAGACAGACAGAGTTACTTTCGCATTAGATATAGATTTTATAAACTATATAATTGCATATAATCCGGAAACATACGTCAAATATATATAATTTTAAACGCTGTTTACATTCGCCCTCGAGTGTGTTAGCGTAATTGTAAATATTTACACTATTTGATTGAAATATTGCCCCGATGATTTGTTGGTTGGAAATTAGACGTAAGTATTTAAATTAGGTGAACTTACTCCACTAACCTGATTACGAACAATCAAGGAATGTAAACTTATTTTTAATGCATAAGAGCCGCAACGGACAACGCATTGTATGCCGTGCGTCGTCGCAACGCAAGAGGGAGACGCCACGCCGTCGTATACGTCATTTCGTATACGCACGTCTCCCTCTAGAAGCGGAACGCTGTACGTCATCCCACCGACAGCGCAGCGCATCACCCTCACCCGCTTCGTCTCTCCGTTGAAACGTCGCATGCGACGACGCAACGCATAAATGTGGCATGTCACTATAAAATATATGTAAAACCACGCAGCGGCGACGCCGCGACGACGCAACGCAACGCAACGCGGTAATGGGGCCCGGCCCTAAGGTGACAAACAAGCGTACGGCCCGCCTGGTAAAATCATTACATAACATAACATAACATATACGTCACGACTTTTATCCCCATTCGGGGATAGTCAGAGGCTTGAGTGGCCATACACCACCACATTGTGGAGGTATTAAGCCAACTCAAAACCCACGTTTCACCAGATAGTCAGAACCCAACGTGACAGGTGGTGAACCTTGTCGCCGTGTATACAGGAACTGACTGACTGAGTTTTAGTAAAGTGTTGCTATAAATTAATTTATTTTCGCATATTTAAATAATTACGTTTCGTGGAGGGGTGTGCATTTATAGACTGAAACATATCCTACTAATATTATAAATGCGAAAGTAACTGTGTGTGTGTGTGTGTGTGTGTGTGTGAATGTTTGTTACCACGTATCTCCATAACTACTGCACCGATTTTAATGAAATTTGAAACGTAGATAGAGTAAACTCTGGAAGAAAACATAGGCTAATCATACCTATCAATTTCAACCCCTAAGATGGTTAAATAGGGGATGAAAGTTTGTATGTAGGTTCGTCATTTTTGAAGTTAGAATAATGAAAATTTGTGATTAGGTGTCTTTTAAAAAATAAAAATGAGTTATTTCAGCGTTTTTGAAAATTCAACCCCTAAGGGGGTTAAATAAGGGATGAAAGTTTGTATGCAAGTTAGTCATTTTTCAGGTTAGAATTATGAAAATTTGTAAATAGGTCTTTAAAAAAATTAAAAATAGTAATTTCAGCGTTATTGAAAATTCAACTGGAATAAGACAGACTAATCACAAACATCAATTTCCACGCGGGCGAAGCCGCGGGCACAGCTAGTCTACAATAACTCCAACGGCGGATGAAGTTTGAACCAAAAAACACAACAAAAGTTGACAATACCACAATCCATTAATTGGCCAGTATACCCCCGAGAGACAGCCGCGTTGTGGAGTTAGCTTAATATACCGTGAACTGTGACCTAAATTGCTAGATTTAGAGATATCCATATATATATAAAACAGAAGTTTCTGTTTGTATTTAGCCAGTTTACAATGGTTTTAAGAAGCATTTCTAGGAACAAAAGTCTTTAGTAATGCCAGTGCAAGTCGTTCATAACATTTAATAAATGTGGGGGTAAGTAAGGTAACAAAAAACCGACCAAGTGCGTGTATTTTGTGCGGACAAAGTCGCGGGTTCACACAAACATGTATAATACCTACCGCTATGAAAGTACAGTCGCGGCCATAAAGCGAATGTCGGGATAAGTCAATAGTCCGACGCGAGCTTATCGCGATTCCATTACGTGATGTAAAACGGTACGCTCGGGCGGAAAACTGTTATCTTTATTATTATAATATTAAAGTTTGTTTGTTGTTTCGTATACGAATTTCAGCAAAGTACGTTGTTTAGGGTTCCGTAGTTTCAAATTTAAAGCAGTGGAGATTGATCCTAATAGCTGATACACAGGATGTTTTAAAAGTGCGAAATACTGGTCGGGGGTTTGGATGAGTATTGGGCATAGAATTAAATGGTAAGTATAATAAAGTATGTATTGACTTATTTTCCTGGCATTTTTTTTTTAATCTCTACTATGCAAATTTTTTTTAACTTTTTTACATAGTAGCTGCTACTCATAAATGCGGCTGATACTATTTTCTAGGCCTTGGAAACCGCAACACGAAAGTTTTCACAAATATTCAAAGGCACATAACTCAGAAAATGTAATAGTTACGTATAGTCTGTCATCACTAGGCGTCTACATCTACCTAAGTTATTATTCCTAACTTTTAAAACGACCTGTATAATCAGGGATAGAAACATCAAACAAGATGAAAATGTTGTTTCATTTCCACAAATTAGGTGCGTACTTACCTGATAATAATTTATTTCATTATCATTATGATAATCAAAGCGAAAACAACTCATCCCTATTTAAAAGGATGATAACATACGGTATGGAACCAGCACGTGGCCGCGGGTGGGTTAATTGAATAACACGACAACACAGATGAAAGTACAGTAGCAAACGCCGGGTTAGTTGCGTAGGGTTGGCACCAATGAGACATTAAATAAAGTCATTTAGATATTATGCTAGAGAAATGGGTATAGTACAAATTTTGAAAATACATTATGCATTTCTTTTTTCTACTGTGGCCCACTGCTGAACAAAGGGCTCCCTCATCTTCTTTCATCCTTTCGTCTTGGCTTCGTACAACCCGCGATATGGGTCATGGAACGCAGCAGGGTATTCCGCACCCGATCAGTGCGTTTTACAACCAGAATTGCGCTCCGTTGCTCGTTCGAAAACCTTCAGTTTGGCCTTCTAAGCCTCGGTTAGTGACCAGGTTTGGGCGCCGTAGGTAAGAACGGGCATATGCAATAATGAAGTAAAATAAGTAAATTTTATAAGGTGAAGTTATAGCTTTACTAGTGAAAGGTTACAATTTCTATGTGCTGTAAATGGCGAGTGGACGTCCAAATTGATAGCAATAAAATCTGAATTACACAACCTTGAACTGGAACAAATTTTATTTGTCACGTTTCTTTGGCAAGAGTGTATAATTTGTCACGCCTTAGCCCTTGTCGGCCTTGACGCAGGGCAGGTGAGATATTATTTTGTTAGCTACTAGCTTTCCCCGCTACTTCGTTCGCGTAGAATTTAAATTTAAAAAAATTGATCTCTGATCCCGGATCCCGGATCCCGTATCTCGGATCCCGTTTCCCGGATATACCGGGTCTCGTATCCCGGATATCCCGGATCCCAAAAAATATAGCCTATGTTACACAGGGATAATGTAGCATTCTAATGGTGAAAGAATATTTGAAAACGGTCTAGTAGTTTTTGAGTTTACTCGTTACAAACATCCAAACATACAAATCTTTTCTCTTTATAATATTAGTATAGAAAATATGCTTTTTCATAATAATAAACCTGCAACTTGATAACCCTGTGTTGCGGGGGTGTGGTGTCGGTAGCCGCGCGGTCTGTTGTACCCTCATTATAAAGTTTTAATGGTTTTATCAAGCGGCGCCCACTCGGCCGGAATTGGACATCGTGTTTGTTACCCAGTACTACTTGCGCTTGTTTGAAATTACTGTCAACTTTTTTTTGGAAATACGAAATTTGTTGGAGGTTCAAGAGGAAAACTTTTTTAGATCTAATAACGTAAGGAGTCAGTATTTGGTTACATAAATGCTTTGATGAAATATATAGTATCTGTGGATACGTTATAAACTCTCCGTAAGTGGCACACGATAACTAGGCTAATTGGCAAACCCGAGTTCAGTTAGCGTGTCGCGGTCGCCAAAGAAATCGTTAATAGTTTGACAAGTATTTAAGCGGCATTTTGAACGACATTTGTATGATGGTAACCAGTCTTTATGATTTAAATTTAATTTCATAGAGCAGTGTTGTAGTGAGTCTTGATCATAATGGATCGAGTTATCGAACAAAATCGATATTTTTATCCCTTTGTTGTTATAAGGACCTACATAGAATCTTTTTATAAGTATAAGATCGCTTTGTTGTGAATTTACGACGCATTTTGGCTCAAAATAATTAGGTGTACGAGGAAAATAATAGCCCAAAAATAATTAAAATCCCTTTGTTTTGATCTTCTACTTTCCTTTTTGTAGGCACAAAAACATTTGGTACAACACGTGGGCGTTTACTGTTTGGTAAACACGAATGCCTGTTATTTATTTTACACACAATAATTTAAATCGTTCTAGAATTATTCTAAAATTAGCGTATATTCATAATGAGATTGAATTTGGTAACAATTTCATTGATTTTCAGACTCTACCTGCGAAATTTACTTACAAACACTTTTAGTCAGTTTACAATGGTTTTACAAAGCATTTCTAGGTACAAAAGTGATTTGTAATACCAGTGTAAGCCCATAATAACTTACTATAAATTTGGAGGCAAATCTGCTTACAAAACATTCTCGTGTCTGACAATGCTACGGGAGCATCGAAATTTCAAAGTGTCATTGTGCTAATAGAATAGGATAAAGCTGTTGAAATATGAAATCCCACCAAAAACATTTTCATGTTAAAAATGTGGCCAGAACGAGACCTCTTAAAAAGTTATCAGATCTCATGTAGGTAGAGCCTAGCTTCTAACTCTACACGCCCTAACTATACAAGTCCTAACTTCACAAAGTCTACACCTTAGTCAAAATATATGGCTTGGCCGTTTCGCTATCAATTTTTTTTTTTTCATTACTTTTACAACACACACTTACACAACACACAACACGACACTTATAAAATAGTTCTTGTAGTAACGAAACGGCCAAGCTACATATTTTGACTAAGGTACCTACATAATATCAAAAACACAAGAATATAGAACAATGTAACAATTTAAAATACCCCGACACAAAAATCCTTTAAAAAGGAAAAATTTTTTTTCTAAATACTTATTATTATAGTACTATTTTTTATTACTACTTATTATTATTTATCCCTTCTCGTTTAATATAAGTAGAATATTTTTATCAAATCATCGTTGCGTCGGGGGGCCGCCAAGTTTTATAATATTTCCTACTTTACTACTATTTTATGTACAGATACACACAGCAAACTTATAACACCCCTTCTTTTTTCGTCGGTGGTTAAAAATAAAACAGCAAGATTTAAATGAGAGACAGCCCTGTGTAAAAAATACAAATAAACATCGTTGATTGAATTGTGTACGCGCCAGTACACACGCTCTCGACGCATCAATGCACCCCACAGAATAAATACGGCCAGTATACTCAGTATTCTGGGATCTGCCCCCATTAGAATGCATGGAACATCGCTTGACCTCCATGTACATTGACAACAATACGACCAAATGGGAGTGCTTGAAAGAATCTAGTAAGGTGATGTAATCTCAGTTATATTATTTTTAGACGGATAATAAGGGGACATGGCAATAATGTTATGTGTACAATTCAGTAGCAACACACTCATGCACTTATGTGAACCACATTAAAAAAAACAGGCCAAGTGCGTGCCGGACTCGCACATAAAGGGTTCCGTACCACCGTTGAATAAAAACGTCAAAAATATAAAGTTTCTTGTATGGGGATTAATGGGGACCCCATTATTTTTTTATTTTTAGTATTTGTGGTTGTAGCGGCAACAGAAATACACATTCTGTGAAAATTTCAACTCTCTACCTATTACGGTTCGTGAGATACAGCCCGCTGACAGACGGACAGACGGACAGACGAACAGCGTAGGCTTAGTAATATGGTCCCGTTGGCACCCTTTGCATATGCCTGAAAATATGAGTTCATATTATAGGTACTCCAAATATGCATAAGCAATTATTCTTCTTTTCGTTTGGTTAGTGGTCAACTTGGTGTAAAAGATGTTCAAGCCGCCCGAAGGCCTCTGACACGGCTTATCGACTGTTACAACAACCGGGACAGGCTTTTTACGTGCCCTCCGAAGCATGGAGACGCTCAGTTCAAATGCCACTAAATGGTCACCCATCTCTGACTGACTTTGCTAAGGGTTGCTTAGCCTCGGATCGTTTACCGATCAGTGATTGCAGGTAGCTATGGCTATAAGAGCTACATAAGCAATAAGGTGTAATATTTAAGAACGGTATCTGTCTAACAGTTTAAAATGACAACGTTTAAAATTTTTAGTTTTATGGATGAATTTTTAACCCCCGACGAAAAACGAGGGGTGTTATAAGTTTGACGTGTGTATCTGTGTATCTGTGTATCTGTGTATCTGTGTATCTGTGGATCTGTGGATCTGTGTGTCTGTCTGTGGCATCATAGCGTCTGAACGGATGGACCGATTTGGATTTAGTTTTTTTTGTTTGAAAGGTGAGTTAATCGAGAGTGTTCTTAGCTATGTTTCAAGAAAATCTGCTCAGCCGTTTGAAGACCATCAGCTCTTTTCCAGTTGATGAAAAGATATAAACAACTTCCACAGGTCTGATCGATACGAAATTTGAAATCCTGTCACTTGTCAATGATATTACAAAGTATGACAACCTTGACCTGATGCGCAGGCATCATCAGAAGAACTCCTCAACGGTGTACGGCATCTACCTTGTGTTTGGGCTCATACGATGCGTTTTGACGAGTACATGCTAATACAAGCTGGGCAGTTACTACACCGGTAATATAAGTTTAAAAAAGCATGAAATAAAAATTAAATTAAAAATTTATAAACCCCCGACAAAAAAAAACCTTTAAAATGATAAAAATAATACCTGCATATTTTCACCCAAGCGTCGTCGTTGCGTCGGGGGACCGCTAAGTACATTACATTTAGAGTAACCTGTAGATTATAACCATGACCGGAGTACTTAGCGGTCCCCCGACGCAACGACGACGCTTGGGTGAAAATATGCAGGTATTATTTTTATCATTTTAAAGGTTTTTTTTTGTCGGGGGTTTATCATCTATGTGCATAATTTACGGTGTCGATTACGGTGAGGGAAAACATCGTGAGGAAACCTACCTATCCCTCGGGATTAGATAATAGTCAGTTCCTACACGGCGACAAGGTTCACCACCTGTCACGTTGGGTTCCGACTATCTGGTGAAACGTGCGCTTTGAGTCGGTTTAATACCTCCACAATATGGTGGTGTATGGCCACTCAAGCCTCTGACTACTCCCGAATGGGGATAAAAGTCGTGACGTAAATGTTATGTTATGTTAAAGTTTTAAGAGACGAGTATTGAAACGAGGCAGCTGTAGTCTTCGTATAGATTTCACAGCATTGCTCGTAAGTTCAGCATGACGCTCTGTTTTTCAACGTGAACGATTCTTGAATATTTAGATCGTTTATTCAGCAAGCAAACACCGCGGTTCGGGATACGGTCCATGTTTCTTGCGTCTGGAGTTTAAATGTCAGGGTTCAACGTTGTAGCGGTATGGAAATTGTGTTGATAACATGCTCCCATAACGATAACCCAGATTTTATTATTAAAGTGTATGTATCTAGATGTTATGACGGTGCTTGAGTCTGAGGCTCATATTAATAAATGCATCACAAAGTTGAGATCGATCTTAGGATACAGTTTTGACGTTTAATGTATGGAACAGCTGTCATAAACAGCCTCTTAAGATCGATCTCAACTGTGAGAAAAATCTTGGCCTATGTCCAACAGTAGACGTCTTTTGGATGACATGATGATGATGAATCCATAAAGTTTCAGTAATCATTTGGTCTTTGACCGCTCAAAATCGTGCTAATAATAAGTTTAAAAACTAAAACCCGACTACTGAAAAATCGCGCTCTAAAAAGTATGAAACAAGAAAATATTCTCATCTAGAGGATAGCCGTGGTCCGTGTAGGTCCTTTAGGGCCAAATGGCATATGAACACGGACCACGGCTATCCTCTAGATGAGAATATTTTCTTGTTTCATACTTTTTAGAGCGCGATTTTTCAGTAGTCGGGTTTTAGTTTTTAAACTTACTTTTAATTTAATTATTTTGGAGTTATAGGTAACAATATATATATTTTTGAAATGTGCTCATCAAGCTCTTTCATTTGATACCCCACACGGTTTTATTAAAAAATGTTTTTTTTTTAGATCATGACATTATGTCCTCTAGAGGGCGCCATATGCAATTTTATGTGACGTCACATAGCCTATAACCAGCGCGCCATTAAGCCGCTTCTAACGATACCTCATTTGTCAAATTACGACAAGTAGTTTGGAAGTTAGGTGGGAACAGACGCACATACATACATACATACATACATCGATACATACCGGTCAAAATCATAACCCTCCGCCGTAGTCGGGTAAAAAAAGAAAACGACTGTAGCCTTGAGGCAAACACGTTGGGCTAGCAATCAGAAAATCCCAGGTTCGATCCCCGGTGGGGCATGCACCAATAGATGAACTTTCATCTATATGCATAATTTAGAGTGACGGTGAGGCAAAACATCGTGAGAAAACCTACCTATCCCTCGGGATTAGGTAATAGTCAGTTCCTGTATACACGGCGACAAGGTTCACCACCTGTCACGTTGGGTTGAAACGTGGGCTTTGAGTTGACTCCACAATATGGTGGTGTATGGCCACTCAAGCCTCTGACTACCTCCGATTGGGGATAAAAGTCTTGACGTAATTTTTTTATTTTTTTTATTTATTAAAAAATAAAAGAAAAGGCCTATATACACTAACGTCTTAAAATGCGTAATCTACTAATAATCTAACGGGTCGAGTTCGAGCATCAAACGCGATCCAGCGAGTGTACTGTGTATTAATAGATTTATGGTACACTGTGCACCTGCCCAGATCTAAAATAAAACTATCAAACAATATCAAATAGCTGTTACTCTGATCTTGAAAATTTTAGATAGCACCAATTTCCTTATAGCTCACTAGCTGGTGCCCGCGACTTCGTCTGCGTAGAATTTGTATTTTTAAACCGACTTCAAAAAAGGAGGAGGTTTCTCAATTCGACCGTATATTTTTTTTTTTTTATGTGTGTTCGCTGATAACTTCGTCGTTTATGAACCGATTTTGATAAATATTTTTTTGTTGGAAAGGAGATATTCCAGCGGTGGTACCATGATAAGGAAACCAGGATCTGATGATGGCATCCCAGAGAAATCGAGGGGAACCTTCGAAAATCGTAGGGGCGACTAGTGCGTTTGTAATTTTTTTCATTAACTATTTTAAAGCACTACTATTTTATGAAGGTCTGGAGTCGATCTGATGATGGAGCCGAAAGACAGTCGAGGGAACTCCTCAACGATTTACAGCAATTACCTGGTGTTTGGGCTTGATTAATTTGTATTGATGAGAACTTTACACCTAGATGGGTTGTGACTGTCATTAGGGGTCTGATGATGAAGACGTAGGACAGTCAAGGGAACTCCTCAACGATTTACAGCAATTACCAGGTGTTTGGGCTTGATTAATTTGTATTGATGAGAACTTTACACCTAGATGGGTTGTGACTGTCATTAGGGGTCTGATGATGAAGACGTAGGACAGTCAAGGGAACTCCTCAACGTTTTACAGTAGCTACCTTGTGTTTGGACTTAATTCATTTCTATTGATGAGAACTTTGCACCCATATCGTTTATAAGTGCCATTACAGGTCTGATGATGGAGACCATAGACAGTCGAGGGAATTCTTCAACGATTTACAGCAGTTACCTTTTGTTGGGCTTACTTCATACGGTTCAATATGCCAAAATGTTCATTGGTATGGCGCCACTAAAAATCGTGAAATAAAATTATTTTTATAAAAAAAACAAACCGACTTCAAAAAACCTGATGCACTAAAAAGCCTGAAATAATATTTCTATTACCACCTCTGCCTACCCCTTCGGGAAAACCAGACGTGATGGTGTGTTATCGAGTATTTGAAGTCGGTGCCAATCTTGGTATGCCAAGTCTACCTACTATAAAAGTAAGAAGATAGATTGGCACCGACCCCAAATACTCGATAACACACCATCACGTCTGGTTTTCCCGAAGGGGTAGGCAGAGGTGGTAATAGAAATATTATTTCAGGCTTTTTAGTGCATCAGGTTTTTTGAAGTCGGTTTGTTTTTTTTATAAAAATAATTTTGAGTAGCCTTTTTATATCCCTAAACTGGAGAACTTGGTGTCCCATGCAAACTATTTCACCCCTTTCAAGTTTTATTTTCGTAAAAAGTAGCATATGTTCTTCTTCAAGGTCCTGTCTATATCTGTACCAAAATTCATCAAAATTAAATCAGCGGTTTATCCGTGAAAATATAACAGACAGACAGAGTTACTTTCGCATATTTTATAAAATATTAGTAAGATTACGGAATTAAGGTCAAATTGTTTTGTGTATAACTCGGTATACAACACGAGGAAATGGGTGCGTACACACTGCCCGAGCTGCCGCGCCCGATTTATCTGTTATGACATTATGTCGGAACGCAGTCCCTAGGGCGCGCCAATGCGATTGCCCCTTGCCCCAGTATCTATAGACAAGTGGTAGTAGACAATTTACTCCTTCTTATGGTATGGTTAGTGGCCAGCCTGGTGTTAGAGTTGTTCAAGCCGCCTAAAGGCTTCTGACATGGCTTAACAACTGCAATTTAAATGACAATAACCGGGACCGAGTTTTTACGTGCCCTCCGAAGCACGGAGACGCTCAGTACGAAATCTCCCATCTCTGTCTGAAGTTGCCAAGCTTTTCTGAACCTCCGATCGTTTACCGATCACTGATTGCAGCTGGCTATGAGCGCCTAGATTTTACTAAATAATAAGTAATGGCGGCGTCTTCATCAGGCGCATGCCTCGCGCGAGCACTCACTTTTGACGTCGGAACGCACAGACGTAATGTCATAACATGAGTGCTCGGGTGAGGCATGCGCGCCAAATGGACACATCTATTTACTTGTAATTGGCGGCGTCTTCATCAGGCGCATGCCTCGCCCGAGCAATCAGTTTTGACGTTGAAACGTATAGACACAATGTCATAATACTATGAGTGCTCGGGTGAGGCATGCACGCCATATGGACACATCTATTAATTAAACAAATGGAGCCTTAGTAATTCTTAAGTAACCACATTTAACGTACTAGTCTTAGTACAAGTTACTGAATAATATCTATTGAAGAGTAGAGCATTGCGCCTCTAGAAATAAATGCTTCGTAAACCAATTACGGCCGGTCAATATTTGGTAGGTGGACAAGTATTGATAAAGTACCGTAACAAGCGATCGATATGCTATATTTAGATCTATGTTGTAACTATTTTAGAGTGTATAGTACGTTTTTTTATACTTGTCCTATTTGGAAAGCAAAGATGGCGTCCAGCGGGGCGATTGCGTAACTTTTTTGTCAATGTTTCAATTGGTTTCGTTCATCCTGTGTCAATTATATACGAAACCAACTGAAACATTGACAAAAAGTTACGCAATCGCCCCGCTGGACGCCATCTTTGCTTACCAAATAGGACAAGTATAAAAAAACGTACTATACGTATGAAGTGGCTAGGGGAGTCTGTAATTAAAGGCTTCGTAATTTGAATTTACGTGTTATTTAAGTAACTAGTTGTGTGGAGATTCCCATACGAATTTGCGTGTCCCATTTAACCCTTATAGATAAATAAATATCGCCGTCTTACACACCAACTGCATGGTCCAAAATTAAAGCCGGAAACACACCGCGGCGCACGGAGAGGCCACGCACGTGGGTCAAGCTTCGCTTTCCAAGAAAATGTAAGCAATCGTGTCCACCGCGGCGCACGGAGAGGCTACGCACGAAATGACGTCATGCATACATTTTCTTGCAAAGCGAGGCGTGGCCCGTGTGCGTGGCCTATCCATGCGTAGCGGTGGGTTTCCGGCTTAAGACGATACAAGAAAAAAATGAATTTTAGTTTCGGGGTGTGGCTAGCGTCGCGTGAGCTGCCGAAGGATATATCCCTCTCGCTTAGCTAGGACAGAACAGCTATGGAGTAGACTATAGTAGTTATTTTTTGAAGGAACAATATTGTTTAATTCGTACAATTAAAATAATATGTCCCAGTGCACCTTTTAAAATAGATGAAATGGATGAAAATATTCAAATATATTTTTTTCGTTTTATATGGGATTTTTATGACGAGTGTATTTGAAAAAAAAAATTTAATTTCTATGTTGTTTTTATTGCTGAAGACAAAGTAAGTCAAAAGAAGACAAACGATACCTACAATATGCTGATAGATACGTATAACAATATTTCGATCGTATAATAGCCTATAACCAGCGGACGATCCAGACGCGTCCAACGATATCTCATTAGTCAAATTATTATGATATAAAAATAGTTTGGACGTTATACGGGAGCAGATGAACATACATACATATCGGTCAAAATCATAACCCTCCGCCCACCGTAGTCGGGTAAAAATGTACATACTCTGTGTCAGTGACTGACTGCCGGATATGAGTATCTTTTTCATGTTTCGTAGGCAAAGGAATACTTTGGTACTTAACTTCGATGCCGATCATGAAGTCATCAGCGGTGTCATAATATTTTTTTTACCATATTTCATTTATTTTTTAATTTAATTTTCAGTTTTTATTAATTTTATTGAATTAACCATGCATTTATTTTTTGTTTATCTTTTTATCTTTATTTTTTTATCTATCAAAATCACCCTTAGACTGGTTACCGCCACAGGTGACAAGAGGGCTGGCTCTTTCCTTGCTCAAAAAATTCGCTTGACAACAGGAACAGCTTGAATACAGGGAGGACATGCAGCCAGTATCCCACGCGGACGGTATTTGTTTAATTAGGGGTAGGTTTTTATTTTATTGTGTTTTATTTTAATTTATGTTATATTATATTGTATTTTAATGATAAAACATGAAAAATATTTTTTTTTTTTTTTTTTTTTAATTTAATTTTACTTTTATTTATTGTTTTATATTTATTGTGAAATTATAATAATTTTAATAATCAATATTGGACTATGTCTGAAACAAATACATTGAATTGAATAATTTAAATACAAAAATTATCACATTAACTCGTTAAATCACGGTTTACACCCGCTAGAACGAAAAAGATCCTAACATGGTAGGTAGGACCTGAGGGTTGGCCAGTTAATTACTTAAAATACACTATATTTATTTCAAGAAAACATTCATAAGATCTGAAGGCGTCGGACTCGCACATAAAGGGTTCCGTACCACCGTAGAATAAACACATCAAAAATATCAAGTTTGAGACTTGATATTTATTTTTAAATGTTATTATATTTTTAGTATTTGTTCTGCACCGGCAACAGAAATACACATTCAGTGAAAATTTCAACTCTCTACCTGTTACGGTTCGTGAGATACAGCCCGCGCTGACAGACGGACAGACAGACAGACGGACAGCGTAGGCCTAGTAATAGGGTCCCGTTAGCACCCTTTGGAACCCTAAAAAGTAGCCTATGTTCTCCGCCAAGACCCAGTCTATCTCCATACCTAAATTCATCAACATTGGTTCAGCGGTTTAGCCGTGAAAAGGTAACAGACAGAGTTACTTTCGTTTATAATATAATAGATTGAATAGGACGGACAAACATTTTCCTATCCATATCTGTAATGTTATTTTATACGATAATTTATTGATGTATGATATATTTATTACTTGCCCATCCATACCTACAACAAACGCAATAAAGCGACTCCATTGTTTTGACAAGCAATGTATTCCCACTGTCGGCCCAAGACCATGCTGCAAGTATATAACAGTAAGCGAAATAGGGACTTTTTACAGAAATGACACGAATAACTATGAAATGACAAGAGATGACACAAAATGACAAGAGATGACACAAAATGACAAGAGATGAAAATAAATTACACAAGACAAGGAAAAGCAAACGAAAATCACGCTGCAGTGCAGGTCGTAGGTTCGATTCCTGCCCAGGACATGCATTTGTGTGCATGAACATGTCCGCATGTCCCGAGTCTAGGTGTAATTAAGTGTATATTTAGTTTGTATT
Source organism: Drymonia ruficornis (assembly GCA_947859195.1). Taxonomy (NCBI): domain Eukaryota; kingdom Metazoa; phylum Arthropoda; class Insecta; order Lepidoptera; family Notodontidae; genus Drymonia; species Drymonia ruficornis. The sequence goes on from OX401927.1 coordinate 7,555,946, forward strand.
TACAAACAAAAAGTAGTATATGTAGTAATATCAGTTATCTGGTTTCCATAGTACAAGCTCTGCTTAGTTTGGGATCAGGTAGTCATGTGTAAAAGAATTTCCAAGGATATTTATTTATTTATCATAGGCGTCGGCGGACTGTAAATACTGTACTGTACCTGTAATGTGGCACGACCGTAATATTTTTTCGTAATATTTTTTAAAAAATCCTTCACAGGTCCGACGTCGAACAAGTCCGACTGGACACTGACAATACAAAGTTAGAGAGAGACATGGTTAGTTCAAGTACTTAAAATGTGAGATGGCGATATTGTGCGCGCGCTCGGAAATAAACAACGTAAGCGCCAAACCACATTTTCTTGAATTAAAAAAAAACTACTTCATGAATTAAAATATGGTTGAAGGGTAGTTTAGATATCATTATTTGCTATGTTTTAGAAATAATTTCGTGATCTAAATCGTAAAAACATCGTGGTAGCAAGGAAAATTGTAAATAATTAGAGCTCATTTCATAAATTTTTTTTATCTAGAAAATTTCATCAAATCGGGATTTGGATTTAAAGATACTCAAGATAATATAGTCAAAAATCATACATCTAAATATAAGATTCCTAGTCCACATACTTACTTAAAGAAAAAGTAGAATAGAAAATCAACCAAATTTCGAACCCTCGTCTTAAGCAAAGTTTGTACTATGGGTACCGTACAATGAACTGGGGACGATCCCAGGGACACCGAGACTGAGGCCAATTATGACAAGGCCGTTTTTAAGGCCAATTAATTAATTGTAATAAAATTTTTCCCAATTCTGATCAAAATCTACTGGTATAGGTTGTGCGTTATCTGTTAAATGTTTCAGTCAGTCATCGAATGTTTTAATGGTGAATTTTAATGTAAAGTAAAATAATTCTAGAATTATTTTTCAATCTACAGGGTGTCCCACAACTTTGCCACATGGAGGTAAATAAATACTGTAGATAGAGAATTTTACTGAATGAAGACTTCATTTTTATTTTAAAAACAATACGAACTGCATTCAAAGATTTTCGAAAAGTCGCTTGCCACACTCGGGAATCGAACCAGCTAAAATCCGATTAAATAACATCCTGTACTTTTATTCCATCAATCAACAGGATCAATCATAATAATCAAATCTCTCCAACAAACATGGTAAATTAAATGAAAGGAAACCTATGATATCGTAACTTATAAGAATTAAAATAAGTTAAAATTAAAATACGTAACGATTTTATGGGTTTCCTTTCATTTAATTTACTATGTTTGTTAGAGAGATTATATCCGTATGATTGACCCTATCGATTGATGCCACAAAAGTATAGGATGTTAATATTCGGATTTTAGCCGGTTCTTGGAAAATCTTTGAATGCAGTTTGTATTGTTTTTCAAATATAAGTGAAGTCTTCATTCAGTAAAATTTTCTATCTACAGTATTTAAGGTACTTTCCCTCCATGTGGCAAAGTTGTGGGACACCTGTATAGTTATCCCAATTTACAAGCTTGTTATTGGAAGATTCGTGGAGTTTTGGTATGTGTTTCATAATATTTAAGTGTTACTATAGGTACTTGATCAATATCTGGATGCTCAGAGAGTCGCATTAAGGCCGTGGTCTCCTATTAAATGCCATCGGCCGCTTACAGCGTCACGCGTACGCCACGTCACAATGTTACTATAGTGACGTCGGCGTGTGGAGGAGACCACAACAGTACATTTCTATAGTAAGCATTGTGACCCGGCGTACGCGTGACGCTGTAAGCGGCCGATGGCATTTAATAGGAGACCACGGCCTAACTAACTTAGTTATACTCTGTTTAATACTTAGCAATGTTAATTAAGACAAATGCTGGTTACCAAGTTCCAACTCTGCTTCAGCATCTTCAGAAATGGTCTCCATGACCCGCTCAGCGCATGGCTCGGGCTCGCGCGCGAGCGTGCCGCGCGCGCGCCCCGCCCGCCGCGCGCACTCCGGGCACGCGCCGTGGGGCTTCACGTTGTTTACCACCGAGTGTTACACTTTTCACACGGTTACACTTATGTGACCTTTGTCACACACACTTTCAAGTTGTTTACCATTGAGTGTTACACTTTCACACGGTTACACTTTGAGTGTTACACTTTTGTGACCTTTGTTACACACACTTTCAAGTTGTTTACCATTGAGTGTTACACTTTCACACAGTTACACTTGTGTGACCTTTAATGATTGGTTACAATATCACTTTATGAAGAGGGCACACGCAGTTTGAAGTCACATTCACATAGATTCCATATTAACACAACTCTCCTTGAGTATATGTTAATTTTGCACTTATATACAGATATTTCCACTTTAATAATTATTTCGCGGAACGGTTTCTGTGACGTTGAATTTGATTTCTAAAATACTTGAAGGTAAAAATATGGATTAGGTAAGTACCTACAACGTTAGATATTTCAATAGAATATACCTATTTGCTTTTTAAATAAAAAAAAATGGGAATCGAACCTGGTAATGGCCGGATAATGTCAGCATTTGACCAACTCGGCCTTCTCTATAAATAAATACGTTACAATAATGACATTAAAATGTATTTTATTTATAGAAAAGTAAAAGCATCCCACCTACCAGGGGCCCTACCACCACCTCTTATAGCAGTATTGTTTTAACGTTTCAGCGACTTTTTGTGCAATAACGCACCTTATTGCCATGACAATAAGAAACGTCATGGCACAAAAAGTCTCTGAAACGTTAAAACAATACTGCTATAAGAGGTGGTGGTAAGCCCCCTGGACTTCATAACCCATAGGTATTGTATCATGCAAATACCACCAATAGACCACTATTAATTTTATCGTGTGTCTGACCGTGACGCGTATAGCTAATAGCTAATAGCGTAACGCATTTCGTCTGTGTGTCACGTACAGGGAACTGGGGCCGCATCGTTCCAAGGAGATTACTTTATAGCTGGCTATTAAAGATACGAGGAGAAATAACGGCGATAATGGAGTGATTCTTTGTAGTAAATTATCTGTACAGAATGTAAGCTACTACAATAACGGACTACAGTGTGGCAAGAGAGGGCAGTTGATAATACGCAGCACATTAAATAGCTTCAAACTTGTCAAGTTTATTATGTCGCCGAATGGGGATATTTCCTAATATTCAATTTAGTATCTTTTTATAGTAAAGCATAAGAGCCGAGCATTTTTATTAAGTGCCTCCAGCCCCCCTAGACAAGTGGCATAAACGCTAAACGAATAGAATAAAATAGACTTCACAATGTATGGAAATGACATTACAAGTCGCTATGTAGATCACGTGACTTATGTCACTTCCATACATGAAGCGATTTGAAGGAACGCTTGTAGACGTCAGCCACTTGTCTAGAGTCTCAGATGCCTCGTGTAACTCGCCCGAGCACTCAGTTTTGACGTTGGAAGGCACAGACACAATGTCTTAACATGAGTGCTCGTGCGATTCATGCGAAGAATAATGGACACATCAAATGAAGTTGTGATGTTTTGTTCATGGGTCGAGGCTGTCCCTGTCATTAGGTGACCGGTAGTCCAAATAATTGAGTCGGACGACAGATGGCGGTCTCTTAGGAGCTATGCACACGGGCAACTTTTGCGGCAACTGGCAACCCGAAACTAGCTGTTTTCATATAAAACAACTAGCTTTTGCCCGCGACTTCGTCCGCCCAGAATTTAATTTTAAAAAAATCTGATCCCGGTTCCCATTTCACGGATTTCGTATCCCGGATCTCGTTTCCAGGGTCCTGTATCCTGGATCTCGTTGCCCGGATCCTGGATCCCGTTATCCGGATCCCGTATATCACGGATCCCGGTATCCGGATCCCGTATATCATGGATTTCGTATCCCGGATCTCGTTACCCGGGTCCCGTATCCTGGATCTCATTGCTTGGATCCTGGATCTCGATGCCCGAATCCTGGATCCCGTTTTCCGGATCCCAGATCCTGGATCCCGTTTTCCGGATCCCGGACCCCGCATCCCGTTTCTCAGATTCTGTTTGCTAAATCCCGGATTTCGTATCCCGGATATCGTGAATCCCGTATCAAATATCCTTAATTTCATATCCCGGATCTTGTTTCCCGGGACCCGTATCCCGGATCTTGTTCCCCGGATCCCAGATTCCGTGTTCCGGATCCCGGGATACGTCCCGGATATCACGGGTCCCGTATTCCATATCCCTGATTTCATACGCCAGATCTCGTTTCCCGGGTCCCGTATCCCGGATCTCATTTTTTGAATCCTGGATCCCGTTTCCCAGATCCCAGCTTCCGTTTGCCGGAGCCTTATCCCGTTTCCTGGATCCCAGATCCCGTATCCCGGATCCCGTATCTGGGATTTCCCGGATCCCGTATCGTATTAGCCCGTAAAAGTCCCGTCAAAATCGATCCAGCCGTTTCAGAGATTAGCCCAATTCGGTACTGCCATACAAACTTTCATTCCCTATTTTACACCCTCAGGGGATGAATTTTCCAAAACGCTAATATTAATCTTTTTTATTTGTAAAAAGAAACCTAAACAACAATTTTCATCATTATAACTTCAAAAATGACGAATTTCAATACAAACATTCATCCCTATTTCACCCCCTTTGGGGTTGAATTACCAAAGACCATAAAATTAATCTTTTTCATTATTAAAACACACCTAGTCAGCAATTTTATAATTCTAAGTTCAAAAATGACGAACTTTCATACAAACTTTCATTCCCCTGTTTTACCCCCTTAGGGGTTGAATTTTCAAAAACCCTGAAATTACTCTTTTTTATTTTTGAAAAGACACCTAATCACCAATTTAAATAATTCTAACTTCAAAAATGACGGTACTTCCATACAAACTTTTATCCTCTATTTTACCCCCTTAGGGGTTGAATTTTCAAAAACCCTGAAACCCATATTTTTTTATTTTTCAAAAGACACCTAATCAGCAATTTTCATAATTCTAACTTCAAAAATGACGAACTTCCATACAAACTGTCATCCCCTATTTTACCCCCTTAGGGGTTGAATTTCAAAAAACCCTTTCTTAGTACACCTCTACACATCAAGACAAACCTACCCTCCAAATTTCAAGTCTCTACGATCAGCGGTTTAGGCTGTGCGTTGTCTGTCATTCAGTCAGTCAGTCAGTCAATCAGGACTTTGATTCTTATATATTTAGATTGCGAAACAGTTGCGTCAATCGTGGCAACTGTTGCTGCAACTGGCAATTGTTTGCTTCAACTGCCAAAAAACTATTAAAAAGTCGATAGTTTCGGCAAACTAAGTTGCTAGTTTCGGCAACTAAAGTTGCTCTGTGTGCATAGCCTCTCACAGTTATCACAAGACTGAAAGCCAGCAACCTCAATAAATTGGCAATAAAAGCTTAGAAGAAATCGAATCTAAAACTGGGTTGACTTTTATCTCTCTTACTCCATCGAAAGGGGTCAATAAAAATAATTAAATCACAAGCCAATAATAAAACGCCGGCGTCCACAAACAAATACTAAACTCCGATTAAGTAACTAAACAAAGTAGTAAAATTTCCCCGGACGCTGTAAAAAATTATTGACAGAATCAAAGTTATTGGGTTAATCGAGAGTTTTTCTAGAAATTTGGACAAGCCATCGAAATAGTAATAAAATGTGCGGTTTTCTTGTCCCCGTTTAAGACACCAAGCCTAGCAACACAGGCCAAAAGGTAAAATTAACAAGCTTTAAAATAGCACTTTAAATTCTAACCCAAAGACATAAAGATACCTATACCACAATGAAAATGATGATGATTATGTATAAAACCCCACACAGAAATATAAAGCAACAGTTTAATAACCACTATGAAACGTGAACCAAAAAATTCAGATTTTGACAAATTTGATGGCCGCTTGGCGAGTGGTCGAGCGTAAGGCGCTCGAACCACTACATCGAGTGATTGCAAGTTCGGTTCCCGGCAGAGAAAATCTCAGAAATGGCCGTTTCGTAATTTGCTCTGGTCTGGGTGTCACTGGGATCGCCCCAAGTCCACTGTGCGGTACCCATAGTAAAGCATTGCTTAGTTTGAGACCTTACAGTTGGTGTGATAGTCGATATTTATTTATTCTAATCGAACAAATCGCGTGGAATGAAGCAATAATGCTGGCCGTATTTCCTCGTTGTATTGTCAAGCGATTCTTTGGGCGAGGAAACAGACGAGGTGGCCATTTTAGGCTTTTCACGCTGTTTAAATGATAATCCAAACAAAGATAATTGCATTTTATGCACTCAAACAATTTAACAATCAAATTCTGCACTCTCAGCAAGTCTATAATTTTATTATAGGGGGCGTCCATAAATTACGTGAGGTGATTTTTGAGATTTTTCGACCCACTCCCTCCCCCACTCAGCACGTGAGATTTTTTAAAAGCTACATACTAGAGGAGAAACATGTTTTACTTTTAACCCAGTTTTCTTGCAATTTTACACTGGATCTTACGGTAAAAAAAATATACGTGAGATTTGCCGAGACCCCTCCTCTCCCCCTCTTGAGATTTGGTGAGATTGTTCTCGACCCCCTCCCCCCTAAATGCCTCACGTAATTTATGGACGCCCCCTAAATGGCAAGCGCTTGCATCGCTCTAAATTCCATGACGACTTTCCGTATAAAAATATTCCAAAATGTATCCACACAATACCGCTGGAATATATTATCGAGAAGTTTCAAAACAGCATATTTTACGTTCAGCTGAAAATGCGCATTCATTTTCATAGATGAATCCGATAGCATTAGAGCCATATTTTGAAGCGTGTTTGTAAATAGCATATACGGAGAGCTGATAACAAAGTTATTGTAAAAATGAAACTAGAAGAATTTACATCATAGACCATCTACTAATAGGAACCGCATATATTCTGAGAGAGCAACGCGTTAATGCGATTAAATTCTTTGGGCATCCATGTAGATCAATAGATTTGAATAAGACTTGACGATCGAGAGAAGAAAACATTTATGACATGCTTGGACCTAGCGCGCCTTCTGCAAATAATTAGCAAAATAAAGGGGCAACCACATGTCGGGCGGAGAAGGCAATCCTGGCTCTGAAATGTAAGACAGTGGAAAAAGAAAAATATAGAAGACACTCAGCATTTGAAACGTACGTACATTTTTCACCAAAATTATTACAATATTTAAGTGGTGTTGGGAATCATAGTTTCAAACCCCTGCTTGAACCTCTGGTATATCTGGATTATACATGCGAATCTCATTTCCAACTGTTATGTATCAGCTGGCCTACTCCGAAATACGAACCTAACGTTTCGGCTGACGGATTGTCGTGAAATGACATTTCTTCTTTCGTTTTTCTCTACGATTTGACATTGTTTTGATCGTAAATCGAATCTGTACTTCGGACGATCCGTCAGCGACGTATTTCAGAGTAACCCCCCTGTGCAGCTACACACGTCAAATGTTTGACAGTTGTTGAACGAACGATTAAACGTCAGTTTGTTTCCCGCCGCCTTGCGTTTCAATGGTCTCCCGTATACACCTATTTAATACCAACCATGATCCACTGCTCCTGTCTTGAAGAGCACGTGTCATCATCGGTCTCGCGTCTAGGCGCCTACTCCGAAATACGAAACGAAATGCTTCTGCTAACGGATAGTGCATTTTCGTACTCCTAAAGTGTTTTGGAAGTATTCCGGATGATTTTTCACGAAAGAAGAAACGTCAATTAATCAAGACTATTCAAACTTTGGATCCAAAACACTTCCGAAGTAGGAAAACTTACAATCCGTCAGCCGAAGTATTTCGTTTCGTATTCCGGAGTGGGCGCCCTGACCTCTCTCCGGTCCTGTCGGAACCGTTCCATCCTTCTAAGAAGGTGGAAGAGTGAGTGCACCTGTGCTTGCAGACACACTAGTGAACTAGTATCTCCTAGACCTCCGTTGAGACCATGAACAAAATTCGGTTATGAGGACCATAGAGTAAATACTAAAGAAAGAGGTGTTCTTAGTAGATATCTTTATGAAACAATGCGTGGAAATTTGTGCGGGATGGCGCGGGTGGTGGGGGTTAAGAAATGTGTGGCATCTATCTACCGATAAATAGCAGAACTACTCGCTTCGTTTTATGTCGATGTTAGTACGTAGTTTAACTTTTTGCACTAGATATCACTAAGTGTAGGATGCTGAAAAATGATGTACAGAGGTACGCTATCTAGTGTCGAATATAATTATATTTGGGATGCGAACGTTGGCAAGACGTCTGCACAGGACGAACGCAAACAGCACAATGACTTAAGCCATGCCTACTGTGATAACGTCAGCGGCCGAGTTGTGCGATGTCTAAGCAACGCGGCCGAGTTGCTTAGACCCAGTCCTTCTTTAGTATTAGGTTCATGAGGAGGACTATTATATATTAGTGAAAACTTCTAATTCTACTCTAACCCATTGAAAATTTCGAAGGGTACTACATAAGTTATTGGTATACTTTAATGTGATCATCGATCCGATCGCCCACGATCGCGGCACGCTCTATAAATACCATCCGATGCACTCTCAGCTGATGAGATGCACGGCATTGAGGCACCGGCATCAAGCGCGGTATTATCGGAATCTCTTTTGTATTTAATATGTTCTGTTATTGGCACGGTTACGTAATCTTCTGGGAATAGATCGTTTTAATATTCTATAGAATTATTTTCTACTTCCAATATTCTGTTTGTGGAAAATATCAGTTGTGCAGAAATGGTAATAAATGAGGTTTTACTTAAAAGAATAAAAGAAAGCGGAATTATAACAGAAGCATGGGAATAATAGGTCACACAACATGACACCTTTTTAGGGTTCCGTACCCAAAGGATGCCAACGGGACCATATTACTAAGCCTACGCTGTCCGTCTGTCTGTCTGACAGAGGGCTGTATGCTGTATCTCACGTACCGTAATAGGTAGAGAGTTTAAATGTTCACAGAATGTGTAATTCAGTAGCCGCTTCAACAAAAAATACTATAAATAAAATCAATTTTAAAAATAATGGGGTGCCCATACAAGAAACTTGATATTTTTTACATTTTTATTCTACGGTGGTACGGCAGTCCGACACGCACTTGGCCGATATTTTTTTTAAATCTTAGTAGAAAAGCATGGAAGAGGAAGACCAAGATTAAGCTACATGCGTCATGTTAAAAAGGAAGGTTAGTGTTATGCTGTATAAGGAAGTAAAAGAGACTGCCCTATAGAGGTGGAAAGAGCTACAACAGCCACAAGGATCTTCAAACACTTAAATAAAAAGACGATAATCTGTACAAAATAACACTAAACTGAAGTTAAACAATTATAGAGAGGGACCCACCACCCACCCTCGGAATTGTCAACCTACAATATTATAAACCAAATGAATTGATCGATAAATCAATATATATATATTAACCTACAATATTATAAACCAAATGAATTGATCGATAAATCAATATATATATATATATTGATATTATCGATCAATTCATTTGGTTTATAATATTGGAGGTTGACAATTCCGAGGGTGAGTGGTGGGTCCCTCTCTATAATTGTTTAACAATGGATTTCCGCAAAGTTATGCCTGATTCCATCAATTAAACTGAAGTGTTTATTATGAAAATATTATCACTATTATAACACCTAGATTTAACTTTTCTTTACTGTGAGTTATACACTCGTAAAGATAGTAAATCTTAAAAATTACGACTCTCTAGGATTTTATTTCTAAAGAATAAAGGTCAACGCTCATCTAACGCCTCCGCACCCGACCAGCACCGCCTCGCCGCTCAGCGTCCACTAACTGAACCGGAAATAAGTGGACCACGCGCTGACCGCGCGGCATTCACTCGTTGACCCCGCGCGGTCCACTGGGCGATCACGTGACGTTTATGGTATAAAAGCAGCGTCCGCCCGCGGACCACCCGGCGACAACGAGTGGACGCCGAGCGGCGAGGCGGTGCTGGTCGGGTGCGGGGCGTTACGTGAGCGTTGACCTTTAATCCTAGAGAATCTCAGCAAGTCATCTTAAGCTGTAGTAGTGTTGGATACTTGACCGCTTTAGAAGCAATAAGACTTGAAGATTGTTACTTAGGTACTTAATGAGAAAAAAAAGTTCTAGCCACCCTAGATGCTTATTCTAGCAATCTGAAGCACGCAAAATTTAATTTACGTAAGGTACTAGACAGATTTAAGTGTTTTTTGTTTGTAAAGTTTTTTTCTACATTTTGTTAGGCGTCGTCCTAATTGGCAAACGATCGCACGATCAAACGATGCGATTTCGTCGCACGACGAGATTACTATTCTACCAAGCCAACTAGACACTCGGTTATAAGTATCAAATGATAATAAGTAAATGATTCCGTGGTCCGTCCACAACGTAGTGATCCTGGGCCAATGTCTGGGCACTCCTTTGGCAGTAGCTCCCACTACGTGGTGGTTAAACCACGGAATTATTGACTTATTATCATTTGATATTTATACCCGAGTGTCTAGTTGGCTTGGTGGAGTAATAAATACATAGATTTCTTTAGAGTGTCCTAATTGAGCTTGCAAGTCATCGCGCGAGCACAGTAACAAATTGTCATCGCGCGACGAAATCGCATCGCTTGATCGTGCGATCGTTTGCCAATTAGGACGACGCCTTATCTTCGGCTGCTAGATCATAGATTTATCGTTTAATAACGCATTGTTACTCAATATCCTCTAACTTTAATTAAGATACGTACTCTACCGTACTGCCTATCTAGACAAGTGGCTGACGTTTACAAGCGTTCCTTCAAATCGCTACGCTTCATGTATGGAAATGACATAAGTCACGTGATCTACATAGCGACTTGTAATGACATTTCCATACATTGTGAAGTCTATTCTATTCTATTCGATTAGCGTTCATGCCACTTGTCTAGGGGGGCTGTCATCTTATCTATAACCGACAGACGGCGACGGCCGGCCATAACGCCTTTGTTAATTGACCTCAATTTATTTAGCGACTCTAATCGCTCCGATGAGGATAACATCAAGACAGATTATTAGGATCTTCAGATGATGCAATGGGAAGAACCTTTATGGACTATGGTCAGGGCCTGTGAAACTACTGGTCTCGAATAATATTTTCGTTATTTTACATCAAATCTATTATTTTTCTTTATACAGGCTCACTGGTTTAACACTTTACATATTGAAGGACATGATAATTTATGGTAACATGAAACGTTTAAAAAAATCAAATTAAGAAAATACCAATGAACTACAGAGAAAACCTTCATTAAATTAATGTGCTAAAACTCGTAAATTGTGGACACCGCAGTGCCTCGTGTAGAACACTAGTGCTAATGACACTAATGACACTTGATAGGTACGTCAAATTAAGGAGTTACGATCCTGACCACGCTTATTGTTTTGAGTGGATAATTAAAGATAAATTAGGCAAATATTAGGCACCTATTTTTTTTCTTAATTAGAACGAGAATCGAGTACTGAGCACTCTATATCAATATGTAAAGTGTTCAACCAGTCAGCCTGTATAAAACTCACCACCATCATCAACATGTGCATTAACATTTGTAAAAACCAGTATTTATTTAAGATACAAAAACCAACTTCAAAAAACCTAGATAGATTGGCACGAACCCCAAATACTCAATAACACACATCACGCCTGATTTTCCTGAAGAAGTAGGCAGAGGTGATAATAGAAATATTATTCCAGGCTGCCTTGGGCAGTGATTTTTTCCAAAATCCTGAAACATGAGTTTCATTATTTCTTATGCAAAATATACATACTAAGTTTCAAGTCAATCGGACAAAAACTACCTTCATCCCTCAAAATTACCCCCTTAGGGGTTGTTCCAGTTTTTTTTAAGTGAAAACTTCTTTGGCGGCGTTGTGCACTTTTCTTGAGATGGGTAAAATATGTTAAACTCGCGTCAGGGTCACGTGTCCTGATCGAAAAACCATTCCAAAATATTTAAAAATGCACAACGATAATGTTCAAGTTTTCACCTCTGCCGACACTCCCGGAGTGCAACCTGGCCGTTTTTTTTAATGGGACCAATTCGGAAATGTGACCTACCGAACAACGAAACTATTTTCAAAATCGGTCCACAATTGACAGGAGAAATCGCGTAATAAACATAGAAAAACATACAGTCGAATTGAGAACCTCCTCCTATTTGAAGTCGGATATAAATTGAGAATTTTCAGCGACTTATATTGCTGCCTTACATAGACATTCATGATTTAATTTTCAAATACCCAGAACGTTCGATACCATTTGAATTAATTGCATATTGTACGGTAAATTCTAAGGGGTTTCCAGTAATTACTTTACCTGTAAGGGAGCGGTTAGCTTTGTTTAGATATATGGTAGCGGTTAGAGGCATTAGGTAGCAGAAGGTAATGAGTTTGTAGCAGACAGTCTTGGATTCGAATCCCAACCCTTTTCAAAAAACACTTATTCCTAAGTTTATGGAAAGTTATAACGAACTTGCACTGGCCTTACAAATCACTTTTGCTCCTAGCAATGCTTTGTAAGACCATTGTAAACTGGATAAAAATGTATATAAATTCGGGTGTTAAAATTTAATACTTTAGGTAATAATAATAATAATTTGGCAATAATAATTTGGTAATGGTAATAATTTGGCTAATAGGTATTCTAAAGACGTAAAACTATTTGTAAGTAAGTTTGTTTGTTAGAGATAATGTCCGGAACTGCTGGTCCGATTCTGAAAATTCTTTCACTGATAGAAAGCTACACTCTTACTGACTGAGTAACATAGGTTAACTGAAATAAGGAAAATATCCTAGCGAATGAAACCGCGGGTCGCAGCTTGTTTGTAAAAACTTCATATTTACTATTTACTTAATATTTATTGTTAAATTATGTTAAGATAAACGTGTTTTTTACTTTTTTCAATGAAATAAGGAACCACTTTAATAATAATAATCATTGTAGATATTGTACCACTTATTTGATAAAAAAAAAATGTACATAATTAGATTAGTAATGTTGCCTAATACCATAAACAAACATTGTAAACTTTTTAATAAAACTCACTAAAACCGAACCGGAAAATATTATTTTACGAAAAAGAATTATCACGTAATAGGAAAAGCGCGCGAAAATCGTCACACCAGACGACCGACCTCGCACACCGCTGACGCGGCACTGGAGGAAAATCAAGCACGTGGGCTAATAACTAACGAACCGCAAACAAAAATAAACCCTAACTCCATACCAATACATTCTAAACTATGAAATTACCAATCTCACAATGAAACATGAAAAATAAAAGAACGAATAATGCTCCGAACGATATTGTACCATATTTTAATACATGCAGAGATCATTATGAATCGTCAAGTACTTTACAGAAATATGGAAAAGTTGTCAACTCGTGAAAATTCGTCAACCTTCGGAAGTTTTCGCGCTTGTTAGCAAAGCTTTCAGAATGCGGTTGGTTGACGAAATTCCTCACACAAAACAGGCTTAATCACTAGTGTTTAAGGATGAAATTGGAATAGCGAGTGTTTTGACGGCAGCAAAATTAATTTTGTGATGTAATACGGCGTTATTAAGGTAATGATGTGCGAAAATATTCATGGCGGGAGGAATTTGTACGTGAAAATTCTTTGTTTGTAAGTGAACGCAAGGTGAAATAAGGAATTGCGAGACTACGGAATGATTATTTTAAGCAAAGGGTATTTTATCCAAGGACCTTGGAAAGAAAAAATGATAAATTTGGTGCCTACATGTGGTGATACTAATTCCGACAGAAAATAACATAACATTCGGCAGCACTAAAAGATCATGGGACAATGGACAGACTACAAACAATAAAGAAATGCACCGCCAAGAATTCTCGTAATGCGTAATGGACAATTGTATAGAGAATCGAGGCCCAGATGAGCGTGACGCTGTCGCTGTCACGTGGATTGCATACAACAAAATTCCATTTTAGGTATAACAAAACAATCTTATTCGTCTTGTACTTTTTAACCGACTTCAAAAAGGAGGAGGTTCTATGTTCGGCTGTATGTATGTTTTTTTTTTTAATGTATGTTCACCGATTTCTCCGGCATTTATAAACCGATTTGAAAAATTCTTTTGCAGTTCGGTAGATCGTAGCTCCAAGTTGGTCCCATTAAAAAATAATTCCTAGAATCAACCCCTAAGGGGGTAATTTTGGGGGGTGAAGGTCGTCTGAAAAAAAATTTTTTGTCCGATTGACTTGAAACTTAATATGTAGTAACTTATTTTGCATAACAAATAATGAAACTCATGTTTCAGGATTTTAGAAAAATGTACTTAAAACTTAGTATGTATACTCCATATAATGAATTAAGAAACGTTTGTTTTGGAATCTTGGAAAAGTCACCCCCCAAAGGGGTCATTTGGGGTGATAAAGTTTGCATGGCGCCACTAAAAATCATGAACTAAATTATTTTTATAAAAAAATAAAAACCGACTTCAAAAAACCTGGAGCACTAAAAAGCCTGAAATAATATTTCTATTACCACCACTGCCTACCCCTTCGGGAAAATCAGGCGTGATGATGTGTTATCGAGTATTTGGAGTCGGTGCCAATTTTTGTATGCCAACCTACTATAAAAGTAAGAAGATAGATTGGCACCGACCCCAAATACTCGATAACACATCATCACGCCTGATTTTCCCGAAGGGGTAGGCAGTGGTGGTAATAGAAATATTATTTCAGGCTTTTTAGTGCTCCAGGTTTTTTGAAGTCGGTTTTTATTTTTTTACTAGCTGTGCCCGCGACTCCGTCCGCGTCCAGTCGGTGAAGCCCTTAAATATAATTTTGTCTATCGTCTAATCTGTATTACGTCAGTCTGCATCAGTCTGAGTTCGTCCGTCCGTGGCTGTCTATCTGTACCAGTCTATACCAGTAAGGTGGTAGAGTCTGACCAGTAAGGTGGAGATCGGCATTCAAGTAGCTAATTTACCTTCGTTTCGTATGATGAGGGAGAGAGCCGGAAGCGCAACCCAGCCACCTCCCCGTCCCCTCCCACTAACCCCACTCCCCTTCAGGTTGGAAACGTGCTACCGATGCCTTTGGTTGCAAGCATCTATTGGGAACGGTAAGTGCTTAACAACAGGTGGGCCGTACGCTTGCCTGGCGCCTTAGTTGTATAACAAAAGTTTGTCTGTGTGTATCAGTTTAGCTGTAAGTATCTGTCTGTCTGAATCGGTCTGTCTGTAATCTATCGGTAGGTGAGTATCTCTGTCTGTACCAGTCTATCTGTATCCGTCTATCTATATCTGTAGTTACTCACAGTATCACGACTGAGCGGTTGGACTCCAGAGCTCAATGTTTAAGTTTGTACTTGATACCCATGTCCCTTATTTAAAATGAGTGAGTGCTCCAGACTCACGGCTTAGGTAAGAGTCACTGCGCAACATCGTGCTTAAAAAGTTAGAGTCCGGAGTTTATCGTCTAAGTCAATAGTCAAAGCGTTTATTATGTTTAGGCCTAGGAGGGCACTTACAAGTAGTCATTTTACATGTTTTCCTTAAATTCTAGCGCCGGATCGGAAACGCGACCTCGCCTGAGAAGTTTCTACTTGATACCCACATTGCTCATTCAAAGTTAGCAGGTCCTCCAGATTTATGGTTTAAGCAGGCAGTTACCCAGCAGCATCATTCCTGAGGGGTTGGAGTTCAGAGTTCAATGTCTGTGTTTCTATTACTACTTAATTCAAAATCAGCAGGTCCTCTAGACTTACTTCTTAGGTAGGTAGCTTCCCTACGGCATTAGTACTGTGGAGATGAATTCCAGAGTTAACGTCTAAGATTCCGCGTGATACAAAGACCCGCTTAATATTTTTTATACGTAATTAGGAATAAAAAAACTAAATTTCTTGAAGCAAGGAAGATATTAAATTTTGACATGTGGTGCAAGGCAGGTATTGTCTGATTTTAAGTATAGCGACATCTAGTTAAGAAAAACGAAACTTAAGATGATAGAACGCAGCAATAAAATATTTATTATTATTATTAAAATTAAGATTATGTATTCCAAATAGTGTCGGATCACACACAACGTAGGGCTCCGTAGGGCTCCGCTCTAAATAGACGTATTTCAATAACTAAAACTTATTGTTCGCTGGAATTTCCGTGTGGTCATAAAAATTTACAATCTAATATTTTATAAAAAAATATCCTAAATGTTAAGTTGGACTATTAGTCATATCCATGCCAAATTTCATTGAAATCAATCCACTGGATTCGAAGTTGTGCGTGTTCGAATATTTAGGTAGTTTTTGAATGTTTTGTGGCAACCCTAAACTTTACCGAAAAAAAAAAATATGCTAGATGTTAAGTTAGACTATTAGTCATATCCATGCCAAATTTCATTGAAATTAATCCGGTGGATTCAAAGTTGTGCTCTTTCAAACATTTAGAATTTTTAAGTAGTTTTTTGAATTTTCTGTGGCAACCCTAAACATTTTCGAAAAAAAAGTATCCTAGATGTTAAGTTAGACTATTAGTCATATCCATGCTAAATTTCATTGAAATCCATCCGGTGGATTCGAAGTTGTGCTCTTTCGAAAATCTGAGCAAACATACAAACATACAAACATACCCACAGACAAAAATTCTAAAAATGATAAAAATGAATTCTGCTGGTCAATCTAAGTCCCCCCTACTATTTTTTTTCCAAATATTTCGAATGTACAGACGCGACCAATTTTACATTCTTATTATATGTATAGCTGTGCCCGCGACTCCGTCCGCGTCCAGTCGGTGAAGCCCTTAAATATAATTTTGTCTATCGTATTACGTCAGTCTGCATCAGTCTGAGTTCGTCTGTCCGTGGCTGTCTATCTGTACCAGTCTATACCAGTAAGGTGGTAGAGTCTGACCAGTAAGGTGGAGATCGGCATTCAAGTAGCTAATTTACCTTCGTTTCGTATGATGAGGGAGAGAGCCGGAAGCGCAACCCAGCCACCTCCCCGTCCCCTCCCACTAACCCCACTCCCCTTCAGGTTGGAAACGTGCTACCGATGCCTTTGGTTGCAAGCATCTATAGGGTACGGTAACTGCTTAACAACAGGTGGGCCGTACGCTTGCCTGGCACCTTAGTTGTATAACAAAAGTTTGACTTTATTTGTCTGTGTGTATCAGTTTAGCTGTAAGTATCTGTCTGTCTGTAATCTATCGGTAGGTGAGTATCTCTGTCTGTACCAGTCTATCTGTATCCGTCTATCTATATCTGTAGTTACTCACAGTATCACGACTGAGCGGTTGGACTCCAGAGCTCAATGTTTAAGTTTGTACTTGATACCCATGTTCCTTATTTAAAATGAGTGAGTGCTCCAGACTCACGGCTTAGGTAAGAGTCACTTCGCAACATTGTGCTTAAAAAGTTAGAGTCCGGAGTTTATCGTCTAAGTCAATAGTCAAAGCGTTTATTTTGTTTAGGCCTAGGAGGGCACTTATAAGTAGTCATTTTACATGTTTTCCTTAAATTCTAGCGCCGAATCGGAAACGCGACCTCGCCTGAGAAGTTTCTACTTGATACCCACATTGCTAATTCAAAGTTAGCAGGTCCTCCAGATTTATGTTTTAAGCAGGCAGTTACCCAGCAGCATCATTCCTGAGGGGTTGGAGTTCAGAGTTCAATGTCTATGTTTCTATTACTACTTAATTCAAAATCAGCAGGTCCTCTAGACTTACTTCTTAGGTAGGTAGCTTCCCTACGGCATTAGTACTGTGGAGATGAATTCCAGAGTTAACGTCTAAGATTCCGCGTGATACAAAGACCCGCTTAATGTTTTTTATACGTAATTAGGAATAAAAAAACTAAATTTCTTGAAGCAAGGAAGATATTAAATTTTGACATGTGGTGCAAGGCAGGTATTGTCTGATTTTAAGTATAGCGACATCTAGTTAAGAAAAACGAAACTTAAGATTGTAGAACGCAGCAATAAAATATTTATTATTATTATTAAAATTAAGATTATCTATTCCAAATAGTGACGGATCACACACAACGTAGGGCTCCGTAGGGCTCCGCTCTAAATAGACGTATTTCAATAACTAAAACTTATTTTTTGCTAGAATTTCTGTGTGGTCATAAAAATTTACAAACTAATATTTTAGAAAAAAATATCCTAGATGTTAAGTTGGACTATTAGTCATATCCATGCCAAATTTCATTGAAATCAATCCATTGGATTCGAAGTTGTGCGTGTTCGAATATTTAGGTAGTTTTTGAATGTTTTGTGGCAACCCTAATCTTTACCGAAAAAAAAAATATGCTAGATGTTAAGTTAGACTATTAGTCATATCCATGCCAAATTTCATTGAAATTAATCCGGTGGATTCAAAGTTGTGCTCTTTCAAACATTTAGAATTTTTAAGTAGTTTTTTGAATTTTCTGTGGCAACCCTAAACATTTTCGAAAAAAAAAGTATCCTAGATGTTAAGTTAGACTATTAGTCATATCCATGCCAAATTTCATTGAAATCCATCCGGTGGATTCGAAGTTGTGCTCTTTCGAAAATCTGAGCAAACATACAAACATACAAACATACAAACATACAAACATACCCACAGACAAAAATTCTAAAAATGATAAAAATGAATTCTGCTGGTCCATCTAAGTCCCCCCCACTATTTTTTTTTTTAATATTTCGAATGTACAGACGCGACCAATTTTACATTCTTATTATATGTATAGAAGATAAAAATATTTTTTTATGCTTCTTATGCCTCTTATTGCGATATCGCACGAGGCAACCATGGTTGCGCCACCAGCGGGTGATTCGATAGCCGACACCGAATTGGTTGCGCTACCAAGCGGACACCAGATGCGATACGATCTATACAGCTCTATACATTTTGTTGGTGGAGTGACTGGTTGCGCTACCACTGGTGTCCTCGTGCGATATAGCACTTATGCCCGCAACCAAGCTCACGTTTTGTGATTCCAATAATGCTATCGAAATGGTTTCTCTCCCAACCTGTGTACATTCATTCAAACGAAAATAGAGAACATTCCATGCATACGTAGTTGTTTTTACGATACAATAAATATTTCACGACGTTGCGCGTCCATACTTCAGGCGCTGTCAAAACTGAATAACACTGTACGTAAGCTATGACGATTACCATGGACCAGTTACTAAGGGGACTGGCCCTAAGCGAGTCGGCCGAGTGGTCGGCCTAGTACTAACATCGACATAAAACGAAGCGAGTAGTTCAACTATTTACCGGTAAATAGTATAATGAAAATGAAAAAACAATGACCACGTTTTGTTTCATACAAATATCTAATAAGGGCACCTCTTTCTTTAGTCTTTACTCTATGACGGTTACCGACAGACACTGAAGTAAAACATCATTTTATGGAGAGAACCCATAGAGTTCCTCGCCCAATCTCCATAGAAATGATATTCCAAATGGGTGGTAGAGTCCCGTATATCAAAGTATTTTGTGGTAGTCTTATCAATCGCCAAGACATAATGAAGCCTAATGAATCCATTAGCACGTAAATTAAAAAATCTAAATTAATTAATTAATTCTAAATTAGAAGGTACATGGTTTACATGTAAAAAAATCAGGAACCAAACTTAAAATTATGTTAAAATAGGTCCATTATTTTCAATTTCTGTGTGTACTGTGGGTATGCAGGGTGAAAAATATACTGTGTTTATTCTAAATTTATTACTCATGCATTCAAAAAATCGTTACCTATGACTTTTCAATATACATCGTATGTGTATTCGTTCAAAATGGTTTTTGTAACGTCACGACTTTTATCCCCATTCGGGGGTAGTCAGAGGCTTGAGTGACCATACACCACCACATTGTGGAGGTATTAACCAACTCAAAGCCCACGTTTCACCAGATAGTCAGAACCCAACGTGACAGGTGGTGAACCTTGTCGCCGTGTATACAGGAACTGACTATTACCTAATCCCGAGGGATAGGTAGGTTTCCTCACGATGTTTTTATACTGAACATTCTTATTCAACTAGCACTATGAAACCTAAACACATTTGTTGTAGGCTTCCAGATTTGTTGCCTGCATTTCCAGAGCAACACATAAAACACGCATAAAAATTTGGTTAGATATAAAATTGTACACTGTTTTAGTACAGGAAGTTATAATGTCTGGCAAAATACGGTCCAAAGATTCGCGTATAGAGTAAAGGCACCTAATATCCGAACTGCGACTGTACCCAAGGGGTGAACAGGTTGGGCTAGCAATCAGAAGGTCCCAGGTTCGATCCCCAGTGGGGCATGCACCAATGGCTGAATTTTTATCTATGTGCATAATTTACAGTTCGCTGACGGTGAGGGAAAACATCGTGAGGAAACCTACCTATCCCTCGGGATTAGGTAATAGTCAGTTCCTGTATACACGGCGACCGGTTCACCACCTGTCACGTTGGGTCCTGACTATCTGGTGAAACGTGGGCTTTGAGTTGGTTAATACCTCCACAATGTGGTGGTGTATGGTCACTCAAGCCTCTGACTACCCCCGAATGGGGATAAAAGTCGTGACGTTACATTTCATTTACATTTCATTCATCCGACTCTTGTGTAGAGAAGCAAGGGGGAGTAGAGGGTGCGGCGACGTTACCTCTATACGACGCGTGATGCGGTTGAATGGATGTAGAGTGTCGACTCTACCGAGGCGCTTTTCTACTAAAGTACTGATTTAGACGACTATGGTCATTTTCGCAAGACCATACAAATCTCCAGTGCAGTACTACAATTTGCCACACCCTTATACAGGTACCTTATATTGCATTCAAGCAAATTTCGTTTCATTCGAAATAGTAAAGTCCAGACGGGCTAAAAATGCCACAACAACTAATTTTTCTGATTTTCCAGCGGAATATTTGGTGATTCCGGTAATTTTATGTAAACTGGTCACGAGTCGCGTATTCCTATTTCTTATTTTCCAACAGAATCCATAGAATATCCGTAAATGGTCACGAATGGCGTAAAATGTGTGTCCAGTTTACGGAAATTAAATTATCAAGATTCCACTAAAAATAAACTTTTACGGAATTTGCTATGTGACCACACAGTTCAACCATTTCTATGTTTGTACCATACAATAATTTGTTCCAATACAATTTATCCTACAAAACAGACTAAACAAATCACTCCCAAGCTTTTTGTATTCCCAACTTTCCCTGAATGTTTTCATTCGAATCGGAAACGCGAAAGTATCGAATCAAATCGTATGTAATCGATTCAGCGAGCGTTCGCGATCTATTTCTGAAGCCAAGGCCTGGCTCAATAAACAATACGCGAACAGGTGTGAGGCGCCTTGAATACACGCACGTTATATGCACATATTTTTGATAGAAATTTTAATTAAGGAACGCTAGTTATAAAACTATGATTAGGTCCGTATTAATAAATCTATCTCAAAGTTGAGATCGATTTTAAGATGCAGTTTTGACGTTTAATGTATGGAACTTGTGTCAAAAACAGCATCTCAAGTTCGCTCTCAATCTTAAGATCGATTTATTAATACGGGCTTACTGAGGCGTATTATTTCATGAAGGTTCTATAATTAATTATAACTTTTTCTTGGATGGTTCTGAATCACATCAAGGGCTTTAAAATAAAGATTTTATTTTCGAAGGGCTTCTCTTAGCCGCGCAAACACAGGGCTTGATCAGTCCTTTAAACCTTCGAGGTTTCATAAAAAGACTCGAGTCTTTTGCAACAATAGTCTCACAGACATCGGATTCCATAAAGAATCATTTCCCCATTCAAATATTTTTTTTATATTCATGCAATTTCGATATAGAGCTACCCCTGCATCTATTTGACGAGTAAAATCTATTTCAATACCTACTACCAGAATCTATTGAGACTAGTTATAGGAATATTGATGGCATGTATTAGTGGAAAGGGCGATACGTTATCTGATATCATTCAACGCACTGATAAATGTGCTGCAATAACAAACAGACCCCTAATCATCACCTCTATATTGCGACTAAGTTCCAGACCTAAAATTAACAGCTACCCTAATGTATGTCATTCTTCTTCGTCTTCTTATCGTATGGTTAGTGGCCAACCTGGTGTCAGAGTTGTTCAAGCCGCCCGAAGGCCTCTAACAAGGCTTAACGACTGCCGAACGACTACAACCGGGACCGACTTTTTACGTGCCCTCCGAAGCACGGAGACGCTCAAATCAAATCAAATCAAATCAAATCAAAAGTTTTTTTATTCATGTAAGCTCAATAAAGCGTTTATAAATAGTCAAGATAAACAATATTTTAGCATTACCACCGCTCAGCTCAGTTCAAATGCCACTAAATGGTCACCCATCTCTGATTAACATTGTCGAGCATTGCTTAACCTCCGATCGTTTACTGATCAGTGATTGCGGCTGGCTATGAGCGTCTCATGTTTGTCTATGAGTCGTAATTAAGAGGCGATGGTAAAAGGTCGGTTATTGTATCAAGAGTTAGTAACCAAACAAACGAATTAAAAATATAAAGTTTGTATTTAAATAACATATTTACAATTCAACATAAATAAACGCAAGCGGTGAAAAGATACATCATTTTCATAGAGATAAGAAATCAGATAACTTTGAGTTAAGGAATACGTAAATCACAGAAGACAGACGCGGTCTATGATCTAGATAGGTACCAGGAAATAATGAGTTCCCAGAGATACATAGATAAAAGCGACCTTTCTTTACTGATGAGTAATTCCAGCGGAATGAGCCGATATACAAAAATACCTATTCCGTAAACTCAAAAGCCACTTTGGGCACATCAAAAATTCCGAAACAAAAACATTCCGGTTCTACTTGGCAAAGAAATATTCCATCGAAGTTCTGGCAAGTTTTCCGAATACTCCGGAACGCAGAGGCTTAACTCGGTCGAGTGGTGTTTCAAACTTTCGCATTTTCTAGCGAAAGGAAAAATGTTTGGGATGCGAATAAGTTTTTCGGACGATTTATCTGACGAAAGTGAATTTTTTGGTTTGTTTGATGTTGATGACCAATAATTAATTGTATTAATAAGCTGTTCTGTACCTAGTTATCTATAAGAAGCCGTGTAGCTGTTACTGTGCAGTCATCATGCAGTCCGCTTGCAGTCAGTGTGCAGTCGTTATAATTGCGTGCTGACTGTAAGCGATGCTAGCGAACTGCACAGTCGGTTTGCAGTTTCGATGCAGTCTCAAAAGACCGTCCCCAAATTTATAGAAATTTATGATGTACTTACACTGGCCTTACAAATCACTTTTGTTCCCAGAAATGTTTTGTAAATCACTTGTAACTGTTTAAAATCTTTATAAATTTGGCGGCGTAAGTATATTAGTCAGATTTTTAATTAGACGAAGCAAACTGACAGCTAAAGATGTCACTGTTCTATGAATTTGAACCTTATTTGTTCTATTTATATCGAAAAGTGACATTAGCACCTGTCAGTTTACTTCGTCTAATTAAAAATCAGACTATAGGTATTGAAGCCTTTCATAGGTGTCCTATAATTATCTTTGTGTTCCTACCTACCTTGTGACATAACCGTTTAACGCCTGTTATATATACCGTGGTTTTCCTTATATCAGCTTCCCATGGTATTTTTATGCATAGTTCGTTTGCAACCGCAACTGTATCATCGTCTCACCATTCGTAACAATAACACAGGTAAACGCAAACCGCAGTTGACGCTTCATCCGGCCTTGGGCTAACATTGGCACTAGCACCGCATTTCCGTTATAATTTTAATGGGCTATATTCATTGCCGTGACTCATTTCGTAAATCGAGAAATATCTGTGATTCAATAATTATTTTGATAGGTATTTCATTACACGTAATGGCAGCAAAACGTGACCACCAATGTTGAAATCGAAAATTTTACGTCAAAACATTATTGATCGAATATATTTATCTAATATGTTGTCCGAAATATCTAATGCTCGATAAAATAGATGTATAACAACACACTGAATATAAGTCCAGCACGAACAATGTCCTTCCTGTACCTATCTTTCAAATAAATAATTTACCTTTTTCGCTATCTTCATTTTCTGTTCGATGGAACAGACGATAGATAAGATGAATATAAACAATGTATTATTTTCTGTATATTTGAAAGTACGGCGCGGTCCATTCAGACGAACTCATCCGGATTGCAATTCAACTGCAAAATTGCAGTTCGGATGCATACGTCCACTGCAAGCTGACTTCACGCCGACTGCTAGCGCACTGCACCCTGACTGCAAAGGAACTCTTCGCCGACTGCACCCGCACTGCCCAGTCGGTTTGCAGATGGCGAGGATTCCGCTTGCTGTCGGCGTGCAGTCCATTTGTAGTCAGCGTGCAGTGCGCTAGCAGTCAGCTTCTAATTCGGATATAGCTCGTCTGGATAAACACGCACAGTAACACCGAGACAAAGTGAAAAATTAAGAAGAGTGTAAGTAATCTTCCTTGTATCTTTCAAAGATAACGTAACGCCCGTTATCTATTATGTTCAATGAGGCACGCATAGAAATACACGTGAACGAAATACAGAGAGAAGTTGAGGAGTGTGAACAATGTATCTTTCCACTCACTTGTCGTGTATCCGAAGTCGTCTTCCTCCTCGGGGTCCGCTTCCTTCTCCTCCTTGGTGCGTTTCACCGCACCCGCTGAAGCACGGTCGATCTAGGAAGAGAAAATAACTTGCAAAAGTACGATCTGTTTTAGTATAAAAATTCTACTAACAAATTAGTCAATTAGTCAACCCAATTAGTCCGATACTTTCAAGGATTTCGAGTAATTTGGTTTTGAAGGGCTCTTTTGTGAAATTGAATTAAAATATAGCACCCATATCGGAGTTTCATGAGGAGTATTCGTATATGCATTAATCCATAGTTTCGCCTAGCGAACACAATGAGATGTCATCAACATCATCATCATCTAAGCCAAAAGACGTCCACTGCTGGACATAGGCCTCCCCCAAGGTTCGCCACATTGACCGGTCTTGCGCTGCCCGCATCCAGCGGATTCCCGCGATCTAAGATGATGGCAATAAGATGTATTCTTGTTTATGTATTAAAATCATTAGCGCCAAACGCAGCGTCTGCTGCAAAAATCAGCAGCACCCTTCAATATAGCACTCTTAACTAATCTTCTGATTTTATAAATTTATACACTAGACTTCTAATAAAGAGGAGTATATCTGTGAATCTCACCTCAACTCCCTTATCAGAACAGGTTCTCCCCTGTAGTTCTCTTTCGTCTTCCTCATCACTGCTATCAGAATCTGAATACTCCGGCTTCGAAGTCTCCTGCGTTGTCGGAGCCGATTCCTTCTCTCCTTGATCCTCAGTCCCTTCCGATTCCTTTTCTACGTCCAGCTCTGAGGTCACTGTTATCTGTAAAGAACAAATTTAGTAGAATCCACATCTTAAGTACAAAATTTCATGAATTGACTGACTGAGAAACACTATTTGAGCGAATGGGAAGGTCCACAGAGAGGTATTAAAGAACATAAAGAAAAAAAAGTTTGGAGTACATTGCTCATGTTATGCTAGGTCTTTTTAAGAAAGAAGGCCCGGTAGAAGATATCGTGGTATTACAAGACAACACCACAACTATTCCGAGCTGCAGATTCTATAGTGGAAATTGCCCTAATTATTGCCAACCTCCGGTAGAAGACGGCAATACATGAAGAATAAATTTTAAGTAGAAAAGATTTGCTTGGCACTAACATTAGTCTCAAGCACGGACGCATGTACAATAAATCAATTACCAACCTAATAAATGTTGATAAATTTAGTCATTACTGCCAACATGACGCACCAGTGAATTACGAGCGCGCGTGAATTACCGTTTGTCAAACACACAGTCAGGAATTGCAAAAATATTTAAATTTATTCGCCGCCTTTGGCCACACAAGTAGTTTCATAATAGGCACAGGAATGTAGACTTTGAGTACGTAAACTTGATTTGTAAGTATTACAAGCTAAGTAAGGTAAGTTATTTAAGCTAATCTAACCTAACCTATCCCTAACCTTTCTTATGCTTCTTAAGGCGGTGATCCATTTGCGAGTAAAACCGCGGGTACGCCAACGAACTGGCGAGCCAAAGGTCTAAACCACCAATGGAGTCTGCGGACTTAAAAACCGGCGGAGCTGTTCGCTGGCTTTGTGCATGCTTTAATTTCTAAGTCCGCGATGCAAAAAATTCGCCAACGATGAGAGTAGACTGTTTTGCTCGCCAATGGATCACCAAGGTAAGCCAACGAGCTGGCGAACCAACGATTTAAACCGTTGGCTCGCCGGTTCGCAAATGGATCACCCCCTTTAGGATATGTCAAAGTCATCTTAGGGGACTGTCATTCTAGCATTCATACCCTAATAAGCGTTTTAAAATGTTTCTGAAAAGCCTTGTAACCTTGATTTCATGTTGTGGCGTCTTCGTAGGCGGCGGCGGTGCTGGCGACTTCCTGGTTGAAAGTGTGGGAGACGTGGGCGGGGTCGACGCTTCTACGTCTGAAGAATCCGTGTTCTAAAGAACAAAGACAAGACAAGACAAATGACAAAGACTTGTCTAAAGACAAGGAGAAAATGACACAGTAACAGTTATAACAGTAGCAGTTGAATAGAACAACAGCCTGCATTTGGATTGGCTAATCTGATGTCGATGATTTGTTCAGATTTACACTTCCTAAAACATCCTTCCAATCTTTTTGCACGACTGTTCAAAAAACGAGTGTATAGTTTTCAGGGTTCATGTAAGTATGTTTGTATGTAGGTATGTGAGATCCTTTATTCCACCACAACTTTTAAATGCCTGACCAGATTTAGATGTATGGGGTATCGTTAGAATCCTTACATCATCCCCAGTAATACTAGGTTCACCCCTCAACGTGCTTGCCTACCCCTTTGGGGGAAGCCATGATATAGTGGTTTATGTAACAATAGTAGCGCACATACCCATGCAAGTAGACTCTGCACTGTGAGCGTGACGGTGTCCCCCGCAGCCTTGATCAGCTGCACCGCGTGCTCGTGTTGCGCTGACCTGACGCACACGCCGTCCACCTCCAGAATCCTGTCACCTGTCTGCGAGATAAAAAAAAGTATAAAAACCTTTTAACTTTAAAGGTTTTTTTTCGTCAAGGCTAAAATCTAATCTAAGCTTCTGCTTGATACCCACATTAGTAATTCGAAATTGCAAGATTCTTTAGACTAACGGTTTATGTGGAAAGTACATCTGTAATATCAGAGTTTGAAGATCGCAGGTTGAAATTATCATAATATGTATTTTATTCTCATGGGGACTGGATCTGTGTGCAAAGTATGATGAGAATCGGTCCAGTAGACGTATTTGAAAAATCCTTTTAGTTTCCACATGCGAGGGGATTCAGGTCTCAGTCAACCACGCTGGTCTACCGCGGTTTGCTGAAGCCCACATGTATTGAAAGCTAATGTTTTAAAAGCAAGGTGATGCAGCTCCAAACTATAAAGCTTCAATAAGAGACATGCTACAGCCATAATTACAGATTTTGAATGCACCCTATTAGTGTTAAGATTTTGTGAATGAGATTTTGGCAAGACAATTAACTAGCAAAAAAACAACATATTTCTGGCACTGCTGTAAGACCTTCGTCTAATGTACGCCACTGAGCTCGGTCTTCAGTTCTTTGCATCCAGTTTTTATATGCATGTGCTATTTCAGACTTAGCATTAACATTGATTTTACCTGCAACTGGCCGCTGTTCCCCGCTGGACTGTCAGGAACCACGTTCTTGATGAAAATTCCGAATATCGCCTTCTCTTCTCCGTCATCATCGTCACTGTTCGAGATTATGTCCACCTGATGAACAAGTCACATAATCTTTTAGACTCTAATAATAAAACCTAGGGACCAATTGCATTGGCAATGTTGCATAGTGTCGATACTAGGTCTTCCGGCTCTCTCACTCATCGTACGAAACGCAGCTGTAATAGCTGCTTTACGCCGATCTCCTGTGAGAGGGTGATACCACCCCGGTCGAGCCAGCCCGTATATGAGCTGCAGTCAATTGGCTACAGCTTGGCTCTACCACCAATAAACTTACCCTCTCACCGATGAAATACTGATGATCGATGAGTAACCGTCACTTGAGGTACAACTTGGAAAGTCATCGTCATTAGATGTGTCCATATGGCGCGCATGCCTCACCCGAGCACTCATATTATGACATTACGTCTATGCGTTCCGACGTCAAAAGTGAGTGCTCGCGCGAGGCATGCGCCTGATGAAGACGCCGCCATTAGTCATCATCATCATCAGAAGTATGTATAACTACCTTGCCTCCGACGATGCTGACGCCGAGCGGCGCGCCCGGGCTGCGCCTGAGCGTGACCTGCCGGGGCGCGCCCCAGCGCTGCGCCGCCAGCGCCTCGCCGCGCCTCTCCGCTGACACCGTCACCGTCATTGTATGGAGAGGGGTGTAGCTGGGGATGATACGTTGATGTTATATTCAAGTCATCATCATCTGTCTTAACGTTTCCCATTATCTGGGGTCGGCGCAGTATGTCTCATTCTTCCATTCATCGCGCTTTGCTGTCATACTTACATCCATTCTAACCTCATTAATTCTACTTTTCTTGGGTCTTGGGTCGCTTTGTGTTATAGGTATTCATTCGTTTTTCTGCGACTTTTGAAAGAGTTAACCCGGCTTACTCAGACCAGGCGACATTCTGTCAAGAATCGATTCTTATTTATATCTCATGTATTGTGGGATCTTCTTTTAACTTATCCTATTCTTTGCGGGTTCCAAGACAATTTAGGTTTTCCTTGGGATGGGATGGTCAAACCTCAGCGTCATCATTGGACACCATTGTTGATCCTGGATTAATAATAGGGGTGGGAGAGTGCCTAATCCCATTAAATATATATATATGTAGAGTCGAGAAGTCAAAGGAAAAATGTTAGCTCCTGAGTAAGTAGAGTTTAATAATTCTATGGCACTCTTCAAACAATCACCAAGGTTGCAAAATCATTAAAATCTTTACTAATTAAAAAAAAAAACATTAATCAGAAACCAATCAAGGACAACCGATACAAAGGTCATCTCGTAATCCAAATCAAACCACAAAAAAACTAGTATACACCGAGCAAACCAATCTCGCGTGACGACGTGAAACGGAGCAATAACTTCAATTGGATAAGTGTGGACCGCTAAACTGACCGCTTGGACATCGCTCACGATATCTGAGACGACTCTTAAGTAAGTAGATAATACAGTGACTCAAGATACCCTACAAATCACCTCAGGACTACTACTCTACCTACTCTAGAATTTGTTACTTTGCCCACTAATGTTCAGGGAGATTAAACACAAGGCAATTTCGAACAGTACTGCAAATCATCCCGATCGCCTTTTCCCTACCATATGGTATGTGCATATCAAATGAATCGTGCAATCTTCCCTACCGATGTGCATATCAAATGAATAGTGCATTATCCCTAGTGGTGAGTATGTGCATGCCAAATGAATACTGCACTTAGCCCTACTGGTTAGTATGTGCAAACCAAATTAATCGTGCACTTATCCCTAACGGTGTGCATACCAGATGAATAGTGTAGACTACACACCCCAAGCGGTATGTACATACCAAGTTAATAGTGGACTCA
Organism: Drymonia ruficornis; assembly: GCA_947859195.1. NCBI lineage: Eukaryota > Metazoa > Arthropoda > Insecta > Lepidoptera > Notodontidae > Drymonia > Drymonia ruficornis. Next base: position 7,585,571 of record OX401927.1, read on the forward strand.
TCCCTGAGCATTTTTTTAATAGCCTATTTCGTTTCCCACTGCTGGGCAAAGGCCTCCCCAAAGGTTTCCTCGCCCACATCAGTGATTCGGGTAATGGAGCGCAGGGTGGTGTTTCTGACGCGGTTCGTCCGTTTAACACCTAATATGCTGCGCTCCATTGCACGTTGGCAAACCTTGAGTTTGGATTTCTGTAGCTCAGTTAGTGACCAGGTTTGAGCACCGTAGGTTAGGACGGGCAGGATACACATGTCGACAAGTCTACGTTTGAGGGATATTGGAAGGTTACCCTTCATCATATCCCCCATGCACCAGTAGCTCTTCCAGGCGTTATCAATCCCTAAGCATATCCAACAAAACAGTGCCCTATCCCTACCGGTAGGAATAGAAGAAAAGAAGTTCCAAAAAGGTTCCAAGGAACAATCAAGGCTAGATTATTTTCCAACTATGTTGATGATCACGTATCACAATGAGTTGGTTTACATACATCTATCGCGTGATCACAATGTTATTGTTCTAAGACAAACAATTAATTGAGAAAGCATTGTTGATTTCTTGTCAACATTCTTGCTATTAAGTTTCCGTGAATCTATTTCAAATGTCTGTCTATGTAGATAAGTAAATTGCAGTACCATGACCAAGACCATGTAATTTTTGCGTGGCAAAGTATTGGATCAATTCACCAATTTCACAACAATTCCATAACAATTTTCATTATTTTCCACAGTAGAAGTAAGTCGGATGAATTTTTCGAAATCTATGTGCGAATCATAACATCAATATGATTATCACTTGCTTACGGTAAAGGAAATTATCGTGAGGAATCCTGCATGTCTTAAAAACCTAACCAATTTCCATAAGAGACGTGAAATCCATCAATCCGCACTGAGCCAGTGGGGTGCATTATGGCCTGAATCCCCCTCGCATTGAAGGGACGCCAGTTCCCAGGAGTGGGGCGCTAAAAGGGCTAAACGTTACCTTGTCTATTACCTACAGGAACATCCTCATTTGCAACGCCCCCGGCCTAAAAGCTGGCTTTATCCATACCATGCTAGTAATATTTAAATATCAACCACGACCAATCAGTCAACAGTATGACTTAAGAAGAGGAAGAGGCTATAACTCTATTTTTTGAAGTGAAAACTTCTTTAGCGGCGTTGTGCACTTTTCTTGGGATGGGTAAAAAAATTAAACTCGCGTCAGGACACGTGACCTGATCGAAGATTCGTAAGACGGGATGCCTGATCGAAAATTCATAAGACGGGATGGGTAAAAAATTTTAAACTCGCGTCAGGACACGTGATCTGATCGAAAATTCGTAAGACGGGATGCCTGATCGAAAATTCGTAAGACGGGGTGGGTAAAAAATGTTAAACGCGCGTCAAGTTTTCACTTCTGCCGGCACTCCCGGAGTGCAAACCATTGTTTTTTTTTTCAACCTGTGTCGTCCCACTGCTGAGCCAAGGTCTCCCTTTCCTTCCTCCACTCCTCCCTTTTTACGGCAATACTGGGCCAATCCTTCAAGTAGAAGTCTAACTCATCCCGCCATCTCCTTCTGGGCCTGTCGCAATGCCGTTTAGCTAGTCGAGGGACCCAATCGGTCATCATTTTAGTCCATAGCAACCGAAATTCCACACTCGCGGTTTGCCAGCGGGGTAACGAGCGCAGTATTCTGGGTGTCAGGTTGACTGACCGCATCAGAAACAGTGTATTGCGCTCCATGACCCGAATTACAGATGTCTCCCACAAAGCCGCTAGGCTCAAATGGAACTGGGCTGGTCATATCTGCCGCATGCCAAACGCACATTGGGCTATACTCAACTATAATTTATATAGTGTCCATAATACAAAATTATGGCACCGCCCACTGCATACGAATGCACATTAATTCAATTTTACGCTACGCCAAGCGTAATAACTAGCCTGATGGATATCGGGCGCGAGCCATCCGCCATCAAAGGGACAGATATTAGCATGTTTTAATAACACAGATTATCTAATGAAAGTGTTAATTAGTCTTGTGTGAACCGTACTTGTGTAGCCTGACAAAGTACACGCTGGGCCAGACTCGGCAAAAGGCTACTGCACAACAATCTACATTGCCTAGATAAACCCAGCTAACTATGCTAGTAAGTGACGCTAGTAAATGATGCTAGTAAGTGACGCTAGTAAGTGAAGCTAGTAAATGACGCGAGGAGGTAATACTAGTAAGTGACGCGAAGAATTTACGCTTTTTAGTTACACTCGTAAATGACGCTAGGAATTTACACTAGAAGGCGACTTTAGTAAGCGATACTAGTAAGTGATAGTAATAGGCGACGCTAATAAATGACGCTAGGAGGTGACACTAGTACCTGATATTAGTAGGTACCTACAGGAAGTGACGCTAATAAGCGACTCTAGTAAGTGACACTAGTGAGTAACAGTAGTAGACGATTCCAGTAAACGACGCTAGGAAGTGACTCTAATAATCGACCATAGTAAGTGACGCTAGAGACGCTGGTATGTTAGTGGCACTAGATCACATCTAATTCTCAAGTTTAGTAGGTGCCATAAGGCTTACGATGGTAGATATCGCACAGACGACTGGGTAAAAAAATAACGTAATTTAAGAAAGGCTAGCTTAAAATTTGTCACTTCTGTCGTCAAGGCTTTTATTTTAGGTACTTTTATGAAGAAAAAAAACGTCATTACCAACTAAAGGTTTAACTAAATTAGTTTAAAGAAATACCAACTCACCAACACAATACCACGGTCTAACTACAACCACACATTTCAAAACACCACAAAACACACGGCTACTGCCGACTTCGGATTTGTTGCGGGCTATAGCCGAATTTGAAGGCTGTAGCCAAATTTCAGTGCTAAAGCCGAAAGCCGAATATACGGACTACAGCGGGGAACGATTGCCAGCCACGGACGAACGCACCGTAATGGGACAATGAGGTCGCGATCTCTAACTCAATTACGGGTATTAGCAATTTTCTAATAGAGATGGTCGATAGCGCAGTGTGATTTGTCGATATCGATACGAATTTAAAGATGTAAAGTAGAGCTAGAGCTACGAAGCTTAAAGTCTGATTTATAATTCAGTGGAGTAAAATGACAGGTATGAATGTGAATTAATATTTTAATTGAATCTATTTCTTATGAGTGATCATGTTTTTTGTTATTCTTTAGTAAATAAAATTGAATTAATTTTAACCTGAATCATAAAAACAATATTATTCATGATGAACGGATAAAATTAACTTTACGTTTGACATAAAAAGCTGTCATTAAACTCCACTGAATTATAAATCAAACTTTAATAATTAAGTTATAGGTAGGTATAGTTATAGGTGTAGGTATTGTTAATTAAGTTGTTGTATATGTATTATATGTATGTTAGTCTGTAAAGTATATATCTATGGGCTTCTGTGCCTGAAAATAAATGGATTATTATTATTACTATTTAGTCGAATAAATATCGCCAAATTTATACACCAACTGTATGGTCCCAAACTAAGCAATGCTTGTAATATGGCTACTATACAATGGACTGGGGGACATCCCGGTGACACCCAGACGAAAAGTTTCATATTATTATAATTGTCTGTGTTTTAATAACCAAATCAGAAATATGCGGTGACGACGACTGACTTGACCGCCGTAAACAATAAATTTAAAGATAACTCACTTGAATAAATATTGAGCTATACAGCGTCTTTGTGCGATTCCTATACAGAGAGTGAAAATGTCCTTATCGATAAATTAATTTCCCATCACTAGGTCATTGTTTTCTTTAATCCGGTATATTACTGTCAAGGGGCGGGCCTAGATTTCAGAATTTTTATTTATTTTTTCAGTCGCTACTCAAACCCTTGACAGTATTGCAGAGGATAAGTGGTCACGCGAGGTCAAAGAAACACTTTAGGTATTTTTTTAGGAACAACCAATTTTACGAATTCCGAATGTATATATATATATATCAATTCCACACGGTATTTTCCTTTGCCGTAAACTGATCAGTTTTGAATTTGCTATTTGTATTATTTAAAACAGTCCAGTTTTTTAATCATCAGCGTTATCTTTTCAGTATTATTTTACTACCTAGCCAAAGGTGTGTGTATATTTTCGACTTCTACCATAACTTCAAAATAAGTCCGTATCCAAAAAACCCCAGATGACTAAAGGCTGAAAAAAAAACGTATTTTATTTGGAGTCTGTGGCAATCGATTTTCTTACAGACTCAGCAATCTTAACATGACACCGGCTCCAAATAATAGAATAATGTTTTTAATGGTCTTTAGCTGAAATACCAAAAGACCAGAATAAACTAATCCATTATTACACGACTGCCCAAAAAAAGGAGTGTATATGTTTTCACCTATTTGGAGTCGGTATCAATTACAATTTCAGCAAACCTAAATTGACACCGACTCCAAATAATAAAATGAATTAATTTTTGGAGTCGGTTTCTAGTTAAATAATTTCTTAAGTTCTTAACCATAAAATACCTCAATTACCATATTACTCTCTACTCCAACTTTCCGGACAATACATTAGAAGCACGTTGCCGTCAAGAGAATTCCCTCATTACATTAAACTAGCTCCGATGGGCAACACTTAGTGATATTAAGCTGTCCATGTAGGCCGTACTACGAGTTTCCATGTTATTAGACCAGTGGGAATATCGGAGAAAATTGTCAGCTAATTTTAGATTACAAAATAATTTTCATATGACGTCATCTCTGTTAAAGTTTTTATTGTTTTGGGCCTGGGCGCTCATCGCATTTTTTTGCGATTTGGAGAAGCGTTTGGTCGAGGCAACCGGTAACCAGAGTGCTTACTGCATAACCAATTTTTCAAATTTTTTAGCTGAATCTTTAGCAAATACGCTAAATTTCCATACCAAGGTCTATTTTACGCTTGTGCAGAATTACTACCTAGCGATGTGACAGCGGCATAGCGGCGGGCGTTTTTGTCCCTGTAATCTTAACTCCAATGAGTATGCTGCAGATAGACTACTGAATCAGTTATATCAAAAAAAGTCTAGAAGTATTTTCATTTTTGTTTTTGTACAAAACTACAAGTACAAATTTTCATTCATAATTGGCCAGTAGACTAAATCACGGTGACTTTGACAACTTGAACTTGAGATATTATTAGAGTCATCACGTTTTATGGGAACAGCCTTCCCAACTACATCCATTGGAAAACCAGCTTCAAATACCAACAATAAAATAAATTTTCCATTGTTCACATTCATTAGAACAAAGGCCATTTATTTTCAATAGGTTTTTCAATTGTATATATATAGATATAAGGCTGTAATTGTATTGTAGTTGTAAATGCGTAAACAGATAATGGTAAGCCCGTCCTTTGCGTAGGGCTTCATCGCATTAAGATCACGTGGTTCATAGGAAATCTTTCAGCAGTGCATCGCGTGCTCATGTATACTCGTTTTAAAACCATTAAGGTAAACGCAGGTATTAACGACCCATCGAAAAACTGCAGGTTTTACCGACCCATTTATTAAATCGCATTTCTTACGCTTCTGAAACTATTTCTGCTAAAGATATTAATGATAATACGCGTGTTTATTCATTGGGTATCATATAAATTTACATTAGTATACGTGGCAGTCCGGAAAAGACATAAAATACGAAATTTCTGTGACAGCAGCGGTATCTAGTACTGGCCCTTGTTCTTTTAGGTAAGCACGTCAATGTTTTTCTTAAGACATTTTATAAGTATTAACAATACTTATATGTATTCTGTATTATTAAATGTATTCATTGAAGTGTAAATTATTAATTTCGTGTCGCATTTCATTTAAAAAATGCTTATTTATAGGATAAAACTTTAAATATAAATAAAACGGTAATAGCTTCACTGATTTTATTAGTTGCAGCTATTAACGATCCGTGGGTCGGTAATAGCTGGATGGTTATGTTTTGTATTTCTCAAATTTTTCCTTGAACTGTTCAATTAAATAGATATTTTAGTAAATCATTATAATCACCAACAATCAACCTTTTTAGAAATCTATTAGCGACCTACTCTTTTTTGTCTACTTCACCCTATTTACCGTTATGTGTTTACCCTGTAATATGAGATTATTCAAAGTTTGTTGTTGAAGTAAACATTTTAAAATTACCTTTATTAGTGTAAATATGCATTCATTTATAATTACTTATTGATATGTCAATCAGTTATAGTCTGTGTTAGGGTTAGGAAAGCCAATGTAATCAATATTACGTACTTTTTAAGAGTCGGTAAATCATTTTCATATGTTGTACACATAACCTATTACCGACCCATATTACTTCCATACAAATTATTTTATTTTCCTTATGAGTCGGTAATGGCAACACATCGAACCTATCACCGACTCTAATAAATTATTTGATTTTACTATGGACGGTAATAGCTTCATAAAAATCGTTAATAGCTTCATAGCCGTTGCTATGGGGTCGGTAATAGAAACATTCGACTTGTTCACTTTATTAATTATTTTTTATAACATATTCTTCCATATTAAATGATTTAAGGTAAATAATATAAACTATATATTCTATATTTACAAATAAAAATTTTATATTGAGTCTAAAGGCAACCACTACTCTTAATATTTGACATCGAATTCAAAAATCTCTTAAGGGGGTCGTTAATACCTGCGTTTACCTTAATTTGAATTACATTGATGCTTAATTAGTGGAACTTAAGTCTCTTAATAATTGTCCTTTGCGAAAATACTAGTTCCTGCTATTATCTTCATGAATTCTTTATTGGAAATCTCAGATTCTTGGCCATCGGTATGTTGTCGGCCAGAGAACTATTAACCTTCTTCTTCTTATCGTATGGTTAGTGGCCCACCTGGTGTCAGAGTTGTTCAAGCCGCCCGAAGGCCTCTGACAATGCTTAACGACTGCTACCTAGATGACAACAACCAGGACGACTTTTTACGTGCCCTCCGAAGCACGGAGACGCTCAGTTCAAATGCCACTAAATGGTCACCCATCTCTGCCTGACCTTGCCAAGCGTTGCTTAACCTCCGATCGTTTACCGATCAGTGGTTGCAACTGGCTATGATGGCCGATAACACGTCGACAGCCACGAATTTGCCATTTGACTCAAACTGTATACAACAGTAACACACAGAGTTTAGTTGCTATTTTCAACAAATTTTACTGAAAACGGTTGCATTAAGTGCAGAATAGCGTACTATTAAGTTCTTTATGGCATGGCATTTTAGTTTTTCGGAGGTTTCGGAGGTTTTAGGAGGTTTTGTCGGTGATTGACATCGGAGCATTTTCTCTTGCTCCGATGTCAATCACCGACCATTGTAATATGGACCGTATTTCAATTGGATAAGTATTGAATTCGATTGATAAAAAATTAAATGCCATACCGTGCTGTCCTCTATGTGCACCGGCCATTGTCACTAGAGTCATCTTTACATTCATAGATGATTTTGCAAGTTAAAATAGACCAAAGTGGTAATGGCAACTCATTTTAAAAGCACAGTACATGTCTCTAAAATTGGTATTTTACCACGAACAAATCAAAAATAGTTGATATTTTTTTTGTAATACTCACCTAGGTCTTCTCGACGATAGCGGAAACTTCAGAGGCCCTGCCGACTTCCTCCTATCCCTGACGATAGGCACCATCAACAGGTCTTCATCATCGGTGTCCGAACACCCACTGTCCAAGTTCACCAGAGCTGGAGCCGAACCACGTCTATTCCCCACATCTTTAGGAACTTCTAACATCTCCCTTATAACCTCACAGTATTTACAAGCGTTCGCCTCCGCCATGTAAGCCTGAGTGATAGCGTACGCGTAATTCTCCAAGAAACACTTATGGCAACCAGAAACGTAATTATTCTCCATATCAGTCGATTCCTCGCTCGGTTGCTTCAATTGCAACCTCCTTGGCATCACAACTTTGTTGTTTCTTCTCTTCTGTTCGTCTTTGTGTTTCTTCTCTTCTTCTAGCTTCTTCTGTCGAATCTCTTTTAAGCACTCCGCTTGGTCGTTGTAGTATTCCACGCATTGTATCTTCTCATGCTTGGACGGTTTTGTAGGACTGCGTTTTTTCTTCTTACAAATGTTTACGTTCAAGGGTTCGATTCGTAACGATTTCATCTGCTTAATAATGTGCTCTTGCACGTACGGGTGGGCGTACGTCTCCTCCCCACCCGTAGTATCGACAATGTGCTGCGATTCCACTATTTTGGTACTTACATCATTATTGTTTCTAAATGCTTTTTTATCATGTTTACTAGACTCTTTGATCTCAGTATCGCCGTTCATTTTACGAGCGCTTTTAACTGTGCACTTTTGTGATGTCGAGTCGTCGTCCAGACACGTTTCGTAACCGTCTACCTCGTGGTCTATATACAGTAGGGTATTGCTCTCTTCCTGAACGGTGATTCGGGTTGTCGCGTCGTAGAAACTTGCAGTTTCATCTGTAGGCGAATTCAAACATTCCTTCCAGCTTTCGTCACTTTTCACTTTTTCCAACGCTTGGTTTTCAATTTTATCATCGCACTCCGTCCAGTACTTATCGAAGCTAATTCTTTCAAGTCCAGTTGGAGTCACAGCGAACACCATTTCGTCTGAAGTGGAAATATCCTTACTCTGTTGTTTAGATAAACACCTATCACCTCCATTCTTTCTATCAGCCGACTTACTTCTAATTTCAGCCAGTTCTCTCGGAGTCGCTAAGATATCATCCTCCGTTATCGTCATATCATCGTCATGGTCATCTAAAGATTCATCAGATTTTGAAGATTTAAGTTTAGTGAGTCCGTTCACTTTGATTTCGTGTTCGATTTTGATTATATCTTTTTTGTTTTTCTTTTTGCAATCGTCGAAACTTAGATCACCTAAGGCTGATAGTTCGTCGTCTTTGATAGAAGCTTCTTCTGGTTCAAGACATATTTGCACCACCTCTAGACCCTCACCGTACTCTTGTAAACACTCGTGGAAGGAGTCCATGCCAGTCTGGTCATCTGACGCCAACGAGTTTATACATTCCTGTAGGGAAAGTATGAAAGTAATTAGAGCAAATATTTAGCATCTACCTACGTTACCTACGTTGTTGTTAGTTTATTAGGCTTCTCACTTCGGTCATAAATAAAATTGGTAAAAGCAACATCTACGATGCTTCAGGTTATTTATAAAGGTCTAAAACACATATGCTCTTATCTAAGTTTTTGTCAATACCATCCTGAAATACATTAGCTACATGTCACATGACGACTTATTTGGCTATAAAAAGTGGCAATTGTAAAACATAAAAATGTACGTATTTTTATTAGGTAGATAACTGAGTGAGTTACGTCCGCAGTGTGGTTTTTTCCTGCTGGTCTAATCAAAATTAGAATGATACAGATAATTAGTGCTCCATCTCGTGTAAATGTGCCGAAAATTTTAAATTTGTGCCTATAGCCGTTTTGGAGTTATTCACGAATATATGATCTTGCTGGCGTAACGTTACCGCAGCAGTGTGGTTTTTTCCTGCTGGTCTAATCAAAATTTGAATGATACAGATAATTAGTGCTCCATGTCGTGTAAATGTGCCGAAAATTTTAAATTTGTGCCCCCTAAGGTTTCAGAGTTATTTCAAATCTTGCTGGCGTAACGTTTTGCGAATTCCTGTATCTCAAAAACTGTTTGGCACACAATCATGATTTTTCGTACACACATTAGTGTTAATTTGTGCCCATTTGTGACAGTTTCATATTTCAATAAATCAGAAAGTTTCGGGTGTTATAATATTTTTCCTAAAAAAACTAAAATAGCTCTTAGCTCTTAAACTGGGAAACCTAGAAACCAAATGTTAGTGCTAGCTTGTATTTCTTATGGATCCTAAGCATTTCTATAATGATCGTAAGCCTACTCCAAGGAATTTACGATTTATTACGATTTTATTGCTATCTCGCGGTGAAATAATTTAAACCCTAAATACACGAGTTTCGTATGTTCCGATTACTTTTATTAATATACAAAAATTAGTGCCCTACTTCAAATATACGTGTACGAAATATTAGCTCTGTAAACCTTATAAATAAAATATTATTAATAAATAACCATCACGAAGCGCTTTCGGTGGTTAACTGACGGAATTGGAATGTATAGAAACAAGCGAACGCTCCGTACTTCAAGCCATCCTATTTCAATTGACAGCGTTGTAATGAGTAAAGACGCGTACATAATACTTTGGAGTGTATTTATAAACTATTAAATAAGGTAAATAAATGTATAATCACAGGGTATGCTGAATTTAAATATGTAGGTACCTTCCTTAATATTCCTTTTATGTTTCGTGTAGCTAAATGAGCTTTAACTAATAACACACAACACCAGTAAAAGTATCTTCTTTTTTATATTTCTAGAGATAAAAAATCGACGCTTATAAACAGCAATACGACTTTGAAAAATAATATCCATTCTTTAAATCGAAATCATTCACCATCATCGAGATATAAAACGAATGAACACTTATAAATATTAGTATTTTCAACAATTATAAACAAACAAAACATTACTTCATTGACACAACATCAAAATATAAAAATAATCTAGGTACTTACATTAAACAAAAAAAATATCTTGATATTAGAAATAATAAAAAAAACTTATGGTAGTAGCACAGTACAAACAGTGAGCGGACGAAGGGGTCTAGACAGGGGGCAAAGAAAATATAAAAATAAATATTACTCATTCACTTTTCTACAGAACTGTTAGCACACAGCCAATTTATTGTATACATTTAAGATGGTAGGCGGTATGTATCGGGCGGCCGCATTTTGCAACTCATTTTATTTGGTCGGTTAACCATTGAAAGTTTGTCATGGTGTTTTTTATTAATTATTTTATAATTATAAGGTTTACAGAGCTGATATTTCGTACACGTATATTTGAAGTAGGGCACTAATTTTTGTATATTAATAAAAGTAATCGGAACATAAGAAACTCGTGTATTTAGGGTTTAAATAATTTCACCGCGAGATAGCAATAAAATCATAATAAATCGTAAATTCCTTGGAGTAGGCTTACGACCATTACAAAAACGCTTAGGATCAATAAGAAATACAAGCTAGCACTAACATTTGGTTTCTAGGTATCCCAGTTTAAGAGCTAGGAGCTATTTTAGTTTTTTTAGGAAAAATATTATAACACTCGAACCTTTGTTATTTATTGAAATATGAAACTGTCACAAATGGGCACAAATTAACACTAATGTGTGTACGAAAAATCATGATTGTGTGCCAAACAGTTTTTGAGATACAGGAATTCGCAAAACGTTACGCCAGCAAGATTTGAAATAACTCTGAAACCTTAGGGGGCACAAATTTAAAATTTTCGGCACATTTACACGACATGGAGCACTAATTATCTGTATCATTCAAATTTTGATTAGACCAGCAGGAAAAAACCACACTGCTGCGGTAACGTTACGCCAGCAAGATCATATATTCGTGAATAACTCCAAAACGGCTATAGGCACAAATTTAAAATTTTCGGCACATTTACACGAGATGGAGCACTAATTATCTGTATCATTCAAATTTTGATTAGACCAGCAGGAAAAAACCACACTGCGGACGTAACTCACTCTAGATAACTAGCCCCCAAATATATAGAAAGTTATGATGGATTTTTATAAATTTTTCTATATTTTTTTATATTTTTTCCATATTTTTTATATTTTTTTCTATAAATTTCTATGGCTTTTTAAAACCATTATAAACTGGCTAAAAAACTCTGACAAATTTGGCGGTAGATGTTTACAAATGTAGCCATAATGCAATGTCACTGTTATTCATTAACAATAGGATAGCAGGAATGTAAATAAAACACAACAATGTAATATGCAACGTATATTGCCAGCGGAACAGACACAACAAAGCGTAGAACATTTAACACGGATCAGTCAAAGCATAACATTGACTCCTACGTTTTCATTCACAACAGTTTTAAAGCCTGCATTTTGGAGGCCAGTGACTAAGAGATAATTTTTTTTTAATAAAGGCCTGTTTCATAATCTTCAGATAACTCTTATCCACAAAATAAATATGGATTATTAATAGATATTCTATGGAAAAACTGTCAAAACAACATATTTATTGGGTGGATAAAAGTTATCTGATGATGAACCGTTTAAATCCCACTAATATTCTAAATGTGAAAGTTGGGATGGATGGATGGATGGATGTTTGTTACTCAATCACGCAAAAACCACTGAACGGATTTGGATGAAATTTGGAACACCGATAGTTTGTAACCTGGATTAACACATAGGATACTTTTTATCCCGATAGTATGTTCCCGTGGGACAAATGCGCGGACGAAGTCGCGGGCAAAAGCTAGTATCCCATAATTCTGTGAAAAAGTAATCAGTTACTTAATTATTACTTTAATAAAATAATAATGCTACCAATCTATGCGCAGTTAACAATAATTTTAGAGTATTTCACAATAAAATAATACATATTCGTAAAAATTACTTCTGTATTATTAAATTACATTATATTACCTGTAAATATACCTACTATAGCAATGTTATTATGGCGTTTCTTATGAACTATGATATGTTGTAAATTACCTGTAAACGACTTGTATTAAACTGTAAGCAAAAGTAATTTTTATTTAATTCCATTATGTAAATTGACATTTTTGTTAACTCGCACTAGCAATTTTCAAAGCTCTTTAAGCACACCGATGATTTTTTACTATTAAAAATTGGGAAAAATGCTTACTTGCTGCATATTTTGTGATTGACTTTGATATTTTGTAAAGTGCCTGATTAATAAATTAAATGTAATCAGTTAAATTTCTTGTTCTTCTTTTCGTGTCAGAAGAAGAAGAATTAAAATTTATTTATTTCGGGTTATAAGAATAAATAAAATATGGGATTTTATTTATTCTTATCTATTGAGATCATTATGGTACTTATTTTAGGAAAATAATTCGCATTAACTAAGTCCCAACGATATCTTAAAATATGGCGACATTTTTTTAATTATTCCTTCTATGCTACATTATTACATACTATGACAACGTGACTAGAAATTCTATCACATGATAAAATTGACTACCAACACATTTTATATTTCGCATCTACACAACCATTATAAATAGACACCGATTTATCTATGATCACAATTATTAATTGTTATTTATTATTAATTTCTTTCGCAACATCTTTAAGTCATAGTTATTATATTTTATGTCTATGTCTAAGGGAGTTATAGAAGAAACTTTTTTTTAATCTTAATAGAATGGACGAATTCAAATTATAAAATTTAGCAGCTGCTTTTGTAACATTAGCAAGTAAGCTTTAAACATGTATAATAATTTACGTTGTAAATAAATATATGAAAACAACAATAAAAAGTGGACGTTTCAAATTGCATTTAAGCAGATAGCTAATATTAAATTTATTTTACAAATATAATTACATATTAAAATTTTCTCCTTTTAGTTTTTAATGACAACTTCCATCCAATATGTTCCTGAAAATACAAATGGTATTCTAAGAGAACAAAAGAAAAGAATGGTATTCTCAGTACCTTTTTGTTACCCTTTCTGAGCATCCATAACGGATGGTATTGCTTTTACCGTTTCATTAATCGACGCCACTAATTTTCAGATATTTGATTCATCACATGTCAATACGTCGTTTTTACAATTCCCATCATCCGGTATTTCCACACTGATACTGTACTTGAGTCTATCGCGATGTCATTTCATTGTGATCTCGGCTTTAATCTTGGGCGGGACTCGGAAGGGCATGACGCTGGGCGGGGGCGGGGGCGGCTCCATGATGTCTTGAGCACAGTGCAGCTGGAGTTCCATGATGTCGCGGTGGAGAGACATGATCAGACGTAGGATCTTCGTGAAGTATTCCAGCTTCTGTAAGAGAATTTAGGAGGTGTACCAATATTTTTATTTTATCATTATACCTATAACATATGCGATAATTTTCAAAACAACATTAAAATTAACAAAAATACAGACATCAAAATGTATGGATTTTTTAGCAAAAAATATTCCAATTATATAAGTATTTTTATTGGATATAAAATAGCTGTAAGCTTTACTGAATCAGATTACTGTCAAGGTTTTATGCTGCAAGCAAATAATGCAACATTTAGATGGCGAAATATCGACATTTTAAAAATAATCTGTTACTGTTTTGTGTTTTTATTAAACAAAAATGATGCATGCAAATTAAATTGTACACTAAAGGGAAATAAATAGTCCATACCATTATTAATTATTTTTTATATAAAATTAAATTAGTTTTAGTCATTTATTGTAATTTCTTAGAGCGGTAGTTTTTATTCCCTTTATTGTACAAGAATAGTAGTAGATTGAAATTAAGTAAATTAGTTTAGAAATTGCATGCTACGTTATATTAATAGGTATAAATACTGCTCTAAGCGTAGAGATAAGCTTGAATAAGACAAAGTTATAACTTACTTTTATTTTCCCCTCAGTGTACAATAATCGCTCGACACACGGTTATTATTAAATAAATTTGTTTAAAAAAAAAACAAAATAAATTACGGAAAAAATACACAACCATAATATAGTGTTTTTGTTGCAATAAATTTCTAATGTAGTATTTTTCTAGTTTCCTATTTTCGCGTAAATATCACAAAATAAATACGTCAAATTTTACTTTAAAATATTGCAAGATATGATTAAGTTTAAAATACTTAGGAAATACTGTTACTTTATCAAAAATATTACTTATATAATTATTAGTAAGCATTTTTAAATTGCACTTATTTACCTAAAACGTTTTAAAAGATACTGTAAAATGTTACATACCTGACTACTCTGCATACTGTGTCCGTTTGCCTTCTCTCCGCCCACTACTGTACTGCAAGGCAATGGTTTTGCTATCCCGATCGTCACTATGCCTGTAACAAAGAAAAAAATAAAACACTGTGGCGTTTGAAATTTTTATTTAATTTTTAAACATTTTTTTCTATATAACAAAATTAGCTGTTTTGCCAAAAGTCGATTTTGTCCCACTACTGCTACAACTTTTTACATTATACATTTTTTTCCGAAAAAAATATTTAAAAAGTACCAATCTACTTATTAGGAGATTGAGTTGTTTTACCATAGATAACTTATTCTACAGGGGAATGTCGAAGGCCAAAGCGCACGCGGCAGATCACCTATGCCATAGATCGACCAATTTAAGGCTGCGATTGGCTGCCTCTTCTATGTGTGTACCGAGAGCAGTAGTGCGTGAGAGGGCGCGACAAGTTGTCAAGCGCGCTAACGCCTTAGGGCCACTGCAGACATGCTACTTTTAGCATCATCCGGCGATTTTGCGACTGTACCTATCGATGCTGCATCGCGTTTCTTCGAGCAACAACGAGCGAGACGCAGCATCAAAATCGCCGATCGCCGATCCTAAAAGTAGCATGTCTGCGGTGATCCTTAGTGATGACCACGACCAGTCCACTCTGCTAATAGTGTAACGACGGAGAAGAAGAACTTCTATATAGCTCATTGGATAATTGATTAACTACGAAAGACAACTTAGTTTCACCACAAATATAAAAACATTACTGCCCTGCCAAAAACGAACTAAAAAGTATAAAACAAGTATAGTGTCATTGCAGTCGGGGGACCGTTCTGTGGAAAACTTTTTAATTTAAAAGGTCTCCCGACTGCAATGACACTATACTTGTTTTATACTTTTTAGTTCGTTTTTGCCAGGGCAGTCGTGTGTTTAATTTTTTTAAATTATTTATTTTTATTTTATGCATTTTAGTGACAGCAGCCAAAAATGAAATGTTTGTTTTACATGTACACCCTATCTATGTTAAATTATGCCAATAAATTATATATTTTTGAAATGTGCACATCAAGGCCTTCAATTTGATACTCATATTGTAATAATGGAAGAAAAAAAATTTTTTTTTTCACATTTGAATTTTGACCCATAGTGCCGCCATATTGATTTTTTTCAAAAATAATATACCCAGTGTTACCCGGAATGATGTAAGGATTCTAACGATACCCCATACATCCAATTCGGTTCAGGCATTTATAAATTATGGTGGAATAAAGAATCTCACATACATACATGAACCCTAAACACATATACACTCCTTTTTTTGGGCAGTCGTGTAAAAATAAATGACTCACCATAAGAAGCAGTATACGGTAGGTATACCACAACACGACTGTAAACTAACAAATCACACCACTAACTAAAAATATACCCACGTAATAATAACATAACAGGATAATAATATTATGATATGACTATTTACTTAGACTATTGTTAAAATATGAATGTAGAGAGTTAAACCTTTTTTTGGTGCTTCGAATAATTAAACTACTGCCTACCTACTCAATAATCTACTTTATAAAATTTACAAAACTGACTTATCCCGAATTTCTTACCTATAAATTATGAATAAATAAAAAATATAAATTTCTACTTAATCAAATAAGGTTTGTCAACGAAACTACTGTTAACGTTTACTTTTTACTCGTTTACTTTTACTTTAGTTTAGTAAAGTATGTTCTTCTCCAACATCCAGTCTATCTCCATACCAAGATTCATGAAAATCGTTTCAGCGGTTTAGGCGTGAAAACGTAACAGACAGACACAGACAGACCAAGTTACTTTTGCATTTATAATATTACTAGCTTCTGCCCGCGACGTCGTCCGCACATAATTTGTCCCACGGGAACAAACTACCGGGATTATCGGGATAAAACTTATCCTATGTGTTAATCCAGGTTATAAACTATCTGTGTTCCAAATTTCATCCAAATCCGTTCAGTAGGTTTTGCGTGAAAGAGTAACAAACGTCCATCCAACCAAACTTTCACATTTATAATATTAGTGGAAAATGGGATGGGAAGTATAGACGTGTACCTCCTACCAATAAATGCATAATTCTGCTGAACAGTGAAAGTTTTCAATATAAAATTTAATATTGAAAAATAATAGCTCGGTATGTCGTAGGATTCTTAGTTCTATGTTAAATTATCACAATGTAATTATTTGTTCTAGTCGATTGCTTTTGATATTGAACTTGTGTTGTCACTGATAAGATATCTTGTGTCATAACATAATGATCATTCTCATTTACAGGTTACCTATTAGGTAAGACAAGGGACGTATTGAAGGAGGGTACCTATTCGATTTACATTCGAAATACTATGTAAAAATAATAATACCTTAATTTTTCGGGCTGTCGCGAGCTGTCGGTGCGGTCGACTGCAACCAACTACAATAGAGCTGTCGTTTCCGACAGCAACATGCAATCCGTGTATGGCGGCGCTTAGAAGCTATGCACACGGAGCCACTTTAGTTGCCGAAACTATCAACTTTTTAATGTTTTTTTGGCAGTTGCAGCCAACAAGTGCCAGTTGCAGCAACAGTTGCCGCGATTGTTTTATATGAAAACAGCTAGTTGCGAGTTGCCAGTTGCCGCAAAAGTTACCCGTGTGCATAGCCCCGTAAGCAACTCATTGGTGATTAGAATTTCCAACCAGTTGTGTTTTAATCTCGCCGTGTACAGGGTGGGTTACCTTTGGGCGCGGTCTTGATAGCGGCGACGGCGTGCGCGAGCGGGCTGCGCGCCACGTGGTGCTGGTTGACGGACACCAGCCGGTCGCCCGGCGCCAGGCGCCCGTCCGCCGCGGCCGCGCCGCCCGCCACCACCGACCGCACCACGATCACCGAGCTGCCCGCCTCCACCGGGTCCTGCACACACCACAACATTATAAAATAAAAAAAACAAAAAAAAATATAGGTATACCGCAACCGTTGTGCCGCGCCTTACTTAGGTATGGGAGGTGAAAGGGTGGGACGGCAAGAGGGATGACGGGTGGGGGAGTGGGACGGCGAGAGTGATGAGCCCCTCCGTCTCGCCGATCGCGTACCTAAGGCGTGGTACAACACTTGCGGTATACCCATAATCAACACAGCATAAAAAAGGTACAGCACATACAAGAGCAGAAGAAAGAGAGATAATTAAGAAAAGTATGCAACGAGCAACATTACAGTGTGAGTGTGTGTATACCAATCATCATCATCTTGCCCGCCTGCACGGGGTTCTATACACCCCACAACATACCAATCATCATAATCCTGCCCGCCTCCACGGGGTCGTATAGACCCCACAAAATTATACCAATCATCATCATGTCAACCAAAATAATTAATGAAAGGTGAAATTTTCAAGAAGGCGTACCTACATGTCCAAATCCGAAACTATGAGGAATAGCGAAAATTACTCAAAGGAATCTCGGGGCCGATTTTGATGAAAACTAAAACTGCATCATTGGATTTTTGTAAAAACAATGTTCCTAGCCAGGAGTCGAACCCGTTGATTTTGAAAAAAAAACTAACATTTAAGTTATGTATTATTACACCATTCGATAGTGTCGCTAATAAGAAACGAACTCTAGGAAATAATGACATACAGCAAACTTAAAGACAGAATGGCAATTTTAAAGACAACTTAACTTTTCCCCAGAGCTCCTCGAGGGTCATCGTTGGACACCATAGTCTATCCTGACATCTGGAGTGTGTGGCGTGCCTAGTACTTATAACTGACTAATGACTTCGCCCACTTACCAAGTAGTCCAATATAGAGAAGCCCAGGCCCCTATCTTCCTTCACCAGTTGTATGTACTCGACGTGGTCGCTCCACATCGCGAGTCCACTCAAAGGCTCCAAGGACCTAGACCTGTTGCGCTCCAAGTCATCCGTACAGAACTCTGGAAAGAAGAAGACCTCTATTACGTGGTGCGGTAGCTTTTGAAAAGGACAAGTGGCTAGAAATGATTGAACTGAGGCTTCCGGGTGAAATTGAGGATCTATTAATGGTGAATGTGTGAGGGAAATGTTCCTCGGTGATTTGCTACAGAGTGTCGCAAAGGCATACAATTTCCAGCCACCCAGATGTTGCTTGATTGGACTAGGCAGACGTTATGACGCTTTACATTATAGAGGGAGACAGAGTGAGAGAGAGAGTGTCTGTCAGAACTGTCAAGTTTCAATGTCAGCTCACTCCAACAGAACCGTCTGATGGCAAAAGGAAACCTGGATTTAGCCAGCAGTAAGCAAGGCATGTGGAGGCAAGGGACGATTTAGGTGAGTGGATGACATAGAAAGTGGACAACTTAGGATAATGGACGACTTAGGAAAGTAGATAATTTGTGAAGCGGGCGACTTAGGAGAATGGACGACATAGAAAGTGGATGATTTAGGAGAATGGACGACATATAACGTGGATGATTTAGGAGAATGGACGACATAGGAAATTGACGACTTTGGAGAATGTACGACATAGAAAGTGGATGATTTAGGAGAACAGATAACATAGGAAATGAAGGATTTAGGAGAATGGACGACATAGGAAATTGACGACTTTTAGCATGGACGACATAAGTGGACGACTTAGGAAGTTGACGACTTGGGGAGTGGACGAAGTTCTACCAAACGGCTTGTGGCATTTGCGTTTCACGCTTTAGTGACATAGGATTATGCATACGAATCTAAAAGAACAACTTATCAATTTCCCTACCTACATATTCTCTTCTCATTCTACTTACCATCATGGTCATGTCCACTGGTCATAATCGTGGTAGCGCTGCATAGAGATGCGACAGAGCTCTCCGACTTCGCCTTGATCAGTCTTTGCGGTGGAACCAATAGGTCCTGTAGACTACCTCCGAGCATGTTACTCTGCAAGGAAGTTGTTTGAACTGTGAACTAGATGTCGCTGGCAAGGTGATGCTGAATCGCGGTGTTAACATTTACAAAAGTTAAAGAAAAGAATTTTGATAGGTTGTATCAGTTCTACCGTTTTTTCGTGAATGTGGGAAACGGTCAGACAAAAAAAACCATAAAAAAAATATCGCCAGAGATACACACCAACTGTATGGTCCCAAACCAAGCAATTCTAGTACTATAGGCTACCATACACTGGACTGGGGGCGATCCCAGTGACACCCAGACCAGGGCAAATCACGAAAAGCCCGTTTCCGAATTTTGCCTCTGGCGGGAATCGAACCCGCAACCACCCGATGCAGTAAGCCGAGTAACATCAATCGATAGGTCTGTATTGAAATGACTTACCCTAGTAAAACTATGGTCAGTTTTATTTTCGATCGCGTCGTGTCGCTTCCTCACGCACACCAACAGCACCGGTGACGTCACAGCACGTAATTTCGTCACCACCTCCACGTGATGAGCGCCTAGTACTCGCCAACCATTTACCTGAAATAAAATTGAGTAAAATGTCAACAAAAAATATATTAAAACTCATTATTATTAAAGGAGATGGGCATTCCTGGGCCAAATTTGTAATGAATTGAGATATGGCATAAAAAATGGCTAAATTGTTATATTCCAAAATGTAAAAATATCGCCCCAATTCAGTATCTAGAAAATAAGATATCTAAAAAATAAGTAATGTTCCCAAATAAACTGAATATCGATTAAAACTATGCGTAACTAATCGATTAAGGTGACTGAGTTCATGAAAAAAAACATTATAAAAACGACGATTACTTCAATGTAAGTACTTAAAAACATTAGAACTCAAATACTAAAATAATAGTTCCAAATAATAAACATTTTACATAATAAAGATAAATCTTAAAATCGTAAGGGGCCTCCCCTGAATGCAAGGGGGATTCAGCTTTAGTCGATTACACTGGCTCAGTGCGGGTGAGGGAACTTCACACGCCTTACGAAAACTAGTTCAGGTTAACTGGAGGTAGGGCCAAACTGTAGCCAATTGACTGCAGCTCATATACGGGCTGGCTCGACCGGGGTAGTCTCCCTCTCAATGAAGATCGGCGTAAAGCAGCTAAAACAGCGTTCCGTACGATGAGTGAGAGAGTTGGAAGCTCATCCCAACCCCGCCCCCCTCCCTTCCCTCCTTCCCACCCCCCTTCAGGTCGGTAACGTGCGAGCAAAGCTTTTGGTATTGCAAGCATCTAGAGGCTACGGTAACTGCTTAACATCAGGCGGGCCGTACGCTTGTTTGCCACCTCAGTCCTATAAAAAAACATGCAGTTTCTTCAAAAATTGTTGTTCTTACCTCAAGCAGTTCATCTCCAACTTGATATATCCCGAGTCTAGCCACAGGGCTATCAGGAGCGACGGCTCTGATGAAGTGTCTCGCTTGCATCTCTTTCCCACCCACGACACGCACAGTACCCTCGAGAGAGATGCCCAAACCGCTATCTTTCCCTTTTATTATTGAGCCCACCTGTGGAGAAAATATTTGTTCGTACAGAGCCTCCCACAACAGATGACCTTAGAACTAGTTGCAAACCTCTAGGGTATTTTTCTAAGAACTTTCTAAGTACACAGGGCACTCCGATTAGAACAGTGTTAACTACCCTGAAGGAGATAGACCTTGTATTACGAGATCCAAATTTTAAAAAAAAACCGGCCAAGTGCGTGTGGGACTCCGACATAAAGGGTTCCGTACCACCATAGAATTAAAACGTTTAAAATATAAAGTTTCTTGTACCCCTTTTATTTTTAAATTTTATTTTATTTCTAGTATTTGTTGCTGTAGCGGCAACAGAAATACGCATTGTGAAAATTTCAACTCTCTACCTATTACGGTTCGTGAGATACAGCCCGCTGACAAAGGGACAGACGGACAGACGGACGGACAGCGTAGGCTTAGTAATAAGGTCCCGTTGGCACCCTTTGGGTACGGAACCCTAAATACCTCACTGCTCTAAAGCGCAGGTGGTGTTGACAAAACACTATCTATCTCATGTGGCCAAGCTACTAAACTAAGATATCAATTTGAAAGAAAAGGCAAGCACTACTTACAACAATATCATGCCGGTACTGATGTCCCGGCCAATCAGGTTCGTCGCTCAATATGTCCCGCCATTTGTCCTGGATCCTTCGCACCTCTCGCTCGGATATATCGTCGTCTCTCCCTATCACAATCTCCGCTTCTTCTGAAGGTGACGTTGGTGATGGCAAGTGTGGTTGAATTTCTGAGTCCGGTTCTACTTCTATTACTGTTGATTCGTCGTACTGAAAAAAGAAAATGTAACATCACGGCTTTTATCCCCGTTCGGGGGTAGTCAGAGGCTTGAGTGGCCATACACCACCACATTGTGGGAGTATTAACCAGCTCAAAGCCCACGTTTCACCAGATGGTCAGAACCCAACGTGACAGGTGGTGAACTGTTTTTTTTTTTTAGATATATTATTGGTAGAGCCAAGCTGTAGCCAATTGACTGCAGCTCGTATACGGGCTGGCTCGACCAGGGTAGTACCACCCTCTCATAGAAGATTGGCGTAAAGTAGCTATTACAGCTGCGTTTCGTTCGATGAGTGAGATAGCCGGACTCCCAAACCCCCCCTTCCCCCTCTTCTGGTCGGCAACGTGCGAGCAATGCTTATGATATTGCAAATATCTATAGGCTACGGCAACTGCTTGACATCAGCCGGGCTGCACGGTATTTTAGTCACACATTTTTTTGAACACCTTCGTTTACAAGAACGATGTTTTCCGTCCGTAGTCACCAACAAAATGATCACCCATCTTAAACAGTCCTTTAATTGGGATTTAACATCATCACTAAAATGTGGGTACTCCACATTTATTTCTATCCATCCACATTTGGAGAACATATGATTAACTAGCTGTGCCCCGCGGTTTGGCCCGCGCGGAAATTGATGTGTTATAGCCTACTAGCTTTTGCCCGCGATTTCGTCCGCGCATAATTTATCCCACGGCAACATACTATCGGGATAAAAAGTATCCTTTGTGTTAATCCAGGTTATAAACTATCTAAATGTTCCAAATTTCATCCAAATCCGTTCAGTAGTTTTTGCGTGAAAGAGTAACAAACATCCATCCATACATCCATCCATCCAAACTTTATAATATGGATATCTTATTCCAGAGCCTACACTAGATACGTTTCAAATTTCATTAAAATCGGTTTAGTAGTCATGGAGATACGTGGTGACGAATATTCACACTTTCGCATTTATAATATTAGTAGGAAGTATAGATTGCTTATGCAGCACTTACCACACTAAAACTGTACTTGGCTAGAGATGTGACCGATGGGCTGGGAGGTGCTATTGGTGATCTTCTTCCATCCTGCGCCGCTAGTGCCTTCTGGAGCTTCTCAAACCCCGCCCCACGAAGATACCTGCAAACAATTCCATATCATCAACACACAAGATGTTATAACATAGACCTATGATCATAAAATATACTCCCAAGTAGCACAAGAGTGCTGTATAACAGCGGTCTTACAGTACAACGCGTAACTTTGAGGTGCGCAAACAAGCATTATAACGGCGAAGAATGCGCATTCTCAGCTGATATAATGCTTGTTTGGGCACAAATTATTTACACTCATAGCTGTTATGTAGCATTTTAACAATCTGGTCAACAGAATATCTAATGCATAACCAAGGTAAGTGGGTGGAACCTTCAAGTAGTTGGTTGCGGCAAGGAGATCGAAACAACAGATCATAACGTTTTAAAGCCTGCGCAGTCCGATTTTTAATAAGAAGAAGTAAAGCGAGAGGTGCTACAAAGGATGAAATTCAAAGAATCGTGATTTTGCATTACGCATCTTTGTGTGATTCGTGTTCTTGTAAGTTATAATCAGACTTGTATTAGTAAACTTAATAGTGATGGCGGATGATGATGATACAGAAGAAACATTGAAATCTTACCTCAAAGCTTTTAACCGCACGACAGGTCCTTTAGCGTCTCGCAGCAATGCCACAGCTCTGTGATTAGTCACACCGTGTAGGGAAACACCATCCACCTACAAAATCCATGCAACTTTTTTTATAGGAATTACTTAATGAAAATTAAAAAAAACCTAGCTTAACTTCCATGGTCAGTAATTAAAGGAAATATACCTAGGACGCTTAATTAACCTAAGGCCGTGGCCGCACTGATAAGGCGATTGCGACGCGACCGCGATTTCTGAACAAATCGCTATGTGATACGGCCACCGCTATATGTTTATAGGGATCCTGTTCGCCGTCGCGTCACTGTTGCGTCGCTGTCGCCTTACCAGTGCGACTCCGAATTAATTACGGTTATAGACTTGAGCCGAACTACGAGAAGAATGAATATTATAAAAAATGTTTTTATTCCAGAGGTTCCAAGAACCAGCTTAGATACCAATTTTTTTGCAGATAACTACAGACTTTCGCGTAGTTTAACTACCGAACTGTCTCCACAAGCAAATCTGGCCCGCTGAGAGTGTCGCTAGTATCGATACAAGACTGTCAAAATATGACGCTTCTCTTTTTAAAATTTAATTCCTCTTTTGGCCACCGGACCTGAAGTACCTCTTCAGTAGATACACAGCCAAACCTCTTCAAAATTTACCAAAAAAAAAACAAACTGTAAAAGGACTGTTATCAAGTAAAAGTGGGCCCAAGCCGGCGGAAGTCTCGGCCTAATCTTGGCGACTCTTAATTAGCGGCGCCTATCAATTAAGCCGCGGCAATTAGCGGCGGCGATGCCAATTAGGTTAATGAGGAGGCTTTGGGCTTGCTGTTACCTATTACTATACGGTGGTTTGTTATCTATAGATTAGGCGGAAGGTACTCGCTTGATTAGATACAAGATAGTATTACGGAAACGGTAGCGTCGTGTACGGAAACCGATCTTTAGTCTATGTTCGATTCTATCCTCAACTTTATAGCATAGCATATCAATTGGGGAGCTATGGGTCGCATCCCAGTCGCGTCAGTTGTGAATAACTCCGTGCGAGCGAAGTTCACCAACATATTAACGGACTGTTTGCAGTAAACAGATGGTAACGAGTAATTCAAACTATCGGTTACTGCTCTGACCATCCGTTAGGGTGTTAAATAGTGGTAGCCAGGTATAATAAAACGCTCTCCTCGGAAACAAGGATTGCAGGATCAAACCACGGTTTACACGGTGAAATTAAGCAGCTTCCACATTTTAATTTGTCCAGTATTCGGTGTTAAATGAAACATCTAACATCACACCACTTTCCCGATGGGGTATCAATTAATCTGTGGCAATTAGTGGTGGCGATTCCAATTCATTTAGTGAGCCGCCTCACGGAGCGATCGATGCATGTAATATGGGGCTGGGGTATCTGATTGTTTCATTGTAACTGGAGCGAGCTAATCAAGGAGCCTTTCTCGATGTTTTGTAAGTATCAGCTTCTTATCTATCTGATTACCGATATTTACAAGACACAAATTCCGACTGCCCTCCAAGCCTCAAATAGTGGGACTATAGGAAGAATTTTCAGGTTTCAAGCATCCATCTGACTGACTGTCACTATCGTATGATATTAAAATGACAGTCGGATGTTAGGACCACCGCAGACATGCTACTTTTTGCAGTGGCGATCGGCGATTTTACGACTGCAACGCGTTTAGGCGACTCTCTGCGGTCGGATGCAGCGACTGCTCCGATGTTAAAAGCGACTAAATCGCCGATCGCCGATGCAAAAAGTAGCATGTCTGTGGTGTCCCTTAGAACGTAAAACGATAACAACCACAGCCCTATAATGTTAGTTTCGTACGTGACGAAATTTAGACACCTACTTAGGGCCGGGTTCACGACACGTTAACGGATTGTTAAAACAGTAAACGACTGTTGCCACTACATCAAGCAATTGGTTACTGCTTTAGCGTTAAGTTAGTGTGTTGGTGAACTTGTCCTCTAAATTACGCGCAAGACATAACGTCATAAAATTAATAATTTTTAAGATTGCTCGGGTGCGCCCCGCTTCGCCTCGTTTAGACGCAGCCAATGCTACACCAAGTGGGTACCGTGAGCAAAATCAATTTAGTTAACTATAATTTAAGTAGTTTCTATTAAAACCAATGACCAGGGGGCTTACCACAAGCTCTTATTGCGATTCAATTACAGGAACGTATTAACGTTTCAGCGACTTTTTGTGCAATGACGTACCTTATTGTCATGACAATAAGAAACGTCATTAAAACGTCGTTCAAACGTTCCTATAATTGAATCGCAATAAGAGCTTGTGGTAAGCCCCCAGGAGGCTTACCACGAACTCTTATTGCGATTCAATTACAGGAACGTTTTAACGATTCAGCGTCTTTTTGTGCAATGACGTACCTTATTGTCATGAGAATAAGAAACGTCATTGCACAAATCGCCGCTGAAACGTTAAAACAAAACTGCTATAAGAGGTGGTGGTAAGCCCCCAGGTAGCTAACAATAACGATGCACAATACGCTAAGGCTCGTATTAATATGCTATCAATGTTGAGATCGATCTTAAGATACTGTTTTTGACAGATGTTCCATACATTAAACGTCAAAACTGCATCTTAAGATCGATCTCAAGTTTGAGATCCATTTATTAATACAAGCTTAAGTAGTCAAAGGTTAAATTTAAAATTAAAAGAACATTTATGTACGAATCTACATCTATATTTGCAATAGGGTGTCCACTCTATAAAGCACTAGGTATGGTTGTGGAAAGCAGGCGCCACGCACAAGGTCGCTTCGTGAGGGTGGCATCACTCAGTGTACCGTTTGCAAAACAAATACGGTCAAGGACTCATTTTATTGAGGAAAAGCGTATGAAAAACACGTTGAAAATACAGATTTACAATAGTACAAAAAAACTCATTGGATAAGTTTATTTATGCATCATCACCGTGAACGTTGAGGAAACAAATATTTTTTGTTAAAAAAAAATACATTGTGATGGTCACATGTACAAATTTATCTACGGAACTTAAATTGACATTTTGTATTTTAGCTATTTTAGCTATTTTATCCTCTTACGAGTAAAAAACATTCTGCGTTTATACCTATAATTAAATTATGCTATTAATATTTAGATTTTATTAGGGATTTCGTAAGATATTATATTTCAATAAAAGAAAAACATATTTTATTACCCGACTACGGCGGAGGGTTATGATTTTGACCGGTATGTATGTATGTATGTATGTATGTATGTATGTGCGTCTGTTCCCACCTAACTTCCAAACTACTTGTCGTAATTTGACAAATGAGGTATCGTTAGAAGCGGCTTAATGGCGCGCTGGTTATAGGCTATGTGACGTCACATAAAATTGCATATGGCGCCCTCTAGAGAACATAATGTCATGAACTAAAAAAAATACATTTTTTAATAAAACCGTGTGGGGTATCAAATGAAAGAGCTTGATGAGCACATTTCAAAAATATATATATATTGTTACCTATAACTCCAAAATAATAAAATAAAAAGTAAGTTTAAAAACTAAAACCCGACTACTGAAAAATCGCACTCTAAAAAGTATGAAACAAGAAAATATTCTCATCTAGAGGATAGCCGTGGTCCGTGTAGGTCCTTTAGGGCCAAATGGCATATGAACACGGACCACGGCTATCCTCTAGATGAGAATATTTTCTTGTTTCATACTTTTTAGAGCGCGATTTTTCAGTAGTCGGGTTTTTTTTATTTTTCCTTTTTCAACGCTCCTCTGGACGGGTGATATTAGAGAGCCCAAGACCGCGATGGATAGAAGAAGATGGGGGAGACCTTGGGACACAGCAGGTTAAAAAAAAAAAACGGTTTTTGAGTGGCTGTTTATTCTGCTATCGGTACCTCATCTCAGCGAGTGGACGCCTGAAGGGCTTGATTGTGAATTAATGCTACGTCCGCGGTTCCATTGTGGGCGAGGCTATCTCCACAGTTCTCTAACTAACAAGCCTTTGAGAAGCTTAGCATCACTTTTGTTCAAGCATTTTCGCATTTAAAAAATTATATTTTTGCTACCCGTGTGCCTGAAGAAATTTCCTATTAGGATGAAAACGAGCGATCAAATTAGCAAAATTGACACTTTTGACACTTCTTAGCTAGTAATGAATCCCCCTTATCTTAATCTGACGAGTTAGAGTATTTTAAGATGGTCTATATTTTTTTTTGGTTCCCCTGAGCGAACCCACCAATATTAATGGCTCATAATTTTTTGAGGTTCTTATCAATATATATGCTATCTCCCTTATCTTAATCTGACGCGCTCGTGCAAATCCAGAAACCCCTTCTACGGCTCCCCTACTATTACATTACAATAATATAACTGTATTGTGATTGTGTAATATATCTCTATTGTGTAGTGGTTAGCTCGGGGTTGATTACTAATTCACGGTACCCGGGGCCCGGTTTCAATGCAGCACACAATGTTTCTCTAGGAGCAAGTAGGTAGCATAGTAGAAATAGGTAATTAACCACTACCCTAACGTGTTTATTGGTGCCTAGTTGTAGCCAATTGACTGCAGAGTAGCTATTCTGTAACGACAAACTCACTTCGCCGCAAAGCCCGGTCTATCAGCATACGTATACGCTTACACGCGCGCTTCATTTCGCGCTTCAAAAAGCCGAACGCACGTACACGGGCTTATTCCGGCGTTTACGCTCGAACCGGACGGTGAAGGCTTCTCTCGCGGCTCGCGCTTACACGAGCTTATAAGCGTGTCAACGCTTGTACGAGATGCGCGTGTGGCAAAAGGCGCGCTTATACGCGCCAACATGCGCTGCGAAAAGCGAGCTTAAACGCTCGTATAAAACGCTAGTTTGAAAGCGCTTTAAAAAGCATGCGCTCGGAAACAACAATCCCGTATTCCTTGACGTCAAGCGGCCAGTAATAATTTCCGGCCTTTGGTCGCGATGACACGCGAGGGGGATGTACGCGTGTTGTGAATGTTGTGATACATTGTTACTTTAATTTTGAGGAAATAAGTGCGGTGTAGCTGAGTCTTTGATAAATATATATTGGTGGTTATTTTGTTGGCTTTAAATAACGACTAAACTGGGGGGTTACTCCGAAATACGTCGCTGACGGATCGTCCGAAGTACGGATTCGATTTACGATCAAAACAATGTCAAATCGTAGAGAAAAACGAAAGAAGAAATGTCAAATCACGACAATCCGTCAGCCGAAACGTTAGGTTCGTATTTCGGAGTAGGCCAGTGAACCTGAAACTAGTTGTCTTAATTCAACTTTTGAAATAGTAAATTATTGTAGCTAACCAATGCTTGCTGTAACATCTTCATAAATTGAACATTTAGTTATCTTATTTTTAGGGTAATTTAAAAAATCTGGTATCAAGTCCAAATCAGCGTTGTATCCATACAATAATTATTGGTTTCCGCGAGCTCTAACTAGATGGACTCATCGCATTAGTTAATCGCGGCAATAGATACTACGCCGAAGTCGGCGTACTACGCAATACTTCAGCCACCAATGTATGAAACTGACGTAGAATGATATTTATAGTAAAGCGATATCTAGTTAAAGCGCGGACGAAACTTTCATCAATCTAAGGGTGCGTCACACGTTGGAAATTTATGTCGTGTGTAAGTGTGTCAGGTGTCATACCTCCACAATCCGGTCGTTGACTTGTATCCTTCCGCACAGGTCGGCGGAGCTCCCCTCACTGATGCTCTTCACGAAAATACCGCTCAGCTCCTCTGCAGACAAGCGAAAACGACGGGCCCGTTAGCGTGGTTGGCGCGGAGGCGACTTTCACGCTGCAGGTCGTAGGTTCGATTCCTACCCGTGACATGCACTTGTGTGCATGAACATGTCTGTATGTCCGGAGTCTGGGTGTATATGTATATTAAGTATGTATTTACAAATAAAAAAGTAGTATATTATGTAGTAATATCAGTTATCTGGTTTCCATAGTACAAGCTCTGCTTAGTTTGGGATCAGGTAGCCGTGTGTAAAAAATGTCCCAGGATATTATTATTATTATTATTAAAACAATTTATATGACTCTACATTTGATTCAGATTACTTTAGCAACACGTCTGATACAAAGTTCAAAATAATTATTGCTCAGGTCAGCAAATATGGCGATCTAGATCATCATCATCATCATCATGTCAGCCAAAAGTCGTCCACTGTTGGACATAGGCCTCCCCCAAGGCATTCCACAACGACCGATCCTGTGCCACTTGCATCCAGCGGTTTCCCGCGACCTTCGCCAGGTAGTCGGTCCACCTTGTGGGGGCTACCCACGCTGCGTCTTCCGGTTCTAGATATTGCATGAACATTGATAGTACACGCCTCAAATTTGAAGGCGCCCTAAGCAAAAATTATTAGATTTCCCAACCATCATCGATATCATGTCAGTCAAAAGATGTCCACTGTTTCTCATTACTTTTAAAATAATGCTTTCAGGATTTAAAACATTAATTAAAGATGCCGGGACTACTACATTTTAGTTTTATTTTCATCAATCGGACATCATCATCATCATCATCATCATCATCTACTTATTTGCATATCTCGTTTGCATCAACAGTTGGAACGATCGCAGTGAAACTCAACTCTCAGTATCATGAACCAACAACCAACATGAAAGTTTCAAAGTTCGTAGAGCTCTCCCGTTAGTAGCATCAGGTGCAACTAATTTAAAACTCGTAAATCCACCCCGAGCGCTGCGAGCGAGCCAAATCGTAATTTTTATAACTTCATTCAAGTTAAAAGTTGGCTACACCTGTTAGTTGCTTTAGTGTTTTAATTCCATCCGAAAGTTGGCAATTTCAATTCGATGTAAATTAAACGATTGTGTAAAAAGCGTCATGAATTTTTCAGGTTTCCTGATATGGTGATGATGCTGATTCGGTGGCCGAAAATATGTCGATAGCTAAGGATTTACAAAATTCGCGAAGATAATATTAGAGACCTGGGGTGAGATTCTCTAATTTTTAAACCAGTCACGTATGTTTCAACCCGGACTCCGCCCTTGAAAACAACTAGAGCGAGTTATCAAAAGGGACATCTCAGGACGTATCAACGTGCATCAACTTAGAAGTCATGTTAGCCAAACATCCTTACAAAAATCCAAGGTTTTCTGAAGCTCTAGAGCCATAACACACCGGGACAAATTCTTTGGATACGTAGCCGGCGACGTCGCCATGGCAACCCGGTGTGTTATGGCCCTAAGTCTAAAGTTAGTAAACCCTATTCCGCAGCAAGCCACCTAATTAGTACGTCCTAAAACTACACTGATGGTGTAATTAATAAGCCTCAGAAGGCAGACCATTTCCGGAAACTTAATATATTCGCTTTGCTAACTTTAAGACCACCGCGTAAGATGACTGGTGCAATCAGAGCGACTGCTACAAGTGGGTCAGTGGAAATAGCACAGCTTCCACTGTTCAAGGACGCGCTTGATTGTTACGAGACGCCGGCTATACACAAAATTTGTTTATGACTGGGGCATATTTAAAGAGCACGCTAGATATTTTTATTCCACTTTCTATTGAACTTAACGGAAGTGGGGCATATTACTCCGTGGAAGGGCAAACCGATGGGTCGTGGATGGGTCGTGGATGGGTGATGGGTGTGTAGTCTTATTTCTGTGGCTACCAGCCTATACTGTTATTATTGTCTCCCGCTTTGTTATGGAGGGAAGTGGATAATTTTCTTCCAACTCCTCCTATCCTTTCTTCTGATTAAATTCCAAGACAAATTAGCTTTTCCCCGGGACTCGTCGAGGGTCAAACCTTGGCGTCATCGTTGGACACCATTGTCGATCCTGGCTTACAGGAGTAACAGTGGTGGGAATGTGTGCCGGGCTTAGTCCCAAAAAAAGAAACCGATGGGTGAAAAGAGTAAGCCTAGGCAGGCCACCAGCGAAATGATGAAGATGACAGGAAAAACCTGGATGCGCACAAGACTGCAAACACTCATCAGCATTGGATGGTGATAATGTTGATAAGAATAGCTGTGTTATAGGGTTCCGTATCTCGAAATGAAGACATAGTAGGTATCTTCAAAGGCTACTTTTACCTTTCAATATTATGATTACAGTGATAATTTGCGCATTATTACAATACAATATTAATATTATTACAATATTATATAGTATATGACAAGTTCACCTATTAATTGTTATGCCAAGTATCCACTGGCAAGTAACTGCCGCAATTTCTTGCAGAAATCAATTGCCGACTTGTTTCCACTGACTGCAATTTTACACATGGCAAGTCGCAGAAGTTCGGCAAGTCGCAGAAGTCCGCTTGCGCGAGCGTTTATACATTGGAAGTCGCTTGTGCAAGTCAACTTGTGCAAGATTTCTTGGCCGTGGACACTTGGCATTAAGTGTTGTCTTGCAACGCCTCAATACCGATTAGAAAATAAACAACAAGAAATACCTCTATAATCTCTTGCCCATCGTGTTCTTGCCGAGAGTGTGGGTCTTACCTTGTTCACAAACATATCCCGCGACGGTGATGCCCAGTCCTAGAGCAGAGTCCTTGTTCAGTTCCACTTCGTAGCTCAATGTCTCCGGCTCGCCGGTACCGCGGACTGCCATGTCTAATGGCAACCTAACAAAAAGAAGTACAATAGTATTATAATTAATTTAGAGTCGATATTACAGACGGAATTCCTTTTCTCAATCAGCGGTGGAGTGGTAAATAAGTGATAAATTATAGCTGGGGTTCACCTAGCTAGAGTATAGTAGAGTTACCTTCTTTCTGGGGCAGTCAGATATAAAGACACCAACGCGTGGCGCTTTAAGCAGCCGATGACATTTAATAGGAGACCACGGCCTTAAACTCATATCTCGAATAATGCATGATGATGACGACTCAAGATAATTAGAGAATGGTTTATACCACTTGGTGCACCTAGGTGATATCACTTAGGTGCACAAAGTGGAACAAAAATTCGCCTCAGATCACCTCGAAATTATATCACCTAAGACCACGAAGTGGAAAGTGTACTTTGTTCACCTCGGAATCTAATCACCCAGGTGAACAAAGTGAATAGTGTCCTTTGTTCACCTCAGAATCAAATCACTCAGGTGAACAAAGTGGAAAGTATCCTGTCTTTCTCGAAATCAAATCACCCAGGTGAATAGAGGCAACTCCTGAGGTAGGTAGGTGATCCCTTCGGCTAAACATCTCAGGACCAGCATATGGTGAGCACTTTTGGGTGATTTATTTGTCATTAGGTATTTTCCATATATTAAGTCTCACCTGAGTGGTGGTGGCTGGGTCTGCGGGGGTGGCGGTACATATGTCGGGGGGCGGGGGGAGGGCGCCAATGCACCGCGCGGCACCACCGCTACTATGGAAGCTACGGGCTGCAAACATAGCATCAATAACAGTTACCATCCACCTCATACCCCGGTACCACATGAGGAAAAAAAGATTTTATAAACAAACATAAGTCGAATTAGAACCTTCTCCTTTTTTAAGTCGGTTAAAAATCCACGCCCGCTTATGTTTGGCTAGCAACGGCAGATTTTTGTCCATTGGCCGTAAGATCAATTTTCTTAAACCACGGGAGAAAGTTTAACCTCCTGTATTCCATATAGATTCAACAGTTTAACATCTCCACGATCAAAATGAAAATAATAATAATGTAACGTCACGACTTTCACTCCACGATCACCACCACCATAATTACCATTGATTTTACGGGCCTTAGTGTGTGTGTGCCAGGATATGTCGTGACCTTATCCGGACTAATAAGCACTCGGTACCCCGCGCTCGCGTACCTCATAGTTGAATGCAAAGTTTGAATTTCGAATGAATAAGTATTAGGTGTCTACTGGGCCCTAAGCTGCTTAGCTATTGAACTTCCATTGGCATTGAGCTGCTATAGTGACCCTCTGATTGGTCGGTTGATTCTGACCAATCAATCA
Source organism: Drymonia ruficornis (assembly GCA_947859195.1). NCBI lineage: Eukaryota > Metazoa > Arthropoda > Insecta > Lepidoptera > Notodontidae > Drymonia > Drymonia ruficornis. Next base: position 7,619,267 of record OX401927.1, read on the forward strand.
AAGGGTCGGCCGACCAATGAGAGGCTCGATCACTATAGCAGCTAAATGGCTATGGCTATACGACTTCGAGGCCAGGGGTCACTTTGAAAAATGAAACGAAAGCTTCGGCTGACGGATCGTCCGAAGTACGGATTCGATGATCGTGATTTGACGTTTCTTCTTTCGTGGATCCTACTCTGAAAGTTATTTGACATTTACAATTTCAGCGTTTGACATGGTTTTGATCGTAAATCGAATCCGTATTTCGGATCCGTAACACTTTCGGAGAAGGAAATCGCCCGATCCGTCAGCCGAAGCTTTCGTTTCGTTTAGCAAAGTAACCACCCAGGTTATGTGGTCGATGCTTCCTCACGTCGTCAACTCACTCTATGATGAAGCCTCTCTTCAATAATCGTCGGCGGCGGTGAGGGCGGCGAGGTATCCTCGCACAACGCACCGAACCCGTCATGGCCGGCCTCTGCGAGCCTTCGCTCCAACTCTATAGGGTCTGCTAGGAGTCGGGATGGCACGACTGGAGCTGGGGACGCTCCGAGAGGCTGTGAAGAAAAATTTGGGTTATTACGCTGGCTGGTGGAGGAGTGATAGCCGATTGATCAATCGGCTATCACCCTGGACCTTAACCTTAATCAAGTACGCGTCTTGCGAGCTTAAGGTCCAGGGTTAAAACCCCGGCTCGAAACTCTGGATTTTTCGAAATCTATGTTAGAATCATAACTTTAATATGGTTAAGCTTGCTTACGATGAAGGAAAACATCGTGAGGAAGCCTGCATGTCATAGAAAATCCAACAAATTTTTATTAGACATGTGAAATTCACCAACTTGCACTGGGCCAGCGTGGTGGATTATGGTCTGAATCCCCCTCGCTTTGAGGGGAGGCCCGTGCCCAGGAACGGGACGTTAAAAGAGCTAACATTATTATTATTTACGCTGGTAACATGAGAACGGTACTTTTTCCTGACCGAATTTCGTCCATCGGTCAATCTTAACGGAGACCTAGCCATCTGTGCAAGAGATTTTTTAGTGCATAAATGTATGCGCAAGCATCGTCAAATCCAACCTCCTTAGGGGATGGATTTACAAAAATCCTTTCACGGTGCTCACCTACCTTTATAAGCTAGCCCCTTAGATAGCCTTCTAGCCAGCCTCTTCTTTTATGTAACAAAAGGTGGCGAATAAGCGTACGGCCCGCCTGATGTTGATCAGTTACCGTAGCCTATAGATGCATGCAATACAAAAGGCATCCTGAAGGGCAGTGGGTAAGAGGGCGGGAAAGTTAGGCTTTTGACTCTCTCACCAATCGACCCCCCCACCACCTACCTCATTAAAACCAAAATACCATCAGTATAACTTGGGTACACTACCGCGCACCTCTGTCTACCCCTTTGGGAAATACAACGATGATAGTATCTTAATTTGTAGCCAATATTAGCACCAATATAAAACGAATTTTCCGGTACATTTTCCGGAAAACGTCGGAAAATACACGTGTATAACCAACAAGCGTCGCGAGGATTAATTGCGTCGGTACCGGCGTGCGCCCGGAAGTGACGTCACGGTGACGCGACGGATATGACGCTAATGAGCTCATATCCATACTCGCGTGAGTATGAGATGTGGGGTGATCTTTGCAAATCACTTTTACGCACTTAATAGCTTTGTGCGAGCGATGCCTTTACCGTAGCCTATAGATGCTTGCAATGCTGTAAGCATATATAGGTTACGCTAACTGCTTAACATCAGGCGGGCCGTACGCTTGTTAGCCGCCTCAGTTATAATAAAAATAATACTTCGACCCAATACCTGTGTGGTCCCAAACTAAGCAATGCTTGCACTATTGCTACCGTACATACAATGAATTGCGGGCGATCCTAGTGATACCCAGACGAAGGTATATTACGAAAAGGCCGTTTCCAAACAACGTCTCTGGCAGGAATCAAAGCCGCAACTACCCGATGTAATGAGCCGAGCGGCCTACGCTCGAACCTCTGCGCGAGTAGTTTGTTTATAGTTTTTTTTATAGGACTGCGGTGGCAATAAACCGTACGGCCCGCCTGATGTTAAGCAGTTACCGTAGCCTATAGATGCTTGCAACACCAAAAACATTGCTCGCACATTACCGACCTGAAGGGGGGGGGGATAGTGTAGACCACAGGTGTAGATAAACACACATTTTCTCGTTGGCAGCCTATAAAAAACTCTTCACAGTATTTTAGTAAGTACCTCTATAACTGTCATACATAAACACATCTCAAAACGCACTTTGTATAACAAAAACAGAGAAAAAAAAACGTTTTCCACAAACATTTCAAACAAGCGAGTGATTTGTTTGACGGAAGATATTTGTAACAAATTGACGCAACCCACCTCATTCCTGAAAAACAATTCGAAAACAAACAAAAGTGTAATTGTTTTCAACGACTCTATATTTAGTATTCTTTATGAAGATCTATTATTCTACATTTTAAAATTATACGGTGCTTTAACTTTTTAACACATTGCGAAAAGTGGAATAATTTACGACTTCAACCGCCGAATACTCGTACGTAACTCAAATTAGAGAGGTGCTTAACTTTGAAGCGCCATACAAAAAATTCCGAAGTGTTCTCGAGTGGCGGCCGCGAAACGGAAATCGAAGCGTGGGTAGGTCACCCACAAGGTGGACCGACGACCTGGTGAAGGTCGCGGGAATCCGCTGGATGCGGGCAGCGCAAGACCGGTCATTGTGGCGAACCTTGGGGGAGGCCTATGTTCAGCAGTGGACGTCTTTCGGCTGAGATGATGATGTATGAATAACGACGTATCAAACTGCTAAGTGGGACTTAAACAAGTAAGCCTTTGAGTATTCGGCCGCTAATAATGCTAATAAGTATAGCTACTAACCCCTGTATATATATTATAGACAAGTGATTAGCAAAAGAAACTGTCTCACAATTCCTTTTTGACAGATTTTCCATACAATAAGACAATATTCTGTAGAGAATCTATCAAAACGGGATTATTTATTGGAATTTTCTTATAATCTGTCTCCCTAGGCACGGGCCTCTCTCAATGGCGGCGTCTTCATCAGGCGCATGCCTCGCGCGAGCACTCACTTTTGACGCCGGAACGCATAGACGTAATGTCATAATATGAGTGCTCGGGTGAGGCATGCGCGCCATATGGACACATCTATTGAGAGGGTTCAGGCCAAAATCGACCACGCTGGCCCAGTGCGGGTTGGTAGATTTCACATCATGTCTTTCGCCAATTGGTAAGATTTTCTAAAGCTAAGTTTAGACTAGCAACAAAACTGACAGATGTTGACATCCGCCATCGATATTCCTGTTCCTATAGTGAGCTTACCGCGATTGTTTGCACGTTATTGTGTTGTAATGCGGAAGTCAGCCTCTGTAAGTTTTGTTTCTCGTCTAAACTTAGTTTTAGACCTGCTAGTTTCCTCGCGATGTTTTTCCTTTAACATTAATTCCTCGGGTGATCGATAGGTATAGTTTACTATTTGCCATACAAATGCTTTACGTAGTCGCTAGCAACGATCGTTAAGCTCATGGTAAAGCTACTGTACTGTAGCTACCAATGACGTTTTATATTATAGACCTGACATAAACGAACTGCGAATGCAGCTTGAGGCATATACGCCAGACCTGTTGTTAGATAGAGATGAATATACATTGTAGCGTTTTAGCTATACTCTGATTAATAATTCAGTGGTGTAAAATGACAGCTTTTTATGTCAAACGTAAAATTAATTTGATCCATCCATCATGAATAATGTTGTTTTTAACCCCCGACGAAAAACGAGGGGTGTTATAAGTTTGACGTGTGTATCTGTGTATCTGTGTGTCTGTCTGTGGCATCCATAGCGTCTGAACGGATGGACCGATTTGGATTTAGTTTTTTTTGTTTGAAAGGTGGGTTAATCGAAAGTGTTATTAGCTATGTTTCAAGAAAATCTGCTCAGCCGTTTGAAGACTATCAGCTCTTTTCTAGTTGATGAAAAGATATAAACAACTTCCACAGGTCTGATCGATACGAAATTTGAAATCCTGTCACTTGTCAATGTTATTACAAAGTATGACAACCTTGACCTGATGCGCAGGCATCATCAGAAGAACTCCTCAACGGTGTACGGCATCTACCTTGTGTTTGGGCTCATACGATGCGTTTTGACGAGCACATGCTAATACAAGCTGGGCAGTTAGTACACCGGTAATATAAATTTCAAAGGCATGAAATAAAAATTAAATTAATAATTTAAAAAACCCCCGACAAAAAAAATCCTTTAAAAAGATAAAAATAACACCAGAATATTTTCACCCAAGCGTCGTCGTTGCGTCGGGGGACCGCTAAGTACGCCGGTCATGGTCGTAATCTACAGGTTACTCTAAATATACTACTACTGTTACTGTTACTGTTACTGTCGCTGTTACTTAGCGGTCCCCCGACGCAACGACGCTTGGGTGAAAATATTCAGATTATTATTTTTTTCTTTTTAGAGGATTTTTATTTGTCGGGGGTTTTTTAAATTTTTAATTTAATTTTTATGATTCTGGTTCAAATTAATTCAATTTTATTTATCATATTTTATTCATAAAAAATAGATTCAATTCAAATATACATTTATAGCTGTCATTTTACTCCACTGAATTATTAATCAGAGTATATATCGTGCAGACGTGCTGCCGCGACGCGGGGTGGCGCGTGACTAAGTGGATATCGGGTAGTTACCTTGCATTCATGTTGTCAAAATAAGCGCGCTAAGTCGCATCTAACATTTTAATACATCTTTGGTAGCTACATGTTAATATAACTAGCAAGTTGGGTGTATGTTCTTAATTATGTACAGGCGTCTATTTTAAACGCCAGTAGGTACTAAGCGCCCCAGTTCTTGTTAATTGGAGCTTCGTAGCGGAAACTTTTCTCTGCAAGACTTTGAGTAACACGTGCGCTTTGCAATTAAACGTAGTTGCACGCGGACCATGTGTTGGAATTAATTGCTGAGCGTGTAAACGACTTGTTTGTACGGAGAAATCAAGTTAACGAGCAAATACATTACCAAGAGGGAGAGTTGTGACTGTGTGAAATAGTGTGTCCTACTAAACAGAGTCCATGGACACATTGCAACTCAGTCATCGCGGAAAATGTTGAAAAAAAATCGGTAACAACAACCACCCCCTTTGCCACATTAGTCACATAAAAAAACTGATAATTATACTTATACTGCTACGTGTCTACTTATACTGCTATGCTTAGCCATACTTAGAAAAAAAACGTTTTTATGTAGGTTTGGTGCACAATTTTAGGTGTTTGAGCTCCCACATTAGGTTGCCCTGTGTCGTGAGAGTCACGCTCTTTCGACATAGCTATAGAATAAAAACAAGATGCGTGAAGATACTATACTAGAATGAAAGTTAAAATGCACCTGCAAACTAGCCGGCAGTGCATTAGATGCAGAGGGCCTAGCGACCAGCAGCCGCACGCACGCGCCGCACTGCCGCAACACCGCTGCGGCCTGCCGCGCGCACATCCCCACCACGGAGACCGCGCCGATGCGGAGAAGCATGTCCCCGCTGCGGAGACGGCCATCCTAGGAGAACACCACAAATAAATAATAATATAAAACTTAGCGCCGCCATAGACGGACTGTTTGGAGCAGTCAGTGCCGACAGCTTCAAGCAGTCGCTGTTCGGCGATCTTCAGTATCAATACAAAATTGACATTCGCAATACATGGACCGCTCAAGCCGTTTGTAGGCAGTCGCAGCTAAAAATGCAGGCAGCGTGCGGTAGCACAGAGCTGCTCGACCCGCCGTACACAGACCGCTTGAAGCGGTTCGCGTACAAATACAAACACAACTGCACACGGACTGCTTCGAGCAGTCGGGGCCGCCATAGACAGACTGCTTGGAGCAATCAGTGCCGACAGCTTCCAAGCGGTCGGAACTGACTGCTCCAAGCAGTCCGTCTATGGCGGCGCTTACTAGCCGTGTCCTATGGGATTTTCCATACAAACTATCATCCCCTATTTAACCCCTTAGAGGATAAATTCCCAAAAACGCTGATGCAAATGGCTGCGTTTATCAGGCGCATGCAGCGCGAGGTTGCGCGCTCACATGCCGCACGCGGCACGCGCGGCAGCCTCAGTCACATGCTCGGGTGAGCCAAAGGGCGAGCCAACCTACACTTTAGACAGAGGAGGGTATAACCGAGGAATCAGTTACATAATTACATTATCATTCCGTCTCATGTCTAGGCCAAACTCGGCGAGGCAAATCACAGCGTTCGAGTGAGGCAGGGTGAGTATTTGACTCGGGGGCGCCATGTCAAGCTAAGCGAGGCAAAGCTGCCTCGCGCGGCATGTGAGACTTCTGGATCTGGCTACTGACTGTTATTGATAAACAGAAACCTCAACACCTATTCCCATATTTCTAACTTCAGTAATGATGAAAGCTTCTTGTATTATGGGTACCATAGGAATTACACCATTGTAGGAATGGGTACTAAGCTAGTATCACCAAAATACCTATAATGACAACTTCTAACGAAAGTATAAACGAATACCTACTAGAGCAGTGATGGGCAAAGTACGGCCCGCGGGCCAACTCCGGCCCGCGAAAGCATTTAATCCGGCCGGCCAACGGTCCTTCGACATGAATAGTATATGGCTCGCGATAATTATAAATTTTGACGGTCCAGAAGTATAAAGTAAATTATACTTGGTAGAATAACAGACGCATAGGTAAAGGAGCCAGCTAGACTAGCCGCGTAGTTCATGATTGTGTTGCGGGTCGCGGGGCGCGGGGAGCTAAGAAGCGTGGTGAAGTGATATGATTAAAAGTTTCAACGCAAAATGCATTTTTCCTATAATTCTGGCCCTCCTCTGAAATTTCTTAAACTTTCTGGCCCCCCATTAAGAAAGTTTGCACACCACTGTACTAGAGCATTTGTCGTTGTACTAGAGCTAAGTACACGCGTAGTTTCACATCGGATATGGAACAAAAGTTCTACAAATATGAACGTGATACGATACAAGATACTAGCTGTTCCAAGTTTTATGGGCGGCATTAGTGTCGCGTCGCCACTATAAATGATTACTAACAGTGTGGTTTATGTCCACGCAATGTGCTGGTCATACAGTATTGGATATCATTTGGAAAATATCTTTATTTTATAGCCTGGTAGCCTGGCCTGGAGGGTTACTTTGAAAAACGAAACGAAAGCTTCGGCTGACGGATCGTCCGAAGTATGGATTCGATGATCGTGATTTGACGTTTCTTCTTTCGTGGATCCTACAACTGAAAGTTATTTGACATTTACAATTTCACCGTTTGACATGGTTTTGATCGTAAATCGAATCCGTACTTCGGATCCGTAACAATTTCGGAGTAGGAAATCGCCCGATCCGTCAGCCGAAGCTTTCGTTTCGTTTTTCAAAGTAACCACCCTGCTATTAAAAACTCGATACGAAATCAATAATCTGTTTCGTTCGGCTTCGAATTTTGAAATTTGACACATTTCTATAGTAGGTGTCAAAATCACGAACGAACGAATGGCCGTTTGCCGACTGCACGGCACGGCACCGGCACCGGCATGGCGGCAGCTTTTTCATTGGTCAGTGACCAGTTGTCATTGGTTACTGACCAATGAAAACCCCGCAAATAGCTGTCACTGTGCCGTCGCCGGTGCCGTGCCGTGTAATCGAAAAACGGCCAATCAATGAGGTTCTTACTTATGATCGAAGGGTTCTTAGGGTCAGTTCAGACAGAGCGGAAAAGTTCGCGTGCAATTTACTGACTCCATTGTAAATAGGACCGTATTACCATAGCCTAAAGTCGGTTAAGTGTTATCTATCTATCAACAAGATAAAGAACAGCTAATTCACAGCTAAACCTGACTAAACCAATACAGTTATTGCCGTCCTTTTCATGATCGTAACCTATGAGCGAGAAGCAATACTTTTAGATGTGTCAAATTTGGTTTAGTCGTAATTTTAGCCAACATACCTAATAACGTCACGACTTTTATTCCCATTCGGGGGTAGTCAGAGGCTTGAGTGGTCATACACCACCACATTGTGGAGGTATTAACCAACTCAAAGCCCACGTTTCACCAGATAGTCAGAACCCAACGTGACAGGTGGTGAACCTTGTCGCCGTGTATACAGGAAGTGACTATTACCTAATCCCAAAGGATGGGTAGGTTTCCTAACGATGTTTTCCCTCACTGTCCCTCAACATACCTATTAAGCACCAATAATTGTCTTTCTTTGAGTAAATAACCTAATAATCTAGCCTCATCCTATAATCTACATTTCACGACACATAAACAGTAATCCGTAATTTATTTCGACCCAATTTCATCGCAACTTCGCAATCTTACTTTTAACGAGTATCTAAAAAATACAGCGCGAAGAAGAAAGGTTTATTCCTAATCTGTATGAGTAAGAGAGATAACACGATGTTTATAAACATCTTTAACGTACATTAAGTGCTCGTAATAGCTTTTTACAGTTGACGATAAAAAATGTTTTAGGATTCCGTAGGGAAGGGATTATTAGTTTCGCGGACCAAGAAGGTGGCAGTTAGTCATTACCAATGTACTAACCATAAATAGTAGTTAGTAAACGGAAGATTCAAAGATACACCTTCTTTTATTGCAATTGAATTGTAATAAGAATACATAAATTTTCCTCGGAGATGGTACAATATGGACAAAGAACAAATTAGTTAGCTAGGTAACAGATACTTGCGGCTAGATCCAGTATAAAAACCTTGATGTTAGACTAGATACTACAAAACAGCTTTTATTTCGAGCTCTTTTCTAAGATGGTTTGGCCATGTAGAGAGGATGAGTGAAAGTCGACTGACGAAAGAGATATACGGAGCGAAAGTAAGTGGATGCGTCGGAAAAGGGCGCCCAAAGAGAACTTTTCACGACGATCTTTTCCAGAAAAGTCAAGTCCGTAGCACCCTCAATCGACGGCAGTGCATGAGAAGATATATGAATGTGGATGAAGCAAAATAGGTGTGTCAAAATCGTAGCATGTGGCAATCGACCGTCTCACGTGGGATGCAGGCGTGAGTATGTGTATGTATGTTTGTCTTACCGCTGCCGGCGCCGGTCACCAACATTATTTTAATACGAAACGGAACCCTATCCATTCGTAAAAACACACACTCGACCGGTTTTATTTCAGACGTCCCTCGCATAATTACGTCGCTTTGATGAGGAAAATACACGTATTTTTGCAGTTTGTCGCTTAGCTTGTCCTTAATAAATACACTTCATTTTTACATGCAACTCTGTGATATAGAACCAAATACTCGTATATTATGAATAACATAATTACATACATTAACTCTATTACATAATTCCAGGAAAATGGCTAGACATAACATCAGCGATAACCTTTCAAGGATTAGAAGGATAGAAAAACATACAAATATTTTATTATTCATACTTCCCCAAACTAGCCTACCATTTAAATCTGACGAATGAGTGAAAAAATAGCCAAGCTGTAGAGAAATCGAGGCGGCCATATGACGAATGCATCCACAAACATAATCACTACCTGCCTCTTACCTAAAATTTAAATTGCATCGCTGATCTAAAATGAACCGCAAACATCATATATAACTATAAGCGTAGCAATTCATTTTAGATTGCAACCGAGTCACCATAAAACTGATGGTAAAAAAGCTAGACGACAAAAAACTGTTCCAGACGTCGTCGAGGCAGAACAAGATGAAGATGGAGATGATCTGAACATCTTTGTTGATAAAAGGAGGCAACAAATGACTCAAGATAGACATAGTTATGGAAGAGGAAAAGGAAAGTTTTTTACCACCAGTGGGACAGTTAACAGTCTACAAAATAACTAGGACCCACATCAAAAAGGTGAAGCTATGAACACCCAAAGTTCGGAACTATAATTCAGTCAAGTTATCGCTGTGGATCGACGCAAACAACTTGATGGGACTATTAACAAATTGTTATAGGCCCGGCCTCGAAGTTCACTATCTGCGATCTATTAGACGGGGAGTCTGTATTATTGTTATTTGCAGATCAAATCACCGATGAAGACAGTAGGACAGCAGGAACATGAAGCAGGTAGTAAATAAATTAAATTGATCAATAGTGAAGAAAATTGGAAATAACTATCTTGGAAAATACTAAATCCCAAGGAACACAATAGGAGTCAGATTCCTAACCTAACCAGGTCCTAACCTATGATCAAACCTAACCAGGTCACTTCTTGCGAATTTGCAACACAATCGCAACTGCAACTGGATCGCAATAGAGGAGACAGTAAGGGGGCAGTCGTAGGTAGCTAGTTGGCTCGTACTAATAAATGCATCTTAAAGTTGAAATCGATCTTAAGATGCAGTTTTGACGTTTGGTTTGACAGATGGAACATCTGTCAAAATCAGCATCTGACGTTTGATCTCAAATAGGAGATGTTCCTAGTTTAAAACTACGTGCACTCACCCTATCAGCCACGCCTCCCGGCAGTACGCTCTTGACGACCACGCCGGAGGAGCGCCCCCCGACGATACCGAACGCCAGCCCAGACCCATCGTTAACCAGTTCCACCAGCTCCACTTGAGCCCACTCGCCGAACACCTGCTGCAGAGGGAAGGGTCAATGATCATGGTGAATGAGAGTTAAAGCGTTATCGTTGGGGCAGTGTGAGTGCGAGTGAGATGAGACGATCTTAGCACGCACTCGCACCAAGCGCAGTAACCGCCAGTTGAATATGCCCAGAGGAATGTCTGGAGAGGCCTAAGGATAGAGGTTGTCAAGGAACTGAACAATTAAGAACATAGAAAATCTGTTTTTTCTTTTAATAAAATTCGTGCGGGTTCAAATATATTTTCTCTCTTCCCGGGGAATCGAATCGTTTAGATCATCACCCTTCGTTGGGCACTGTCGATCCTGGCATACAGGAGTAACAGTAGCGGCGATGTATAACAGGCCTAGTCCCACCCGTGTAACTGGCGTAATACAGAAACATCGGCTCTCTAAACCATAATAAAGGCATCCAGATTTTTTTTACTGACTGATTTGAAGTGATAGATGACGTCAGCGGATTCCAATCAAGCTACATCCTGACCTTAAATTGTTATGCTCTCAATAGCATGACCTTTACAATTCCTTAATTGCCCACGCTACCCCATGTAGTGCCTCCAATTGAATGTTCATCTCACCATGATCCGCTTAATGCGCCTCTTGCTGCGAGGCTGGCGCGGGCGACTCTCCGATCAGCTGACCTTCTCCGCCATCTCGCTACCTCATTGACAGCTACCACGGAAACTGCCGAAGTTCCCCGAAGTCGCTTCGGGCTCAGAGAACCGAACCACAGCGTTGCACATTATAAAACACTTTACACTATTTTGAACTTTTGGATTCGTTGTATGTTGGACGCTGGAACAAAAGAGAGATAACAATTAATAACATGTTGATTAAAGGCTTGCAAGGAGCATAATCTAGGAAACAATTTAAATATGAATATCGCTTCATTGAAAGAAAGCCGTTTATGACGCTACCAAAAACGCAAAAGAAACCAGTTAGGTACTAATTTAAATTACCAATGAGTTGCTAGCATGTAATAGCACTAGTATTTCTATGGCGACTCGTACACGAAACTACTCAAAAGAAACTGGTTAGTAATTATTTTCACGCGACTCGACATGCTGACTGTAGCCCGATTCACGTAACCAAAACCGTAACGATGTCTCAGCGATATAGTCGTTGATAGCCTTTTTGTATTACGAAAAGGCTATCAACGACTATATCGCTGAGACATCGTTACGGTTTTGGTTACATGAATCGGGCCACTGGTGTTTAGCAAATCTCTGCGTACTGGACTCATTGTGTTTTGATTTTTCTTGTATGGAGCTTGGGAGGTTACTATAAGGTTATGTTCATTTTGAGTAGAGTCGTGGAGACTTGGATTACTAAACAGTTCCATTTCTTTTGAGTAGCGATGGCCTAGACATCTGAAATCATTGCTCGCTTACATTATGTAACATATATATGATTGTCAGTCAGTCCCCGTGTCCTCAGTTAGGTCCAGACGCTTGGGACAAAATGTCGCTACGGTTAGGGCATAGGGGTTAGGGTTAAGCCTAAATCTTAGCAGCAAAAACCAAAAAGGATTTGAAATAGGTACAAATGATGATCTAAACCAGCAATAAAACCATCCTAAACCTGACCTTTCCTTAAATTCACGCAATCCTTCTACTATATAGGACCTTGTGATCGTGAGATAGGAACTGGAAATTGGAATAAAAGAATTGCTTACCCTAGTTAACCCAAATTTTTTTGGCAGAATATAGGCTTTAGCAGAGTTGCCAACTTCGACTATGACCCTAGATTAAGCGACTTTCTGACATCAAAAGCGACATTTTATTCTTATTTCATTTGTGAGGTCAATTCGCGCCAAAGAAAAATTTCGGAATCAGCCTTTTAGTCTTTTGCTCAGGTCTGGGTGCCACTGGGTCGCCCAGTATATTACAATTACATTACCTACCTAATTGGGGACCATAGAGTTGGTGTGTGAGTCGTGAGGCGTATTTATTATTACTATTTACTATTTATTTAGCGACAATTCTGGCACCTTTTTGAGTAATATTATTTTTTAATTAAAAAATAAGCGCTCATAGCCAGTTGCAACCACTGATCGGTAAACGATCAGAGGTTAAGCAACGCTTGGCAAGGTCAGGCAGAGATGGGTGACCATTTAGTGGCATTTCAACTGAGCGTCTCCGTGCTTCGGAGGGCACGTTAAAAGTCGGTCTCGGTTGTTGTTTTCTAGGCAGCAGTCGTTAAGCCTTGGCAGAGGCCTTCGGGCGGCTTGAACAACTCTGACAATAGGTTGGCCACGAACCATACGATAAGAAGAAGAATTAAATTTATGCGGTAGATTTCTTGATTTGAAGTTTTCTTTTGTTGCAAATAGCGACAACTAGCGACATTTGAATACTCTGTCTAGCGAAATTTGCTTTAGCCTAGTTCGCAACACTTGTAGGTACATGATACATTATTCAATTTCGCAAGCCACTCTGTCAAATCGCGCAAGCACGTATAGGGACAGCGTTTACAAATTGGTTTGTTTGTACGCGGGGCTGCGTACGTGCTCCGAGTCTGTGATGCACTAGGGTTGCCAAACATACTGATAAAAACTTGATTAAGCATACCTACTATTTTAGTGAATAATACTTTATAGCGTTCCTGTTACAACAGTTAGGAAGAAAACCAAATTGACGAGGGAAAACAGCGGCAAAGCTTACAAAGCGTTCAAAAACGATGCTTAGCTGATAAATTCCGCGATAAGTTAAAAAAATATAATACTATTTTTTTTTTAAGTTGGCAACCCTAGGCGCAAAGGTCTATGCGAGAACATGACTGATATTAAAGTGTCTTCTTCAATGACTGTATTATGGAGGAGAACCCTTCTCATGAAGGTTTTATCTAAATCATTTTCAGATTCTGGCAATACAGTTTTTTTTTCTCCCGATTTGCATCGGAGGGAAGTGGATAATCTTCTTCAAACTCCTTCCTTTCTTTTGATTAAATTCGTGCGGGTTCCAAGACAACTTAGCTTTTCCCCGGGACTCGTCGAGGGTCAAACCTTGGCGTCATCGTTGGACACTTTTGTCTATCCTGACTTACGGGAGTAACAGTGGTGGGAGTGTGTGGCAGGCCTAGTCCTACAAATAAGGCTAGTCCAGTATTGATTGGTAAAGCCTTCGATACCGGAGCCTCAAGTCTCTTACCAATTATCCATTGTAAAAACACTGGTCTCTAATATTGTCTCGCAAATTCTCGGCGGTCGGTATATTGTTGGCCAGTGGAGTGCTAACAGACGTATTTCGCAATGGACAATTTATTGCTTAGAAACTCGGGACGGACAATTTATTGCTTAGAGACTCGGGACCCTGCTAAGTATTCACAAGCATGCACAAAACTTTAATCTTGTAAGTGCACGTTCTTCCCCTATTGGCACTTATAAATTCTGTACCTGACGATGCCCGGCGATATTAAAGGAAACTTTGGTCTCGGGCCGGAAAACTTTGTATTGGACGGATCAAATATAAGACGAGGAGTACTTATTTGTATGTAACAAACGACAGGTTATTATTTGATGAAATCTCTCCCGAAAAGGACTTTTCCAAAAAGGTCATGTCCGTAGCACCCTCAACCGATGGCCGTGCATGAGAAAATGTATGAATGAGGATGAAGCAAAAGAGGTGTGTCAAAATCGTAGTATGTGGCAATCAATAGTTTCTGCCTACCCCCGTTGGATACAGGCGTGAGTATATGTATGTATTATGTATCACTCCCGACTTGATAGCTAAATTCGCGGAATGTAGAGTCGTAAGTTCTAAATATTTATCGGGACGTTTTTACCTCAGAGTAAAGACTAAAGAAAGAGGTGCCCTTATTCGATATTTGTATGAAACAAAACGTGGTCATTGTTTTTTCATTTTACTATTTACCGGTAAATAGTTGAACTACTCGCTTCGTTTTATGTCGATGTTAGTACTAGGCCGACCACTCGGCCGACTTGCTTAGGGCCAGTCCCCTTAGTAACTGGTCCATGGTTTTTACCAACTAAAGTACGTTTAAAGTATTGGTAGCGATAACTACTTAGAGAGGGAAAATAAGAGATAAGAATAGGTATGCCATTTCCAACCGGTTGTTCAATATGCCTCCGGATAACACAAGAACGGTTGCATAATCCCGGACAACAGATCCGGACGCGCCGGATATACCGACTACTTCGACCGGCTATTGTTCATTTGTCCGATATGAAAAACCCGGATGAAATTGCGAACTGGATTGTGCAATTATGTTTTTATCTCTTTAGGTAAATTGAGAAGGTGGATTTTACATGATAGCTTTATACATGAGACCATAGGCGTACCTACCTAGCTTCTGGCGATCAGAGGTCTTGGCCTAAGGGGTTCGAGCTACCGGCTCTCCTACTGTAATAGCTTCTTTACGCCGATTTTCTGTGAGAGGGTGGTAACCCTGTCGAGCCAATATATGAGCCGCAGTCAATTGGCTTGGCTCTACCACCAATATAACAATAATAATAATATCCTGGGACATTTTTACACACGGCTACCTGATCCCAAACTAAGCAGAGCTTGTACTATGGAAACCAGATAACTGATATTACTACATACACTACTTTTTTATTTGTAAATACATACTTAATATACATATATACCCAGACTCGGGACATACAGACATGTTCATGCACACAAATGCATGTTCCTGGTAGGAATCGAACCTACGACCTGCAGCGTGAAAGGCGCCACGCCAACCACGCCAACGGGCCCGTCAACACAACACACACACACACACACACACACACATAACACATAATACATCGATTAGTTGTATTGTAAAATATTATCAGGCCCAAAGATGCTATACTTTGGTAGGTACAGTCTACCAAAAAATGCCTTATCTTTGTAAAGAGTTTGTAAAAGAACTCTAGTATGCCAGTACAGGACAAAAAACGGGAGACAATTTGTGAAACCCCATTTACATTGAAATACCGGCAAATTACCCAGAGGACGGGGTGCGGACCACCCCCACCCCTCACCCCCACGGGTCATGGACAATACCTGTGACAAAGCTAATGAACTCTTTTGTACCTTAGAAGCATTAGAATACATAATTACTTCATTGAAACCTTTATAATTGTTATTTCATGATATTTTGATAGCATAAACCATCGATGCCTGGAGCAATATGTGAAGTATTCGAAATATTTAAACCGTCGATTATTATTTATTTTGCTGAATGTATAAAATAAAATTGTCGAAGGTCCTGTTTCAGAATCGTCAGATAACATTTATCCTCCAAATAAATTTGTAGTTTAGACAGTTTTTGCATAAAATACCTGTCAAAACGTCATAATATCGTCAGATATCTGACTATTCTAAACATGTTTTTCTAAGTAATGTAATGAACCTACGTAGTTACATTTTTTATTTTATGTGACTACATATTTACCTATTGTTCTAGGTATAGGTATATGCATCTATAAGTACTTATGCAGAGTAAGTCTTACGAACTTAACATAATACATTCCTCTTGGCTCTGAAAGCATATAAGTACCTACTAAGATACGTTTACCGCGACTGATTCGCGGGCGAAATATAAGTCGTTAGCAAAATCTAAAGATGGAATTATCATAAATCTATGCTATAAGTCTATGAAGTTTGATAGTCAAAGAAAAAGCAAAATTTCTATGCGAGGAGAACGGATTTTCTATTCTCGAGCGCGTTTGCCGCACCAATAATATCACAAACTGAATTAATTTTGTAAACTCAATTACTTTCGCATTTTTGCTGAAGGTCCTTTGCATAAAAGAACAGGGATGAGGGGGTTCTAACTTTACCACCCTTGAGCGTAAAGAACTGTCCCTTAGAAACTTGACGATTCTAAAGCAAATTAGCGACGGTCACGCAATTACCTTACAATCGTAGCCTGTTATACAAGTTTTAACTCCCGAGAGGGGGTGTTAATTAGGTAAGTATTCCTTTGTCTGACTGTACTATCTTACCATCAAAATATAAAATGTATCTATGCCAGAACGAACTTCTAAGCGAAGGCTCCGAGCTTATGTAATAAATTACCCGGCAGTTCTCCTTATCGTATGATTAGTGGTCAACCTTCTTTTTTTTTATAGGACTGCGGTGGCAAGAAAGCATACGGCCCGCCTGATGTTAAGCAGTTACCGTAGTCTATAGATGCTTACAATACTAAAGGCATTGCTGGCACATAGCTGACCTGAAGGGGAGTGGGATGGAGGGAGGGGGAGGTGGGGTGGGCTTTCGGCTCTCTCACTCATCGTACGAAACACAGCTGTAATAGCTGCTTTACGCCGATCTTCTGTGAGAGGGTGGTACTACCCCGGTCGAGCCAGCCCGTTTATGAGCTGCAGTCAATTGGCTACAACTTGGCTCTACCACCTTGAAAAACCTGATGAAAAACCTGATGTCAAGAGTTGTTCAAGCCGCCCAAAGGCCTCTGACATAGCTTAACGACTGCTGTCTAGATGACAACCAGACTATTTACGTGTCCAAAGCACGGTGATGCTCAGTTTAAACGCCACTAAATTGTCACCCAGCTGTAAATGACCTCGCCAAGCGTTGCTCAACCTAACGTTTACCGATCAGTGACTGCAGCTGGCTATGAGCGCCTAATATCCTGACGCCTGCTAACATAAGGAACTCATGGCTGCTACCAATAAAGCAGTACGTAGGAGTGGTAGAGTTCAAGTCGAAGAGGGCAAGTCGAATTTAGTTTTGGCCATCAATAAAATGAAAGAAGAATGTAGTCTGATTTTTAATTAGACGAAGTAAACTGACAGGTGCTTATGTCACTTTTCAATATAAATAGAACAAATAAGGTTCAAATTCATAGAGCAGTGACATTTTCAGCTGTCAGTTACCTTCGTCTAATTAAAAATCAGACTTATAAATATTCCTGTGGTAGATGTGCCAATATTCCATGGACCGCAATCAAATGATACAATTCTTTTTTATTGTAACTCGACAGTCACGCTGCGGCGTTTCGAACAAAGCTTTGCTGTAGTCAATATAAATATTGGAGTAATTGATTGACATGCTGACTCATTGTGGGTGTGGGTTGAAGAGAGCTCTTTAGACTGTGGCGTAAGTGATGAGCGAAGCTTTAATATCCTATCGTTATAGCACCCGTTTCATTGATTATTACACTATGATGTGGAGCTTTGGATAAAGACATTTTCCAAGCGTCTTGAGTCGTCCTCCACAATATTAATGTATGGGAGTGAAAGGTATAAATAAATCACGTGTTCGAAATGCGTGTGTGTTTAATTCCTAGGACAGACGCCCCCCGACCCTCCCCCCGGGCCCTTAGTCACTTAGCCATTGCCATTGAGCAGCTATAGTGATCGGTCCTCTGATCCGACCGGCTGATCGGCCTCTGATTGGTTTGTCAGATTCAACCGACTAATCAGAGGGAATCACTATAGCAAAACGCCACAGTGGCGCCACAATGGCTAAGACTAGGGCCATGAAAAGTTGTAACCGTCGCGGACATCTGCAATTATGGGGAGCAGACGCGGTGCCGACCTTTTAGGGACCTGTAAACATGCGTTTTAAAGACCCCCATGTTATGTAGTGCAATTTTTTTTCTAACCTACGTTGTCACACTGCTGGGCAAAGGTCTCCCCCACAACTTTCCACTCCTTTTGCAAAAGAAATACTTTAGAAAAATGTATCATAAATTTGTAGAAACTCTTGTGGACGTCATTATTGTTCAGGATAGATGATCTCTGGGACCAACACTCCATCCCTGGGTCATCTATCCTCTATCTGGGTGATACTGGAACAACTCTGGGTTTGGGACTGGGACACGAGTTGCAGGGTCGCGTGGACGCGAGTGGCGGAGGACTGTAATGTGTGGATGTCACTGGAGAAGGCTATGTCCAGTCGCCTTCTTCCAGCTGATTGATAGGTGGCTCGATATTGTAGGAAATTGCAACTATTTACAATGAATGATAGCCATACAATCATAGTTATTTTTGGGACAAAAAGATCAATGTGTTTTTATTTGTCAGGCCATGTTTAACAGTTTCTGTTCTTAGATTAAATATATTCCACAGAACGGTCCCCCGACTGCAATGACACTGCACTTGTTTTATACTTGTTTTATACTTAAATGATTTATTTTTATTTTATGCATTTTAGTGACAGCAGCCAAAAAAAGAAATGTTTGTTTTGCATGTACACCCTACCTATGTTAAATGATGCCTATAAATTCTACAGTTTTGGAATGTGCTCATCAAGGCCTTCAATTAGATACCCATATTGTAATAATGGAAGAACAAAAAATTTTTTTTCACATTTGAAAATTACGCCATAATGTCGCCATATTGTTTTTTTTTTCAAAAATAATATACGCAGTGTTACCCGGAATGATATAAGGATTCTAACGATACCCCATACATCCAAATCCGTTCAGGCATTTATAAGTTATGGTGGAATAAAGAATCTCACATACATACATACAAACAAACAAACATACATGAACCCTAAACACATATACACTCCTTTTTGTGGGCAGTTGTGTAAAAATAGGGACAACTTGGTCTCAATGTCTCAATCGTCAGTGTAGTCTCACTGTTAGGTAGTGTTGATGTGAAACATACCAAAATAGGTACCTTCTATAAGTAATAATATCTCAAAAGAATAAGTAAGTACCTATGAAAGCGAGGTGCTGCCTCGTGAATTATGTATGAGGTTAACTACCTAATTTATTTGTTTTCCATGACCTAATATTCACGATAATAAAAAATATTCCCATTCACAAGTCTAGATGCTGGGAGGAATAGAGAAAACATCGTTTACATTGAGTGTCTATTGTTCCCGAACGAGTAGGTACGAATACTTTCACAGGGACGAAGGAACGACCTTCTGGGGACGAGCGTTGCTGATGCGAAAATAATGGGAAGTTGATGTAGGTACCTACACCTTACATTAGGGCATAGTCATCTCTAAGTAGTATAATAAGTCATTCAAATAGTATTCTGTATTGTTTTCTACTTGCTAAATTAATTTTAAAAAAATAATTTGTCAAATAGGCAGGTTAACTTTAAAATTATATTCAGTACTACGATAGATATGAGACACAATTTTAATATCCTAGATAGGTACTTAATTTAAATCAAATAATAAAAATCGGTCGCGCAAAAATGAGCATTTAGCAGCTTAGGAAAGTAACATATAATATGTACTAAGTAAATATTAAACGGTAAATAAACGCCACAAAACATTCTAGACAATAAAAACATGAGAGACATTAAATTCTCGATTAATATCTAAATATCGATTTCTAATAAGAAAACTCACCGAAAACTATGACACGGATTCACAGACAGCCGGAGACACGTTGACAAAAAATATCCCAAAAAATTAAACCACGCAATGTGTTATCACTGAAAAAAAAGGTAAAAATCACTGAATTTTATTTCATTTCATTATTTCGACGGACGCGTCGCGCCGCGTGTGCCCGCGGCGATCGGAGCGAGGTACTACACTAGCGCTGCCCGAATGGCGGGAACGCTGACATGCGCGTTGGGAAATCGATGTTGTTGATTTTCGTATAAGCGCGATGTTCGAAATATTTTGGCGGTCACAGATATGGCAGCTTTTATCATCGCAATCAAAATACTTGTGCTCAGCGCACCAATACTTACATAAAGCGATATTCAAGCAATCACTAATCGGTAAACGATCGGAGGTTCTGCAACGCTCAGTGGCATTTGAACTAAGCGTCTCCGTGCTTCGGAGGGCACGTTAAAAGTCGGTCCCGGTTATTGTCATCTAGGCAGCAGTCGTTAAGCCGTGTCAGAGGCCTTCGGGCGGTTTGACAAACTCTGACACCAGGTTGGCCACTAACCATACGATAAGAAGAAACGAAATTCACACATGTTATCGCTCTCTCATTTCGGCAATAACAAGATGAAATATTTTGGCAATACTGACTGAATGTTTCAAGATTATTTTCCGCGAGCGGCTGAATCGTAGGTTGGTAGTGTCGATGGACTCCATAGACAGTGGGATTATTTTTGTTACATACCTATTGATACTGAATCCAGATTTTCTAAAGAATACCCACCAAAGAACAAAATATCCATCGATAACTTAAGAACAATCATAATAGGTAGTTATGATTAGAACTGAGTTTTATAGTTCGTCAATAATGTGCCATTATTGCCAGAAATAATAATTAAAACTCACTTTCTTGGTACCTAACCATACTTCACTCAAGCAAAGTTTTAAACAATGATTAGAAGTCTTTTAAAACGTGTTGTAAAGGAAGGTCGTACGTTGTCGGCGTGTATAAGCAATTTACACCGAGGGTTTTCCTTCAAGTGTGTCCACAGATAAAGGTATGGAAATAAAACGAATGATATTGAAATCCATATTGTATTTATTTATTGTTTAATACGCATACTTTAGCTCACAGCGACTACGAATCTAATGGAAGATATAACGTAGTACGTACACATACATAGTCTGCGGTGCATTTCAAACAAAATATTAAATAAGCAGTGATAGGTGATTGGTTAAGCACGCGTCCAGGGTTCAAACTCCCGAAGTCTATAGGCCAATCATAACTTTAATGGCCGGCGCACAGTGAGGACGGCATGGCATGGTATTTGAATTTTTATCAGTCGAATTTAATACTTATCCAATCGAAATAAAGGTATAGTATATTTCAATGCTCGGTGATCGACCTCGGAGGATCGCGGAGTATTTTCTCGGTGCACTCGCTGGAGCACCTTATTTCGATTGGATAAGTATTAAATTCGATTGATAAAAGTAAGTTTAAAAACTAAAACCCGACTACTGAAAAATCGCGCTCTAAAAAGTACGAAACAAGAAAATATCCTCATCTAGAGGATAGCCGTGGTCCGTGTTCATATGCCATTTGGCCCTAAAGGACCTACACGGACCACGGCTATCCTCTAGATGAGGATATTTTCTTGTTTCGTACTTTTTAGAGCGCGATTTTTCAGTAGTCGGGTTTTAGTTTTTAAACTTACTTTTTATTTAATTATTTTGGAGTTATAGGTAACAATATATATATTTTTAAAATGTGCTCATCAAGCTCTTTCATTTGATACCCCACACGGTTTTATTAAAAAATGTTTTTTTTTTAGTTCATGACATTATGTCCTCTAGAGGGCGCCATATGCAATTTTATGTGACGTCACGTAGCCTATAACCAGCGCGCCATTAAGCCGCTTCTAACGATACTTCATTTGTCAAATTGCGACAAGTAGTTTGGAAGTTAGGTGGGAACAGATGCACATACATACATACATACATACATACATACATACATACATACATACATACATACATACATACCGGTCAAAATCATAACCCTCCGCCGTAGTCGGGTAAAAAATTAAAATGCCATGCCATGCCGTCCTCACTGTGTGCCGGCCATAATATGATTATCATTTGCTTTCGGTCACCGAAAGCAAGTGATAATCATATTGAATTATAAACGCAGGTGATAAGAAAAACATCGTGAGCAAACCTGCATGTCTGAGAAAATGCAACAAATTTTCGAAAGACGTGAAATCCACCAACCCGCACTGGGCCAGCGTGGTTGATATGGCCTGAATCGCTCGCATTGAAGGCCCGTGCCCAGTGGGACGTTAAAAGGGCCAATACTATTTTGTTTTAATAAATTACTAATTTGGACAAAGAAAACATTGCGTATCGAACAGGCAACAACATGGTGTGGTATCTACCATTGTATGGTAGCCATCAACTCTGGTCGGGTAGACAGTTTATTATGGAAAACCAAAATAGATAAGACTCTTTTCGATCCCAAAGCAATTTTAAATCTTGGCTTATTATGTAGGCCAAAATTATCCTGGTCTAGTTATTGGTCTACGCTATATTTTGATGTATTTTATGACCGTATTCAAAAACCACTCCAAAATAACTTCATAAAAAATCTACAAAACAGAACTCATAACAAATGCAACGCAGACTATAACAATTTATATTTTGAATAAATTACAATTAAAAACTATGCGATTACAATACAACAACTGAAATTCGTACAAGAAATTGGCCTAGAGAATTACACTTACCGGTAAATAAAAGTATACATATTGGCACTCCAGGGAGGCTAATAGCGACGCTATGCAACATTGCAGCAATTCTGCAAAAGCTATTCATTCTTCAGATGTTCTACCAGAATCCGCAAAATTTCCGTGAAATGGTCACGAATGGCGTAAAATGTGTGACCATCTCACGGAAATTTAGCGGAATTGCTTGGATGCTGTAGTTTTGGTTCAGAAAAATTAATAGCATTGGCAATGTTGCATAGCGTCGCTATTAGCCCCTCAGCGGTAAAGTTCGGTGGGCGGTTACTACAATTCGGGCCAATGGAGTTGGTGCACTATTTCAAATTAAATCAAAATGTTCTCCCAGCCAGAAACATTTAGTACTAAACATAATTACGTCGTTACTAATGTGATGTTGTTTTCGGCTTGTGATGACGTAACTCCAGCTTCTGAGCTAAAATTTTCTTTCGTTTGTTAAGTATAATATTTTATTTTAATTACTGTGCTAATTTTGGAAAGATTCCACTTCATGATAGTTAGATTTGAATATTTTATCTTAAATGCTTCTTAAATTGCTCGTATAACGGAGATACGACGTTTAGAAGTAAGCCGAAAATAAACAATCGAAAAAAAAAAACATTAATCTCATCTATTCGAATGGCTTATGATTATCTATTCGCATATCTATATCTATGTATATATTGTAATCACAATTAACATCTTCGGTTTTACAAATAATATCGGAAATAACACTTATCTAAACACTATATTACACTTCCTCAAATACCAACAGATCAATCGGTCTCTACTCATTTTGTTTTATCTATTTTGATAAACAATTTTTTACATGTACAAATAAATATTGTGTCACTATAAAACATTAATCTTCATTACCACTATATCTATGTATTAATTTAATTAACTATGAAAGAAAATTGTCCATGTAATTTATTCTATAAAAACGACTAAATGAAAGATAATATAATAGATTTTCATTTAATATTATATTTTGAAGTTACAAAGAGTATTTATACAATGGAGCGATATAATTTGCGTAGAGAACGCACTTCAATTCTCTTATGGGGCGATTAAAAATCGCCGAATGTAGTAGAAATAACATATTATAAAACGTCTAAGAGAAATGCATTTGTATTTAATAGACAAAGAGTAAAAATGGAATAACAACGTTCACTATTCAAAAATACGCAACAGTAAATCAAAGTTACCCTGTTTACAAGACATTGTATATCTTAAAAATTGTGTCCTCAGCCTTTTTAATGATATCATTTTGTTTTCTTTTTTTGTTCTTATTTTGACAGATAAATATTAGCTGCCGGTTTTTTTTAATACATAAAAAGCTAAAGTTAATAAGTGTTCAAAATTTAATTTAATAATACGGTTTCTTTTGATTCAGTGATTTATAGAATTAGAGATTGTTATGCAAATGTGCAGTTAATATTATCTGTCAAATAGGTAATTACTAATTTGCTAAGGGATCTATGAATACAGGGTTTTAAAACAAAAGAACTTAATAAAAAGAAAACATTTCAATTAAAAATAAAATTCTACTCTTAATCTCGGGAACAAGTAGACGGATATCGGATATTATGTTTATTTTTTAAAAGCGACATTCACACGCAAAATTATTTAGTTTACCTAAGTATTATGAAAAAGTTATGATTTGTGTTCAACCCAAGAAAGAATAATAATAAAGTGAATATTATTTTTACATAAATATATTAAACTTTAACGAAAAAAAAGTCAACAAAATAATTTTGCATGTCTCGAAATCTTCTAACCATCTTAACTCTAAGGATGAATATATTAATATTTTATTTAAAAATCATCGAGATTGGAATTTTTTAATTTATAATAATTATCATATTAATATTAGATTAATAGAAACACCTACACAGTAGGAAAGTTAAACGGAAATGTGTTTCATAAGTCTAATCAATAGGATAAATACTTTTACATAATAACAGAACACAACGTGTATTAACTGAAAATAGTACATTAAACCAGTTACTCCGAATAATAATATTATAGCACGCCTTACCCACGAACTTAGATCATAATATTAATTTTTCTTAGTATTTATCATTAATGAAGTCCAATAAAAACTTCAGTGAAAAATCTATGTATTTTATTTCACGATTAAAATTAGGGCATTTTGAACTTAGGATACGGCTATTTGTCGTAACTGTAATGGTCACAATGTACGATTTTCAGTAGAACAACAGACAAGGTTAAACTTACCATCATTTACCATAAGTGGAGAATAATATTCGAGTCGAAATAAATTGCGATGTACACGTAGGAATGCGAACGCAGATCAGAATTAAAATAATAAATGTCGGTAAATATTACCACAACGTACATAATATAATAATTAATTAATTAAAAAATAGTTACTCTTACACACTACGCAATACTTTGAATTTTCACAAATATTTTTAAATCGAAGCTTTAATCATTGTTCTATAATCCCTTTCAGATGTTGATACTTTTTCGTGGCCACCAGTGTACATTCGAAAGGGATTCGTCAGGCGTCGTATTAGCCAATATTTTTGAAAGTATTTTTTTAATTAATTAGGGAATAATAATATACACATACACTAAGACATGGCACAGCCTGTCTGGACTAAATACTTTTATCAGGCGAACATCGAAACAAGGAAATTATATTTTTTTCTACTTTTTTTTAATTCGGTATTTCACCGTGCAGCCAGTTTCATACGATAATATAATATTAAAAATCTACTATTTAAAATATACATTAATTTTAATTAAATTAGTATTTTTTGGCATTGAACCGTGGAGTTACACGGTTGTAGAACGTATTTACACATGACGTAAGGGTGGGTAGACATGTAGACATCACTCACTCGAATTGACTCGAAAATGCATTGTTTTTATATACGAACGGGCGTTGATAGCATTGTGGGTGCACCCAAAATATCAAGTAAGCCATTTCTGCATCGCCTTTGTTGAAAGTACTATTATTGTAAATTCTTGAATTTGTATAGTAAGGTATAGAAAGCACTGGATTATGGCGAAAATACCATAGCGCGGTATTTTCATCATCATCATTATCATTAGATATAGATGACTTTGTGTCAAAGGTTTTTGCTGTAAAGAGCAGTTGCAAAAAACAGGAAATTTAAAACGAATGTTTAAATCATTGTTTAAAACATTGATTTAAATCAGAAGGAATAAATCACCGTGTTTAAAACATGTTTTAAATGATTAAAACATGTTTGAAATACGGTGTTTAAAACAAGGTGATTTTTTCGTAACAACCCTGGTAAAGAGTTAAGTGATATACTTACTTTACTTTTTTTTTTATAATGTGTTACAGATTGAGTTCAATCAATCGTTTCAATGAATTCCAGTGTACTGAAAAATGTTTATAAGCATGTATTACGATTACTTTGTCATGGCCAAGAGGTAGTGATGGGTATTCGATGATTACAATATAATATTATATCGATAATATTATGATACCAAACAAATATATCGGCGGTTCGATAAACGTAGTGATGTGCGCTACCGATATTAAATAATTTCAAAATTATAATCACAAGTGGAGCGTCGGTTGATTTTGATTAAAATTGAATAAATCGGTTAATTTTATTATGATTAACACCCGTATCCATAAACAAGTAATTAATTATTTTCAAGTAGTTTCTCTAATCCAAAAACGTGTTTGACACTCCGATTTTGACAGATTTTGTATAGAATAGTGTCATATTGTACGGGAGATCTGTCAAAACGGGATTGTGAGTCATATATTTTGTTTAGAATTTACTTAAGAACAAGTAATCACTTATGTATCCGATCGATCCGATGTCACGTGCACCTATGTAGGTGTATAAAAACCAAAGACGATCAATAGAATGTTTCTTTTTTGGGGACATAGCACATGATACTCTGTTACGGGAGATACGGGTATTAGAATTATTTAATTCAAATCATAATGATTGGGAAACATATTTTCGGCTATATTTGGGTGCTTTGCAGTTCACTCCTGTATAGCCCATCAAGGAATGCAGGGGTAATAGTATACACAATTTATCTTCGACATTTCGGTGGGACATTTCGGGCCTAATAAAATATGTTTATACAGTTGTGATACTAAGGCTCGGTACAAACGGCCACCGGCCACAGCCACCGGTGGCCAGCGACAAGCATTCAGTCGCGGACACTGCTTAGCGAGTGGCCGCCACCGGCCACACGTGTGCGGCGAGTTTCTACAAAACGCACGAATAAACGTGTGAACTGCTTGTGGCTGGCCACTGGTGGCTGTGGTCGGTGGCCCGTTTGCGACGAGCCTAAGAGTATACAACCGAAGAATGTTACCTCTATTGTGATAAACCTTATTGCACATTTACCCAAAGTAACAAACACCATTCTTAGGGGTATGCACACGGGCAACTTTTGCGGCAACTGGCAACTAGCTGTTCTCATATAAAACAATTGCACCAATCGCGGCAATTGTTTGCTGCAACTGCCAAAAAATTATTAATAATTTGCTAGTTTCAGCAACTAAGAAGCTAGTCTCGGCAACTAAAGTTGCTCCGTGTGCATAGCCTCTTACAGTCTGGAAGTCAACTCACACTTCGCGCTCAGTAACATAACATTTGATGATACTTCGTGACCACACTAAGTGGATTGAAACTGTCATGAATATGATAATGTAAAACCCCCCATTAAAAATCAGCAACCAATAGCGCAATAAATTTTTAAACACAGACAAATATGCCACAGACGCCGCACTAGCTCGCTTAGTATACATTACCACTGTATATCCTGACATTTGATTGGTTCGTTCTAGGCTTGACCACAAACGAACAAATCAAAATTCTCCGTCTTCCCCTGCCAACTTTCGAAGATGTGTTGTCATAATAGCGGACTTATCTAGCGTCTAAGCTTATTAGTCTATGTTCTTAAACACAAATAACTCGTCATTAGCAATAAACAATAACAACCAAGCCCCTAAAACATGAAATAATTGCAAAACCACCGACACCCCCCCTCATTAACTTAGAAAAACTCGTGCACTTTGCGAAATACCGATAGCACTCTTCATTTCTTGGCTTTGACGGTGACGTAGGCGGGCTCGTCGTCGGCGTGGGCGTGGGCGTGGGGCGGGGGGGCGTGGGGCGCGTGGGGGGCGTGGGGGGGAGCGTGGGGGGCGTGGGGGTGGGGAGGGGGGTGGCGCAGGAGCAGCGGCAAGCGCCGGTCCTTGTGCACGGCCGCGTATATCGCCGGCGGAGGCGGGGGCAGGTCTCATGTTTGCAACGCCGTGTTTATTTCGCGGTGGATCGTGCTCTGTGGAAGACAAATATTGTGCGTTATAGCTATTGATATACGAGCGAGTATTGCAATTCCCTTCGAACCTAACCCAGCCAAGTCGAGTGCCCCGAAGTCCCGAGCTCCTTTCACTCGCTCAAGCGCGCAATATGGAAAACGTTTTATTAATTCTAAACGTGTGTTTTACTATATGATATGTTTCAGCAATGAATTGTTTGTCAATAATGATAGGTTCTAAAATGAAAATTTGTCACATTTATTTTATAAACTGAATTATTTGCCAAACGTTTTGTTGTATACTGATGAAATGTTTTTTTATTTTTTTTGTTATTTCGTTTGTCCCCACTGTGACAGACTGGGACAGACAGACTGGATGGTCCTGTGAAAATTGTTGTCTCTGAAGACTCTGAAGACAATTTCGATTCTAATGATGCGTTCCATTCACTGTTAATTTTGTAAATTTCGTTATTTTCGTTCACAAATCTCGTTCCACTCGCACCAACTTGTACTGAAAGTGATCAAAATTATCGTTTTTAACACTTTTTGTGGACAAAAATAACAAAATTAACAGTGAATGGAACGCACCATAAATCATATACTGGGTGAAATCGAAATCGTGGGCAATATTTTAAACAGTGATTCTACACATGATTCAGAATATTTAGGGAATATTAATCAACAGATCAATTGATAAAAAAATATTACCCAGGTAAGGTACAACAGTTAAATGATTTGCTTACTTATTTGCTTACCCGAGCAATATTGTTTTATCAATAGATTTTTTTATTTGTTTTCCCAAAATATTCTTAATCATGTGTTCGAGTCATATATTAAAATATTGCCTACGATTTCGATTGCACCCTGTAGAAGGCTGTAATATCGTGTCCAACTCACCAGCTCCTCCAGTTGCCTTGCCAGCTGGTCGTTGAGCGCTTGTATCACCTGCCGCTGTCCGTCCTGCGCTGCCAGCGCGAGCTCCAACTGACTCTGAGCCAATTTAGCCTCCGCGTCCTGCACATACCACCAAATTCATAGAGATTTTAGTCAGCTTACAATGGTTTTACAAGCTTTTCTAGGAACAAAAGTGATTTGTAATGCCAGTGCATGTCGATCGTAATGGCCGGCGCAGACTGGGCACGGCAGGGCATGGCATTTTAATTTTTATCAATCGAATTCAATACTTATCCAATTTAAATAAGGTCTATATTTCAATTGGATAAGTATCGAATTCTATTGATAAAAATTAAAATGCCATACCCTGCCATCCCCAGTCTGCGCCGGCCATAACTTTCTATAAATTTGGGGCATAGAATTTCGATTGTAAAACTGACATTTCGAATAGTATTTCAATGATATAAATTTAAACATAATACTTACAGTACAAAGTTGATATTAGATTCAAAGCTCGAGCAAGTAACGGAAGTATTTGAAATAAAATAGGTAGGTAGGTAACAAAACAAGAACATTTAGAATTGGAAGGAAATATATAGAAAACACACAAAAAATATTTAATTACTTTTATTCTGTAAAATAAAATACAAATAAGTAGTAAAAAATAATGTTAGAATATAAAGTGTACCTATATATAAATTAGTCACACATGCATAGTAAAAGATTCAAAAAATAAATTAAGTAGTACATGCAATATCAGATACTTAGGCCGGTATTAATAACCCGAACTCAACTCTAATGCCCGTATTAATAAATCTATCTCAAAGTTCTTGAGATCGATCTTAAGATGCAGTTTTGACGTTTAATGTATGGAACATCTGTCAGAAACAGCATTTTAAGATCGATCTCAACTTGGAGATGCATTTATTAATAAGAGCCTTAATGAACAAGTTGGAAATAATTTATTGACTCGGGCGTTACTTTGTCTGTCTGTCTGTCTGTTGTTCGCGCATAATTGCCTATTATTAAGTTTCCACTTATGACAGACTCTTGACTCTTATTGGCTTCTATTATCTATCAACTTATTTCTATTTGACTTGGATATGTCATTCGAACACAAAATGACATCTCAAGAGCGCACTCAAGTTCTTTCTCAGAGCTTAGATCGATTTTAGTACCGGCCTTAGTAATGTATGTAACACACTATAAGAAGGAAACGTTTTGTGACGATATATTAAAAAAATATTTTAGAAAGTATAGGTAATAATACAGGCAGAATAAAAATAGGAAAACATGCGAGTAAAAAAATATAAAAACACACATTCCTTATGTGATTAATAAGCGTATTATAACTAACTACAAAACTACATTACAGTTCGTCCAAAGAGTGAGAACCGCTATACCACTAGAAAGTATTGCATTGTTAACACTGCTTGATAGGCGTATAGTGGATGTCACAGGTAACTTAACTCGTTGGACAGACTATAATAATCTATCTATCTTCGGTTAGTCGGTATATAAATGTCTACATGTCATGAATATTCAGTACATTAGTTGCTATCATTCAGCCAAATACACATTCCATAATCATCCTGAGGACCTATTTTAAAAACGTCAGTTAATGTAAGGTTATTAAGGTCCAAATAAATTTGACGTTATCATATTTTTTTTATAAATTTTATCCGTCAAAATGTCAATTTAACGTAACGTCACGACTTTTATCCCCATTCGGGGGTAGTCAGAGGCTTGAGTGGCCATACACCACCACATTGTGGAGGTATTAACCAACTCAAAGCCCACGTTTCACCTGATAGTCAGAACCCAACGTGACAGGTGGTGAACCTTGTCGCCGTGTATACAGGAACTGACTATTACCTAATCCCGAGGGATAGGTAGGTTTCCTCACGATGTTTTCCCTCACCGTTAGCGAATGTCAATTTGTTTGGTGAATAAAAGTTTAGAAACAGGTCCGTAATTAAATAGGACGGATTTCAATATAATTTTGTTCTACAATTCTAAAGCACCTCCCAAGCTAATCGAGCGAGCGGGAGATTCGCTTGCAATAATAGCAAAAGCTAATTATTCAAGCGGGAGCGAGCGAAGCGCTCACTCGCTCGTTTGGTCAATCCTTTCACTTCAAGAATAAATCTACTTTAAGGTTTAAAGCTTACATAGCATGCATTTTGCAATTTATTTTCCAAGACAAATAGGTTAAACCCAAACAGCCAAACCAAAGGAGCTTAAGCAATGCATACTGGCCAATAGCATGGCTGAAAATTTATTATTCAGAAAAGAATAATGTGACTGATGCCATTGTGATAAGAGTTAAAATTTCATTGCTTTCAAATAATATTGAATACACACACCTATTGGCTTATATCAAAGCAATGAAAATTACACTTTAATACAATCACCCAAGTTTGTCGATTTAAAAAAAAATGCCCTTTTAACGTCCCACTCCTGGGCACGGGCCTCCCCTCAATGCGAGGGGGGATTCAGGCCATAATCCACCACGCTGGCCCAGTGCGGGTTGGTGGATTTCTCATGTCTAAGACATGCAGGTTTCCTCACGATGTTTTCCTTCGCCGTAATCAAATAATAATCATATCTTTGATTCACACATAGAATTCGAAAAACCCACAGGGGTCCGAGCCGGGGTTTGAACCCAGGACCTTAAGCCCGCAAGACGCGTGCTTAACCACTCGGCTAACACTGCAATCCGCCAGTATGCATTGTATAATGCGTTTAAATAAGAATAGGATGGGCTCTCGGCTATCTTCACTTCAAAGTGGTGAGTGAAGTTAGCCGAGAGCCGTAACATTTCCCATTGTGACGTCACAACCTCGCGCTAGGCCGGTCTTATTCTTATTTTAATTGCAAAGTAATATCTACAAAGCTTCTACAGCGATGTCTGGTGTACAGCGTATACCTGTTCACTCTTCTTGGACTTAGTGATCTGTGCTAACTCCTCGTTCTTCTGCGCTAGTTCTGCCTCGACCTGCGCCACGCGCTGCCTCAGTTGTTCCACCTCGTTGGCCTCGGCGCCTGGAATATTCAATTAGTAGTATAAGAGCCCATAGTACTTGAAGTAGCCTAGCATGATCCACTGTTACATCAACAATCCCCTTCAGGTCGGCAATGTGCGAGCAATACCTTTGGTATTGTAAGCATCTATAGGCTACGGTAACTGCTTAACATCAGGCGGGCCGTACGCTTTTTTGCCACCGCAGTCCTATAAAAAAAAAAAAAAAAAAAAAAAAAAACAATGGAGATCCGTAACGAATTTAGTTGAGACTGCAGAATTATAGAGCTAAAAAATCCATAACATACAGTGCAAACATTTTTGCTCTACGACAAAAATTGACGAAGCTGTGACCAAATTACTAGCGAAGTTCGCGCGCGGTTGTTATGACGTCATCTGGATCACGTGCGCTTTGTAATGAAAGGCGGCGTGGGCCGGCGCGGGAACAGCGGATCTTCAATCCGACGGTCCCGTGTGACGACGCATGCACATTACATAAAATGTGTTACAAAATCGCAACGGATGGCCCGGTTTAGATGATTTCAAAATTATATTGATAAGAAAGCTTAGTTTTAACTATAGTGTTGGTTATGAGTTGATTTGGTGACCTATTATTGATTCTCATACTGGAGCCAGCCCGTATATGAGCTGCAGTCAATTGGTACAGCTTGGCTCTACCACCTAAAAATTAAGATTTTTTTCAGATTATCATAAAAGGCAAGAAGACTTCCTCACCTTTCCCCGCGTAATGTCTGGCGCGCGCCACCTCCTCCCTGTACTGGTGCAGCTGGCGCTTCCACTCGTCCACGTTGGCGGTGCTCTCTTGCAGGGCGGCAGTCAGCCGCAGGTTGTTGCTCTTCAGGGTGGCCAGTTCCACCTCCCACTTCTTGGCGTTCGCGGAGCTGGGAGCAAACGGAGTAGGTAGTAGATAGATAGATAACTCAACCAATAGAAAAAAAACAAAAAATTATAAAAAAAAAACAATTTACACAGAACGTGGAAAATGGGCGGCCTTTGGAGGTTCTTAAGAAAAATAATACGGTACGGTACGATAGTAGTATGATGAAAAACCAAAGATGGCCACACTAAGAAAGAAATGTAATATTTGAGCACGTATCTGGACTTTGAACATAAGGATGGTAATAGGAGGGATTTTGACCACCAGGTTGGCGCCATGTTTAAGTGACCTGTCAGACAGTCAGACAGACACTTGACAGTCCTGTCAGTCCTGACAGTCAGTTTTTCTCCGATTTTGAGATTTTTTTTTTAGGTTACTTTGGTAGCAAACAAGCGCACGGCCCACCTGATGTTAAACAGTTACCATAGCCTATAGATGCTTACGATAATAAAGGCATTGCTCGCACGTTGCCGACCTGAAGGAGAGGGGAATAGAGGGAGGGGAAGGGGGGGGGAAGGGGGGGGGGGGAAGGTTTGGGCCTCCGGCTCTCTCACTCATCGTATGAAACGCAGCTGTAATAGCTACTTTACGTCGATCTTCTGTGAGAGGGTGTTACTACCCCGGTTGAACCAGCCCATAATATGAACTGCAGTCACTTGGCTACAGCTTGACTCTACCACCAATACAATTATTCGTATTTACACTAATAGAAGTGAAGTTAACACCTTGATGGGATTTTAGAATACGTTACACAATACGTCTTAAAATTTTGTTATAACAATAGCCTAGAAGTAATAAGCAACAAATACATCACATCAGCGTCGGGCTGGCATAAAATAATGAGGTTAATGAAAAAATCGCTGCATCACGCAACTTTCTACTACAAACAGATATTGCGCGGCCGATGATTATCAACGATGATTTAACGGCGAACAGCTAACAAAAAACTTGTGAGTTGCTAACACCATCATGTCTTTATGGTCACCTTTGTTCACATTGCATTTTAAAATAATACGGTATAGCATTTTTACGACTACGTATCGATTCTGCATTGTCGATATCGATATATTACACGTGACCATCTCGACTGATCTCGGATTAACCGCGCGATATTACACCACTAATATTCACGCGATGCGTATACGATACAAATAATTTTACAAAACGAAATAAACTAACTTTAAAATAAAAATATTGAAGTACTAAAAGACTAACGGCCGAATACTCAAAGGCTACTCAAATGCAGGTTGTGATACTGTCATTTTTGTATGGCTCGGCCGCTCTCAAATTTGAGTTGCGTACGAGTATTCGGCGGTAGAAATAATTAATCCCACTATCCCACTAATATTATAAATTTGAAAAGTGTGAAAATGTGAAAGTTTGGATGGATGTTTGTTACTCTTTCACGCCAGAACGGCTGAACGGATCTGGATGAAATTTGACACAGAGATAGATTATAGGCAACTTTTTATCCCATAGTATGTTCCCGTGGGACAAATGCGCGGACGAAGTCGCGGGCAAAAGCTAGTGTTTTATATAGGACTCGAATTCTATTTGGGACTCGGCAGACTTAAATTTGCACTGACACAGTTCGGTACAATAAAGACATCATTGAAATCTGATTACGCATCTCATAACATTCATCTTGATTCACATTTCATCAGAGACATCAATAAAATAACAGATTCTAGTATCCACGATAATCAAACTAAACATTGCCGATCATAAAACAATAATAGCTATATTTAGCAACATTTTTATCCAACTAGGCAGTAATCATAAATAGTGCGGTTCAGGACACTTCCTACATAGACTAGCTAGTATGCAACGTTACATAACCCGATGCACATAACTGAGATCATAATATAATTGCATCCATTTATTCGTTGCTCAACCTATAACTGTAGCGTATGGAAATGGTTCTATAAATAAGAAGCAGTAGTATAACTTGATAACATTCTTGAATCAAGATTCGATTCGAGATATCTTAATGAGAACTTTGTCAACAGTAAGGTCATTTTTTTCATTCTCTGCTATAGATTAAGAAAGAGAGAGAGCAACTGGGTGCGACATAATCCGTGACAAAAGTCTTGTCGTAGCACGCGTGTTAGGTCTGCTTTTATCTCTATGTCGCTTGGCCGGATTAAATTTTAATCTATTAAGGGAAAGCTGTTGCTTTGGAGTGCAACATTTCTTTCCAGTTTCAGCTTACGTTATGGAACTAAAATAAATTCAATACCCATTTTGGTGCGTTGAACGCAGTTGTATTTCTTTATTATCGCTATACCGTGGCGCGTAGACTGTTCGATAGTGGAGCGAATTTTCCGTACGCTTATTCTCAATGAGCGTGAAGATCAAACGATTTCCCCGTGCATCGCGCCGCGTGCCGCACGTTATGTAAAAATTACAGTAAAACCACTCGGGGGTTCCGGACATTTCAAACACACACGAAGACTAATTTTTACCCGACTACAGCGGAGGGTTGAATGTGTGTGTGTGTGTGTATGTATGTTCATTTGTTCCCGCATAACTTCCAAACTACTTATCATAATTTGACATATGAGTTATCGTTGGAAGCGTCTTGATCGTCCGCTGGTTATAGACTATGTGACGTCACATTCAATTGAATATGGCGCCTATTCTAGCTAATTTCATCAAATTCCTTCAAAAATCTGTAGAAGTTATAGCACTGTGTCAGTCAGACTCGAACGGACTGGCGGACGGACAGGATAATTCCTCGCAGGGACTACGGAACCCAAAAAAAGAGTCCCTAACTATTATTACACCTCCTTGAGTAAGGGTTCCTATAATTATATCGGGTGGTGTAATATTCACGTAACAAATTTAGCGTCCATAGTACGATTACTATGGACGCTTCATTTACTACGTTGAAGCGATCTTTAGCGCAGTAAATGAAGCGTCATTTTCGCGTTAAGAGTCTACAACACGGTTATTAGCGTCCAACGCTATATACAATTAGATCCTCGTATTTCCGGCACGCTAATATAATGAACTTATTATCATCAATCTTATCGACCACTTAGCGGGATTGGAATTAATGAAAAACTATCTTGTACAGTCAACTGTTTTCCATTGGAGGGGGGAGGGGGGTTGTATGATGGTGGGAGGAAAACTCAATCGTCTCCCTCGTATTATGTGTAGCTCGTATTGGGATTATTCTATGTAAAGATAATATTATTATATATAATATATTATTTAATAGAGAATGATAATATTATTCCAATACCTAAATAGATAATTTATGAAAGAACTTCGTTTGATATACATGTGTTTGTTCATCTGTTCTATACATCTCTCCGATAAATACAGGGTCAGCTAGGGGCCCTATTACGAACCCGGACCATCTGTATGGTTCGTTCATGATTTTGACACTAATTAACTGCGGATCTGTCAAAATTCAAAATTCGAAGCTCGAACGAAACAGATTATTACTTTAGGAATTTAAACAATAATATTAGGAAACAGTTTTTTTTTTTTTTTTTTTAAGTTTTTTTCAAAAAAAAAAAATAGATACTTGTGACGCTGACTGTACCTTTCAAAGTTATGTAAATTAACCACTTACTACTAACAAACAGCGAATAATTACAGACAGTTTATTGTAAGTCGATGTGCTGGCTAATTATAACCACATTTCAATAGATGCGTTTTTCTTCCTAGATGATAAACACTTCAAGTAAAGCCACTGAGCTCACACTGAGCACTGAGCACTGAGCACTGAGCACTGTCATCTGTTGTGTACGTGTGCTTCACAGAGAACGAGACCTTTTCCACGCGACGATCCCACGAGTGCTGGACACTTTGTTCTAGACACGCTATCTCTTCGGTCGAGTGAATAAATATCTACAAAATCATTATTACCGACTAATATATAATCTAAGTTATTACCTATTAACCCCCTTTATTTACACCCACACTCCCATCTGATGCTAATTTGTGACAATTATCTAATTTGTCATCAAACCTGTATGACATTTGCGCTCTGCGTGTGACATTTGCGCTCAACATGTGACATTTGAGCTCAACGTGTGACATTTGTGCTAAGCCTGTGACACTTGTGCCCAACCTATTTTCGGTCATGTTATTTTTAATAGGACTGAGGTGGCAAACAAATGTACGGCCCGCCTGACGTTAAGCAGTTACCGTAGCCTATAGATGCTTGCAATACTAAAGTTATTGCTCGCAGGTTGACAACCTGAAGGTGTCAAGTGGGACGGAGGAAAGGGGGGGCTTCCGGCACTCTCACTCATCGTACAAAAGGCAGCTGTAATAGCTACATTACGCCGATCTCCTGTGAGAGCGTGGCACTACCCCGATCGAGCCAGCCCGTATATGAGCTGCAGTCAATTGGCTACAGCTTGGCCACTCTACAACCAATAAATCACTCACTATCATCTTCACTCTTTCGTTCAGCCCAGTCACAACTTACTGCAAACGTATTGGAGTAACCCGTAACACGACAATCGATATGCTTGCATAAGTCAACCTAATACATGGTTCCATGGTTTATGGATTAAGAAATGAAGCAATGATGCATTCATGTGGAACAGACTATTATGAGTACCGTAACCATTGAGTAACCCAGAAGAGGTTACATACAACCAGATAGACCAGAGCGACGTTGGACAAGGTTATAAAATCCTTCTAGACAACAGACCCTCTCTCAGACAAAGAAAATATTTTGGTAATGCACTGTACGAACTACGTCACGATACTGACGGAATAAATACTGAACGTGTAGCCTGCGTCGATGGAATGACATCCATCATTATTTACCATACTGACGGACCACAGTATATACTCGTACTTTACGTCTAGCCTTCGCCTAACAGAATGATGAATCTTTTAAAGACACTAACTAGACCATTGCTAATTAATAGGATTAGGGATTAGATAATAGTCAGTTCCTGTATACACGGCGACAAGGTTCACCACCTGTCACGTTGGGTTTTGACTATCTGGTGGAACGTGGGCTTTGAGTTGACCTAATACCTCCACAATGTGGTGGTGTATGGCCACTCAAGCCTCTGACTACCCCCGAATGGGGATAAAAGTCGTGACGTTATACCTTATACCATTACTAGACATAAAGACAACAGGACACACATCACACACAACACACACATGACAATGAAATGTACCACAAATTTAATTGCAGGAAAGTTTAACGCTCGTGTTCACAAATATTCCTATGAGGTCTACCAAAGAAACTGATCCCACTGTCTATGGTGTGCACGAAAGTACAGCCCATTTAAGATATGTCAACTTTGTATAGAGTAGTATGTATTTTCGTGAATACGGCTGTACATTAATCCAACTCCAAGCACTAATAATGATAAAAGAGTTAGTAAGATTTATCATAAGCACAAAACCACCCCAACGCTACAGGTTATCAAAAACCTGTTTAATAAATGCTAAGACGAAGCGCATTTTTTTACGCCTGAACAATGCTGATAAGATGCCTTTTATAATCCGAGATTATTCGGCGAAAGAACCATTGTAAGCCGTACTACGAACAGGTGGATAAACAGGCGTTTTTATGACAAGTGACGAAGGATATTCATAAGAAACTTTGCTGACCTGCGTTTTGTTTTGTTACACACTTTGACACATATTTGTGTATGCTCTCTTCAATGTAAAACCTGTAAAAGTAACTAAGTACGTAATTTACATTGGACTGATTGGGTCTTTGCATATTTACTAAAGTATCTCCTAACTAGATTTACAATTGATTCGGAAAGGGCGGCCAATCGTCCCAAAATTTAAGCAAAATCTCGGGATATAAGTAAACACTGATATCGTCACGTTGGAAGACCAAGATGTATCGATCGTTTGGGTCTTCGCGTAAAGAGAAACTTGCAATTGCTGTCAAATTCGTATAAAAGCTACAATTTATTACCAATTTAACAGCAATTGAGTCACAATCGCGCGTGCTTAATCCTCTGCCGGATGAGTTTCATAATTCAAAGCATATCCGCCTCTGTTGATACGGAAATTACAAATGAATTATTGATGAGCGTTGAAAGAGACTAGTTTTTTCCCCAGATCAATGTCAAGTGGACAAAAAAAGTAGGAAGCTTGAAACTATGTATCACAACACGAAAACGTTTCACACTAACCATTACAGCAATTTCATAAATTATCCAAATTGTTCACAACATTGGTGATAGGCTGATAGGTCGCGAGTAAGTTATTACTTTGAAACTCTAATGGTAAGTGGCACGCGATTTAAATAAACTACAAATTAGTAACTTATCAAGAAATGCGAAACTTTAAACGGTTATTCATTGTTAACAACAGAGGGCCTACTCTGTTTCAAACGAAAACGAAGTTTCGGACGAAATTCTCGTATTACGTTTCTCATTGATTGCGACATTTTTTACAAACGATAATTGTTTTATGTTTAGATTCGACGACGACGAAGACGTCAAACAATTTTCGTTCGTAAGAAATGTCGGAATCAATGAGAAACGTATTAGGAAATACGCGAATTTCGTCCGCAATATCGTATTCGTTTGTAAGCGAGTAGGCGCCCTGATGTGGATATAAAATTCGGCATCCTGGGTTAATTTCATAAAAGAACTTTCGCAGATCCGAAACATACCAATCGTAAATAATCTCAAGTTAAAGAAAGTTTGAAACTTACAACGCAAAACATGCAAAACTCAAGACTTAGACAGGCTGACCTTAATAAATCAATGATATCATCCCCGAGGACTAAGGGCCACCGCAAACATGCTACTTTTTGCATCGGCGATCGGCGATTTAGTCGCTTTTAGCATCGGAGCAGTCGCTGCGTCCGAACGCAGAGAGTCGTCAAATCGCGATGCAGCATCGATACAGTCGCAAAATCGCCGATCGCCGATGCAAAAAGTAGCATATCTGCGGTGTCCCTAAGATACGCCTTGTCATTTCAAAAATTTTCAACTTGATTGATAACACCTGAAGAAACGGGAGAGGTAATCTGTTCTCGCCAATTGGTCTTATGCCGTATGTGGTTTTACAAATGGTAACTGACCCTATTGCAATAGAAACTTGTCATTTCGGTTTACATCTAAGCCGCGACATAATAGACAAATTGCGAGTCACGGCGCTTACATAAATCAATGACCAGCACACCATCGGTAATACGTGTAATGAGCGTGTAATGATAATGAAAGTGTAAGCTCAAATGACAAGACCAGTTACGATTAAAAAGTTTACGAATTTTTGTCTTCTTTTCATATCCAAATTGTTTAAAACAAAGGCTAACAAACTTTAACTCCTTAAATTGATGTAGGTGTAAATAAAGTCAGTAAAACAAAATGTTTTGTAATATATTTGTTCTAGGAATTCAAACGCTTCAGTGAAAACATTTGTCATTCCTACGGTATTATTTCAAAAAATAAATAATTTAAAAAATTAAAAACACGACTGCCCTGCCAAAAAACGAACTAAAAAGTATAAAGCAAGTGCAGTGTCATTGCAGTCGGGGGACCGTTCTGTGGAACATATTTAATCTAAGAGGGCCCCCGACTGCAATGACACTGCACTTGTTTTATACTTTTTAGTTCGTTTTTTGGCAGGGCAGTCGTGATTTAATTTTTAAATTATTTATTTTTATTTTATGCATTTTAGTGACAGCAGCCAAAAATGATATATTTGTTTTGCATGTACACCCTACCTATGTTAAATTATGCCTATAAATTCTACAGTTTTGGACTGTGCTCATCAAGGCCTTCAATTTGATACCCATATTGTAATAATGGAAGAAAAATTTTTTTTTTCACATATTAAAGTTGAGCCATAATGCCGCCATATTGATTTTTTTCAAAAATAATATACCCAGTGTTACCCGGAATGATGTAAGGATTCTAACGATACCCCATACATCGAAATCCGTTCAGGCATTTATAAGTTATGGTGGAATAAAGAATCTCACATACAAACATACAAACATACATACATACATGAACCCTAAACACATATACACTCTTTTTTTTTGGGCAGTCGTGTAATAACCTATGATCTGTCACAAATAAAGCTGCTGGTTCAAGTTTTAACCAGCTACTAAGCTGAAATGAAAATGGATTGAGAATGGATTTGATTCTTTTTAGAATCTGGAAATAATTAAATTTGTTGCATATTGATACATTCATTTCCGATTTTGGATTATACATTTTATAATGACTTCACATAATACCTCCTTAATGTATATAAAAAAATAACATATTAGATGAGGCATCTGATATATGAAGAAAAACATGTCACTTTGAAATATAATTTCCCTAACGTGCACATTTATAAGGAGTACGAAATAAAAATCTAGAATTCTCACTCGTTATATTACTTGGGTGCAATATTTCTAAAGAATCGGATCGATGTGTCACAATTGATAACACAAAACAGTGCCCCTCTTCAAGGAGCCTCACGGAGTGGGATCACTTATAACCACTTCTGCGGTATAAGATGCACGGCGATGCGTCTACGTTCCATTAGTCCGCGAGGCACACATTGTACTACTGTTATTTCATTGATTGGATATAAAATGGATTTCGCACTCGTGAGTAATTGGATTCAGTTTTGGTGATGGTGTTTTGAACGTGGTTATGTGTTGCATAAGAATCGTAATTCAGCTTTTTTTACAACTTAAAGTCAAATCAAATCAAATCAAGGAGTATCCATCTGAGAGTTCACGATTTCAGTTTTGTTGCTCCCGTATCTTGAAATTTTCACTCTAGTGTTTGATCGCATTCGTTAATTGGTGCATCTATAAGAGCCGAGCGCTACTCGGAACTTGAGGAGCCATAGGAGTAACTCAAATGTAAATTTCAAGTTTCCACGCTGCTCTCATTCATATCCTTTGCCACATATTATAATTGAGGTCTATGCTGTTATCAATACATTATAAAAAAAAAAAAAAAAATAGCTTTTTTAACGTCCCACTGCTGGGCACGGGCCTCCCCTCAATGCGAGGGGGATTCAGGCCATAATCCACCTCGCTGGCCCAGTGCGGGCTGGTGGATTTCACATGTCTAAAGACATGCAGGTTTCCTCACGATGTTTTCCTTCACCGTAAGCAAGTGATAATCATATTAAAGTTATGTATCACACATAGATTCCGAAAAATCCAGAGGTGTGAGCCAGGGTTTGAACCCATGACCTTAAGCCCGCAAGACGCGTGATTAACCAATCGGCTACCACTGCTTAATCAATACATTACTTCTAACAAAATGTGATTAAGGCTGCCAAATTATGTAAACAAAACAAGACGTAATTGGTAATAGATAGCTCTGATTTTGATCTCCAATGAAAAAGTGATCTCTCCTTAACACGAGAAGGATACGAAAATCCATTTCGTTAGCGTAGGGCAGATTGGCGAACGTAATCTATTTGAGAAGCAGCCAATTTAAAAATTGATATCGAAGCTGAGAATATTTGCTTCCGTAGCTTATTCCAATATATCATGAAGCTATCTGGCGAAACTAATTCGATAGATCAAGTATACCAATAATGAGAAGATCAAATTATGATGTAACGCCTAAGCGTGTGTTTCAGAATCGTTAGATGACTTTTATCTACCAAATAAATATGGCGTTTTGACAGATATTAAAAAACTATCAAAACGCCAGATTTATTTGCTGTATAATAAATTATTTGACGATTCTGTAACTGGCACTAAAGTTCTTAACAAAAGTGATATTGCAATAGTATATCTTTAACGCAGTATGTTAAGTTTCCCCAACTAATTAATGCCAAATCAGGAAACTTGTTAACATAGACATCTCCAGCTAACAAAATGTCGGTTGTAAATCCATAAATTTCACTGCCAATAGGTGCCCACTTTCCAAAGTTCCAGACAAATTTCCATTACAAGCAATTAATTATGAAGAATGTGACTTTGCATACTTTTGTATAATTGGTTATTATTTAAACGGCCTTTGCTTAATTTGTCCTGGTCTGGATATCACTGGGATCGCCCCCAGTCTCTTGTATGGTAGCCATAGTACAAGAGTTGCTTAGTTTGGGACAGTTAGTGTGTTAATCTAACGATATTTATTTTAGATATCTATCTGGTGAAACGTGGGCTTTGAGTTGGTTAATACCTCCACAAGGTGGTGGTGTATGGCCACTCAAGCCTCTGACTACCCCCGAACGGGGATAAAAGTCGTGACGTTACAATTTACAATTTTTATTTTAGATCCTTTTTTTTTTTCAATAAGGTAATTCTACCAAAATGGTCGTGAAAATTACTAAACGACAAGTCTTTAAGAGCAGTCGTCACTGTAGGAGCAAGAGGCTGTAATCCTGTGCTCTACATAAAACTAATTAAAACAAAATAAAAAGTAAAAGGATTAATCTGAGCCATCGTCCGTTGAGAGCGTCGTGCGTAAAAGTGAAAACATTCGCGTGACTGCAACGCGACGGAGCCGACACGCGATGATTACGATAATTCGACTGATACTGTTTCCCGATTTGTGATAGAAAAGGCTAAGAGATAGACACTGCAGAATAAATTCAACGTAGACATGTGTTTATTTTGCAGTCGTAATGTTTTGGAAACTAGCAGCTTAGAACTTTAACATACAAGATCTTTTGTGTGCTATGTTAAGTACAACGACAATTGACCAGAATTAAATGACAATCCCGTGCAAAATCTCGGAATATACAAAGACCCAAACACTATAGTTGGCGTATAGGAAATGCTAACATCAGTAAACATATCGGTCGCGATCGTAGCGTGTCTGTCGGTAATTGTGACACATGATGAAGAAACCGTTCCGCCGCCGGCACGCACGGATTTATGGACGAGAAAATAGGCGGATACGGAAATCGATTTGCTTGTTAATGTGACGACAAATGGTCTATCTTCACGCCACGTGCATTACAGAATAGACGAATTGATAGATGCTTGAATCGAGGAAGAACTCGCATCGGGGATTTTTTTATCCCACAGTATGGATAGAAACTAAATTGCAGTGCCATAGTGAATCTCAATAAGTTTAATTAGGACTTCAGTCTTCAGGAGGTTCATCT
Organism: Drymonia ruficornis; assembly: GCA_947859195.1. Taxonomy (NCBI): domain Eukaryota; kingdom Metazoa; phylum Arthropoda; class Insecta; order Lepidoptera; family Notodontidae; genus Drymonia; species Drymonia ruficornis. The sequence continues at coordinate 7,663,088 of OX401927.1, forward strand.
AGACTACCCAAAGAAGATAAGAATAAGAATAATTTATTTCAAAGCAGTAGTTACACGTAACATGTGAAACAATAACAGTATTAGAGATAGTATGCAAGTAATCACAATTATTGAAGAAGTTTTTCTATGGATCCCAAACTAAGCAGAAGCTTGTAGCCAGAGTAGTGGCTTAGCAGAGGATTTTAATACGTGCAATCAGATTACTTTAATAATTCCCTCTTATGTCACATGAAAGGCTCAGCCAAAATTCCTCAGCTAATATTAGCAAATGACATGCCATCAGAAAGCGCGATATTTACCAACGTTACGACAACAATTACACCGGATGACTTGTACGAATCGCTAGAGCGACGGTAATGAGGCTCAAGTGTAGGCAGGTGAAAATGTCGGTGTTATTGATGAGACGAATGATATAACATGTGTAAAATATTGTGTTTGATTTGCTGTAAAGCTGTATAATCAACGCTGTTTACGACAAAATTAATTTGTAGTTTAAAGATACTAAAATTCGCATTGGAGCACACTTTAATCTAGCCCGTTCTTAGCAGTGGTGCTGTGCACTGTTTATTTATGAAGCGAGTGCCGTCTGCCCTTCGAGACCCTACTAATTTATGGGATTAGACTCGCCACACACTCCAAACACTTACGCATGTAAGCTAAGATCGACAGTAGTCCAACGAAGACCCTCGACGAGTCCTGGAGAAACTAAATCGTATTGGAACACGCACGAATTTAATCAAAAGAAAGAATACGAGTTGCAAGAAATTGATTCGCTAGTGATACCCCATTAGTCGATAACTAATAACGTAATAGAATCAGACTTCTGACTGCCTGTAACGACTATAACCGTTACGTGACGTTTTTATAACGTAAACCAGAACATTAATGTGCCTTCCGAAGCTCGGAGTAGATCAATTTGCACAAGTAGTTTACGCAAGACAGCGCACAATATTTACGCATATTATAATAGGTACATTTTTTTTGCGTTTGCCGACCTACATACACCGGCTGTTTACCCAATTGTGTTAACGCTAAATTAGGGTAATGTGTTACGCTTTTAGCCGTGAGTTGAATTATGGCTAACAGTTTTCGCTGTTTGGAAGTTATGAAATGTTTGTGACTGATTTATCTGGGCATAATGTAGGTTTTAATTTAATAGTGTTAGTACCCCATCGCACTAGGCAACCAGTCGCTCCACCAACAAAATGTATAGAGCTGTATGGAGGGTATCGCACTTGGTGTCGTTTGGTGGCACAACCAATTCGGTGTCGGCTATTGAAATACCCGCTAGTGGCGCAACCATGGTTGCCTAGTGCGATAGGGCCCTTAAGGCCTATTTAGAAGACCATACAACTACAACGGAGATCACAAAATTCCTAAGGCCGAATTATACGTGACTCTAATTTAAAATCCCACTGACAGAATCACAAACTAATCTGGTCCGGTGGCCAAAAAAGGGAACTAAAATTTTAAATAGAGAAATGTCATATAATGACAGTCTTGTATTATACTAGAGACGCTCTCAGTGGGCCAGATGTGCTTGTGGGACTGTAGCTGTTTGAGATATCGTTGTTTGTCATTTTGTGTATGACGCGTTAAAATTAAGCCACACTCAAATTTGAGTTGCGCATGACGTGGCTTTGAATCGTGATCAAAGCTGGATTTTAATAGCTAAAATACCAAAGATCTGCCATCTTAAAATACCTAAGAACCCAGAGTTGGTAGCTTTCACGTGTCACAGCGTTTCACCGAGCGGACGTGACGTCATTATACCTGAACATGTTATTTCGTACGTACGAGTCGGTGGATTTACGACCAGATTTGTGGGAAAACAGATTTCTCTAGGCTTCGTACAGCTGGTGTAAAATGTTGTTTATTCAGTATTTATTAGACTGGTTTAATAGTGCGCTATGGAACTGTTATACAGGGTGAAATTGAATTCATGGGCAAAACTTCGCAGCTTCTATGAGTAATCTTCTTCTTTCGTGAGCAAGCATTAAGAGCATATCACTAGATCATCAAGCCCTGTGAAATTACTAAAACAATCAATCAAAATAAAATTATCCAATAAATTATTCCACGTATGTTCGTTATTACGTAGAACGTAGAAAAAAATGTATGTTTGTACAATAAAATGACGAGGCATAGTTTCAAGCAATAAAATTAAACTTACAATTTGGACATTGAATTAAGTTTCACCCTGCATATAAAAAGTTGTCAATCTAGGTTGACAACAAGTTGACAATACCGGTTATCAGCCAAATCGGGGTAGACTGAAAGCCGAAGAAGAGGGAAGAAGATATAAAAAGTTGACAACCCATTAAAATTCAAATCAACATCATAAGCTTCCAACCTATAGTTCGCGACAGGTCGAGATGACATTCGGATTATGAGCTTTTTGCAGAATAAAATCCGAATCAAAATTACCAGGACCCGCAACGCAACAGAATCATTTAATTTAATAATTTTGTGGCCGATTTTAATTGTTTATCGGGTCCTGTTAATTTTGATTCGGATTTTATTCTCCAAAAAGCTCATAACCCGAATGTCATCTCGACCTGTCGCGAACTATACTTTCAACCTAGCAAAATACTGATAAAGTACCACCACACAATAATTATGACTAAAAACTACTGAAGTAGGTAACAAGGTCTGAATTGCCGCTATCGTGGTTCCAGAAAGCCGTATCTCTCCTCGTCATCGTGGGGTCCGCGCTGGCCCAGTTCGAAGAGTACAGCGGGTACGAGGGCTACCACCACAAAGCGCCGGTGCAGCTCCAACAACAGCAGAGCATCGAGGAACATCACGGAGGCGAAGAGTACGAGCTGGATTATCATGTAAGGATCAGCAGCGCCTTAAAATCTGGCTACAGCTTACTACTCCACCAGGCCAACTAGGAGCCTGTCAAATGTGACGTCACCAGCACATAAAGGCGGTGGCGGTGTGCGGGAGGTGTGGCGGGAGGTTAGCCGCAGGCGGTGGCGGGTGTGCGGGCGGTATGCGGGCGGTATGCGGGCGGGGAAGCCGCATTCCATCCGAGCTCCTGGTTGGCTAGGTGGAGTATTACAAGTTCATTACGCTACTAACAGATGGCGCTGGGCGCAACGTTCCAATAAAACATGCGATTCTGCATAGAAATCCTGAATGACGGTATCATGATTTGCGAGGCACATCTTTATACTGGGAGTTGGAATAGGGAAGTATTGAAGGAGAGTATTCAGTAAAAAACTAATCACGTTTTTTTATTATTGGGACTAGGCCCGCCACACACTCGCACCACTGTTACTCCTGTAAGCAAGGATCGACAATGGTGTCCAACGTCGACGCCAAGGTTTGACTCTCAACGAGTCCCGGGGAAACGAACGCACCAATTTAATTAAAAGAAAGGATAAGTGGAGTTGGAAGAAGATTATCCTCTTCCCTCCGTTGCAAAGTGGGAGTCAAAAAATAACAGTAAACAAATCACGTTGCAAATCTGTATTTGTCGCGATATTTTAAATCACAAGTGGATTGCTGATACTGTTCCAACACTACATACACCAACAACAGATATTGACGCAATGTATTCACTGTTTACAGGCGCATCCCAAATACTCGTTCGATTACTCCGTGAAAGACCCTCACACCGGTGACGAGAAGGAACACTGGGAGACCAGAGACGGCGACAAAGTCAAAGGTAAGACAAAATGCGCACTGCACTGCCCCCTAGACAAGTGGCATGAACGCTAATCGAATAGAATAGACTTCACAATGTATGGAAGTGTCAAACGTCGCTAAATAGATCAACAAGTTGCTATGTAGATCACGTGACTTATGTCATTTCCATACATGAAGCGTAGCGATTTGAAGGAGCGCTTGTAGACGTCAGCCACTTGTCTAGCCCTTCTGGTAACAAAGCCACAGCCGGCCGTGACAAGAAAAAAAGCGAGAAGATCGATTTCGTCAAATTCTCTCCTATGCATTAAGTAAGAGAGAGAAAGCGACTCGGTGCGAGATGCCCCCATACCGTTTGTACGGTACCCGTAGTACGGTACCCGTAGTACAAGCGTTGGTAAGTTTGGGACCCATCATTGATGCATGTTATTCCTAGTGTCCAAAGGATGCTTGCTTCATGATCCGTTGACCTCAAACGGACCAATGAAAATTCGCCGTTTTCCCTATTATCCCGCCAACTACTGATGATTAAGATCTTAGGACTCGAGTGGCTGTTTGTCTGACATTGGTCTTTGTCCATAAGTAACTCGACAGTTCCGTGCGTTCAGGCGCTTCTGCCATACCTATTATTGGAATCAAGTACAACTGGTCTTCCACCAGTTACACCAGTAACAGTCTTATTTCTGTGGCTACCAGCCTATACTGTTATTTTTGTCTCCCGCTTTGCTACGGAGGGAAGTGGATAATCTTCTTCCAACTCCTCCTATCCTTTCTTTTGATTAAATTCGTGCGGGTTCCAAGACAACTTAGCTTTTCCCCGGGACTCGTCGAGGGTCAAACCTTGGCGTCATCGTTGGACACCATTGTCGATCCTGGCTTACAGGAGTAACAGTGGTGGGAGAGTGTGGCGGGCTTAGTCCAAAAAATAAATAAATAACTAGACAGTGTTCCTACTGATCCTTATCCATTCCCGCAGGCTCCTACACTCTAGTCGAGACAGACGGCACGAAACGCGTAGTGGAATACGAAGCCGACGACAAGAACGGCTTCAACGCAGTGGTGCATAAGATAGGCACGCCGAAACACGAGGAGTACGAAGCGAAGCCAGCGCACGAGCCGGTCCATTACCAACAGGATTACGGGCAGTTCGATGAAGGGTTCGCGTCGGTGGCGGGGGGATTTGAACACTAACGACTTCGGTATGATAATGCAGGGACCACATAACCGAGATAGACACCTAATAATTCTGTCAACTAGATGCCGTGCTGGGGAACGGATGCCGCATTCTGATTGGCCCTATCCACGTCAATACACTGCCACCAACTTACCTGTGCAAGTGGTCAACTTGCAAACTAACATTATTCTTATGAAACGTCATTTGATCTGACATTGTTGGTGTCACTGCACAGGTGGGGACCTATATAAAGTCCTATTTGACAGATGTGTTGACAGAAACCGCTTGCCTGTCATTATTTAGGTGTCTATATCGGGTTATGTTGTCGCTAGAATAATGGGTGCAATTAGGAGGGAATGTGTTCTAGTAAAAGCTAGTTTCACACACAACGGAGCGCTGTGGACGTTAAGTGTATAACAGGAAGGCGATATTCATACAGCCAGTATATTCCGGTGGAGGTTCATGGATCGAGAAAGAAAGACCTCATCAACAAGGGTCTTATGCCTCGTTTACATTTCTCAAGTTAGCGAGTATACATATAAAGGTCAACTTGAAATGAATTCGCATAATACTGCGGTTACTGCTTTGACTTATTTACTTACTTGCAAACTTGTAAACAGAGCATTAAATATTAAGGAATATTCCGCTCGAACCGTTGCTCAAATAGTGATAGTGACCACACTTGAATTCTGTTTTGATTGGCACAATCTAGCTAGTGGTAGCGTACTTGCGTGAAATAGGTCGCCTGCCTAAGGGGTCGATCCTTAGCGAACGGAAATAGCCCTACCACGGAACAAATTAATAAAGAAAAGCCGCTCATTCCCTTTAAATTGCACACTTGTTAAACGCTCACAAAACGACCAGAAGTATTACCGGAGTGAATGTTACTTGTTGACGTATATTGAAAATGGATAGAATGTTCTGTAAGCTTTGCGATGTTATTTCAAACTGTAAGGTTTTGATGCTTTAATTATTTAGCTGTTAGTTATATCACTTTAAGTTTCAAAACGCACGTTTATTAAAGCAGACAAAAATCGCTGACTTTGACAAGTATTTTGTCGCAGCGAAACATCGCTGCCAAATTAAGCGATTGAAAGAAAGCACTAGAAGCGCTTTAAGCTCAACTGTGTTTTGGCAAAGTAGATGCCAGCGTGTTCTATGCTTAACTTCAAGTTTTTACTTTTTTTCGGAATCCAATCCACGAAGAGAATTTCTCGAGAAACGGCAAAGTATCAAGACACGATAACCCAAGAAACAATTTTGTGAGAGAATAATGATGTTTTTAAATATAAAAGCGTAATTCGGTTGCGTAAATATACGACGCGTAAACAAACAGCTGTTGATTGATTTTGTTTATTGCGTAAACTTAAGACTACGGAATTGATTTTAATTTAAAGCGATAGAAATGCGGAGGTAAATATCCCAAAATGTAAGGATGTTAAAAGACGAGTGTAATAGGAAGCATAAATGTTAATTATACCGGCGGGAATATAACGCACATAAACTTAAGGAAATATCGTTCATAATATTCCCGTAATATGGTCTAAAATTACGCGATATTCCTTCGGTACTTTGACTTCCATTTTCTTTTAAAATTATGGTATGGATAAAGATTGTGTTCTAAAATTACGCATGTATGGAATAGATATACCTATTTGGGTCTGGATAGACGCACCATTACGGGATTGGATTGTGGGTCTGGCTGGACGGCAAAAAAAATATGCAACTAGCCAGATATTGGTCTCTGGGGCACTTTGTGATATAGTCTAAAATTACGCAGTACTCCACGTGTCTAAATTTACGCGTCGAAATTTACGCAACTAATTTATTATAATTTTTCCTAGTAGACTCATTAATATAAGATGTGTCACTTAAAATGAGTAATGCTAGAGAAGTAATTATTTATTAGTGATGTGCAATATTATGTTATTGTTAAAATATTGGTATTAGTGTATACCGTGAGACTGTTACGTTATATTTTTTTTGTTTTTCATGTAATTTTTGATAGTTTATAAGTGTTTGTACAAAACTCTTGCGATTGAAATATACTTTTTGTTGTTATAATTTTGTAATATTATTCGATATCCCTTATGTTACGTCGAAACGTTATAAAAACATGGAACGTCCGGTTAACCGTTCCATACCTTCGAGCGAAAGAAAATACACATGAATACCCTGCCAAAAAACGAACTAAAAAGTAATAAACAAGTTGTATTATTAAATTGTCATTGTAGACGGGGACGTCACCCAATCGATTAAAGTGACATCTTGAGGTGAGCTGAATTTTGTACCCTCATTATTTTGATGCAAGATGTTCCTATTGCGGAGTCCAAGGGTGGGATCATGGACCTAATACTAAGAGGACTGGGTCTAAGCACCCGGGCCCGAAGACTCCACTAGGCCCGTGACGTCATCACAGTAGGCGTGGCTTAAGTCAGTGTGCTGTCGGCGTTCGTCCTGTGCAGACGTCTTGCAAACGTTTTCATCCCAAATATAATTCTATAGCTTTTGCCCGCGACTTCGTCCGCGCAGAATATAAATTTAAAAAATTCCGTTTCCGTTTGCTGGAACCCAAATCCCGTATCCCGTATCCGTATCCGTATCCCGTATCAGGCATCCCACATCCCATATCCCGTATCACGTATCCGTATCCGTATCCCGTATCACGCATCCCACATCCCGTATCCCGTATCCCGTATCCCGTATCCCGTATCCCGTATCCCGTATCCCGTATCCCGTATCCCGTATCCCGTATCCCGTATCCCGTATCCCGTATCCCGTATCCCGTATCCCGTATCCCGTATCCCGTATCCCGTATCCCGTATTCCGTATCCCGTATCCCGTATCCCGTATCCCGTATCCCGTATCCCGTATCCCGTATCCCGTATCACGCATCCCACATCCCGTATCCCGTATCCCGTATCCCGTATCCCGTATCCCGTATCCCGTATTCGTATCCCTATCCCGTATCCCGTATTCCGTATCCCGTATCCCGTATCCCGTATCCGTATCCGTATCCGTATCCCGTATCCCGTATCCGTATCCCGTATCACGCATCCCACATCCCGTATGCCGCATCCCGCATCCCGCATGCCATATCCCGTAACCCGTATCCCGTATCCCGTATCACGTATCCCATATACAAAATCCCGTATCCCATATCGCGTATCCCGTATCCCATACGCCGTATAATATTCAAAAACGCTATTATTATTATTTTTTAAAAGACACTTAATCACCAATTTTCTTAATTCTAACTACAAAAATGACGAACTTCCATACAAACTTTCATCCCCTATTTTACCCCTTAGGGGATGTATTTTCAAAAACCCTGAAATTAATATTGTTTATCTTTTTAAAGTCACCTAATCACCAAATTTATAATTCCAACTTCAAAAAATGACGAACTTCCATACAAACTTTCACCCCCTATTTTAACCCCTTAGGGTTTAAATTTTCAAAAAAGATGAAATTATTATTTTTAATACGTAAAAAGAAACCTAAACACAAATTTTCATTATGGTAACCTCGGAAATGACGAACTTCCATACAAACTTTCGTCCTCTATTTTACCCCCTTAGGGGTTGAATTTTCAAAAACGCAGCAATTCAAGTTTTTTATTTTTAAAAAGGAACCTAAACACCAATTTTCATAATTCTAACTTCAAAAATGACGAACATCTATACAAACTTCCCAACTAACTTTCATCCCCTATTTTACCACCTTAGGGGTTGAATATTCAAAAACGCCGAAAACCATATTTTTAATTTTTAAAAAGACACCTCAACACAAATTTTCATAATTCTAACTTGAAAAATGACGAACTTGCATACAAACTTTCATCCCCTATTTAACCCCCTTAGGGGTCGAATTTTCCAAAATCGCTTCTTATTGCTTGTCTACGTCACAAAATATATCTACTATCCAAATTTCATGTCTCTAACTTCAGTAGTTTCGGCTCGGCGTTGATGAGTCAGTCAGTCAGTCAGTCAGTCAGTCAGTCAGTCAGCATTTCCCTCTTTATATATTAGTATAGATATCGACACTAGATGGCGACTCTTTGCACGTCCCTTTTACCATCCTACACTTAGTGACATCTAGTGCAAAAAGTTAAACTACGTACAAACATCGACATAAAACGAAGCGAGTAGTTTTGCTAGTGACCGATAGATAGAAAATTTAAACGTAGGCGGAGTATAACACCCCTTCACCCGCGCAAATTGTCACACGTTGTTTCATAGATAAATCTACTAAGAACATCTCTTCTCTCTATGTTCCCTATGGGTCGATCCGACCCTTCCTATGTTGAATTCCACTTGCAGGAATGAGCCTGTAATATAGTGTGTGTGGTTTACGTACCTCTGCGCGAGCGCGAGCTTGAGCCTGTCGTTCTCGTAGCGCAGCTGCTGCTCGGCCGACTCGGCGGGCGGCGGCTCGGGCGCGGGCGGCCCGCCCACACCCGCCCCCGCCCCCGCGCCCACCACCGCCGCCAGCGGCCCGCGCGGCGCGCGACCCACCGTCGCGTACCCGCCCTAACACAACACAACAACACCATCATACAACATTCATGCCTGTATAGCGAACATCTCGCTACCAGCAGATGGCGTTGAGTGCAACGCTCCAATACAACATACGATCCTGAATCGCGATATCAAGATTCACGAGGCACAAAATGAAAAAAAAAAAAAATATACGTCACGACTTGTATCCCCATTCGGGGGTAGTCAGAGGCTTGAGTGGCCATAAACCACCACATTGTGGAGGTATTAAGTCAACTCAAAGCCCACGTTTCACCAGATAGTCAGAACCCAACGTGACAGGTGGTGAACCTTGTCGCCGTGTATACAGGAACTGACTATTACCTAATCCCGAGGGATAGGTAGGTTTCCTCACGATGTTTTCCTTCACCGTAGGCGAACAGTAAATCCCTAGGCACTAATCCCGAGGCACATCGCTTTAAATTTATATACCCCCGCCAACAACCATTGAGCCCGACCCACGTATCGCTCCTCGACTCAGATGTCGAGGAGACCCACACACGCACACTTCCCACCAGACACCGACCTCGCCGGCGAGGTCAACGTATCCCCAATTCCGCTAATAGGTGCGTCTAGGGCCTTGACAAGCCCGATGAGTTTCTTGGCGGATCTTCGCAGTGTGGTCGCGTAGTGATCCGATGGTAATGTTACCCCCGTTCTCTCAGAGACAGCAGCCCAAGACGAGGCCGAGCCCTAGGTGGTGCCCTTGAGCAAGCTGACCCCCTGCCCCTTTGGTTGGAGCGCACTTTGCGTTCGCCCTCTGTCCGGGTGAAGTTGTAAAGGCCACTTTAGACAACAACATATTATAGTCAGCCAAAATAACCATCGGGACGTAGCATCCGGCCCCGCCACCATACCACCCGCCTGCTTGGAAGATCTTCCATTTCCGTTAAACTTTTATATAATCCTAATAGAATAAAAGTAAAGTCCAATTTTGTGTGTGCATCAAAATCAAAGCGTTTATTTTGTTTAGACTTACGGGGGCACTTACAAATAGTCATTTTACATTTTTTCCTTAAATTCTACCGCCGGATCGGAAACGCGACCTCGACTGAGAAGATCCGGCAAGAAACTCAGCGGGCTTGTCTTTTTTTACATTGTTTTATTTTTATTTTATTTTTTAAATCGCCATTTACTTATTTAAATACAATGTATTTTGGTAAACAATAGCATGCAGTATTTGATGCAATTTCTGATTTTTAAAAAAAACTGAAAATAAATCTACCAACCTGGAGAGTGGATGATACAGAGTGGGCCCTCTGATGGACCGCCATATCCTCCGTCTCGCTCGCCTTCGGCTGAAACAAAACACACCCTTAATCAAGCGAACTTTGATTACTTCAACTTTCCCAACATCAAAGCGAGTAATTACTGTGAGTAATTGACACCTCTAACACCTTCGAAAACTTTGGGAAACTTTGATTTTCTCAAATATTTAATTGGTATTAAGCTACTTGAGTAAGCTACGCTACGTTCAAATCACGACTATCGAAATCAAACTTAGGATCCGAAACACTTTCGGAGTGTAGGAAAACGTACCATCCGTCTCAGCCGAAACGAATCGTTTCGTATTTCGGTTTTTTTTCACAGCACTAAGTTGGCATACAAGCGAACGGCCCACCTGATGTTAAGCAGTTACCATAGCCTATAGATGCTTCCAGTACCAACGGCATTGCTCGCACGTTGCCGACCTGGAGGGACGGAGGGGGGAATGGGGGTAGAGGTGGGGGGGGGGGGGGGGTATTAGACTTCCGGCTCTCTCACTCCTCGTACGAAACGCAGCTGTAATAGCTAATTTACGCCGATCTTCTGTGAGAGGGTGTTACTAACCCGGTCGTGCCAGCCCGTATGTGAGCTGCAGTCAAATGGCTACGGCTTGGCTCTACCACCAATAAAAGTAGAGTGAGTGGCAATAGGTAGCTAGGTACCTGTGCGGGAGAGATGGCGGGTGCGGGCTCGTCCGCGGCGGGAGTCCTGCCAGCCAGCAGCGGGCTGGCGGTGGCGCTGGCGACGGGCGTGGCGGCGCCGCTGTTGCCGTTGGTGACGCCCTTGCCGCCGCCCGCGCCGCACTGCTGCGCCTGTATCGCCTCCTTCACCTCTTGGAACTTCTCTATGAACTGGAACAAGACGGTACATTAGTGTCTGTTAACTCTTTCGTTCACACTGCGATCTACGAGAAACTGGGGGCTTACCACAAACTCTTATCGCGATTCAATTACAGGAACGCTTTAACGTTTCAGCGACTTTTTGTGCAATGACGTACCATATTGTCATGACAATAAGAAACGTCATTGCACAAATGGCCGCTGAAACGTTTAAACAAAACTGCTATGAGAGGTGGTGGTAAGCCCCCTGTTTGCAAATTATAATCGCCAATGAGTGATTGTGTTTTGAACCCCCGACGAAAAAAGGGGGGTGTTATATTCGGGGGACCGCTAAGTACATTACATTTAGAGTAACCTGTAGATTGTGACCCTGACCCAGTGGCGGATTTACCCGCAGGCTGAGTAGGCTGGAGCCTAGGGCGGCAGATTTTATGGGCGGCAGTTTTTTTTATTAATAAAATAAAAAATAAATAAATATAACGTCACGACTTTTATCTCCATTCGGGGGTAGTCAAGAGGCTTGAGTGGCCATACACCACCACATTGTGGAGGTATTTACCAACTCAAAGCCCACGTTTCACCAGATAGTCAGAACCCAACGTGACAGGTGGTGAATCTTGTCGCCGTGTATACAGGAACTGACTATTACCTAATCCCGAGGGATAGGTAGGTTTCCTCACGATGTTTTCCCTCACCGTTTTTAGTAGTAGGTTTTTAATTTTTAGGGAAATTAAAACGAATCATATAATATACCTTATATTTATATACTTAAATATTATTAAGTGCACACAAACAATTCAACATGTAATATCTGGACGATAATGTACAAATTATAAAGATACATATTCATTGACAAAAAATAACTATATGATTGTGAACTATGGTACCGCATTCTAGGTCGGTAGGGGCGGCAAATTTTGAATAGCCTACTGGCGGTAAATGTGTAAATTCGCCCCTGCACTGACCGATGTAATTAGCGATCCTCCGACGCAAGGAACGCTGGGAATTTAGTGGCATTTGAACTGAGCTTCTCCGTGCCTCGGTGTGCTTGAACAACTCTGACACCAGAGGGCCGACTCTTTTACAAATGAGAACGAAATTTCGGACGATATTTCGCGTATTTCCTACTAAATTTCTCATTCATTCCGACATTTCTTACAAAAGAAAATTGTTTGACGTTTAGATTCGATGACGACGAAGACGTCAAACAATTTTCGTACGTAAGACATGTCGGAATGAATGAGAAACGTAGTAGGAAATACGGGAAATTACATTCGAAATTTCGTTTTCGTTTGTAAAAGAGTAGGCCCTCAGGTTGGCCACGATCCATACGATAAGAATGATAGGATAGACTACGAAGAAGAAGATTGGTTAACATACCTTGCCCAGTTCCGTTTCCGACGCGAACCCGAGGCCGTACACTGTATTTGCGCGTACGTCGCTCCACTGGCCGAACTTCTGCGACGTTTTAGTGAACGTCATGTTCGCTGTTATGGTGCTGTTGATCACCGCCTGCAATTGAATTATTACTTAGGATGCTATTGGTATTGGTATTGGTAATGGTATTGGTATTGGTATTGGTATTGGTATTGGTATTGGTATTGGTATTCAGAGGGCCAGAGGAAAAACTAAATTTCGGACGAAATTTCGCGTATTTCCGTATTTTCGTTTAGATTCGACGGCGACGAAGACGTCAAACAATCTTCGTTCGTAAGAAATGTCGGAATGAATGAGAAACGTAATAGGAAATACGGGAAATTTCGTCGTTTTCGTTTGTAAGAGAGTAGGCCCACATGCTCGTAACTGTCTGCCGCGAAACATGTGCGCGAATTATCATATGTCGTATACTAGGGGCCGTAAGATCAATTGTAGTTTAAACCATGGGAGAGAGTTTAATCTCCCATCTTCCATATAGAATCGACATTTAAAACACTCCACGTTTCACAAATACGGCCTTTACTCATTCGTTACTTTGAGAGTAAACTAAATGTTGCCAAACTGACATTAGATTAGACATTTCCGGGTCCTAATGGCCTAATAGTTAGTTGCAGAGATCATTTGAATTTTTAAAGACTATTGAAGCGATATTAAACGCTATCCTTAAGTATATCTTTAAATTGAATATTAAATGCACCTCTTTTTGTCTTTAAATATCTTTTGTGAGCTAGGCGTAACTGGGCCTTAAACATTTTTGAAGCACTTGCTTTTGCCCGCGACTTCGTCCGCGCATAATTTATCCCACGGGAACATACTATCGGGATAAAAAGTATCCTATGTGTTAATCCAGGTTATAAACTATCTGTGTTCCAAATTTCATCCAAATCCGTTCAGTAGTTTTTGCGTGAAAGAGTAACAAACATCCATCCATCCATCCATCCGTCCATCCATCCAAACTTTCACATTTATAATATTAGTGGGAAGTGGGATTCAAGTATTGTCCGATGTTGTAATACCTTAGTGCCCTCGACGCTGATGATGCGGTACAGGTTCCTGGATGAGTCGTAGAAGAAGGAGACGGACACCGCGGCGGAGCTGGCCGACATCCAGGACCGCTTGGTCTTCGGGTCTATGTGGAACACGTGCGCCTTGCATGTGAATATCGGCTGCTCACTGCAACAAACGTACATCGGTTAGGGTCTATTTAGACCAGCTGCATCCAGACTGCAAGCCTCCTGCAAAATTACAGTTTGAATGAATTTGTAGCGACTTCAGACCTTCTACAAACAGATGGCATTGAGTGCACGCTCCAATAAAAAAAATACGATCCTGAATCACGGTATTAAGATTAACATCACACGTTTCTTTGCACTCCAACATGGGGTTCGCCTAAGGTTATATTCACAGCTCCCTAAAAGTTCGGCACCGCGTCTGCTTCCCGTAAATTGCCCATTCCTCGGACGGTGGTATCAACTACCATCTTCCCCGTCACCGTCCTAGGCAATAAATAAAAAAACAACCACGACAAGTGTGAATATCTGTAAAACATTCATCCGTTCATCGAACTATCTCGCCGCTATAAAACCTCGAGTGAAATAACCGCGCCCGCGTTGTATCAGTCATTACCCAATCCATTCCGCTGAAACGATTGCCCGCAAAATATAAGGTCATACCGACCAGTATAGCGGCGTGGGTGCCGAGGCCAAACATATTGCTATCATAGACGGAATTTTACAGATTGAATACGTTCACACACTTTAGTGTCGGCATCCGACTTTAACGTGGCAGTTGGCAGAGCAAAGTGGGCGGCCATAAATTACGTGAGGCATTTAGGGGGGAGGGGGTCGAGCAAAATCTCACCCAATCTCACGTGGGGGGTCTCGGCAAATATCACTTAATTTTTTTTTGCCGTAAGAAACGGTGTAAAATTGCGACAAATTAAGTAAAACATGTTTTTCCACTAGAATATGGCTTTTGAAAAATCTCACGTGAAATTAGAGGGAGAGGAAGGGGGGAGCGTTGAGGCAAACCTCACGACATCTCACCGAGGGGAAAGGGGGGGGGTCCGAAAAATCACCAAAATCGCCTCACGTAATTTATGGACGCCTCCAAAGATTCTAAGACTATGGCAAAGGCCCTTCGGCATGCCTTCGGTGCTAATAGCGACACTATGCAACATTGCAGCAATTCTGCAAAAGCAATTCATTTTTCCGACTCCAGCACCTCACAGCAGTCACGAATGGTTTAAAATGTGTGCCTATTTTACAGAAATTTGGCGTTATCGCTATGGATTCTGCTAGAAAATCACAAAAAATAATTCATTGGCAATGTATAGTGGTGGTATTGAGTGGGTTAGAAGTCCAATACCACAGAGTAAAGACTAAAGAAAGAGGTGCCCTTATTAGATATTTGTATGAAACAAAATGTGGTCATTGTTTTTTCATTTTCATTTTACTATTTACCGGTAAATAGTTAAACTACTCGCTTCGTTTTATGTCGATGTTAGTACTAGGCCGACCATTCGGCCGACTTGCTAAGGGCCAGTCCCCTTAGTAACTGGTCCATGTCCAATACAGACCCCAGCCCTCTTTCGCAAAAGGTCTGGGTATCTTTCGAAGATTACCTCCCCAAGATTATTATCGCAGTAATTAATTGGAGAAGACTCAATTTATCGTTAAATTAACAAATCTATTGTCAAGCTACGTCAATGTAAATTGGTTCGCCCGAATAACAACAAACCATTTGATTTGATTATTTCGCAAGTAGGTATAACTATTTCAATAGGCATTATTGAAACAGATTTGTGGTGGGCGTTTTTTGGACGTTCTATCTCTCCACTAATAGTTCCTATTAGTTCTATTTTCTTTTTACCCGACTACGGCGGAGGGTTATGATTTTGACCGGTATGTATGTATGTATGTATGTATGTATGTATGTATGTATGTATGTATGTATGTATGTATGTATGTATGTATGTATGTATGTATGTGCATCTGTTCCCACCTAACTTCCAAACTACTTGTCGTAATTTGACAAATGAGGTATCGTTAGAAGCGGCTTAATGGCGCGCTGGTTATAGGCTATGTGACGTCACATAAAATTGCATATGGCGCCCTCTAGAGGACATAATGTCATGAACTAAAAAAAAAACATTTTTTTATGAAACCGTGTGGGGTATCAAATGAAAGAGCTTGATGAGCACATTTCAAAAATATATATATTATTACCTATAACTCCAAAATAATTAAATAAAAAGTAAGTTTAAAAACTAAAACCCGACTACTGAAAAATCGCGCTCTAAAAAGTATGAAACAAGAAAATATTCTCATCTAGAGGATAGCAGTGGTTCGTGTAGGTCCTTTAGGGCCAAATGGCATATAAACACGGACCACGGCTATCCTCTAGATGAGAATATTTTCTTGTTTCATACTTTTTAGAGCGCGATTTTTCAGTAGTCGGGTTTTAGTTTTTAAACTTACTTTTTACCTAAATTAAAATTGCGATCCACAGTCAAACCGGCTGCTCGGCTTTGTGGAACTATGTTATATTATTATTATTCTATGTTTTATGAAATAAATAAATAATAAATAAATAACAGAAAGTTGATTATCATCACGGCCTTTTTCTCAGAAGGTATCTAGATTACGAAAAATCCAGAGGTGCGAGCCGGGGTTTGAACCCTGGACCTAACGCCCGCAAGACGCGTGCTTACACAATCGGCTAGCACTGCTATTACGTAAAGTCTATTTCAATCAGAAAAAAATACTTTGTAAACAAAGAAACGTCAAAGTGCTTAAATAGTTTTAGTGATGTGCCTAGTGTATACTATAACGAATATGAACGAATGAGCGAATGGATTATTTTCATTCGATTGAATAAACTTGATTAGAAGGTATCGGTTTATTTACGTCAACTTATAGAAATATAGTTATGAAATGAAATCAATAAAATATGCATAATAAAACTTATTATAAATTTAATATTAGTATAGGGCTTTTCTTAGATTTTAATTGTTTTATTGTTATGCATTAAAATATAGTGTGTACATAATTACAATAAACAAAAGAACTAATTTATTAGAATCATCAGTACGTATGATGCCGACAGTCGACATAAAACGTTGCTGGAGTAGGGAATATTACGCGCTCCCTTGCACTTACGGATCTTATGGGCGGGCCCATAAGTACAAAGGAGCGCGCAATATGCTCAAGATTTATGGCCCAAAGTTATTTTAAAAAAAAATCCTAATAACACTGACTATAGGCCACATAAGAAAGCTCAAGGTCACTCAGAGAGCTATGGAGAGGGCTATGCTCGGAGTTTCTCTACGAGATCGATTCAGAAATGAGGAGATACGTAGACAAACCAAGGTCACCGATATAGCCCTGCGAATTAGTAGGCTGAAGTGGCAGTGGGCGGGGCACATAGCCCGAAGAACTGATGGCCGATGGGGCAGGAAGGTTCTTGAGTGGCGACCACGTACCGGAAGACGCAGAGTGGGAAGGCTCCCCACAAGGTGGACCGACGACCTAGTGAAGGTCGCGGGAAACCGCTGGATGCAAGTGGCAAAGGACCGGTCGTTGTGAAAAACCTTGGGGGAGGCCTATGTCCAACAGTGGACGTCTTTTGGCTGAAATGATGATGATGACCTAATAACATCAAATTTATCTCTATGGGCCTCTACGTGATGGACCCATGTCCTCATGCAAGCCTTCTAAAGGTCCAGGTTTAGCCCGAGTGGTCAAAATAGAGAAACATAATTATTTATTTCAAGTTAAAAACTCAATATACAGTCAAAAAGACATTTAAGTAAAATCAATCTTAGATTAAAATATAGTGTAAAGTGCAAATTGCACTCGTTGTACATAGAAGTAGAAACAAATCGGTAAGAAATAAAAATTAAATGAATTTTCTTAATTTCTGTTTTTAAAACTACCTGAAAATGCAGTGGGCATATTGGCATAATGGCCTAGAATTCCTTTGCCTTAACACTTTTTTGAATCTGTTTTTCATTCATTCAATATGGTACAAAGCGGCACTTCACTAAAGCATTGGAAAAAAAATACGACAAACTTATTACAATTTTATAAGTTCTTTAATTTTTACGTGTTTTAGTTGAAATTACAATCTAACACGAGTGTAATATGAAGGCGACAGTATTTCCGAAGATTCCCACATCAGAATTTAATGTAGTGAAAACGAAATAAGTGTGATATCGACGATTTTGTGTTGAGTGATGGTTTGTTTACAAAGTTTTTTTTTCTGATTGAAACAGACTTTACACGTATAATGTAAGTATGACAGTAAAGCGCGATGAATGCGCTGACCCCAGATAATGGGATAAGGTAAGGCAGATGATGTATAGATATTGAAAACAATAGGGTATAAATAACACGAGAACAATAACTCACGATTTTTCCTCATGTTCCTCCATATCCCACTCATATACAACCACAAAACAACTAGTTACTTATTTCCAATACAAAATCTCAACTAAACAATTTCACGTGCACATGTAAGACCGCAATTTGCACTCTGAATACTCAATGTTAGAGTCTACAATCGACGATGATCCAACACACGCGTTGTATCAGATAAATCAATAATGCAGGGGACATGATGATGCGATACGACAAATGACAGCCGGTGATAAGATAGTTGTAGAGCTAGGGAGAGTCGGAATTGGCTTGATATTTGCGACATTTTAACTGAACGAGGTCAAACTATGAAATAGTATTACCCAGTATCATGGCAATAGGCTTACATTAGAATAAATAAATATCGCCAGACAAATAAATGTACTGCAACTATACGTATAGCGACTGTAGCCTAGGGGCGAACACATTGGGCTGGCAATCAGAAGGTCCTAGGTTCGATCCCCGGTGGGGCATGCACCAATGAATGAATTTTCATCTATGTGTATAATTTACAGTTCGCCTACAGTGAGGGAAAACATCGTGAGGAAACCTGCCTATCCCTCGGGATTAGGTAATAGTCAGTTCCTGTATACACAGCGACATGGTTCACCACCTGTCACGTTGGCTGACTATCCAGTGAAACGTGAGCTTTGAGTTGGTTTAATACCTCCACAATGTGGTGGTGTATGGCCCATGGACCAGTTACTAAAGGGACTGGCCCTAAGCAAGTCGGCCGCGTGGTCGGCCTAGTACTAACATCGACATAAAACGAAGCGAGTAGTTCAACTATTTACCGGTAAATAGTAAAATGAAAATGAAAAAACAATGACCACGTTTTGTTTCATAGGTACAAATATCTAAAGAAAGAGGTGCCCACCTCTTTCTTTAGTCTTTACTCTGTGGTATGGCCACTCAAGCCTCTGACTACCCCCGAATGGGGATAAAAGTCTTGACGTGTTATATAAACGTACTGTATGGACCCAAACTTCAGCAACACTTGTACTATAGATACTGTACAATGGACTTGGGTGGCTCAGCTCAGTACATCGGTTAGTGCCCGCCAGAGGCAAATTTCGGAAATGGCCTTTTCGTAATTTGCCCTGGTCTGGGTGATACTGAGATCGCCCCCAGTCCATTGTATGGTAGATATCCATAGTACAATCGTTACTTAGTTTGGGTGGGACCATACAGTTAATGTGTAAGTCTGGCGATATTTATTTATTTACACCAATTACCCGTCTACCCATTACCCAACCAACTTTTTAACTAATAATTGCATTTTCATCAATAGTGGACTTAAGTGCAGTCTTGACTTATTGGTCTGTGGAACCCACTCAAGTGAGTCAGTGATAACAAGCTCATTAACAGCAAGGTAAACATTGTAAGTGATAGCAATTAACACGGTTTGCATATTACAACAAGAGGTCACTTCCATAAACAATGATAACAGTGTTTGATCACAGATAAAATTGTTATATATATATTTTTTTAAATGGGAATTTGTTGTTACAAAAAACAAATTATTTTTTAATTGGGTATAAAAGTACTTAAGTCAATTAAATTAGTACCATTATGCATATACGCTATTACATTAAAATAATATGGGTTAATGCGAGTGTACCATAGTAAATCTATAGATCTAATTCTGTGCAGTTCATTTAAATATTTATTATGATGCAAATGGACAAATATGTTTTACAATTACCGCATAATGCATGTGAATTTCCCACTCATTGTTAGTATTACAATACAATGCATAGTGTTTACGAACTGTTTGTAACCCTATCATGTATGTTACTTCTTACACATTTTGTTATTTGCTTTATTGACACACCTAAATAAATGAATGCCTGCCTGTAATCTCAACATAAGTACCTATTTTAATCTTGATAATAATATTTTTACATTTTGGGCTACATTCCCAGGTCATATGGAGTACCTATACACTACGTCTTGGCTACACTTAGGCTGAAATTTGTGTGGCAATGGCAATACGCTTGTAGCTAAATCTCGAATTTGGCCTAAAATCTTGACCAGACTTAGCCTTTTTGGAAGAACTACTGTTTGGTGAGGATTTGGTGCTAAGAGCATAATATATTATCTCATTAGAACATCATGATGAACATAAAGAGCGTAATGTGTCCAAATAGAATCCTACATGAATATTAGCAAAGCCTTCATAACAAATAATAAAATATTGAGCCGTAATAAACGAAAATTTTAATGGTTGCGTCGACATTACTGTGATGATCAAGTACCAGAGCACCAGCAAGTCCAAAGAGATCGTTCGACTATGAAATACGACCGCAATATAAATAGGCGAACACCGAACGACCTTAACGGCTAGGTAAAAGCACTCGATCGTATGCAATCAATGTGCAATTGCCCGTTAAAGCGTATATGGAGTATACAGACAACTCAACCTTTTTATAGTCCATTTAAATGATCTATTCTTATAAAGTAACTAGTAATTACCATCCAATATGGTTTACAGGAAAAATACGGACGGTTCTTAGAAGGAAAACTTAAAATATCCCTTCGCATTGGCAAAATGCATCCCCTCCCTAAAAATAATAAGGTGTCTGTGAATCTGAATTTTCGCGTTTTCGCAAGGATACTCGGGCGTGTATTGTATTAAAATAAACGCAGTGCAATATACTGATTGTAACTTACCCCATGGTTTCTTTTCCTGCTGTCATTTAACACGATATTATTGGAAAATATTTTACTTCATAATTTTTAATTTTTCACTCGCGAACTGTCAAAGCGGCGATCTGTCATAAACTAAAGAATTGTACAATGTTGCCAGTATCATGAAGTTATTGTCTATTAAATAAATTCTTGAATTATGATAAAAAAATAAAAGAAATAATAATAATCAATAAATAAAAGAGTGGGAATCATTAAATAATAAAATACTTGATGCAAATAAAAAACAGTACAAAAAAGTTAATCGCTTCGTGTAATGCCACCTGTTATCAATCAACGCATTCATCATTTTTTCTCATACACAAGCTCTTACCACTCAACACTAGGTGGCGCTTTCAAGAATCTAGTTTTACTATTCGCCGCTAGATGACAGTATTTCAAAATAAATAATATGTAGCAGTTTAAAGATACCGTGTCCAACCAGTTCTTCAAATTTGTCAACCGCACCTACAAAAATGTAAGTAATAAATAGGCAAGTCTTTATCTAACATGATTCTATAAACTTGCTCTTGCATTATCATTAAATTTTGGAGACTCGTTCAGTAAGCCTTGAAACCACTTCTAGTAGAACTTGATTCAAGATTACACCATATCTAGTCGATACAACAATTTCTCTTAAAACTGAGGTGCACCACTAGAATAAGGATATAGATAGGTAGATAGGAGGCTACTAACTAGCCCGTGCCCGCGACTTCGTCCGCGTTAACTTTAAAATCCCACAGGAACATGATATTTTTACGCCATAAAAAGTAGCCTGTGTTCTGCTTCAAGGTCCTATCTATCTCCATACCAAAATTCATTAACATTAGTTTAGCCGTTTATTTGTGAAAGCGTAGCAGACAGACAGACAGAGTTATTACTTTCGCATTTGTAATATTAGTACCTATAGATTTTGGATTAAGTAGGTAGGAAGGTACTAACTATCCTTAGATTTTCCTCTACCAAATCCAACTGACAGAATAATCTCGTAACTCCAGGCGGCAAATAAGCATACGGCTCGCCTGATACATAAGCAATTCCCATAGAAACATGTTTCATCTTTGTAATGTTTTGTAAATTGTAATAACATCCATGTAGTATCTATACTAATCCACCAAGCCAACTAGACGATCGAGTATAAAATATCAAATAAGTAATAATAAGTCAATGATTCCGCGGTCCTTCCACCACGTAGTGGGAGCTACTGCCACAGGAGTGCCCAGGCATTGGCCCAGGCTCACTACGTTGTGCACGGACCGCGGAATTATTGACTCATTATTAAGTATTTGCTATTTATACCCGAGTGTCTAGTTGGCTTGGTGGTGTAGTAAGTGCCAATATACCTGTAAATGCGGCCCTATGGAGTATTGTGGCAATATCGCTCGGTGCGCCGGCGGCGACGGTGAAAGTGCCGAGTTATGTAAAAAAAATGTACCGACCCAATCGCTACTTGCATGTGCTTGGCTTATGTTATTGGATCATTTCTTTTGAGATAAGACCTTTATTATTATTTTTATTACTGCTTTCTACTTACTTTGTAGGTACCTACCTAAATTACCAATTGTATGTTTTTAGGAATATGTAATTAAATAAATAAATACATTCATAAAGACATTCTTTTTACACACGGTTACCTGCAGGCCGATTGCGTAACTTTTTCGACAGTGTTTCAATTGGTTTCGTTCAACCCGTGTTGCTTTTTCAATTGAAATTTATTGAAATCGGGAAGAGTGAAGTCCAGACTCATCCGGATTTAAAACGATTTCAATTGAAAAAGCAACACGGGATGAACGAAACCAATTGAAACACTGTCGAAAAAGTTACGCAATCGGCCTGCTGATCCCAAACTAAGCAGAGCTTGTACTATGGAAACCAGATAACTAATATTAGGTACTACATATAGTATTTTTTGTTTGTAAATACATACTTAATATACATAATTACACCTAGACTCGGGACATGTGGACATGTTCATGCACACAAATGCATGTCCCGGGTAGGAATCGAACCTACGAGCTGCAGCGTGATAGGCGGAATCTTACCAACCACGCCAACGGGCCCGTCAAAATCAGATTACCAGCAGCACAGAAGGGCTAGACAAGTGGCTGACGTTTACAAGCGTTCGTTCAAATCGCTACGCTTCATGTATGGAAATGACATAACTCACGTGATCTACATAGCAACTTGTTGTTTATTTACATAGCGACGTTTGACATTTCCATACATTGTGAAGTCTATTCTATTCTATTAGCGTTCATGCCACTTGTCTAGGGGGGCAGATTAGCCAGTTAATTATGGTACCTTTTGCTATCGCTATCACTAAAATTTCACACATTTTACGCTAATTCGTTACCGTTTCTCTGAAATTTAGTGGATCCCGCTGGAGGGTCAGGAAAATGAATTGTTTTTGAAGAATTGCTGCAATCCCTAGTAGCAAATCTTCGTCATAAAGACGTACGTTTACGTCACTGACCCTAAATTGACCTCAGATTGATGTATTTTTTCGTCGCCGACCTTATTTGCTATCTGGGATGTTGCATGTTGCTATTAGATCCCCTGTGTGTGTTTTGGAGTTATCGCGCGGCGGCGCTTGAAATAGTCGTCGTGTACATAGTCTTTAAATTTGATCGTCGTGATGGAGGCAGGAAGTGAAATTAGGCTCGTGTTAATAAATGCATCTCAACGTTGAGATCGATCTTAAGATGCAGTTTTGACGTTTGTATGGAACATCTGTCAAAAACAGCATTTTAAGATCGCTCTCAACTTTGAGATGTATTTATTATACGTATTAATAACTGCATCTGAAAGTTGAGATCGATCTTAAGATACAGTTTTGACGTTTGTATGGAACATCTGTCAAAAACAGCATCTTAAGATCGCTCTCAACTTTGAGATGCATTTATTATACGTATTAATAACTGCATCTGAAAGTTGAGATCGATCTTAAGATGCTATTTTGACGTTTGTATGGAACATCTGTCAAAAACAGCATTTTAAGATCGCTCTCAACTTTGAGATGTATTTATTATACGTATTAATAACTGCATCTGAAAGTTGAGATCGATCTTAAGATGCAGTTTTGACGTTTGTATGGAACATCTGTCAAAAACAGCATTTTAAGATCGCTCTCAACTTTGAGATGTATTTATTATACGTATTAATAACTGCATCTGAAAGTTGAGATCGATCTTAAGATACAGTTTTGACGTTTGTATGGAACATCTGTCAAAAACAGCATCTTAAGATCGCTCTCAACTTTGAGATGCATTTATTATACGTATTAATAACTGCATCTGAAAGTTGAGATCGATCTTAAGATGCTATTTTGACGTTTGTATGGAACATCTGTCAAAAACAGCATTTTAAGATCGCTCTCAACTTTGAGATGTATTTATTATACGTATTAATAACTGCATCTCAAAGTTGAGGTCGATCTTAAGATGGAGGTTTGACGTTTAATGTATGGAATATCTGTCAAAAACAGCATCTTAAGATCGCTCTCAACTTTGAGATGCATTTATTATACGTATTAATAACTGCATCTGAAAGTTGAGATCGATCTTAAGATGCAGTTTTGACGTTTGTATGGAACATCTGTCAAAAACAGCATCTTAAGATCGCTCTCAACTTTGAGATGTATTTATTATACGTATTAATAACTGCATCTGAAAGTTGAGATCGATCTTAAGATACAGTTTTGACGTTTGTATGGAACATCTATCAAAAACAGCATCTTAAGATCGATCTCAACTTTGAGATGTATTTATTATACGTATTAATAACTGCATCTGAAAGTTGAGATCGATCTTAAGATGCAGTTTTGACGTTTGTATGGAACATCTGTCAAAAACAGCATCTTAAGATCGCTCTCAACTTTGAGATGTATTTATTATACGTATTAATAACTGCATCTGAAAGTTGAGATCGATCTTAAGATGCAGTTTTGACGTTTGTATGGAACATCTGTCAAAAACAGCATCTTAAGATCGCTCTCAACTTTGAGATGTATTTATTATACGTATTAATAACTGCATCTGAAAGTTGAGATCGATCTTAAGAAGCAGGTATGATGTATCTATGGAACATCTATCAAAAACAGCATCTTAAGATCGATCTCAACTTTGAGATGTATTTATTATACGTATTAATAACTGCATCTGAAAGTTGAGATCGATCTTAAGATGTAGTTTTGACGTTTGTATGGAACATCTGTCAAAAACAGCATTTTAAGATTGCTCTCAACTTTGAGATGTATTTATTATACGTATTAATAACTGCATCTCAAAGTTGAGGTCGATCTTAAGATGGAGGTTTGACGTTTAATGTATGGAATATCTGCCAAAAACAGCATCTTAAGATCGCTCTCAACTTTGAGATGCATTTATTATACGTATTAATAACTGCATCTGAAAGTTGGAATCGATCTTATGATGCAGGTTTGACGTTTCTATGGAACATCTATCAAAAACAGCATCTTAAGATCGATCTCAACTTTGAGATGCATTTATAATTACGAGACTAATCGTGTAGGTACACAAGCCTTACATTTTCCAAGTCACAGTGCATAGCAAGGTCTCACATTGGCAATAGGAAAATGACAGCGACCGTGATGGAGGCAGGAAGTGAAATTAGTATGTTGATAACGCGCAGCGTGTTTAATGTTTACTAACATCGTTCAACAAGATTATGTTATTGTTGTAGTAGGTTTACGTGTTTATTGAGTGTTTTATTGACATTTATTTACAAGAAACAATAGTCTATTATTGTCTTATGAGCAAACGATACACGTTACAATATATTTATATTATATCGTGCAGTTAATGGTGCTCTGACATTGTAGTTATAACTATGTTATATAACATTTTATAACCCATGTTTGCACTAGCAACATTTACACACAAATTAGTGAAAATATTTCGCCAGTGTTAACTGATGAGTGTTATATCGTCAAACTCTGAGACTGAGTAAGGTACAAGACACGGTCGCCTGCACGTCTATGGTTACACTTCCAACATAAGCTGAGCTGTCTTAATTACGGTTGTCAATAATTAAGGGAGCCCAGCTCATATTGAAAATGTTACCATAGGTACACCTGTAGACGAATTTACATAACTAATACATAATGCTATCTCGCTCAAACTTACTACTATGAGAAGGATAGCAATACCTGCTATTTGTTTAGTTAATTTTGATTTACACACCAATTTAATTAGTGCCATAATTAAGTATATTTTTAATATATTTTTAACTGACCTCGGCGATCATAGCGAGCTGACAAAAGGCTTCGATATTGACGTCTCATTAACGATATAAAGAGAGGTATTACAATCTGTTTGTTGCAGAGGGGTCAAGGCGGACGGGTCACGGGCGACGGCAGGAAGTACATTGGCAATCATGAAAGATTGATACTGATAATTTCTTTTAAACTGCTTTAAAACGGCTCGATACCGACAAACCTATACCCAGCTCCTATAACCAAAGTGAATTCGTCAATATTCGTTTCTACAAATCGCTACGCTTCACGTGATCTACTTATCGACTTGTAATGTCATTCCCATACTTTACAATTTAAACGTGGCGATTTGTAGAAACGCTTGTAGTCGAAGCAACTTGGTTAGGGGGCAGGGTGCCTACTCCGAAATACGAAACGAAATGCTCCGGATCGTAGGTACGTTTTCCAACTCGTGAAAGTGTTTCGGATCCGAAGTTCAGATTCTATAGTCGTGATTTGACGTTTCTTCTTTCATGGACCCTACTCCGAAAGAATCCGGAACACTTTCGGAGTAGGAAGACATATGATCCGTCAGCCGAAGCATTTCGTTTCGTATTTCGGAGTAGGCGCCTAGACCCCAAGACTACTCATTTGTAATCATTGGAAAACCACTATAGTCATTAAAGAATTACCAAGGGACAGGAAGAAACGCGACTTTCAAAATAGTTTGTCCGACTAAACCGTACCGTACCACCCTCTCACAGAAGATCGGCGTAAAGTAGCTATTACAGCCGCGTTTTGTACGATGAGTGACAGAGGAGTTGGAAGAAAATTATCCACTTCCCTCCGTTGCAAAGCGGGAGACAAAACATAACGGTATAGGCCGATTGCCACAGAAGTGCGGATAGGTTCATATGATTCCATAGGACACAGATTTAACGCGATTTTAACAGCGCGGATTTAACCGCGGTGCGGACTAGGCCTAAGACTCTCACAAGACCAGCGGGGCGATTGCGTAACTTTTTCGTCAATGTTTCAATTGGTTTCGTTCATCCCGTATTGCATTTTGAGTTGAAATTAATTGAAATCCGGATGAGTCTGGAGTTCACTCTTCCTGATTTTAATAAATTTCAATCGCTAAAGCAACACGGGATGAACAAAACCAATTGAAACATTGACGAGAAAGTTACGCAATCGCTCCGCAGTTGTAACGCACCACGGATAGCAATTTGACTATTTAAACCTAAACTCGTGAGCTGGTTGTTTGCCACGTTAGTCACAAAAAAACTTTATTGTTCTTACTTGTGTTTCTATACCTAGCAGTAGGTGGATACGGGCTGAGAGAAGGTACCTTATCAAGGAAATCCTGACCACCCACAACATGTTTTGGTATCAGGGCAATAAATTTTAATCTTTATTTTAATAATATAGGTATTCCACCAGTCGACCTTGGTAATGATTCTATCCGTGTCTTAATTATTTGTCTATAATAAAGTTTACATTTTAATAAACTAAATTGATTTAAGAAAAATTTTATTACACACTTCCTGTAATATACATGCCCTTATTGAGGTCACTTGACGAGTTTTGCCGGCGACTTTGCTCGCTTGGATGAATTGACCCCGTAGGGAGCCATCAAAGGTGTAAAGAAACATTTACCGACTTTATAGAGATTTTTAGTCAGATTACAATAGTTTTACAAAGCATTTTTAGAAACAAAAGTGGTTTGTAATGCCAGTGTGAGTCCATCATAATTTTGTATGTATAAATTCGGGGTAAACAAAATTCTCTTTGCAATTAAGATTTTGGATACAAACAGTTTAGTCTATACATCTATACGAATAAATAAAATTTAAATGTCTGTTTGTAATGTCAAAATAACATCATTTTACTAAATACATAAGTATACGCTACTTATAACAAAAAACTAGTTTTTAAATTTTCTTCCATCCTGTTTGTTCCGTCTGTCTGTTTTTCCAGAATGGCTGAACGATTTTAATGGTACTTTCACTGGCAGATAGCTGATGTTATAAGAGTAACATAGACTCCTTAATAAACATATTTTGTTAAACTCAACGAAGTCGCGGACACAGCTAATAAAATATATTATTTATCGAAAGTATATACCTACAGAAGAACATAAGAATTTTGTTTTATTTTTCATGTTAACCAACTAGGTACAATAGGTACCTATCTCTACGTATCTCCAAAAAAATACTAAAGACCACTTGCTCGGAATGCCGTTTCCACATAGGTAGGTACCTAAGGACACTATGCTCGCCTCTATGGGGCAGGGCAAGGAACTCCATGATACTCTTACAAAACAAGATTTTCTGCATTTTTCATTTAAGTATATTGTCGGCGAGCGGTGGGTGGTTAATACCTTTGGGAGAACAAAGACTGGATAACTATTTAGCTGAAGATGTACCAAAATAGCAGAGATAAAAACACTTTTTATAAGATCTATTCAGAGCTAGATACATTCTGGACATAATAGTCTTTGAGCAACCAACAACAGAGATATTAACGGTCGAATACTCAAAGGCTACTTAAATATTTAAGTCCCACTTAGCAGTTTGAGACGTCGTTGGCTGTCATTTTTTGTATGGCGCGTCAAAGTTAAGCAGCTCTCAAATTTAAGTTGCGTACGAGTATTCGGCCGTAAAGGGAGTTCGATGCAAGCGGCAGACGGCAGACGTCAGTTGATCTCATACAAATTGTGCCGAATACATGTGCCGCGACGGGAGACGGCATTACAATTTCTATGACATGGACTGACGTCTGCCGTCTGCCGCTTGCATCGAACTCCTACCTTTTATAGAGTTACTTTGGTGGTAGAGCGAAGCTATTGCCAAACGCCTTCATCATATAATATCATATACGGGATGGCAGCTGGCTCGACCGGGGTAGTACCACCTCCTCACAGAAGATCGGCATAAAGTAGCTATTACAGCTGCGTTTGGTACGATGAGTGAGAGAGCCGGAAGACCAACCCACCCTTTCCCTTCCCTCTGCCCCACTCCCCTTCAGGTCAGCAACGTGCCTATGGTATTGCATCTATAGGCTACGGTAACTGCTTAACATCTGGCGGGCCGTACGCTTGTTTGCCACCTTACTGACATAAAAGAGTGTTTATAACGGTACCTTATTATAACTATTGTAGCTATAACAAATGTTCTTCGCTAATAAACAGTAATATGTACTAAGCTGTTGTATGTATAACGGAAACAGGCCTACGCATAGTGAAATGGTATCTAGCATTGAAAGCGCGAAATGTGTGTCAGTGTGGAGGCGGCCCGTTAATGAAAAACTGTTAAGTTAATACCAATAATATTGAGGAGGTTCCGTACAAACTTTTTTCGCAAACAGTCTAGCCTTTGC
This sequence comes from Drymonia ruficornis, assembly GCA_947859195.1. Taxonomy (NCBI): domain Eukaryota; kingdom Metazoa; phylum Arthropoda; class Insecta; order Lepidoptera; family Notodontidae; genus Drymonia; species Drymonia ruficornis. Next base: position 7,692,694 of record OX401927.1, read on the forward strand.
AATACCAAAGGCATGAAGGTAGGAAGGGGACGAAACGCAGCTGTAATAGCTACTTTACGCTGCTGATCTTCTATGAGAGGGTGGTACTACCGAGGTCGAGCCAGCTCATATAAGAACTGCGGTCAATTGGCTACAGTTTGACTCTACCACCGATAAACTTCACAACCCTTCACTATTAGATATAGCATTTGCAATAAATAATTTTAAATAGGTATGAACAGAGAAACCAACAAAATAATTCAAACGTTAATAACTGCGGACCCCTAAAAGTATTGTATTGTGCCCATTACAATACGCATCGGCCCGTAACTCGTTATATAACAACTAATAACTGTTATTTAACAACGTAACGGATAACTGTTATTCAATAACAGCTGTTAATTGGCACGTTTGTTCAAATTTGGAGCAAGTCATTTGTTTTGTTTGATATATAATTATTGGTTGTTGTTTTGTCAATCTGTAGCGTCCTATATAAAGTTAATAAGGAAGTTTAGGACCGTTTCATTGTAAAAAACTTAAATAATATATTAATAATAATTATATATTTTGTGTCCCTCGCTCGCGACACCTACGTGGTATTTGCAGCCACGAGTGTTTAAAATCATTATATTGAAACGTTACTAATATTTATTTTACTAGAACATTTTCTCTTACACTAGATATAAGATTATTTAATTTGTGCGTTACCTATCATACATTTTAGGAGCTATAACATACCAGGTAGCCGTGGCGACGTCGCCAGCCACCGTATCCAACTAATGAAACACACCTAGCTACGGACTGGGGACGACGCAAATTATTTGGATACGTAGCCGGCGACGTCGCTATGGCGTCCGAGTGTGTTATGGCCCTTAGCGCTGACAATTTGGCAAGTAACGTGTCAATATGTTCTACAAGTTTGCTTACAAAAGTCTCTACCATGGTGTATGGATATAACGAATCACATGAATGAAACACATGATGATGCATGAATTATGACACGAATGATATGTCTTCACGCAGTGTTTCGAGCGTTATGGCCACTTTGCTCATTGCATCGGGTGGTTGGGGGTTCGATTCCCGCCAGCGACAAATTTCGGAAACGGCCTTTTCGTAATTTGCCCTGGTCTGGGTGTCACTGGGATCGCCTCCAGTCCATTGTACGGTAGCCATAGTACAAGCGTTGCTTAGTTTGGGACCATGCAGTTGGTGTGTAAGTCTGGCGATATTTATTATTATTATTAATTATTATTATTAAAAAAGCGACTCTAGCCTAGGGGTGAACAGGTTGGGCTAGCAATCAGAAGGTCCCAGGTTCGATCCCCAGTGGGGCATGCACCAATGGATGAATTTTCATCGATGTACCTACATAATTGACAGTTCGCTGACGGTGAGGGAAAACATCGTGCGGAAACCTACCTATCCTATATTAGGTAATAGTCAGTTCCTGTATACACGGCGACAAGGTTCACCACCTGTCACGTTGGGTTCTGACTATCTGGTGAAACGTGGGCTTCGAGTTCGCTTAATACCTCCACAATGTGGTGGTGTATGACCACTCAAGCCTCTGACTACCCCCGAATGGGGATAAAAGTCGTGACGTTACATTTACATTAATTATTTTACGAGTTTCCTGACTGTAATCAGATCGTTTACAAACTCACGCTATCACCAACTGAGCTGAGATGTCAAGGATTCATAAAAACCTGTTGTGACCTTGACACTGTTAATATCAGATTTCCTTCCTCGCCTTTTCCCAATACAAATTAAGGTCAGTTTCCGGTCTAGTCTCATTTGGCTGATTATCGATATTTACACGGAACGATCACCATCTGCCCTTTGAGATCCAACTTAGGCCGTACAAAAAATGACAGATAACGACGTCTCAAACTGCTAAGTGGGACTTAAATATTTAAGTAGGCTTTGAGTATTCGGCCGTAAGGCTCGTATTAATAAATGCATCTCAAAGTTGAAATCGATAAGATGAGTTTTGACGTTGTGTGAAACATCTGTAATAACAGCATTTCAAGATCGATCTCAACTTTGAGATGCATTTATTAATACGAGCCTTACGGCCGAATACTCAAAGGCTACTTCAATATTTAAGTCCCACTTAGCAGTTTGAGACGTCGTTATCTGTCATTTTTTGTATGGCGCGTCAAAGTTAAGCAGCTCCCAAATTTAAGTTGCGTACGAGTATTCGGCCGTTAGAGATGTAAGATCAATCGTAGCTTGAACCACGGAAGAGAGATTAATCTCTTGCTTCCACATAGAGTCAACACTTTAAACTCTACACGATCAATCAACCGGTAGAGCAGAACCCCAAGTCTGTTAATTTTTAACCAATGGAAAACCACTGGTCATTAATCATCTTCGTCTTCATTGTAAATCGTAAATTCTCGGCAGTTCACATGTTGTCGGCCATTTATGAGCAGTCCTTTGGCCTTGTCAACCGCCTAGAATATAAAATAATAGAATACAGAAACAGAGCTATCTATACCTATTCCAAACCCTGAGTCTTCTACTTTATATACTATATATACTGCTTTGGGGGTGCTCTGCAGATTTAAATTCTGTCTTTGTACTGCAGAAAAGAGCTATAAGAGCTATTTACAACCTAGCTCCTAGAGTCTCCCTCAGAGAAAAATTTAAAGAAATAGATATTCTAACTGTGGTGTCACAATTTATTTATGAAAACCTAATTTATGTTAAGAAAAATGTCAACAACTTTGAAAAAAGGAGCGATGCTCATTCGATAAATACACGGAACAAGCACAAGCTATCCGTACATGTAACTCGTCTCCACAGAATAAGTAATTCCTTTGTAGGGCAATGCATACGCTTCTACAACAAACTTCCTAAAGAAATCCGAGATTTGCCTGTCAATAAGTTTAAAACTATAGTTAAAACAAAACTCTGTCAAAAGGCCTATTACAAAATCTAGGATTACTTGGAAGATAAATCAGCTTGGAACTGATCGCTCAAATACACTTCGTTAATAACAGTGTCATGTTAAAGTGTAGCGTGTCTTGCCTTGCTTATTTTGCAGGGCAGCACACTGGAGCTATTGTTTACCAAATTACATTGTATTAAAATAAGTAAATGGCGATAAAAAAACAACAATGTAAATAAGTTTAAAAACTAAAACCCGACTACTGAAAAATCGCGCTCTAAAAAGTATGAAACAAGAAAATATTCTCATCTAGAGGATAGCCGTGGTCCGTGTAGGTCCTTTAGGGCCAAATGGCATATGAACACGGACCACGGCTATCCTCTAGATGAGAATATTTTCTTGTTTCATACTTTTTAGAGCGCGATTTTTCAGTAGTCGGGTTTTAGTTTTTAAACTTACTTTTTATTTAATTATTTTGGAGTTATAGGTAACAATATATATATTTTTGAAATGTGCTCATCAAGCTCTTTCATTTGATACCCCACACGGTTTTATTAAAAAATGTTTTTTTTTTAGATCATGACATTATGTCCTCTAGAGGGCGCCATATGCAATTTTATGTGACGTCACATAGCCTATAACCAGCGCGCCATTAAGCCGCTTCTAACGATACCTCATTTGTCAAATTACGACAAGTAGTTTGGAAGTTAGGTGGGAACAGACGCACATACATACATACATACATACATACATACATACATACATACATACATACAAACATACATACATACATACATACATACCGGTCAAAATCATAACCCTCCGCCGTAGTCGGGTAAAAAGACAAGCCCGCTGAGTTTCGTGCCGGATCTTCTCAGTCGAGGTCGCGTTTCCGATCCGGCAGTAGAATTTAAGAAAAAATGTAAAATGACAATTTGTAAGTGCCCCCGTAGGCCTAAACAAAATAAACGTTTTGAATCTTGAATCTTTAAATATAACCACAGTCCGTTCACGGTTATTTTACCTCTGACATTTACCTTATTTATTTATTTTTGAAAAATATAGTCGATATTAGGTTTTTATAAGTGATGTAGGCTGTAGAATAAAGCCTAATCTACAGTACATGATCTCGAAGGCCAAGTTTAACTGACTTTGCTTTTTACATAAATAAAACGAGGAACGTCAGAGGTAAAATAACTGTGAACGGACAGTAATTCCAATTCAAATCCGATCATCCCAATTTAAAGACCAATTAATAATCGTTTATGTGAGTTTTAGTTATACGATAACATTAGCCAAAATTGGCAAAATCTGACTATTAATTTTATTGGACTCAAGTTTGCATCTTGCACCGGTTTTGCAGTTCAAACTTTTATTTTCGCTATACCGAAATGTTTACTAGAAACTTTTAAATTCTATTTCACCTAATGTTTTATAGGACATTAATTTTCTATGTTAAATTAATAATCAATGGATCCAAGTCATTATGTCTAACAAAATTATAATAATTCACAATAAATAGGAAGAAAACAATAAAAAATTAACATTCATAAATTCATAATCCGACACTAGTGAACAGATTTCAATATAAACGACATAATTAAACGCAGTTCAAACTCATTACCACAAACCGGCGTATCGATTTGCATATTATTAAATCGATTCAATTCTCGATTCATTTAGATTAGATGATAGTGTTGCGCACCTGTTTGGCAATGTTTTCCGAAGCGTGCGGAATCGATCAGTCAAGGCGAGCCAGCCCGAACGACCCTACTTTCCATAGACAAGGTCAATCAAACTGCGGTTTCTCCAAAATTCTTATAATTATTCTCTTTAAAAATAAATCATCTCAACGGTTTCACATTATAACTTACAGAGGTCACGTGACTCGCGGACGGACCAAATAACGCCCCAAATCCGGTAGAAATTACAACATTCGATATTAAATAATTACCTATAAATAATCTATGAATATACCTTTTAAGAATACCTCTCTCACGTATCATTATAAAATTATACAGGTCAAATTAAACTAAGCATTACGTAGGAGCAGATTTACTAAATAGTCTAAGCAAGGCCAACCTTGCTTCATCAATTTCTACCAAATTTGACGCGGCATCCCGTCCGATCAAATGCTCTACGAGTCACTACACTATTAAATACAAAAGCAAAATAATTGTGCCGTTACATAGCATGCGACGTAACGTACCTCTGCTCAATAAAAAAATAAATAAAATTAAAAAATAAAACGCACAAGAGCCGCGAAAGTGGTTACGCAAACTCCAATTATCTATCTATACAATTATCATCACAAAAAAACCTTAACAGTAAAATTAAAGACTTAAAATGAGAGTTAACATGATGGCGCGACTGACTTAAAGTTAAATGACTTAATTAAAAATAATAATAATATGAAAAAAAATACATTATATAGCCTAGCGCGTCGCGGCGTCGAGTCGGGCGGAATGAGAGAGCGAATACTTTCAGGAAATACTCTTACATTTAGAATGTACGCGTATTATGTAATTTACATTCTATAACTGTTCTCGCTCTGTTATTCTGCCATTAAGCTGAAATTACACCGCAAGTAACGCATTGCGTTACTTTCGCAGATAGCTGAGATCGGCCGCTTGCGGTGTAGTCTCGTCACGTCGAGTCTACAAACAGGAATGTCGACTTTGCGTTTTGTATTTTTGTGCAACAACTCTGACATCGGTTGAAAGCTCGGCCGCGGCGCGCGCGCCTCCGCAATAAATTACGCGATCAAATAAATTAAAAAATACTTATTAATTAATAAAAAACAGCGTTCCGTAAATTACGAACTAGCTATCATCACATTCGTACAGAAGGTAACTCAGTTCTTTACAAGGAATACTCGTACACGGCGGAGCGTGACACACGCGAATCGCTTCCTACGAGATTAATAAAGCCAGCGGGCAGAACGTGAAAGGCGGTTATCCAATGTTAGAAAGGTGTCACGGTGTGTGATCGCTTTCTAACGAGAATACAACGCGAGGTCCGAGATTCTGCGCTGGCGAGCGGCTGCGTGGAAGCCACGGGTGCCGTCCGGGACTAGGGGAGTGCGAGGCTCGAACCTCGGCGCGCAGGACAGCCTCCTGCCCCCGCATTCCGTTCCAGACAGCGAGCAGCCCGACAGTCTCCGCGACAGCCAGCCCTCCGAACTGCTAGCGCTGCCCGTACTCACTTGCGAAGTTCTCCTCGAATTGCAGTAGAAAGAAACGCCGGAATCCGAGCTATGACTGCAAGTAGACGGCCGCCGTGGCAGCCAAGTCTGTATCTCGGGCGAGCGCGGCGCGAAGAAGCCGCTGGAATTTCTCCTGTAGTGCGGTGTGCCGTATCTGTAGTCGTATTCTGGTTCAGAACCGCTGCAGCACGAGGAGTACTCGCATTCGTGGCGGCGGACGGAAGGCCGGCGGATCGGAGTCTTCCTCTTGGGCTCTCGCGGCACACCGTTCAATTCGTACACTTTCATACCCTCGTCGTCCTGATTCTGGAGCCGCAGCGCCTCCCTCGCCGACTCCGACTCGGTGAACTCAACTAACGCACACACACAGTTAACCAAACTCGGATTCTTGTTGAGGAATTGGCGAACGTCCGCCGGGACGGGGTTCCCCGGCCTTAGCACCCGAACGAGAGCTATCTCCCCACAGCTCGCGAACAACCTCGACACGTTTTCGACTGAGGGACGGTCAATTGGCATTCTAACAGCCACGACGGTCCGGGACGGCGTCGTCTCATCGTACGCCGGCAACGGGTCGATCCTGCGCAACTTAGTCCCCAGTTCATTAATCTCTAACTTGGTTGAGGCTTTCAGAGCCTCGGCGACCACTCTCCAATCTTTCGTCAAATGTTTGACGCGTTTGAAACTGGATATCAGCTTGAGTGACACGTATCCTTCCTTGTTGCGGCGAACGTGCTTGAGTAGGAAGGCGTCCTTAGTGATGTTCGCGTCAGAGAAGTAGAACTCCACTTGTGAGACGATTCTGTGGGCCAGCTCGTCGTCGGGCGGTGTGTACGGCGGCTCCTGGGCCTCGGCAGCGACTTCGCAGCCGGAATCCTTGCCGCCGCCGGATCCGGCCTCTGAAGCGGTGTCGGACAGGTCGGCGTGGTCGTCGGTGGACGGGCGGCGGTCGGTGGCGATGCCTTCGTCGGGCTCGGACACGTGGGTAGGAGGTGTGCCCTCCATTTTCGCGGCGGTTACGGACTCTATTGCATTACAGGGGCGCGTGGATCGCTCGGTAGCGCGGACCGAACTGCGGGCGCGCGGCGACGCGCCGCCTCTTTTATAATATCGGGGGGATGTGCGAGTAAAAGGCGACAAAGGTATTCGGAACTGATACGAGATGACATTGCAGACTGTGCGACGGCGTATGTTTGCGGTAATGAAGAGTGCGTATGGAAAGAGGTTGTGCTATATTCGGCGTACGAGTACGAGTATTATCTCACGCCGTGTCTGTCTGGGAGCGCCGCACGCGATCACGCATTGTTGTAGGTTAGGCCATTAAATCGTTCATATTACAGACAGTGCCGGATTCAAAAGTAAACAAAGCAGTTACCTAATCTGGATATAACATGCGAGGTGATAATTTTGTGATGATAAATAATTACTTAGCTATATTTTAATATACAACTTGCGAGGATGATTTGGGACTCAACAAAACCTATGAAGCCCTATGGATAATTTATTAAATGTAAGTTTGCTAAAGAATAACATGGTTAGACTTCAGTTGCCCATCACAATATACCTCAATCAAATCAGATTACACGTATTTAAATCCATCACTGGAGGTTTAAAATTGAGAATAATTCTCAGCAGTTTTTTTTTTTTTTTTTTTTTTTTTTTTTTTGTCCGGGCGCTTTTTGGCCCGGCCCGCGATCTCCCTCTGGCATGGGGGCCAGAGACTTTATTAACTTAATATTAGTTTAATGTATAGAATAAGTTTTTCACAGTCTTTTTATTTGGAATAAAACAGGAAACACAGATTTTTAATAAAAGCAAATAAAATATACATTAAAAGAGAAGCTTGTCATATTAAAAACTTAAAAATAAAATAACAAATTAATACAGCGAATTAAAACAACAAGTGGACAAGGATAGGTGGAGTCATACATAAAAAATATGGTAAATTTAAAACAAAGTTTCCCTACTAATTATTGCACAGATCCGTCAGTCAATGTGATTAATAGCGCAGTGTGGTTAGGGTCGCTAGTCGGTGCTTACTACGACAGTAGTAAGCTGACAGCTAACCCCTATCTGCATCGGTCTTATTCCTATTAATCACACTGGTTGCTACCTCTGTGCAATAACTTAGCAGGGCGTCACGCTTATCCTTGTCCATGACAAGCTTACACAAATTCCCTACATTTAAATCTGTGTCTAAAGACAACTGTGCATCAAATCTTTGGCGTGCGGATAATTCTCAGCAGTTAGTAATGATATCAGTTTGAATAATTCGCGCATTTAATTTTATACGACCAGATTAATTGAATTTTAAAGTAACATCTCAAGGTCTGTGCAATCAAGTTCATTTTGTTAACTGTTTTTATGTAACAAGATGGACTCATTATGCTATGAATAGTTTTTAGAAGCCTACAATGTTGTATACCTATTTGAGAACATTATAAGAATTGTATTGTCTGTAATTTTTCCCAAACTTGAGTCCATTTTGGGCTAAATGAGATAAAACAGGAATTCAAGCATCCACTACGTTCACTTATTATTACGAAATTACAAATTATTATAACATTTCAATAGTTATAACGTCGTTACAATGGCGTGCCCATAATAGCGGTTGTATACAACTATCTGAGCCGATCTCGAAAACTACTGGACCGATTATGATAATTCTTTCACTATTATAAAGTGGTTGCATAGCTCTTACGTCAGTTAGATAAGCTATTTGATTTTTCTTCGTTTTACTGTGTGCTTTATTGCTTAGAATTGTATGAAATTATTTAATTAAAATATTAGAACTATAGACAGTATTAGGTTTGGGTTTCCGGCTCTGTCACTCATCGTACGAAACGCAGCTGTACTTTACGCCGATCTTCTGTGAGAAGGTGGTACTACCCCAGTCGAGCCAGCCCATATATGAGCTGCAGTCAATGGCAGCTTTGCTCTACCACCAATAAATTTCATGATTGTAACGTATGGGTGAGACAAAAAATACTTTTAGATGTGTCTTTAGTTCAGTCGTATTTGTAGCAGAGTTGCAAAAAAACAGGAAATTTAAAATGAAAACTGTTTAAAACGTGTTTAAATCTTTGTTTAAAACATTGATTTAAATCAGAAGGAATAAATCACCGTGTTTAAATCATGTTTTAAATGTTTAAAACATGTTTTAAATACGGTGTTTAAAACAAGGTGATTTTTTCGTTACAACCCTGATTTGTAGCCAACGTAATAAGCACCAGTGAGTACCCAACTATTTGTAATTTCTAAGAAAATAGAATTTAATTAACCTTAGAAACATAAGATTATGAAACATCAAGGATTTAGACACACGTCTGAGCACTGAGACAACAAAGGTTGAGTGAAACAGAAATAGAGTCAGGGTAATAGAGTCACTATAAAATAATATTCGCTTCATTTCGGGTAAAACCCAGTGTCTAAAGAGTAAGATTCAAAACGTTTATTTTGTTTAGGGCTACGGGGGCACTAACAAATTGTCGCTAGATGTGTCCATATGGCGCGCATGCCTCACCCGAGCACTCATATTATGACATTACGTCTATGCGTTCCGACGTCAAAAGTGAGTGCTCGCGCGAGGCATGCGCCTGATGAAGACGCCGCCATTTTACATTTTTTCTTAAATTCTACTGCCGGATCGGAAACGCGACCTCGACTGAGAAGATCCGGCAAGAAACTCAGCGGGCTTGTCTTTTTTACATTGTTTTAAATTTATTTTATTTTTTAAATCGCCATTTATTTATTTTAATACAATGTATTTTGGTAAACAATAGCTCCAGTGTGCTGCCCTGCAAAATAAGCAAGGCAAGACACGCTACACTTTAACAAAGACTCTATGTAAAGTAAATACTCTATGCACGGCTGTAGCTCATATGGGCTGACTCGACCGGGGTAGTACCACCCTCACATAGAAGATCAGCGAAAAGTAGCTGCTTTTCATACAATGAGTGAGAGAGCCGGATACCCAAGCCCCTCCCTCTGTCCCACTCAGGTCGGCAACGTGCGAGAAATCCCTTTGGGATTGCAAGCATTTATAGGCTACGGTAACTGCTTAACATGAGGCCGGCTTTATGCTAGTTTGCCAAAAATTTGCCTTATTGCCACCTTATTGCCAAAAAATACACATTCTGTGAAAATTTCAACTCTCTACCTATTACGGTTCGTGAGATACAGCCCGCTGACAGACGGACAGACGGATGGACAGACGGAGCGTAGGCTTAGTAATAGGGTCCCGTTGGCACCCTTTGGGTACGGAACCCTACAAAATAAAAATTCTGGGGTAACAAGATATCAAAGTTTTTGGGTAACGCTTTAGTGCGTAACTACTTAATTAATATTAAATTTGATTAATTTAACTAAGTGTGATTATCTTGTTTACTCATAGGAAAAATATCACAAGGAAATACGAGCTCGCGGTATCAAACAGGTTTCCGGAGATGATCAAGAACGCGTTAATTAATTTATTCCATAATCTAACTCCCAAAATAGCTTTTAGCCAGTTTATAATGATTTTAAAAGGCATTTCTAGGAACAAAAGTAACTTGTAATGTACGTCCACCATATCTTTGGTGGTAAATCCAAGCTGTTACCAATTGATTGCAGCTCATTATGGGCTGGGTCGATCAGGGTCACAGAAGATCGACGTAAAGTAGCAACGTACGATGAGTGTGAGAGCTGGAAGCCCCTCTCTGTCTCACTCTTCTCAGGTGGACAACGTGCGAGGGATGCCATTGGTATTGCAAGCATATAGGCTACGGTAACTGCTTAACATCAGGCGGGCCGTACGCTTGTTTGCCACCTTAGTCATATAAAAAACCACTCGACAGCCTGACTGCTGTGGCAAAATTATCTCACTATTTCAAGTTAAGGAAAGATACACACACAGATACACATAGATTACAGTACCTACCAGTATTTTCAGTTTCTATGCCACTAAGAGAATTAGTCATCGATCCCCCAAAATTGTTAGCATATAGAATTTCACGGTAACAAGATTACTTGGGCAGTCGCCTCATTGTGTGGGCTAATTGGATCCCAGGGGGTTATACAACGTTCCTATTTGAAGTATGCCGTCGCGACAGCTTGACCCTAGACATGTCATGATCAGACGATAGTAGACAGAGCTAGCTATACAGGGTTCCTTTTTTTATAGCAAAGGAGTGCACACTGGCAGACGGTCCAGCTGATGGTAAGCGGAAGCCGCCGCCCAGGACATCTGCAACTTAAAGGGCGGACGCGGCGCCGACCTTTAAGAGACCTGTAAACATGCCCTTTGAAGAACCCCATGTTGAAGAGCAAAGGAAAGACTTCGGGAGCGAGATCATTCCACAATAATTGTATTCGAAGTATTCTTTGAAGGGAGCTGAAATATAACAAATGTTGTTCAGCTACCAATTTGTTTTACGAAATTCTGTATTTTTTCAGATTATTAATTAACCGACTTCAAAAAAGGAGGAGGTTCTATGTTCGGCTGTATGTATGTTTTTTTTTTTTTTTATGTACACCGATTTCTCCGGCATTTATGAACCGATTTGAAAAATTCTTTTGCAGTTCGGTAGATCGTAGCTCCAAGTTAGTCCCATAAAAAATAATTCCTAGAATCAACCCCTAAGGGGGTAATTTTGGGGGGTGAAGGTCGTCTGAAAAAAAAATTTTTGTCCGAATTACTTGAAACTTAATATGTATATTTTGCATAACAAATAATGAAACTCATGTTTCAGGATTTTGGAAAAATCCCCCCCAAAGGGGTAAAACGAGGTGTTGAAGTTTGTATGGAGAGTTACCGTTTATCTCTAACGTTTATGAACCAATTTTTCTTTTTAAAGTGTTATTTGGTAGGTGACTAAGTCGTTTTGGTCCCGTACAAAAATCATTTCAGAAATCCACCCCCAAAGGGGGAAACTAGGGGTAGAAGTACGGTAGAAAAATATATTTGTGTCCGATTGACTTGAAACTTAGTATGTATACTCCATATAATAAATTAAGAAACTTTTGTTTTGGAATCTTGGAAAAGTCACCCCCCAAAGGGGTCATTTGGGGTGATAAAGTTTGCATGGCGCCACTAAAAATCATGAAATAAAATTATTTAAAAAAAAAAAAAAAACCGACTTAAAAAAAACCTGGAGCACTAAAAAGCCTGAAATAATATTTCTATTACCACCACTGCCTACCCCTTCGGGAAAATCAAGCGTGATGATGTGTTATCAAGTATTTGGAGTCGGTGCCAATCTTGGTATGCCAAGTCTACCTACTATAAAAGTAAGAAGATAGATTGGCACCGAATATTATTTCAGGCTTTTTAGTGCTCCAGGTTTTTTTTAAGTCGGTTTTTGTTTTTTTATAAAAATATTTTTTTTCAATTCGTGTGATCCGATTTATCATTGAAAGAATTATTAAAATGCTATGAATTTGTGAATATAATACAGATTTTGTATGGTGCCAACAATAAGATTTTCTTGAATTAAAACTCATTTAAAAACTTATTTCTTTTCAGTTAGTAATTAACTTTAGTATCATTATCGCCTGATGGTTATCGTAGCTAGATGATTGCAATACTTTGGTATGCCAAGCATCTATAGGCTACAGGCAGGCATGTATAGATAAGCAGGCCGATCTGAAGTGGAGTGGGTCAGAGGGTACCTATTATAGTGCGTATACGAGTGTTGAATCTTTAGTTTATTCTGTACATGATATTATACGTCCTACAAAACAAAAAACTCTTCGACAGCCCATTGTGTAAGCGTCTAATTAGATTATCCACCGGACCGTTATCCAACCACAGTTGTACCGACATGTAATTATTACCAACGGATTATATAATCCGTAAACAAAGTTATTTTTTTATGATATTTGTTGTTTATTTTAAAGAATTAGAGGTTTCGCGTGGTCAAAGGGCGTGCAGGAAGTAGTGCCTATTATTCATGAGTCAAATGACTATTATTTATTTGACAGATTACAAAAGTTTTTACAGTTTTATTTTTATAAAGGTTTATTATAAATAATTAGTTACTGTCAGGGTTTATAGCAAATTATCTACCCAAATGTGAGTCCAAGTGAGATAGTCGTATTCTTGCATAGCAATCGAAAGTTGCGTCCGCAATAGGAATGACGGTATGTCTACGTGTTTAGACGTCAAAACTGATTGCTCGGGCCCGCCGCTCAGCACATGTAGATGCAGCCATTGACCTCAGAATATTATACACTGTTGGATACGTACAATGTAAGTACTCAGATGCCGCGCCCGAGCCATCTATTATTGCAATGCTATGTTATTTTATGTCAATGCGTTCCGACGTCTAATCTGACTAATCACCTCTTGTATACGCAGACCTTATACCTTATACTACAGGCCCACCCATGAACCTAATACTAAATTACTCTTTGGGCCCACCTTATGCATGCCTACCTCCATGCGTGGGCTTCTATATGTTTAATAGTAATTACACAACAAGTAGCGAACCACGCTAATATATCCAAAACAGCAATTACATCGAGGACGTTCGTAAACATTAAATCCGTGGACACGGCTCTATAAATCAATAAAAGTACAGGAAGCCCTACCAATGTGTGATGTAACCTAGTTATTTGGTCAGTCGTCGTCGAATTATGTCAGCCGGTACTTTATGCCCATAAAGGGCCGAAGTCCAACAAGTTTTGTGAACTAGCCGCCAGCTCTGATTTCGGAATTTTCAGGCTGCTCCAAGGCCTAAGGGCTTAACGTGGCTCCGTTTAGGGCCACCGCAGACTTGCTACTTTTAGCATCGGCGATCGGCGATTTAGATGCTGCGTCTCGCTCGTTCTCGCTCGAAGAAACGTGACGCAGCATCGATGCAGTCGCAAAATCGCTGATCGCCGATGCTAAAAGTAGCATGTCTGCGGTGGCGGTGGCCCTTAGTAGGACATGCTATTTTGGACAGTCATATAATATTATGCCTCCCTCTTGGTAACGCCTTTTGGTTGACGGCCTTAAAGTTAATATGACGGAGTTACTTCTTACTTTATCTTCTTCTTATTGTATGGTTAGTGGGCAACCTGGTGTCAGAGTTGTTCAAGCCCGAAGGCCTCTGACAAGTCAACAACTGGGACCGACCTTTAACGTGCCCTATGAAGCACGGCGACGCTCAGTTCAAATGCCACTAAATGGTCACCCATATCTGACTGACCTTGCCAAGCGTTGCTTTACTTCCGATCGTTTACCAATCAGTGATTGCAGCCGGCTATGAGCGCCTCTCCCGAGGTGACAGTAAAGTGCGCGGAATGTAGGGCCGTAGGTTTCAAATATTCTGGAATATTCCTCTTCCTAACCAAATTTCGGCAACGGCGGCCAATGCAACGGAGAATCGTTACCGATCGTTTACCGATCAGAGGGGCTAGCCAAGTGGCATGAACGCTAATCGAATAGAATACGATAGACTTCACAATGTATGGAAATGTCAAACGTCGCTATGTAGATCAACAACAAGTTGCTATGTAGATCACGTGACTTATGTCATTTCCATACATGAAGCGTAGCGATTTGAACGAACGCTCGTAGACGTCAGCCACTTGTCTAGCCCTTCAGTGATTGCAGCTGGCGGCTGGCTGTTGGTGATAAACGCCTATTACTTCATCATCTGCCTTACCTTATCCCATTATCTGTGGTCGGCGCAGTATGTCTTATTCTTCCATTCATCGCTTTGCTGTCATACTTACATCCACTCCAATCTCATTCATATCACTCTTTATACAATCCATCCATCTTTTCTTGGGTCTTCCTCTCGCTTTGTATCCTTCCACATTCATATTCAGCGCCCGTTTAGTCACATGCTTTTCATCTCTTCTCATCACATGCCCAAACCATTCCAACCTCCTACCTTTTTACCTGACTACGGCGGAGGGTTATGATTTTGACCGGTATGTATGTATGTATGTATGTATGTATGTATGTATGTATGTATGTATGTGCATCTGTTCCCACCTAACTTCAAAACTACTTGTCATAATTTAACAAATGAGGTATCGTTAGAAGCGGCTTAATGGCGCGCTGGATATAGGCTATGTGACGTCACATAAAATTGCATATGGCGCCCTCTAGAGGAAATAATGTCATGAACTAAAAAAAATATTTTTTTAATGAAACCGTGTGGGTTATCAAATGAAAGAGCTTGATGAGCACATTTCAAAAATATATATATTGTTACCTATAACTCCAAAATAATGAAATAAAAAGTAAGTTTAAAAACTAAAACCCGACTACTGAAAAATCGCGCTCTAAAAAGTATGAAACAAGAAAATATTCGCATCTAGAGGATAGCCGTGGTCCGTGTTCATATGCCATTTTGCCCTAAAGGACCTACACGGACCACGGCTATCCTCTAGATGCGAATATTTTCTTGTTTCATACTTTTTAGAGCGCGATTTTTACCTTATCTGTTATAGGCGCTACTTTGAGACTGCCTCTTAAATACACATTCTTCACCTTATCCATTCGCGTCACTCCACACATCCATCTCAACATTCGCATCTCGGCAGAGTGGAGACGCTTCTCTAAACGCCTATTACTTATCATATAGTAATAATTGATAGGCAACTCTCATCAACATAGACCGCAGTTCACTGACAGTGTGCAACCTCGCTGCTAGCTTCCTGATTCGCAATTCGCGACCATTTTCCTCGACACCCAATGACCGTGTTTACTTACTCATGTTTGTTGAAGGAAAACGATCTAAGGTGCGAAATGAATACGTGAAGAACTTTGGAAGATGTTTTGGAGAAGGTTAATGTTGTATGGGATTCAAGTGCAGATTGGCATTAAAAAATCGGACAAGTGCGACTAGAACTCGCGCCCTGAGGGTTTTATTATGAACTTATTAAATAGGAGTTGCATTTTTTAAATGCTTTTGTTTTTTAATATTTATTTGTTAAAACAAGTGTTTTAACAAATAAATCAATTGTTTCAAATACATGTTTTAAACAATGTGAACAAAAAAGTTTTAAACCATGTGAAACATGTTTCTTAGTATATAGCGGTGACAGACTTATATCCATGAACTAAGAAAAACATCGCTAAGCGACTATCTCACCTCCTAACACGCATCAGTTTTAATCAATGATTTAATGTTGGTGAACATGTTCCAAATACATTACAATGTTGGCAATATTGGCCAAACCGGCGATAACATTCGTGTTGTTATGAGTGTCATATTTAAATTAAATTATAGAGCAATAAAGTAAACTATACAGCGATGAACGAGGTCGGAATGTTCGCGAAACGGTTCAGTTAACGGCGGCCAAGATCTTGGCACATGACCTCATGACGACATTGGCGCATTGGCGCCGCCCGAATACTAAGTATTCACGTATTATCTCTGTACTATGCATCATAGAATACTGATATAAGGTATCAGTATTCTATATCTACGTTTTTATTCAGAACTAAGTAGGTAGTATACAGATCGATGGCATACAGTATGTTGCCGCCACTTATTAGGTGCGTCCACAAGCCCACCAAGTCCCAAGCTGCTCGGGCGCGCCGCTCGGCGTTTGAAGACGCCGCCATTGCGGCAGAAGCAATTCAGGATTACTTTACCATCATGGCGGCACCATGTTTCAGTCACATGTCACATTGACACTTGACAGTTCAGACACTGACAGAAGTGAAGTGACAAATGACGTCACCTCAGCCAAAACGGCATCTCGTGAGCTGAATTATTTTGCCGCCATTGCTTTGGCTGAGTAATCTTTCAGGTTTGTAGCTCTACTATTGTAGTAGATTCACTAGACTCTACATAACATTTTTATTTGGCAAACAAATTTTTAGTTATTCGGATGATTGCTTTACGATTTGCTATAGGTACCTACTTTACGTACGGTAGCGATTAGCAAATTTAAAACTCATAGAGCCACGTAGAGCGATACGAAAAACTCTAGTTTGATTAGAATAATTACGGCAACGCTCAAAAATAAATAAAATTCACAAAAAGATATGCCCCGGGTGAGGATCGAACTCACGACCTTAAGATTATGAGACTTACGCGCTGCCTACTGCGCCACCGAGGCCGCTGACGTGGCATCCGAAAAACCAGTCCATACTCTATCAATACCTGTCGCCATCTTGATTGATGATGAATGCAGAAAATGTATTGTTTGGAAATTGTTTGCTAAAGTTTAATTTATTCCTCACGGTTGAATTTATTATTTAATTTTGTTTATATCGAAGGTCATATTCATATCGTGCGAATATTCCGATAGACGTTGATTACTGCATAACATTAGTTTAATAATAGTGTTGCTGTTGGTATAAGGGGACATCCATAAATTACGTCACACGTAAAGGGGGGAGGGGGTCGACAAATGTGACATTGTGTGACAAGGGGGTGGGAGGGGTCCTAAGTTTTGTGACGTCACATTTAAAAATCTAATACTTAGGTAAGTATTAAAACCGAAATTTGAATTTTTAACGAAATGTTTTGAAAAATTCTTAAAATTGTAAAAAATGTGACGTCACACAGGGAGGGGGGGAGTCTCGCAAATTAGACCAGCTGTGACAAGGGGGGGAGGGGTCTAAAAATCATGAAATTCGTGTGACGTAATTTATGGATGGCCCCTAAGAGATGTTTCTTAAAATCACAGAACCTATCAAAATAATTCCGCATGTACCTAAGTACTTATAGATAGATTTAAGGATTTAGATGGTACTTAGTACTTAAGTATGTACTTACTTAATCTATGTCAACAATCAATTAATATTAACAAACAAATAGGAACAAATAAAAATTAAACATAATCTCAGCTTATAAACTTAACAAATAAATCAAATCGTCTGTCTGTTCGTACACAGTCATAGTCATAACACAGGAAGATATAAGATAATCATCTGTAGACTGAAATATCGGCTAGATCTAATAACCTGATAATAAGAACCAATAGCTGATCACAGATGGTTGTGCTAAACTTGCCGGCAGCAATAGCCTTAGTTTAAAGTATCTAAGGGCCACCGCAGACTTGCTACTTTTTGCATCGGCAATCGGCGACTGCATCGCGTTTTGGCGACTCTGCGGTCGGACGCAGCGACTGCTCCGATGCTAAAAGCGACTAAATCGCCGATCGCCGATGCAAAAAGTAGCAAGTCTGCGGTGTCCCTTAGGGCGTCCGCAGACTAGCTACTTTTAGCATCGGCGATCGGCGATTTTGATGTTGCGTCTCGCTGGTTCGCGCTCGAAGAAACGCGGCGCAGCATCGATACGTCACAAAATCGCCGGTCGCCGATGTTAAAAGTAGCAAGTCTGCGGTGTCCCTAAGTAGAAAAAAAAGAGGGACAATAATAGGAAAGAAATAAACTTTCACATTCGATGACGGCTTGGCGCATTAGTTGAGCGTAGACCGCTCGGCTTACGGCATCGGGTGGTTGCTGGTTCGATTCCCGTCAGAGGCAAATTTCGTAAACCGCCTTTTCGTTGTTTTCCTGGTCTGGGTGTCACTGGGATCGCCCCCAATCCATTGTACAGTACCCAAACCCCCCCCTTCCCCTCCCTCCATTCCACTCCCCTTCAGGTCGGCAATGTGCAAGCAATGCCTTTGGAACTGCAAGCATCTATAGGCTACGGTAACTGCTTAACATCAGGCGGACCGTACGTTTTTTTGCCACCGCAGTCCTATAAAAGAACCCTAAAATTCGACAACAAAAGCTAATGAAACTGTAGCACAGATCAGATACAGATACGCACATAGACATACCTCTGCAAATAGCCTAGACACAGTTACATAACAGTTATGTTATTATTCGGTCAGTTCTGTTGTTGTACTATGTTATGTGAACGTAATACTTTCCAAATGTGTTCTGTATTTCATCTGTAATGTGATCGATATATTTTTTTCTTTTTAATAACTGTGCCCGCGACACATTAGCTGCGTTTTAAAAAAAGATTACCCGCGTTTAAGCCTGCGTGGATATTATGGTTTTTTATATTTTTTTACGCGGAACCCTAAATATTTTTATATAATAAAAGTAACCTAAGTTACTCCTTATATCATCAGCTATCGGCCAGTGAAAGTCCCGTCAAATCGGTCTGGCCGTTTCGGAGATTACTCGAAACATACATCCAGAGAGACAGAGTAAATAATTAAAAATTGTGTTTTTGTTATTCATATCTTTTTAAACGGTGATTCTACACATGATTTAAAAAATAGGAAATTTTAATCAACAAATCAATTAATAAAATTTTATTGCCCGGGCAAGGTATAGCAGTTAGCTGGTTTGCTTATTTGCTTACTCGAGCAATATTTTATAACAATTATTTTTTTAGTTGATTCCCGAAATCCTGAATCATGTGTAGAGTCATAGGACGGGCGGTAGTCTTGTCGGGCCCGTTAGCGTGGTTGGCGCGGAGGCGACTTTCACGCTGCAGGTCGTAGGTTCGATTCCTACCCGTGACATGCATTTGTGTGCATGAACATGTCTGTATGTCCGGAGTCTGGGTGTATATGTATATTAAGTATGTATTTACAAATAAAAAAGTAGTATATGTAGTAATATCAGTTATCTGGTTTCCATAGTACAAGCTCTGCTTAGTTTGGGATCAGGTAGCCGTGTGTAATAAATGTCCCAGGATATTTATAGTTTAAAAGGATGCCCATGATTTCAAAATCAGCCTGTATACTTCAAATATGCACTTAGTAAAAAGCTGTTATTTCATATTACAAACAGAAACTTCTATTTTATTTATTTGTATGTATGAATAGATATGACTATATGGTGGCAAACATGCGTTCGGCCCGCCTGAAGGGCCAGACAAGTGGCTGACGTCTACAAGCGTTCCTTCAATCGCTACGCTTCATGTATGGAAATGACATAAGTCACGTGATCTACATAGCAACTTGTTGTTGATCTACATAGCGACCTTTGACACTTCCATACATTTTGAAGTCTATTCTATTCTATTCGATTAGCGTTCATGTCACTTGTCAAGGGGGGCTGATGTTACCGTAGCCTATAATATGCTTTCAATACCAAAGACATCGCCCGCACGTTACCGAGAGCTCAAACTTCACACTCAAACATCCTGCGAACATAACCTCTTACGTGACATATTTACCAATTTTTATTTACTATCACTCAACTCAGTTAGCCACCGATATAATCTTTATAACAATGGTATAAGCTACATAATCGCGTGAAGATTTCCTTACGAACGGTAAACATATCTTGGTTATGTGACATCAGGCAAACTTAACTGCTTCAGTCAATGAACTCGAAGTGATCACTAACATAGCTCTTATTCCTATGGTATAAACATCCATATACGTATCGCCAAGGGTAAATATAACTTGGTGGTTTTGCTCTTGATGGTCAAAGTAGGCAACGGAAGGAAATAAGGTCAGTGTGATAATATAGACTTGTTTTTGCAAGTGGCAGTGTCAGAAAATCCTGCACATGCTTGACATTGGTTCAGAAGGATACTGCGTCAACAATGGGCGAGCGGCGCGCACGGGCAGTCAGTTTTAATATCTGAACGCGGAGACAATTGCAAGTCAGTCCAGTAGACTAGCCACCTATACTGTTATTATTGTCTCCCGCTTTGTTATGGAGGGAAGCGGATAATCTTCTTCCAACTCCTCCTATCCTTTCTTCTGATTAAATTCGTGCGGGTGCCAAGACAACTTAGCTTTTCCCCGGGACTCGTCGAGGGTCAAACCTTGGCAACATCGTTGGACACCATTGTCGATCCTGGCTTACAGGAGTAACAGTGGTGGGAATGTGTGGTGGGAATGTGTGGCGGGCTTAGTCCCAAAAAAAGTCCAGTAGACTACCAACGGCTAGGCTACTGGACTGACTTAAGATTGAAGTCAGCACTGGACTGGGTTGAAATTAGTATCCAGACGCACTGACCGCTGGACTGGGTTACTGGACTGTCGCGTCACTGTCATCGTGTAAACCGCGCTGCTTGTATATAGACAGACATCTGACTGCTGGCCTGACTTGTGCGCGTGACGTCATCACTGGACTAGGTTGAAACTAATGTTCACACGAGCCCAGTTACAGGTCAGCACTGGACTGGTCAACTTGTTGGTCAATATGTTGACTAAACGTAGGTCTACTACGGAGACAGGTGACGAAGACAGAGACACAGCACCACGACATATGCAAGACCTTTACAAATAGGTACATTGGTAGCAATACTGTCACTAGAAACAAACCTCATGTCGCAGTCGCAGTATACGAAATATCTTTATGTATAGTACGTTTTTTTATACTTGTCCTATTTGGTAAGAAAAGATAGTGTCCAGCGGGGCGATTGCGTAACTTAATTGTCAATGTTTCAATTGGTTTCGTTCATCCTGTGTCAATTATATACGAAACCAATTGAAACATTGACAAAAAGTTACGCAATCGCCCCGCTGGACACTATCTTTTCTTACCAAATAGGAGAAGTATAAAAAAACCTACTATAGGTAAGTTTCACTAACCACACCCTCTGAAAATCTGACGCAATGAAAAATATCAGTATCTGACACGCTTAAGTATTTCCATGTCATTGTGTTTTTTTACAATTTAGAAATTTATATGTTGTCGCTTCCCCCACCGCTGAAAGTGGAAATATCTAGAACCATTTATTCTTCCTATCATCTAATCTACCAAATCTAATAGGTTTCCGCGACGCTGGAGTAAATCCACAGTTAGCATCATGGGCTCCCCCTCTATAAGGAAAGAGCTTCACCGCATAGTTTATGGATGGCGTCTGATCATTTAGTTGCGGAGCGATTGGCAACTTAATTAAACAACCACAAGTTTCAACTAAATTATTCGACATTATAAATTGAACGCGAAATAATTTAGTGTGTAAGGTTAAAAACATAATTTGTTCAGAGTTAATGAAAAAAATGTAAATGTAACGTCACGACTTGTATCCCCATTCGGGGGTAGTCAGAGGCTTGAGTGACCATACACCACCACATTGTGGAGGTATTAACCAACTCAAAGCCCACGTTTCACCAGACAGTCAGAACCCAACATGACAGGTGGTGAACCTTGTCGCCGTGTATACAGGAACTGACTATTACCTAATCCCGAGGGATAGGTAGGTTTCCTCACGATGTTTTCCCTCACCGTCAGCGAACTGTAAATTATGCACATAGATGAAAATTCATCCATTGGTGCATGCCCCACCGGGGATCGAACCTGGGACCTTCTGATTGCTAGCCCAACCTGTTCACCCCTAGGCTACAGTCGCTTCCTAAAAATCAAGTTAATGAAATCTAATATTTTATTGCTGTCTAAAACCAGTACAAGATAGTTTGCCTTTAAGAGTGTATGTTGTTACTTAAAATAGCTACGTAACATAATTTTCCTTCAAACCAACTGAGTGCATTAAACTGTAACTTTTAGTGTAAACAAGCAAACTGCATCTTCTAAGTAAAGCTTTGGGTTATTCCAAAGTACCCTAACGACAGTTCAGACTTTCACGAATTTACAGTGAATCATTACGTGATACGTGACTTTGCCAGTGTACGATATTTTTATTATTTATTTATTTTAAACAACCTGGAACCATCCTACCACCTCACAAACAATAGTTAATTTTAAAAAAGGATTTCCATTGCATTTCCGAAGTCAACAAAAAAATTAACTAACTTTTTTTGGGCCTAGGCCCGCCACACACTCCCACCACAGGGTCGACAATGGTGTTCAACGATGACGCCAAGGTTGGACCCTCGACGAGTCCCGAGGAAAAGCTAAGTTGTCTTGGAAACCGCACGAATTTAATAAAAAGAAGGGATAGGAGGAGTTACTAACTAGTTAAACTAACATTTGCAAATGTCTCATTACCTCAGGACATTCAGGTATATACGTATAGAAACAATCGTCTTCTACATAGTAGGTACTTGTCCAACCACACAGTTCTAACCAAACATATTTGTCGTCATTACCCACAACAATACGCCATTCATCGGCTCATTTATCAAGAGCAGCCATTTGTAAAACTATCTAGAACATGGAGTGATCCATCACGCATGACACGAGGGTATTGGGACCCGCCGACCTGACATGTCACTCACGCCAATCGAGGTGCTCAATGTCGAAATATAATAGGGTGAAGGTTGCGTATGTATGTGTACTTAGTTATGTATGGTTGGTCTGTGGTGTTTGGGATGAGAGCATGGCGAATTGATTTAAACAACATTGGAAACATTGTGACATTTCTGAGCACCAAGTTTGCAAATTTTTTAGCAATTGATAGAATCTAACGTCACGACTTTTAATCCCATTCGGGGGTAGTCAGAGGCTTGAGTGACCATACACCACCACATTGTGGAGGTATTAACCAACTCAAAGCCCACGTTTCACCAGATAGTCCGAACCCAACGTGACAGGTGGTGAACCTTGTCGCCGTGTATACAGGAACTGACTATTACCTAATCCCGAGAGATAGGTAGGTTTCCTCACGATGTGATAAGCCAATGATATAGCCAAGGACGGCACACTGGCAGACGGTGCACCTGATGGTAAGTGGAAGCCGCCTCCCAGGGCATCTGGATCTTAAGGGGAGCAGATGTGGCGCCAATCTTGTTCTGCTTTATATTATCTTAGTGAATTCTTTATTGTAAATTCTTGCCGGCCGACGTGCTGTTGGCCATCTGTTTGCAGTCCTCTGGCTAACAATATGGGGACCGAGCCGGAAAAATACTCAATAGTTACTACATAATAATATAGAAAAAAAGTTGGTACCGATTCATTCTCAGAAACAGCAACGCAATGTGAATAGGCAACACCATTCAAATTAATACGCTAGTAATTCAATATTACCAAATTAAGTATTAGGGAGGTATCACACCTGACGACGGACTGGCGACCGTCGCCAGTCGGTCGCCAGGTATATTACCTGCCTTATTTTGATATATTTCAATACAAGCGACGTCGCCAGCCACGTCTCCAACCGTAGCCAACTAATGAAATTTCAATACGAATAGTTGGCTACGGTGGCTGACGACGCGCCTGGCGTCCCGGAGTCACGCCAACTTACTGCAGAAAAAAACTACCCGACAATCTAAACTTAATATAAGAAGCGTTTCTTCATCTGGAAGTTCGGAACTACGATTGGTGTGTTTAGCGTTTGGTGTTGTTGATCCGTCGCTAGTTGCCCGCTACATTTCATGTCTTGAGGTGGTTAATTGAAAGGCTTAAGCTCGTAGGTGATCAAGTGCAGGCCCGGTCTGTAATGTGTTCATTTGCCGATCTTTGCGCAGACTCACAAGGTCCTCGGATACCTGCTCGTTTTGGCGGTTACTTGAAATGTTATGTAACGATACGAGATTTTGGACTTAGATTAAGATGTCAGATATTGAAAGGCAAATATCTGCATCCATAGTCACCTTCTAACTTATAAATAAATCAAAGAAATTGATATTTAAATGCGAAAGTCTAAACGTGAAATGAAACTCCGCTACAATAAAGGTGAGATGAGACTATTTTGCATTCCAAGACGAGGAGTTTGTTAATTATAAACTACTAAGAAACCACTGGTCTTTACAATTATCATCATAAATTCTTCACTATAAAATATCGTAGTAAATTCTTAGCCTGACTTTGATCGTCTGGCAGAATTCTTTTCGGCCAGACGATTACTAACAGATGGCCGACAACAGGTCGACCGCCAAGAATTCACGAAGATAATATTAGAGACCAGTGGTTTTCCATTGGTTTTTAGGGAGCAGACTCGGGGGCCTGATGAGACATGTCGAGTCAAAATTGCGTTTAACACAAAGAAAGAGATGCCTCTATTTTGAGCACTAGATGAGTTGCGTCGACTCAAATTGTGCCTTACCAAAATAAAACGATGCGTCAATTTTATACGAAACGCATTAGGTCAAAATGCGCCTCACACAAAGAAAGCTGTCTCCTTAGACATGATATCTTTCGCCACAAAAATGACAATATAACCGTAATCAGCGGGGCTAATGGACTCTATGCAACATTGCAGCAATTCTGCAAAAGCAATTCTTTTTTCCAACTCTCCAGCAGAATCCGCAAAATTTCCGAGAAACGGTCACGAATGGCGTAAATGTGTGACTATGTTACAGTAGCGGAATTACGAAGGATTCCTCAGAAAAATGAATTGCATTGACCATGTTGCATAGCATCGCTATTAGCCACCCAGGGTTGTACCACCAGCTATTACATATTACATAAACAATTCGGTAATTACTCACGGGTTGCTAAAATTAATCTTTTTCATACACACAGCGGGAAAACCAGTTGATTTTTTCTCGAAAACGATTGACACACATACACGGCGGCTTATCGACCTTCGCCTTAGGACAGCGTCGTGTCCGTTGTAATTCATTTCTCTTTAAATATTGACCTTTGAGACGGAAAAAAACATCGCCAAACTTCGTAGCAGCCCTAACTACAAGAAGTTTTAATGTACCTGTACTTGTTCCTGTGTACCTGTACCCGTGTATCTGTACCCGTGTATCTGTACCTGTGTACCTGTACCTGTTACCTGTAACTGTGTGCCTGTACCTGTATACATGTACTTTAATGTACTCATTGTATTTTAGCTCCAACAACGAATATAAATATTTCTTTGTAAATTTCTGACGAATTTAAATACCTATTCAATCCGGTAGATAACATAATTATTTCCTAAATAAATACAGACATTTTGACGACCATTTGGCCCAGTGGTTCGAGGCCATTCGGCTCACTGCATCGGATGGTTGCGTGTTCAATTACCACCGGAGCAAAATTTCCGGAGCGGCCTTTTCGTAAGCCCTTCCGTGCTTGGTCTGGGTGTCACTAAGACCGCCCCCAGTCCATTGTACGGTATCTATAGTATAAGCGTTGCTTAGTTTGGGACTACGGTACTATACAGTTGGTGTGTTTGTCTGGCGATATTGATATTTATTTATGTTATACTTATTAGAAAATTACAAGAAAACGAAACTCACTAACCAACACATCTATCTCTTCATAAACCCCAACAAAAGGTAACCGGTCCGTAACTAACTGTCGTAAGATCCACTTATAATTTTACAACATCACAATAAAACGTGGCAAAACATCGTTTATTGTGAACAGTGCGTCTAATAATAGTGCATGAGATGTAGAAACAGCATCATGAATATCACGATAGTTGCGTGCGACTGCGCATCGTAAACAAACAAGGCCCGCACGACCTACCGCAATTGATATAAATAAAAGCGGTAATTGTGTGATTATAACGAGATATTAATGGTTCTGTACACTTAGGTGTAGTTTAATTTGGTTGTTTCAAGGAATATAGTGGGACCTAGAACTGAGCCTTGAGGTATGCCCTTTCATCAAAGTAGAGTAATTATTGCTTCAGTAAGCCTTGCTACTTCTTTTACATTTTGTTTTAGTTGTAAAAGTGGAATACTTAGACTACGGAAAATTGTAAAATCAGAAAGTACTGGAAAGTAAGGAAACAAAGATGTTAGCCACTATTGAGAGTAGACGATGTAAATAAAGCATGATACGCTATGACACACTTGATTGAAACTTAGTATCTACAAGTGTAAAGGAAGAAAATGAGATGGAAGACGGGAAAAATCAAATAGATGAAAAATAAAACCAGTCATATTGTACCGAAATTAATATATTTTCGCTCTTGCCGGCTCCAACATTTCTTGCTACAACCTACAACCTACGTAAGAGATAGTGGAATGGGGAAGAAGAGCTAAAAAAAAAATAACTACCTAATAAAATAAAGCCAATGGCTGCATCTACATCAGGCGAATGACACGCCCGAGCACTCAGTATTGACGTCGGATCCCATAGACATAATGTCATAACACGAGTGCTCCAATGAGGCATGAGAGGTATCTCGAGTAATCTGGACGCACCAGCGCCATAACAAAAGCACAATCTAGCAAAATCTCGGAACTTTAGAATGTCCGAACTTTAAAACGTCTTTGCGCGAAAATAAGCAAAAGCGAAACGATTTATTGTTGAAAACAAAGGAAAAGAAAACGCTTTTCTCCCGCGGAACCCTATTTAGCAAGGAGCAAATACATTTGCCTAGATGCAGGAAACGCGACGCGGAAGCGAGCATAACATTAGCAGCAAGGTCTGTAGGGATGGAACTATCTGCGATGCTGACATACGACACAATTATACCGCTGTTTACTTGTTTGTATTAAACGTTCACCTTATTTAGATAAAACATGGCAAATAGGAAATAGGAGATTACTGTAGAATACAGCATCACGCATGCATTCACGGAAGGGGTAGGCTGATGCAAAGCAGGGAACCCGTATTTCGCTGATGGTCTTTCCGGTCCAATGTAAATCAGCTGGACAAATGAATGGCTTACACTTTAGACCTTATCCGGTTCGATTTAAATTTCCAATTATAAATCCCCCTTCTCTTTGTTCCACTCCCCTTCAAGTCGGCAACGTGCGAGCAATGTCTTTGGTATTGCAAGCACCTTTAGGATACGGTACCAACTTAACATCAGGCAGGCAATACGCTTGTTTGCCACCTCAGTCCCATAAAAAAATGGGGCGAAAATAATTTACGATTTTTAATGAAGTAATTACGAAGATAATAATATTAGAGACAAATGGTTTCACAATGGACAAATGAAATGTAACGTCACGACTTTTATCCCCATTCGCGGGTAGTCAGAGGCTTGAGTGGCCATACACCACCACATTGTGGGGGTATTAACCAACTCAAAGCCCACGTTTCACCAGATAGTCAGAACCCAACGTGACATGTGGTGAACCTTATCGCCGTGTATACAGGAACTGACTATTACCTAATCCCGAGGGATAGGTAGGTTTCCTCACAATGTTTTCCCTCACCGTCAGCGAACTGTAAATTATGCACATAGATGAAAATTCATCCATTGGTGCAAGCCCCACCGGGGATCGAACCTGGGACCGAACCATTGCTAGCCCACCTAACCTGTTCACCCCTAGGCTACAGTCGCTTCCCTCGCGCGTTTTTGTTCGCACAATGGACAATTATTAAAAAACTCGAGGCCCTGTATGGTCCCAAGCGAAGCAACGCTAGAAGTACCCAATGGACGATAGACGAAATGAGAAATAAATCGTCCATATTATTATTATTGACGGGCCCCTTGGCGTGGTTGGTAAGATTCCGCCTATCACGCTGCAGGTCGTAGGTACGATTCCTACCCGGGACATGCATTTGTGTGCATGAACATGTCTGTACGTCCCGAGTCTGGGTGTAATAATGTATATTAAGTATGTATTTACAAACAAAAAGTAAGTAGTATATGTAGTAATATGAGTTATCTGGTTTCCATAGTACAAGCTCTGCTTAGTTTGGGATCAAGTAGGAGTGTGTAAAAAGAATGTCCCAGGATATTGACGGGCCCGTTAGCGTGGTTGGCGCGGAGGCGCCTTTCACGCTGCAGGTCGTAGGTTCAATTCCTACCCGGGACATGCATTTGTGTGCATGAACATGTCTGTATGTCCGGAGTCTGGGTGTATATGTATATTAAGTATGTATTTACAAATAAAAAAGTAGTATATGTAGTAATATCAGTTATCTGGTTTCCATAGTACAAGCTCTGCTTAGTTTGGGATCAGGTAACCGTGTTTACAAAAATGTCCCAGGATATTATTATTATTTATTTATCTATTAACTTTTGTGTGATAACTTGCTATATTCCGTCCGTGATCTTGCAAGCGATCAACAGCTAACAACAAACCCTGACCCTGCGCGGTATTACACATGCAGGAAGCGATGCTTGGCGCCGCGACATTGCGAAAGTCAGTTCATTTCCTCAAGTACATTGTGTGGACACCCTACTTGGTGCTAGATCAATTACTAGTAAATGTACGGAAACCGCAGTATAATTAATAGTGTCTAGCATGTTTGCAATCGATAATGGTGTAGATAGCTAGGACCATTTCGTAATAGGTAGTAGAGAAGTCGATGAAATCCCTCCACGCACGTGCAGGTTGTGGAAATAACGAAGTATTTCCTTTGTATTACAAACATGGGGTTCATCAAAGAGCATGTTTACAGGTCTCTAAAGGTCGGCGCTGCGTCTGTTCTCCTTAAGTTGTAGATGTCCTGGGCGGCGGTTTGTCTTGTTAGGATAGCCGTTTAGGAGATTTTAGCCGGAACAAAAAGACTGATAAAAATTTGTAATATGTTTTTTTTTTATACATACCGTATACAGGGTGGTGACGAAATTACGACAATACATTTAAACACGATCACTACTAGTCAATCACAATACTTTAAAATTGTCAAATTAGGTTTACATCAAAATTGAAAAATATAATTCTAAACGTAACACTACATCCTTTATTAAACGTCTACTGACATCATCGACTGACCAGGGGGCTTACCACAAGCTCCCACTGCGACTCAATTACAGGAACGTATTAACGTTTCAGCGACTTTTTGTGCAATGACGTACCTTATTGTCATGACAATAAGAAACGTCATTAAAACGTCGTTAAAACGTTCCTATAATTGAATCGCAACAAGAGCTTGTGGTAAGCCCCCTGTAGGTACAAGAAGGGTGGCAAAATCGCTTCGGTGTCAGTGTATTTGGCGGTGCATTTGTATGCGTAAATTTAAAATGGTAGAAGTAAAAAAGCAATCCCGTGGCCTATACCTTTGACTATTAATATTTTTTTGCATACGAGACTACTCACGTGATACCTAGTATGTGGTTTCAGTTATTGTCGTTATGTCGTCACCACTCTGTATACTTTTATATGCATCTAGTAAAAAGAAAAAGCTGTTCATTCTGGCATTACAAACAGACACTTCAATTTTATTTATCTGTATAGGTTGGAAAGTGTATGCAAAATGAAAAACTTGTACAAACTAAAATGACTCAAAGGTGATAAAATCTCTTTAGTCCCATAATTTCAGCCAGACACTAAATAAAGGCACAGATAAAATATAACCCAATATTTTGATAGCTTAAAAATATAACCTTAAAACTGATTAATAGCAGCACAACTCATTTAAAAATATCCCCGTTCATTCGATACGATCAGAGATTAATCGCCAAATTGCTATTGGAAACAAAAGCCCAATACCGACCGGGCGATAACGCGGCGACATTGACACACTGTGCGTTTCCTGTGCCCGCGCCCTTACACCGACCTCTCACGGAAACACTACCGGTGAAAGATAAAGTACGGCTCGCAAAACAATCATTCAATATGAGAAAATTTAGGCATTTGTTTTGTCAGTTGACTGCAGGGTAGATTTTTTTTATCCCTAATGGCCTACTACGCGTGAATTTTCAGGTGATATATGTCAAATTTTGTTTTGAAATTTGATATTTCACTAGAAGATTCACGCGTGCGAATTGAGTTTGTCGTTACAGAATAGCTACTCAGCTGTAACGAGAAACTCATATTCGACGAGTGAATTTTCTGGTGTAATCTCAATAGAATGTCGAATTAAAAGAAAATTCATGCGTCGAATGAGTTTGTCGTAAGAGAATAGCTATGTGCCCTGCTCATATAATTATGGGCTGGCTCGACCGGGGTAGTACCACCCTATCAGAGAACGTCAGCGTAAAGTACTTAGCTATTACAGCTGCGTTTCGTACGAGTGAGAGAGCCGAAATCTCCCCCCTTCCGACTGCCGATGCCTTTGGTATTGCAAGCATCTATTGGCTACGGTAACTGCTTAGTCGCATAAAAAACACGTTCCAATCAGTCTATTTAATTTTCATAAGAAATCGTATTTTTTCGTTATCTATGTATGTAGGTACTTAAATATTTTTTTCCTGAACAAAGTCGTGATCGTGAGTGAAAGAATGTTTTTTTAATAATTTGGTGTTTAGTTTTTTTTTTTTAGTAGGTCATAAGAGATACGAACAACGACATTGACATACAATTTATTTTCAGTGCCCTTATTCTGACTGCATGCGGAAACACTACCGGTGAAAGATTAAGTGTACCGTCAGCAAAATAATTTGTAATAAAAATTTAATGCATAAAAATGACGGTATTTTAATCAGTCGTTATTTCGATTAAAAATCCATAAATAAAGATTCTGAGTCAGCAATGAAATCCTATGAGGACAAAAACTAGATGTATAAAAATCTAATACGTATTATAAAATATTAATTTAAAATATAAATTAATCCTGACAGTAGCAATATCACATTACGTTTAGTCAAACCTATACAGGGAAAAATTACGATCAGTCAAACCTATATTTATAAAAGGAAAAGAGGTATTTGAAGTTTATTTTAATACATACATACATACATATAATCACGCCTGTTTCCCGTAGGGGTAGGCAGAGACCACTTCTTTCCACTTGCTACGATCCTTTCATACTTGTTTCGCTTCGTCCACTTTCATTATTCCCTTCATACATGCTCTTCGGTTTAGGGCACTCTTGACCTGGCCTGACCTTTATTTTAATCCAATGCCAAATGCAGACCTTCCCTATATTATACAGACTATATACATATAAAGAAACCGGGATTCGTATCCGAAACAAAATATTTAAGAAAAATAGGATTTTACCACACCAATAGCTCGACCGTCGATCGATCCATTGATCGATGGTAAAATGAAATAAGTCGACGACGATCGACAGTTGCTCTATGGAGCAACATCGATCGACGGTGTATCGAATGGTGTGTAACAACCTTATAAAATCGTTCCAAATCTGAAAATAGATAAGTAAAATGTTTCATCCGTTTAAAATGATATGCAAATACAATCGGCTAGCAACGGAAATGTTTCCCTTGCGGGGGCGATCTCTCTCGGAAGCGCTGCCGGTGAAATACAACGGACACTGATAATAATCGTTATACTATGCACTTCCAATCATGTCAGGGGTTGCAAAACTGAAGTGGTTGGTACGAGAAAAAAAATTAGACTAACCTTTCAAGATGAAATCGCAAACGAATACTGAAGGCTGAAAATCTCATCGAAATATGTTACTTGATGTAATTTTTTTGGCTGTCCGTACATTTAGACCGACCTTCCTCAATGTCATTGTAGTTTCAGTACTGACATTGCACCTATCACGCTTACAATACATACAGTACAACCCGTATTTTTAATAGCCTATTAATGTCCCACGGGCCTCCCCTCTCTGTCTCCACAGGTCCCTATCCTGGGTGTGTAGGGGCTGTGATTTACCCGCAGACAAAAGAAATAAAAATTGTACTTTAATTTTAATGATTGGTGAGAGTTCATCTAAAGTTTGTGGTTTTTTCTCACTGATATGAGATATTTGGCTGTTGGAATTTAAAAAAAATAACGTCATGGGCATATCCCTCTGTGCAGATATAGGTTGGCCTGCTTTTTATAATATCTCTGATCAACGAATTTAATTCACTAGTACCAACCAATTTGTTTAATACAATCAGTAAAGTCGTGTTCCATGATATGATATAGCGATCGAACGATACGCACCGCCTTAATTAAGATTATAATGACATTTGCAGATAACTGTTTGTTTTGCTAACGTTACATTGAGCATTGTCGTTTTACCGCGTGATATGACCGCAGTACAAGTGTTAAAGTACCTAATCTACGATTTAATTTATTTAATTGTAATTTAAAATATTATTCTTTAGAAACCCACTGTGGATATCGCTACTTAAAAAAAGTAACTGTACCAAATATTTTTTGTACTTTACGAAACGTACCAACCATTGACCAATTACTAAGGGGTCTAAGCAACTCAGCCGAATGGTCGGCTGAGTACTAACATCGACATAAAACGAAGCGAGTAGTTCAGCTGTTTACCGGTAGATAGATGCCCCGCATCCCGGGAAAAAGACCACGAGTTGTTTCATAGAGATATCTACTAAGAACGTCTCTTCTTATTAAAATCTCTATGGTACTAACTAAAGGTAGAGAAGAAACACGGGCGGGCCC
Source organism: Drymonia ruficornis (assembly GCA_947859195.1). Classification (NCBI taxonomy): domain Eukaryota; kingdom Metazoa; phylum Arthropoda; class Insecta; order Lepidoptera; family Notodontidae; genus Drymonia; species Drymonia ruficornis. The sequence continues at coordinate 7,725,630 of OX401927.1, forward strand.
GTTAGCGTGGTTGGCGCGGAGGCGACTTTCACGCTGCAGGTCGTAGGTTCGATTCCTACCCGTGACATGCATTTGTGTGCATGAACATGTCTGTATGTCCGGAGTCTGGGTGTATATGTATATTAAGTATGTATTTACAAATAAAAAAGTAGTATATGTAGTAATATCAGTTATCTGGTTTCCATAGTACAAGCTCTGCTTAGTTTGGGATCAGGTAGCCGTGTATAATAAATGTCCCAGGATATTATTATTATTAAACATAGTGTCTGTACATGTCATAAAAAGGATTTATTTTTAACTGTAGACTAGTTATAGGATGAACCATCCCATAGGAATTGCATGTTCATGATGATGGATAGACAACCACTTCTCACTTGTCACGCGAGGTTCCCCTATAAGAGTCATTTTAATGTTTGTCAAAGACGTTCCAAATATTTGAGTAGATTTGGAACGTTGCTCGACGGCAATACGCACACGTACCATATGCTTGGCCCATCACTATTCTGTTTGACATCTATAGGCTGCGTTTCCATTGAAGCGGAGCGGGGCGGAGCGGGGCGGAGAAGAGCAGTGAAAAGTGGCAACTGTTTCCATTGAAGCGGTGCGGGGCGGAGCGGAGCGGGGCGGAGCGGGGCGGAGCTGGGCGGAGTGGAGCGGAGAAGAGCAGTGAAAAGTGGCAAATGTTTCCATTGAAGCGGAGCGGGGCGGAACGCGGCGAAGCGGAGCGAGGTGGAGCGGGGCAGCGTGTTCATATATTGTAATCGAAAGTCCGCTCAGCTCCGCTCTGCTCCGCTCTGCTCCGCTCTGCTCCGCTCTGCTCCGCTCTGCTCCGCTCTGCTCCGCTCTGCTCCGCTCTGCTCCGCTCTGCTCCGCTCTGCTCCGCTCTGCTCCGCTCTGCTCCGCTCAGCTCCGCTCTGCTCTGCTCCGCTCAGCTCCTCTTTTCTCCATTCTGCTCCGCTCTGCTCCGCTCAGCGCCGCTCAGCTCCGCACAGTTCCGCACAGCTCCGCTTCGTGCCCACCACTCGGCACCACAGCCTGCTCGACTCCGTTCTGTCCGGCTCGGGGCCACGTGTTCATTTGTTTTATTCGAAAGTACGCTCAACTCCGCTCCGCTCCTCTCCGCTCCGCTCCGCTCCTCTCCTCTCCGCTCCGCTCCGCTTCGTGCCCACCACTCGGCACCACAGCCTGCTCGACTCCGCTCTGTCCGGCTCGGGGCCGCGTGTTCATTTGTTTTATTCGAAAGTCCACTCATCTCCGCTCCGCCCCGCTTACACTGTTTCCACTGGTGCGGAGTGGAGATTTCGAGCACTGTGATTGGCCAATTCACGGTCCGCTCGGCCCCGCTCCGCCCCGCTCCGCTTCAATCGAAACGCACCCTAAACAGACGGACGGCCGGATGGCCGGAAGGGTGGACTGAATAGCCTTATGGTATCTCGTAAGGAGTGCGGAACGGAACCCAAATAAAAAACAATACCCAATAGACCCAAAACAAAACCAGTAATCAGATTAAAGAGATAACAATCAAATAGTTATGCATTTCATCAGATCGCGAAATGGTCGCGTCACGCCGCCCGCTGTATTAGCATAGTGTTGCAACCAATAGTCGAGTTATGTCTGTCACATGTGTACCACATACCGGTATTCATACGAGTATGTAATCAATATTCTGTACATAAAACTAGGCTTGGTTAGACCATTAAAAATGTTGTTTAGTAATCTGCACTTCTAAGAAAACCTGTCCGTTTTAGAAAGATAGAGCCATTTCCTTGGAATTAACCTTCAAATTACAATTTTGGCACGCAATGTGTACAGTCATAGCAAAAAGTTTCAGATTACTTGGAATGAAAAATAATCCCAAAATTACGAAACTTTTTGCGATGTGCGTAGGTCCATATAGTCGCATTTTTTTTTTTTGAAAGGTTATTATCAGTTATTATCAGATTGTAATAAGTACAAAGTTTTTTTATAAAAAAAGATCTTACAAACAAGATCACAATTCCGTAGCATACATAAAAAGCATCAGATAATCAAACTAATTACCACACGTATGTAATTAAAATAAACATAATAGTTGTTAAAAATAAGTGCTGTTTAATTCTCGGAGCAGAATAAATAGCTGAGTCCACTATTGTATGTAAATGTGAAATGTTCTTGTTTAATAGGGATGTAAATATTCGGTTACGTGGACAGCGTATCGTACAAATATCCGCACTATTTTAACTGTACGAATATAAAATACATAATATATTACTTCGACAAAATAAGTTATGGCTTAGCTATTTGTGAAGCTTTTGTAAAGTTTTACTTCAACTAAGATGTTCACTATGAAATATTCCAATTTATCTGAGGCTATCACACAAAAGCATTGTTAAATTGACTTTATTTTGACTTTGACAACTATTACGATGAGAACTATTACTACTCACGACGATGAGCACTATTACTCATGAGAACTATTACGAGTTTGACTCTGTCTTATCCACAACAAAATACGCTGCGTATGAAATACGAACGAAAATTATCCGCCATGATTTCCCAACACTATTGGTATATGTTCTAAATACATTAAGTCAGGCACACGTGTGTCACGAGGGCGCAAGTAACTAGTTATTACATAAACCACATTATGTACATACACTTAAGAACATTTCTGTAATATATTGGGAGCTAACTGTTTGCAAGTATAAGAACCAAGTATGTAGTTACTTTTGTCGGATTATTTATGGGGAATTGCGCTCAGAAATCAATGGGTATATCAGGCACATGCCGCACCCGAGCGCTCAGTTTGACGTCAAACGCATAGACATTATGTCTATACTAAATCAAAAATATTTATTCCGTTACTGAAAAAGCTATCTAGGGTTTTCAGCTTTCAAAGCTCGTTAAAGCAAGACGTACCTTCTCAAAACTTATCAACCCAAGTTATTTAATGGGGATAGGCCTGCCACACACTCCCACCACTCATGTAGGCCAGCATCGACAATGGTATCCAACGATGACACCGAGGTTTAACGCTCGACGATTCTTAGGTAAGCTTATATTGCCTTACTTATTTTTTACAAAAGCCTTCAGATAGTAATAATATCAAATATACTTCTATGGTACTTCAGATATAAAAGTTATACCTATGTTTATTTACGCATTGTTGATCAAACATAATTTAAATGCTCATAAAAACGTGAACTACCCGAATTAACTACATCCGTCTTAAAATGTATATAAAGCAATAAAATTTTATGTACATTTTGACAAATATGTATCATTTTAATTAAGTATTACAAGTTTATAACCCACACGTTACTTATCGTTATTATTAAGTGTATAGTAATTTTAGGGTTCCATGGTACCTACGAGGAACCCTTATAAGATCATCCAGTCCGCCCGCCCATCCGTCCGTCAGTCCGTTCGGGCTGTCATAGCGTAGTCATTTCATGATAAATATGTAGGGTGCCAGTTTATTATTATTTTGATTTACAATACCTATTTTGCGGTCTAGAACGTAAGGATAATTTTGAACACAGAAACCTTTTGATTATTTTTCTAAATGGGTGCGTCCAGAAAAGGCGAGCGGCGCGCCCGAGCAACGAGTTTTGACAACTGAACGCATAGATATAATATCACAACTGAAGGGCTAGACAAGTGGCATGAACGATAATCGAATAGAATAGACTTCACAATGTATGGAGATGTCAAACGTCGCTATGTAGATCAACAACAAGTTGCTATGTTAGATCACGTGACTTATGTCATTTCCATACATGAAGCGTAGCGATTTGAACGAACGCTTGTAGACGTCAGCCACTTGTCTAGCCCTTCTGATGACTCAGACGCGGCAGCTCGAGACATGGGTACGAACCCAATAAAGCACAACATGACTTCTGTCATATTGAAAAAGAAAATAATTTACAAGCCCCAACATTAATCAAAATTCGGCCCTTAAGTACGAGACATTTGGAACCTTGCCACAGTTGAACCTTCCGATTCGTTAAGGAAAACAGGTTTGTTTACAATATATAGTAGTGTGATAGAGTTGTATGTTTGCGAATGTGAGTGTTCAATATAAACAGCTTTTAGAGATCCGTGGTTAAAGGTGGAGTAAGGAAAACCTTTTAAAAGTAAGACAATGAAGTCGGCTCAATTCTGGCGCATCAAAGTACTGGTATCTTAAGTTTTGATCATAACATCGTAACATTTATTTTATTTATTTATTTCATAAAAAAACATACAATAATAAAACATTAAGCCATAGTCCCACAAAACCGAGCAGTCGGTTTGACTGTGGGATCAAAGTAAATAATTAAAGAAAATAGTAACTAGTAGTAATAGTAAATTGGAAATTAATAATATTATAATGATATAGCACGAGATGGCAACGGATTTTATTTGAAAAGAAAAATAACTATTACTTATAATCCTCCAACCCGAACCGGACCAGCGTGATGGATTATGGCCTGAATCTCATACGTCTCATATACTTACTTACTGTGTTAATCTTAAACATAAAATATTAGATGCGTCTTCAAGTCCGGAGCAGCCTCGCTCAAGCAATCAGCTATGACATTATCTACGAGGTAAGACAAAACTGATTGCTCGGGCGCACCTCTCGGCTCTTAGGAACGCCACTTTGAGTTGGCGCATAAAAAAATATGCCCAAGTACGGAACCCTGTCGAATTTTTGGCATCACACTTGTCTGGTGCTTAATAAAAATCAGTTGCAGACCTTGACCGAGATGCAGTGCGTTGTCGCTATGCGTCCACTACACATATGTTGATAGGGTTGTCCAAAGTCAGCTTTTAGGGCCTATAATCTAGATTATTTTAGCTCCTGTAAGTGATTTATTTAACTCTGTAAAAGTTTTTTTGTCTTGCAAAAAAGTTGATCGAGACTAACCTTCGAAACGTTTTGAAAGGCATGGCTTTCAAAATTGTAAATAAAAAAAAAAAACACTAATTGTTGTTATAGTAATAGTTATAATTGTTGTAAACAAAAATTGTCATATCGTTCTCAAATTCGAAAGCAAATATCCTGCATTCATAAAAAATCACGACAAGTTTTAAAAGAGTCTCAAGTCCCAAGTCATTGTATGTCCCTCGAGAACCGGGTATCTTCTAACGTAATCGTATCGCCATCGACAAATCATCCTGTCACTGTCATTATTATTTTTGGAATCTGTCAACTGTCCCGCTTCCGTACAGTCACTTTACGTAAAAATATATTGCTCGCAGTTTATTGCTGGCTTGACCGGGGTAGTACCAGCCTCTCACATAAGATAGACGTAAAGTAGCTATTACAGCTGCGTTTCGTACGAAAGCTGAGCCCCCCCCCCCCTTACCCTGCCTCTATCCCACTCCCCTTCAGGTTGGCAACGTGCGAGCGATACCTTTGGCATTGCAAGCATCTATAGGCTAGTTTGCCACATTTAATAACAAAAATGTGCCGGACAGCCCTAGGTATCTGGCATCGTATGTGCAGATAAAAGTGTTGCTAATTTGCATTACATATCGACAGCTGCGGTTGGCTGGTCCTGCGCAGTGCTGTGTGGCAAGCGCCGACTCGGCACTGGCACCAGGCACCACCTACGAACTATTTTTTATTATTTTTTCCTTGTCATTTAGCAACATCCGGACTAGACTGGCTATACTCAACTGCAATTTAAGGGGTTGCGTAATTTAGATGTATCATTAAAGAAATTATCATACAGTCAAATTGAGAATCTCCTCCTTTTTGAAGTCATAAAAAAAATGTAACGTCACGAGTTTTATCCCCATTTGGGGGTAGTCAGAGGCTTGAGTGGCCATACACCACCACATTGTGGAGGTATTAACCAACTCAAAGCTCGCGTTTCACCAGATAGTCAAAACTCCCCGTGACAGGTGTTGAACCTTGTCGCCGTGTATACAGGAACTGACTATTACCTGATCCCGAGGGATAGGTAGGTTTCCTCACGATGTTTTCCCTCACCGTCAGCGAACTGTAAATTATGCACATAGATGAAAATTCATCCATTAGTTCATGCCCAACCGGGGATCGAACCTGGGACCTTCTGATTGCAAGCCTAACCTGTTCACCCCTAGGCTACAGTCGCTAAGTCGATGTGCGAAATTCGCTGCATGTAGTACATTGCGAAATTAGGAGGTACCCTATCTGCTAAAAGAATACATCAATGGCAGCATGTCTTTTGTTTTCAATTAACTGGATAATTTGGCGCTGTTTACTATAGATTCGGATTTGGCCATCAACCTTTGAAAAATCCAGTCTGTACAACGGGATAGCCATGCCACAGTCGTTAAAAGGGTCTTGGCTTAAACCGACAATGTTTTTGACAGTATAAATAATTCAAATATATTCAAGCTAATTCGACATTGATCTTTAGCGGTAATACCCACGCCCATAGCACATTTTATTACAGGTCACGGTACAGATGGATTGCAACACCAATCCTGTCAATACACTGATTATTTAGAGATAGTATGTTTATTTATTTTGCTCAAAGAGACATCACCACACGGCTCACGACAATCTGCTGGGAAAGGAAGCTCGGCTTCTTCGGACACATCATGCGGTCTCCCTGACACGAGCTAGAGAAGGACATATTACTGGGCCAGATGGAAGGCAAACGCGCTAGAGGAAGGGCACCAACAAGATGGTCCGATGCTATAAAAGCATAAAGGCGGCAGTTTTTACAAGGCAGTATACAGCGCATAATATATGACCGGGACATTTGGAAGGGCATCCGCAATAGTCGCGATCCTCAGAATTGAGGGAACGAGGAAGAACAAGATGTTTATTTACTATTCATGTATTTAGAATCACAAATTACTTGATGCATGTTGCAGGGATCGCCGCCAGTCCATTGTATGGTAGCCATAGTACAGCGTTGCCTTATTTGGGACCATACAGTTTTTTTTTTTTTTATAGCCAAGGATGGCGCACTGGCAGACGGTCCACCTGATTGTAAGCAGGCGCGGCGCCGACCTTTTAGGGACCTGTAAACATGCCTTTTAAAGAACCCCATGTTGTAGTGCATAGGAAAGACTTCGGGAGGGAGATCGTTCCACAACTTGCACGTGCGCGGAAGAAATGCTCGCGATGCACGTACATTTGTAGGATACCAGGCATCCAAGTGGTGTGGGTGAGTGTGCGATGACGGAAAAGTGACGGTGGCACCAACTTAAACAGTTCATCAGAACACTCCCCGTGGTACAGACGGTAGAGGACGCCAGTTGGTGTTAGCCGAGCGGGCAACGCTCAAACCACTGCGTAGCGATCGTCTACCTACCTGATTTTAAAGAAAAGGCTGTTTCAAATCTGATCTCCCTAGTAGCAAATAAGGTCGGCGACGAAGTAAAGACGTCAATCTGACGTCAATTTAGGGGCAGTGACGTAAGCGTACGTCTTAATGACGAAGACGTACGTCGTAATGCTACAGGGCTACTACTGTTTGGAATCCTTTTCAGCGTATGGTTCCGTTACTTGTTATGGAAGTGCAGTACACGCTGTGACAATGTTTGAGTATTTCAAAAGTCCGAAATACCTAATAATGAAACTATCATATACGGTACCTGAGGGCCTACTGTGTTTCAAAAGAAAACGAAATTTCGGACGAAATTCGCGTATTTCCTACTACGTTTCTTATTGATTCCGACATTTCTTTGGAACGAAAATTGTTTGACGTCTTCCTCGTCGTCGAATCTAAACGTTAAACAATTTTCATTCGTAAGAAATTTCGGAATCAATGAGAAACGTAGTAGGAAATTCGCGAATTCCGTCCGAAATTTCGTTATGGTTTGGAACAGAGTAGGCCCTCTGATGCTTCGATGCTTAGTGAAGACCATGGACCAGTTACTAATTACTCTGTGGTGAAGACAGACTATACGTTACTTTGAATATTTGTGCCAACTTTAGTGTTACAATTTACATATTTTTTGAGATACCATTTTTTTCCATAATCTGCGGAAAGTAAATATTAAAAAAAAATGAATTTTCTAGTGTTCGAATTTCGAAAATTTAATACCATTCGTTTCTAATCCTGATACTCATTCAACCCCCCCAGTATTATTTCGCACTATTAAAACATCCTGTAAAAGCCTATTTCCCGCTGCGCAGTGTAAAGTGTAAGTCGTAATGCGGCTTCATGCAAGGCTTCTTCCTGGTTCGCAAGCGGGGCGGGGGTGTCTGTACCCTGCACATGACTCGGTAATCTTGTTGACTGCACTGAGGTTTATTTAGAATTAAAGATGTGATAAACGGCTTTATATTAAAAGCACGTTGTTACGCTTGTGCTTGTTTTGAAAAGTCGTTGTAAAAGTGCTTATCTGCTTTTTTGCTTTTCTGCTTTTTTAAATTAAACAAAAACTCGTTCGTCAATAAACGGACAACAAAAACAAAATGCTTACTAAACATAAGTTCAAGCAAAAAGCCAAAAACTTACGCGCTGAAAAATTGATAATGAGTCTTATGTGCATGGAAATATGGTTTTTAATCTAATATAATGTATTATAAATTATTGCTTTTTATGGGTAAAGAAATAAGGTTAAATTTAATTAAATATTGATTTGAACTGTATTGTCATACAAATAAGGTTACTTTTTGTAATTTTTTGGAATTTCTTTCTCTTTCTTGCCGTCATTGCTTAAAAGCAACACGCTTAAATTTGTAAGCGCGCTTAGGCGCTTACTTAATAAAAAAAAAAACCGACTTCAAAAAAACCTGATGCACTAAAAAGCCTGAAATAATATTTCTATTACCACCTCTGCCTACCCCTTCGGGAAAACCAGACGTGATGGTGTGTTATCGAGTATTTGGGGTCGGTGCCAATCTATCTTCTTACTTTTATAGTAGGTAGACTTGGCATACCAAGATTGGCACCGACTTCAAATACTCGATAACACACCATCACGTCTGGTTTTCCCGAAGGGGTAGGCAGAGGTGGTAATAGAAATATTATTTCAGGCTTTTTAGTGCATCAGGTTTTTTTGAAGTCGGTTTTTTTTTTTAATAAAAATAATTTTATTTCACGATTTTTAGTGGCGCCATACCAATGAACATTTTGGCATATTGAACCTTATGAAGTAAGCCCAACAAAAGGTAACTGCTGTAAATCGTTGAAGAATTCCCTCGACTGTCTATGGTCTCCATCATCAGACCTGTAATGGCACTTATAAACGATATGGGTGCAAAGTTCTCATCAATAGAAATGAATTAAGTCCAAACACAAGGTAGCTACTGTAAAACGTTGAGGAGTTCCCTTGACTGTCCTACGTCTTCATCATCAGACCCCTAATGACAGTCACAACCCATCTAGGTGTAAAGTTCTCATCAATACAAATTAATCAAGCCCAAACACCAGGTAATTGCTGTAAATCGTTGAGGAGTTCCCTTGACTGTCCTACGTCTTCATCATCAGACCCCTAATGACAGTCACAACCCATCTAGGTGTAAAGTTCTCATCAATACAAATTAATCAAGCCCAAACACCAGGTAATTGCTGTAAATCGTTGAGGAGTTCCCTTGACTGTCCTACGTCTTCATTATCAGACCCCTAATGACAGTCACAACCCATCTAGGTGTAAAGTTCTCATCAATACAAATTAATCAAGCCCAACAAAAGGTAACTGCTGTAAATCGTTGAAGAATTCCCTCGACTGTCTATGGTCTCCATCATCAGACCTGTAATGGCACTTATAAACGATATGGGTGCAAAGTTCTCATCAATAGAAATGAATTAAGTCCAAACACAAGGTAGCTACTGTAAAACATTGAGGAGTTCCCTTGACTGTCCTACGTCTTCATCATCAGACCCCTAATGACAGTCACAACCCATCTAGGTGTAAAGTTCTCATCAATACAAATTAATCAAGCCCAAACACCAGGTAATTGCTGTAAATCGTTGAGGAGTTCCCTTGACTGTCCTACGTCTTCATCATCAGACCCCTAATGACAGTCACAACCCATCTAGGTGTAAAGTTCTCATCAATACAAATTAATCAAGCCCAAACACCAGGTAATTGCTGTAAATCGTTGAGGAGTTCCCTCGACTGTCTTTCGGCTCCATCATCAGATCGACTCCAGACCTTCATAAAATAGTAGTGCTTTAAAATAGTTAATGCAAAAAATTACAAACGCACTAGTCGCCCCTACGATTTTCGAAGGTTCCCCTCGATTTCTCTGGGATGCCATCATCAGATCCTGGTTTCCTTATCATGGTACCACCGCTGGAATATCTCCTTTCCAACAAAAAAAGATTCATCAAAATCGGTTCATAAACGACGAAGTTATCCGCGAACACACATAAAAAAAAAAAAAAAAAAAAAAAAAATATACGGTCGAATTGAGAAACCTCCTCCTTTTTTGAAGTCGGTTTAAAAAAGCGAACTTTTCAAACGGCTTTTCGTTTAAGCACCCACTTCTATTTAGAATACTATCGTACATATGAGTAGTATACACAGTTAAACACATACTATAAAGTGCGCTCTACACTCGCCCGCGATTCGTGCTGTGAATTTACTGCGCCACGATTCACGCCGTAAACTTCGCGTGTTTAGCGTGTTCCTCTACACTCGCAAAGATTCGCAGTCTCGTCGTCAGTCACTTTTTGTCGCGGGACAAAAAACCGACACCAAACGGGGAACGGAGCGAAGCGCGAACGCGAATGCGTGAAACCGCGTGAAACCGCGTGAAACCATCTACACTCGCGTTTCGCGGCTTTCGCGGGCGTTTTCTTGCAATTTTATACTGTTTCTTGCGATAAAAAAAATTACGTGAGATTTGGTGAGTTTTTACTCGACCCGCTCCCCCACTAAATGCCTCACGTAATTTATATAAAGTGGTAGAGCCAAGCTGTAGCCAATTGACTGCAGCTCATATACGAGCTGGCTCGACCGGGGTACCACAAAAGATCAGAGTAAAGTACGATGAGTGAGAGAGTCGGAAGCCCCCTTCCCCTCCCTCTGCCCCACTCCCTTTCAGATTGACAACGTTGCGAGCGATGTCTTTGGTATTGCAAGCATCTATAGGCGGTAACTACTCAACATCTGGCGGGCTTCAGATAATTATTCTAGCTGATTTCAGCAGGTAATAACCACGCCTTACTAAGTGGGGTACGGCGTATATGGCAAAATAATAGCGAATATAAACATAAAACAATTAAGTTAATACAGGCGTAGGGTCAGCAACAGTGCGTGTGCACATTCACGAATATCTACCCAGTAGGTATCTCGGGCGATCGGCTCCCGCGGCGATGCAGCCATGAATGTTGATATATTGTCATTGGTTTTGGAGTTTGGTAGCGTTAGCAAACCAGGTTCAGAAAATTCTATTTTTTTAACGCAGGGGGGCTCAAATCGACGTTATGAAACATTGCCAATGCAATTCATTTTTCTTATTTTCTGAGGAAACTATAGCAATTCCGCTTAATTTCTGTAAAATAGTTAAAAGCCACACATTTTACGCCATTCGTGACTGTTTCACGGAAATTTAGCGGATTCTGCTGGAGGGTCGGAAAAAATAATTGCTATTGCAGAATTGCTGCAATGTTGCATAGCGTCGCTATTTGCAACTTTCGATGTTCACTTGTTACTCGATTAAACGGCATTCGATTTTTGAAATGCTCGAAATAAACACGAGGCGTAGAATAGGCTAGAAACTTTAAGCTAATTAAAGGAATGACATTTACAAAACGTGTGACAAAGTAAAAGGTGTGTTGTTCTGCTGTCGGTACGCGACATGTCACACATATGCGCGCGCGCAAGGCGAGCAACCGCGCCCCTTACACACGACCAGGTGTAATAGTGACGCGAAATTATCGATATTGCATATAAATTTACTCAAATGAACTTCTGTCAATTAAATCATACAGCCCCCAATTACAACTGCCTTACAAAGCATTTATAGAACAAAAATATGGATGTAACGTCATAGAACAAAAGTTATGTTGATTATGATGTTATTAATACAGTCTTGCAAGGTTGTTAGTGTTTACCCAATCACCCTGTATACAGAGACAGTATTGTCTCTTTATGTCAATACTCTGAAGTATACGATATCGATACGTCTAATATCGATACTCGTAATGTGACAGCGTGCGTCGCGACAATGTTGCGCAAACGCATATTGCAAACCGCCGCCCCCTCGCTGAAACTTTAAGTACACTGTAAGGTACCTGAGGGGATTATAGCGACGCTATACCGCGGTACATTGCAGAAATTCTGCAAAAGCAATTCATTTTTCTGATTTTCTAGCAGAATCCGCAAAATTTTCGTGAAACGATCACACATATGTGTGACTATTTAACAGAAATTTTGCGGAACTGATAAGGATACTGCTAGAAAATCACAAAAATGAATTGCTTTTGCAGAATTCCTGCAATGTTGCATAGCGTGGCTATAGCTTCCCTGTTATTTGGACGTCAGGGTAGGTAACAAATAGCTTACTAATCATTGATGTTTTATTTTAGCTGATGGTACGTCCTAAGCAAGTGATAATCATGTTTAAATTATGATTCCATTCATTTCAAAAAACACAGAGGGGTGAGCCGGGGTTTGAACCCTGGACTTCACGCTTAAAAGCCAATCGGACCATAGAGTAGGTGTGTTAGTCTAGCGATATTTATTTTATTTATATATTTTATTACTGAACGTACCTATCGTAAGCATATCGTAGGTAACAATAAAGTACTATCAGTGGGTGTCCTTTCCTCGCGACAGACGACCATTATTGTATGTTAATTTAACATACGGATGACATTGCAGACAGTCTATTTGTGGTTTACAACCGGCCCCATATGAGTATTTTTTCCCGAATTCTTCTTACTGTATGGTTAATGACCAACCTGGGGGGTTACCACCACCTCTTATAGCAGTTTTGTTTTAACGTTTCAGCGACTTTTTGTGCAATGACGTTTCTTATTGTCATGACAATAAGGTACGTCATTGCACAAAAAGTCGCTGAAACGTTAAAACGTTCCTGTAATTGAATCGCAATAAGAGTTCGTGGTAAGCCCCCTGGTGTCAGAGTTGTTCAAGCCGCCCGATAGCCTCTGACAAGACTTAACGACTGCTGTCAAAATGACAACAACCGGGACCGACTTTTTACGTGCACGAAGCACGGAGACGCTCAGTTCAAATGCCACTAAATGCTCACCCATCTGACCTGAAATGCTGAATTGGGTCCGTTTGCGGCGAGCACAATCTGTTTATTTATTTATTCTCTCTTAATTAATTTTCTTGTATTTTTGCTTGCCGCATAATGTTATTTCTTTCTGTCTTTCCATCTCTACCTGTCCTTGCCAAGCGTTGCTTAACATCCCATCGTTTACCAATCAGTGATTGCAGCTGGCTTTGAGCGCCTCTATTTTCCCGAACGATAGATAGCATGAAAAATGCTTATAACCCACGACCACGTATAGAATTAAGGTCAACGCTCACCTAACGCCTCCGCACCCGACCAGCACCGCCTCGCCGCTCGGCGTCCACTCGTTGTCGCCTAGTGCTCCGCGGGCGGACGCTGCTTTTACACCATAAACGTCCTGTGATCGCCCAGTGGACCGCGCGTGGTCAACGAGTGAATGCCGCACGGTCAGCGCGTGGTCCACTTATTACCGGTTCAGTTAGTGGACGCTCAGCGGCGAGGCGGTGCTGGTCGGGTGCGGAGGCGTTAGATGAGCGTTGACCTTTAATGTCATAAGGGGGCGTCCATAAATTACGTGAGGCTTTTGGGGGGGGTCGGGGGTCCAGCCAAATGTCACCCAATCTCAAGTGGGGGAGAGAGGGGGGTCGAAAAATCTCCTAAATCGCGTCACGTTTTTTAAAGCCCCCTAACTGAATGCCCTGGCGCGACTGCTCGGTAAATGTAAGCGCGTATTAAAATTTTGTGTTGAAATAATTTCTACAATCATTTATTTGTTACATGCAAACGTCATACCATAAATAGGCAACTTTGAAATCTCTTCATAGTCGATCGTAGGTGGTAATGCCACCTCAAGGCACCATTCATCATTATCATCCTTAAGGGGCTCGTTGCACCACTACGCACAAAAAATACAAGCAAAGACATTACTAAGAAAGAGGGAAACACGTGACTGTCCAGTCGCTCGCGAAAAATAATGTTAAAAACATGTCGGTATTGTCAATATGGCTCATCTTCTGGTGAATAATACGCATTTAAAAGCAAAGTGGACTGTCGAATTGCGAGTGCGATAAAATATGTATGAATTTCGCATGTAGTGGTGCGCTGAGCACAAGTTTAGTGATTGCAATGTTGGGAGATAAGTACCATATCTGCTAAAATAATACATCAATGCATTCAAGTTCCTACATAGACATCATGAAAGCATACCTACGTGTGCTTTTCCATGTGTGTGTCATAGGGTTGTCCATTCAATCTTTGAGGCCAGTATATGTCATTATTTGAATTTGGAACGTTATCACTAATACCAACATGAGTTGCCACCAATCAAGGGTGTCTATCAGGCGCATGCCGCGCCCAAGCAGTGTTGACGTTTTTACCAAGTTTTGACGTCGAAACGCATAGAGATAACGTCATAACACGAGTGCTCGGGCGAGCGCTCACCTCTTTGGACGCATCCATTGAGTTAACTTTTTCCAAAAGGTGACAATTTTACTTACTTTACTTTACTTAGCTTTTCCCCGGGACTCGTCGAGGGTCAAACCTTGGCGTCATCGTTGGAAACCATTGTCGATCCTGGCTTACAGGAGTAACAGTGGTGGGAGTGTGTGGCGGGCCTAGTCCCATTAAATTTAGAGAACAGAAAGTTAGTTCGTTCATCCCTTAGTGCAGAACAATGTGTAAACATGTATTTGCGTCACTATTATTGAAGGTTGCTGTGACTGCGATGTTCTATCTTTATCTCCCTTTTGTCATTTCCGTTATGATTACAAAATGATTTCACGGTAATAATATAGAAATGAGATAAATAATCGGTTTGAAAAATTTACAGTTGGAACATTGATTGTTAATTTGATTGTTCTTGTAAATGCTGGATGAAAATAAACACAACGCAGGTGTGAATTTACTGTTATTACGCTTGACGGCAATGAATATTAAAAACGATTTGACAAAGTTTGCCAATAATATTTGACATCCCTAAAAATAAAGTTGCACTATTAAAAATACAGGAAAAAATAACCAGTGCGCAAATTTTGATGTGTTCTGTACTATAACGATAGTATATTTTTTCCTAAAATATTATATTTTTTGTTTCTAAAATTTTAGGAGTATATTGGAGGAGACCTTTGCTCAGCAGTGGGATAATGTACGTTAAATAAAAAAACGCAATTAATTTTATGACCATTCATAAAACTCAACACGCCCACTTATTAGCAGGTGTTATTACAACGTTAAATGCAACATGAATCATTTACCCAACGAAAGTACATAAATAATCCTTTGTATTTCGTTAGTGTAGTTATAATAACAGAACAATTATCTATTCAGATGCTGACCGTGAGCTAATCTAATATGAAATCATTAATACTGTTTATTTTCTTTTGATCAGTCTTATTAATAATTAATTATTGCTAATTGTGATCGCGGTTCAGAATAATTAATAGAACATACTACTTGATAAACAGCTATGATTGATTTTCACGCACTAAAAACCGTAACTTACCTCATTGCGCACAAAAAAAAAAATGACTGAGGAATGAATGACCTCTTAATGCGCTTATATTGCAGACCTAACATTTATCGCGGCCATAGATATAGAGTGGTGATGACATTACGACAATAAATTAAAACACGATCCCTACTACAAACACGATACTTTAAAAAAAAGTAAGTTTAAAAACTAAAACCCGACTACTGAAAAATCGCGCTCTAAAAAGTATGAAACAAGAAAATATTCTCATCTAGAGGATAGCCGTGGTCCGTGTTCATATGCCATTTGGCCCTCAAGGACCTACACGGACCACGGCTATCCTCTAGATGAGAATATTTTCTTGTTTCATACTTTTTAGAGCGCGATTTTTCAGTAGTCGGGTTTTAGTTTTTAAACTTACTTTTTATTTAATTATTTTGGAGTTATAGGTAACAATATATATATTTTTGAAATGTGCTCATCAAGCTCTTTCATTTGATGCCCCACACGGTTTCATTAAAAAATGTTTTTTTTTTAGTTCATGACATTATGCCCTCTAGAGGGCGCCATATGCAATCTTATGTGAAGTCACATAGCCTATAACCAGCGCGCCATTAAGCCGCTTCTAACGATACCTCATTTGTCAAATTATGACAAGTGTTTGGAAGTTAGGTGGGAACAGATGCACATACATACATACATACATACATACATACATACATACATACCGGTCAAAATCATAACCCTCCGCCGTAGTCGGGTAATTATCAAATTACGTGTTACATCCAAATTCAGCAATTTAAATTTTCAAACAAATTGCGGAGAAATAATCTCAACGAAACACAACATTTTTTTTTATTTCTTAAATCTCAAAAATGAAATCAAGAAATGAACAGGGTAAATTCAGGGTATGTAAATTCCCTACTTCAATAATTTCCTTGTCTTAAGTACCTAACACCCTGTATATGACCAGACCTATTCAAATCGAGACCGTGAGCGTACTATCCTAGGCTGAATCGCGTGTATTTTTTGCGGGATCATAGCATGGCGTGACGACACACTCTGTAAGCCCCCGCAAGAACCACAGACTTCTATTCTATTATTAAAATGACGTGACTCGTAAAACGCAATAGTATTTAGTTAATAAGTAATTGAAAAAATACTACGGCTAACGGGAAACGATACGAAAACTAATAAAATAGGTAGACTATTTTATTAAATAATCTACTTTCTTAGTTGTTTTTAACGCTTTACCTTTACTTATTTATTTTAATTTAATTAACATTAGCATAAGTTACTTCTTATAACTTCAACTATTTTCCAATGATATTCCCGTAAAAATCAGTCCAGCCTTTTCGGAGATTAGCCAGAACAAACAGACAAAGAGATACCTATAGACTTACATATGCATTTAGTAAAAAGCTGTTATTATTTTATCATTATAAACAGACACTTTAATTTTATTTATTTATATAGATTACGCTACTACAAAGAATGAATCACGAATTTATAAATATCTGCCCGAATATTACCAAGCCCGCCAACTGGAATTGAACCGAACTGAACACGAACATTATTACCATATCGTATCGCTTCTCGCTGGCTGTGGCATAACGACCTGCGTCGCTAGGTACTGCCTTTTTCTGACACCCTATAGACTAGACAGTACTAAATTAGACTTCTAAGCAATAACATACTGTTATTGTTAATTTATAATCCAGTATTTAGTAAACAAACAATGATAACTATGGCGATCCGCCAACCGTGTCACGGCCTCACGATGGCTACTGCAAACTGTTTTATTTGGTGTAAACATCCGTACTGACTGGCTGGATTATAATATTAGATGCAGATCACATCCCACATGCTCTTGCTATTTCTATACCCAATTCTATCATTAATATTGGGTAGTTACTTACTAAGCGCCGCCATACACGGACTGCATTTTGCAGTCGCTTGCGACCTCAAAATGCAGTCCGTGTGCAGTCGTGTGCCGACGACTGCAACCAACTGCAATAGAGCTATCACTTCCGACTGCAAAATGCAGTCCGTGTGCAGTCACGTGCCGTCGAGTGCTACCAAACTGCAAAATGCAGTCCGTGTATGTTAGCGCTAAGTTAATAATGTTTTACATATTTGGAATCGAATCCTGAATACCCTCCTTCAATACGTCTCTCGTCTTACCTACATCCTGTATTGTTAGGGTTCCGTACCCAAAGGGTGCCAACGGGACCCTATTACTAAGCCTACGCTGTCCGTCTGTCTGTCTGTCTGTCTGTCTGTCTGTCCGTCCGTCTGTCTGTCAGCGGGCTGTATCTAGCAAACGGTAATAGCTAGAGACATTAAATTTTCACAGAATGTGTATTTCTATTGCCGCTACAACAACAAATACTAAAAATAAAATAAAACTTAAAAATAAAGGGGGTTTGTGTCCCTCTCCTGAGCAAAGGCCTCTCCTTGACTTCTCCACAAAGCACGATCTTGAGCGGTCACAGACCAAGTATCCCTGCCCCGGCCGGTCGACCGGTCTGCCCCGGCTGCGACGTCCGCCACTAGGTATAGTCCGCGACAGGTTCGGAAGGCACTCGGGTTATGAGCTTTTTCCTGAATAAAATCCGAATCAAAATTAGCAGGACCCGCAACGCAACAAAATAATGTAATTTAATAATTTTGTGAGCGATTTTAATTGTTTATCGGGTCCTGCTAATTTTGATTCTGATTTTATTCAGGAAAAAGCTCATAAGCCGAGTGCCTTCCGAACCTGTCGCGGACTATACCTATCACTAGTAATAAATATTTTATATTTTGTGTAATCAACTTATCTTTAGTTAATTATGCACACTAAAATTGGGTAATGCCTATAAGCCTTGTTGGTCAACAGTAGTACCCAGTAGTTAGGTACTGGATGGCTACTACGCGTGCGTCGGTAGGTGCAGCGGGTAGGGTCAGCACACACGGATCTGACACGCAACGCGCCGCGCCCAGTTCCATCGACACACATTCGCATGCGCGTAGGGTCCGCAGAGAAATTGGAACATAATATAATTAATATGAAATTATCAACAAAAACAAAAAAAAAACGATGGGTGTGATTCGCGTTAATAAATCAACGGCCACGTCTACATCAAACGTATGCCACGCGCGAGCACTCGATTTTGAAGTCGGAACACATAGACATAATGTCATAACATGATTGCTCGGGTAAGGCATGCGAGGCATCTAGATGCACCAAACGGTGGCGTCTAAATGAGGCGAGCAGCGCGCCCGAGCAATCAGTTTTGACGTATAACCACGTAGACATCATGCCATGTCAGCCATTGGATTAGATTGAGGGGCTAATAGTTGCAATCACCGATTTGTATTCGACTGATGGTTAAGCGTTGCTTAGATTAGAGCGTTGAGCGTTGATTAGAGAGTCAGTCAGAGATGGGTGACCATTTAACGAAATTTTAAACTGAGAGACATTTTTTTATTAAAAATGGGCTTGCTCTTGACCTCAATCTTGCCGTAGGGGCAGAGATGAGGTCGACGGTGGAACGAGCGCACCCAGAAGATGTCTGTTCACCCTACTTTTAAAGAGATTTGGGTTGTATGCACTTGGAAAAACAGACGCAGGTAGGGAGTTCCACTCCTTGGCTGTTCGCATTATGAATGATGATTTGTAGCGCTGTGTGCGGATATGAGGGATATCAACCAAGTAGGGATGATATCCTGCGGTGCGTCTGGAGGACCGATGGTAGAAGGGAGAAGGCGGGATGAGCTCATGGAGCCCTTGAGCACACTCTCCGAAGTACAGCCTGTAAAAGACCTACAGACAGAGTCACCGTTGATCCGTCCATCCAATGCCAAT
Source organism: Drymonia ruficornis (assembly GCA_947859195.1). NCBI lineage: Eukaryota > Metazoa > Arthropoda > Insecta > Lepidoptera > Notodontidae > Drymonia > Drymonia ruficornis. The sequence goes on from OX401927.1 coordinate 7,745,076, forward strand.
GTTACCAGATTATATGCATATGTTCCTCAGAATATGAAACTAACCAACCAAATGCCAATAAAATAAAAATAATATAGAAGTTATCCCTGATTTTTTTGCTGCCGCTACAAATATTGCTAAATAGCCAGTGGAGATTGATATCTACGATAAAATGGACATGCGAGGTGTATGTATAGCACACTGTGCTTTATATCAGCTGCCTAGCTCGGACGATAACAAGCTCAGACCGTTCTAGATAACCAATATAATTAGGACGTGCATGCATGGCATATGACAGCACAATGAATAAGGGACTACTTTGTACTGAATTACCACTCCCTGTCACCTGAAAAGCAATAAGCCAAAGTAAAATTAGTGACCATTGAAATGTTTATTTAGATTATTCATTTTGCGGACAATTCTTAAGGGGCCATCCATAAATTACGTCACACGAATTTCATGATTTTTAGACCCCTCCCCCCCCTATCACAGCTGGTCACATTTGCGAGACTCGCCCCCTCCCTGTGTGACGTCACATATTTTATACAATTTTCAAAAAAAATGGTTAAAAATTCAAATTTCGGTTGTAATACTTAGATATATTAGATTTTTAAATGTGTCGTCACAAAACTTAGGACCCCTCCCACCCCCTTGTCACACAAGGTCACATTTCGTCGACCCCCCCCCCTTTACGCGTGACGTAATTTATGGACGGACCCTAATATAGGTACTGGCAAAGGTATAAGGTACTGGTAAGGTAGGTAGTTAATATGAAAAGATACCTAGCGTAAAAAAATCGTGTATACATGTTTTTTGCCATAGACACACTGTGACATAATAAGGCGAAATTCCGTTCGGGGAATTCTGCCACATTGTCGCTATATTTGTCAAGGCCACACGCAATGCCATCTCTAAACTTATCGAACTGAAATTCCTAGTAGGTACGTTCTTCTTTTACAAACCCGAAGACTACTAAAGCATTTCCAACCCAGTCTTAGGCCGGAAACACACGAGCGGCGCCAACCAGCTACATCTGCAGCTGCAGGAACTGGTCGGCGCTAGCCGTCGACATGTCGACAGCTATTGCCGAACAACGTCAGCAGCAGCCGCCAACGAGCCGACGGCTAGCGCCAACCATTATCGACGGCTACAGTTGGCTCTGTCGACGGCAAGTGCCGCTCGTGTGTTAACGTCCTTATTCCACCACGATCTGACCTACTCCGAACAATACATAAACTTAGCCATCCTAATAAGGCTTTCGATGCGTCGATATTGTGCTGACTTAGCGAGTCGTGACCCGCCGACCCTGCGCGAGCGCAAGGTGAACCTCGATACCTATTGTGGAAGCGACAGGTGGTTGCCGGAACAGATGGTTTTGATGATGAGACCCTCAAAAAGCTTCAAGAAACCAAGATGGTTAAGTTATTGGAAAAGAAACGCATGTGTCTAATATCCACTCGTTCGGAGATTAAGCAATACTTGGCAAGGTCAGTCAGAGATGGGTGACCATTTGAACTGAGCGTCTCCGCGCTTCGGAGGATACGTAAAAAGTCGGTCCTGGTTGTTGACATCTATGCAGCAGTCATAAGCCTTGTGAGAAGTCTTTGGGCGGCTTGAACAACCCTGACACAAGCCCCTCTAGACAAGTGGCTGACGTCTACAAGCGTTCCTTCAAATCGCTACGCTTCATGTATGGAAATTACATAAGTCACGTGATCTACATAGCCACTTGTAATGTCATTTCCGTACATTGTGAAGTCTATTCTATTCTATTCGATTAGCGTTCATGCCACTTGTCTAGGGGGGCTGGTTGGCCGCTAACCATACGATAAGAAGAAGATCTTCTAGAGGGGCGTAGACGCACCTAGTCATTAGCTACGTCCAGAAGTGTCACATGCCGCGCGAGGAAAATTTTCCCCGCCAAGTTTGACTTGCCTCACGTGAGGCAAATGCGCGCCCTGCCTCACCTGAGCACTCACATTTGCCTCGCCTAGTTTGGCAGTCGTGAGACAGAACGATGTCAAACGTGTCAAACTGATTGATCGGGTATACCTTTCCCTGTCTAGAGTGTCAGTTGCCTCGCCATTTGCCTCGCGCGGCATCGACTGAGGCAAACGTCGTGCTTCGCGAGGCATGTGGGTGAGCAGCCTCCGGGGCATGTGCATATTGTAGACACGTCTATTCGACAAGCCCGCTTAGTTTCTTCCCGGATTTTCTCAGTGAGTTCGCGTTGTGATCTGGTGGTAATTTTGCCCCCGTTATCCAAATAGACAGCAGCCCAAGCCGACGTTATGCTCGTGCCCTACGTGGCGCCCTTGAGCCAGCTGTCCCCCTGCCCCTCTGGCTGGACCGCACTTTGCGTTCGCCCTCTGTCCGGGTGAAGTTGTAAAGAACCCTTCGGCCAACAACGTATTCATTTCATTTCTAGCCTGAACTGTCCCACTGCACGGCAAAGGCCTCCCCTCCCTTTTTCCACTTGCCCCGGTCTATGGCTACCCGGGACCAATCCGTCAAGTAGGAGTCCAGCTCATCCCGCCATCTTTTCCTGGGCCTGCCGCGTTTTCGTTTCCCGTTGTTCAACGTCCCGTCCCGTCTTTGTACAACGAATAGTCTATAAAAAAATGCCATCCCTAGTTTACATGTTCTTCTTGTTTAAGTTTTCGAAGACCCTTATAGGTCTCTACTTGAAGAAATCTTAATATTATTTTTATAAAAAAATAAAAACCGACTTCAAAAAAACCTGGAGCACTAAAAAGCCTGAAATAATATTTCTATTACCACCACTGCCTACCCCTTCGGGAAAATCAGGCGTGATGATGTGTTATCGAATATTTGGGGTCGGTGCCAATCTATCTTCTTACTTTTATAGTAGGTAGACTCGGCATACCAAGATTGGCACCGACTCCAAATACTCGATAACACATCATCACGCCTGATTTTCCCGAAGGGGTAGGCAGTGGTGGTAATAGAAATATTATTTCAGGCTTTTTAGTGCTCCAGGTTTTTTTGAAGTCGGTTTTTATTTTTTTATAAAAATAATTTTATTTCATGATTTTTAGTGGCGCTATACAAACTTTATCACCCCAAATGACCCCTTTGGGGGGTGACTTTCCAAGCTTCCAAAACAAAAGTTTCTTAGTTTATTATATGGAGTATACATACTAAGTTTCAAGTCAATCGGACACAAATATATTTTTCTACCGTACTTCTACCCCTAGTTTCCCCCTTTGGGGGTAGATTTCCGAAATGATTTTTTTATGGGACCAAAACAACTTAGTCACCTACCAAATAACAGTTTCAAAAGAAAAATTGGTTCATAAACGTTAGAGATAAACGGTAACTCTCCATACAAACTTCAACATCTCGTTTTACCCCTTTGGGGGGGGATTTTTCTAAAATCCTGAAACATGAGTTTCATTATTTCTTATGCAAAATATACATATTAAGTTTCAAGTCAATCGGACAAAAAACTTTTTTCAGACGTCCTTCACCCCCCAAAATTACCCCCTTAGGGGTTGATTCTAGGAATTATTTTTTTATGGGACCAACTTGGAGCTACGATCTACCGAACAGCAAAAGAATTTTTCAAATCGGTTCATAAATGCCGGAGAAATCGGTGAACATACATAAAAAAAAAAAAAAAAAAAAAAAAAAAAAAAAAAAAACATACATACAGCCGAACATAGAACCTCCTCCTTTTTTGTAGTCGGTTAAAAATAACATTTTGTTGACCCTTCAAAACGATTACTCAATAACATTCTCCAAACCCGTTGGCTCGGTAGTCTTAAAACGCTTGTCCGAACGATTTGGGTCGATCAACTGATATCCTAATTGTAATGCTAAGCTTCACTGAACTGACATTTCCTGGCACTCTCGCAAGGTCCGAGGGCTTATTCTGGAAGTGATCGCCTATCTGCAGACATCATTAATTGGACACTGTCTATTCTATTTATGGTCAAACGGTAACTGGATGGCGATGGATGAGTTTTGAACAACCCTGGTTCCTCCCTCAATCATCCCCCAACACAGTCATGTGCCTACTATTTCGCATTTTTCTCTGAAATCAGAGAGTTGAATACTCAGAGCACCTTTCAAATAGTGCAATAAGATAGGTACTAATATGACTATTGTCATTACGCTCCGGGGCCACCGGAAACACGCTACATTTAGCATCGGCGATCGAAGCTAAATGCAGCGACCAGTCGTAAAATCGCGCGATTTTGATACTGCGATCAAACGCAGAGAGTCGCCAAATCGCGATGCAGCATCGATACAGTCGCCAAGTCGCCGATCACCGATGCAAAAAGTAGCATGTCCTTAAGTAACGACCGAGGCGTGCACACAAGTAACCATTGATTATTCTGACGCCACAGGTAACTTACAATAACAAACCTTAACATAATCCCGATAATCCCAACAACTTGCAATAATGATTGATGTTGTTCAGAATAAGATGGCTTTAAAGAACCTGCAAAATCAATGTTAAGCTCCGTTAGAGAGAATACTTAGCGCGTAACCTATCAATGATTTTTACGAAAAAAAAATTAAAATTTAATAACCAACTTAATGGTCCCAAACTAAGCAAAGCTCATACTATGGGTACCGTACAATGGACTGGGTGCGATCCCAGTGACACCCAGACCAGGGCATATTACGAAAAGGCCGTTTCCGAAATTTGCCTCTGACGGGAATCGAACTCGCAACTACCAGACGCAGTGAGCCGAGCGGCCTACGCGCGAACCACTGTGCCAAACGTTATGTACCTACCTATATACGTAATTCATTTTTAGGGTCCCGTACCCAAAGGGTGCCAAAGGGACCCTATTACTAAGCCTACACTGTCCGTCCGTCCGTCTGTCAGCGGGCTGTATCTTACGAACCGTAATAGGTAGAGCCTTGAAATTTTCACAGAATGTGTATTTCTGTGGCCGCTACAACAACAAATACTAAAAATAAAATAAAATTTAAAAATATAGGGAGTCCCCATACAAGATACTTGATATTTTTGACGTTTTTATTCTACGGTGGTACGGAACGCTTTATGTGCGAGTCCGACACGCACTTGGTCGGTTTTTTTCCTTCTAGTATACGTTCTCTGATGCAGACACGTGCAGATTTATAATTATCAACCGATAAAGCCTCATATCCCTATAACGCTAAAGGTTAACTTCATGGCTCCGGTAGAGTCGTGTAAAAAGCGACAATGTCACGCTCACCGCCAGAGGGCGCCAACGTGAACACATATGTACTATCGCAGAAAGCGCAATGTGGGTCAAGTGCAACTGGCCACATATGTACAACCTGATGCTGCGCCAGTCAATATTGACCTTTTCGTACCTACGTATGGAAGGATTTTCATATTTTAATCCTCGTGTGAATGGGGCTAACAGTCTTTGATAATACGCCGAAAGAAAAAAAAAACAAAAAATTCCCATTGCGGCGTCACTGTGTTCAAACAAGGTACACAGCATAGTTGTGTTATGCATAGATTTATAAAAGTTACGCGCGCGCGCTACTCACGGAACCAAAATTAATCTATGTTGTTATGTATTAAAGTAGGCAATTATCTCTACCTATATTTAACGGAAAAGGAATACAAATATGGATTTATTATTCAAATCAAATCATTTATGGACTTAAAAACCCGAGAAAATTCTACTATTTGAATTAATTTTCTACTAGGATTTTTTTTTTTTTTTTTTATAGGACTGCGTTGGCAAAAAAGCGTACGGCCCGCCTGATGTTAAGCAGTTACCGTAGCCTATAGATGCTTACAATACCAAAGGTATTGCTCGCACATTGCCGACCTGAAGGGGAGTGGGATGGAGGGAGGGGGAGGGGGTGTGGGCTTACGGCTCTCTCACTCATCGTACGAAACGCAGCTGTAATAGCTGCTTTACGCCGATCTTCTGTGAGAGGGTGGTACTACCCCGGTCGAGCCAGCCCGTTTATGAGCTGCAGTCAATTGGCTACAGCTTGGCTCTACCACCTTCAAGGATATCATAGGATATCATAGGTTTAAAGGTACCTTATTATTCTTTAATCTTTCCTTAGTTATCTTTCTCTTTCTTTACCACTACGTACCTGAAGATTCTTTCTATCTTTAAAATGCAAGGAGTGGCCTAAACATTCCATAGCACAAGTGCAATTGACCTCCCATGTTTTATTGCGGTGGAGAAAAAGACGTTACCAAGAAAAAGGGAGACGTCGGACCGTCCACTATAGTTTGTCCTACTAAAGGGAGACTATGGACACAGTATCCCAGAAGTATCCCAGTCGCACGCGAAAAATTGGAAAACATGTCGGTATAGTCAATACTGCTTATGTTCTGGTGAATAATGCCTTCTTATGTATTTAATAAGTAACGTCACGACTTTTATCCCCATTCGGGAGTAGTCAGACGCTTGAATAGCCATACACCACCACATTGTGGAGGTATTAGGGCTGTATCACACCTGGCGACGGGTTTGGCGACCGTCGCCAAGTAGAGTCCTGTCATATTTTGACATAATTCAATACGAATTATTGGCGACGGTAGCCAACGACGTTGCCAGCCACGTATCCAAACAATTGCTATTACCTGTCAAATTCAATACGAATTCGTTGGCGACGACGGCTGGCGACGCGCTTGGCGTCCCGGTGAGATAGAGCCCTTAACAAACTCAAAGCCCACGTTTCACCAGATAGTCGGACCCCAACGTGACAGGTGGTGAACCTTGTCGCCGTGTATACAGGAACTGACTATTACCTAATCCCGAGGGATATTTAATACGTTAACTGTCAAATTGCGAGTGCGGTAGCAGATGTATGAATTCCGCTGCATGTAGTGATGTGTGCACAAGTTTGCAATGTGAAAAGGTACCATATCAACTAAAATAACACATCAATGGATGGAAACATTTAAACCCTGAAGCGACCATTCATTGATATATTACTATTATCGATAAATGTATGTTATTACAGTATTATTAAAACTATTTTACAATTAGTTTGTAACTGCCCGCGGGTGGTTTTGTAGCCTTACAATTCGATATACTTGGTAATGACGTGTCGATCATATCGGAATAGTTCTCAGAAGATGGATCCGATGGCGCGGTGGTTTGAACGGTGGCCGTTCGGCTCACTGCATCGGGCGGATGCGGGTTTGATTCCCGCCAGCGGCAAATTTCGGAAATGGCCTTTTCGTTTGCCGGCCCCCAAGTCGCTTGGCCATTGCCATTGAACTGCTATCGTGATCTACCCTATCATTGGTCGTCAGAATCAACTGACCAATGAGAGCGTCGATCATATAGCATAAAACAAAATGCCACAGTGGCGCCACAATGGGTAAGCGACTTGCCCCCATGGTCTCGGTGTCACTTCACCCCATTATCCATTCTGCTGTGGGATTATCAAAAACGAACTACAGTACGTTCTAAAGTCAGCGGACGAAGTCGCGGGCAGAAGCTAGTATGCTTGTGAAAAAGAATATAATAATGTATAATAATTGGCAACATTATCGCTTGTGGTTAAGGATAAGCTCACACAAGCTGGAGGTCGGTAGCCGCGGGCTATGTGTGGAGGTAACGAAAAGACAGTGTTAATAGGCAGGGGGATTACCACGAACTCTTATTGCGATTCAATTACAGGAACGTTTTAACGATTCAGCGTCTTTTTGTGCAATGACGTACCTTATTGTCATGATAATAAACGTCATTTCACAAATGGCCGCTGAAACGTTAAAACAAAACTGCTATAAGATGTGGTGGTAAGCCCCCAGATGTTTTAACTACAAGGAACATTAAACGTTCTTTTTAACCGACTTCCAAAAGGAGGAGTTTTCAACTATAATGTTGTTGTTTTTTTTTATGTTTGTTACGCGATTTCTCCATCAATTGTGGACCAATAGGCAGAGGTTGTAATAAAATTTCCGGCTTTTCAGTGCTCCAGGGTTTTTTGGAGTCAGTTTTTGTTTTTTAGGGTTCCGTACCCAAAGAGCGCCAACGGAACCCTATTACTAAGCCTACGCTGTCCGTCTTTCTGTCTGTCCGTCCGTCCGTCTGTCAGCGGGCTGTATCTCACGAACTGTAATAGGTAGAGAGTTGAAAATTTCACAGAATGTTTATTTCTGTTGCCGCTACAACAACAAATACTAAAAATAAAATAAAAAGTTTAAAAATAAAGGGGGTCCCCCCATACAATAAACTCGATATTTTTGACGTTTTTATTTATAACTCATAAATTAAACTATATATAAAGGGAAAACGAATATTTTAACCATTAGTGATCATTATAACAGCTTTTACATAAATTGTTGACAAAAAATATTCTAAAACTACATTTTTTTACCAATTAATTAACTTTTAAGCGACAGTAGCGCCATCTAGTCGCATATGTGTAAACTAAAATTTTCACAGAATGAATATCAACTACTAAAAATTTAATAATATTATACGGTGGATGGTACGGAACCCTCTATGTGCGAGTCCGACACGCACTTGGCCGGTTTTTTATACTCGTGTCAACAATTCCACTATTTGTTTAGACCTAATTTACGAGATAATTGGGCACATTAATAACGTTGTGTGTGTTTTCATCTAGGCAGCAGTCGTTAAGCCCTGTCAGAGGCCTTCGGGCGGCTTGAACAACACTGACACCAGCTGGCCTACTCCGAAATACGAACCTAACGTTTCGGCTGACGGATTGTCGTGATTTGACATTTCTTCTTTCGTTTTTCTCTACGATTTGACATAGTTTTGATCGTAAATCGAATCCGTACTTCGGACGATCCGTCAGCGACGTATTTCGGAGTAACCCCCCTGGTTGGCCACTAACCATACGATAAGAAGAAGAAATAGAAACACAACATACATTATGAGAAAGGCTAAAGCTGTGCTTTAGAAGTTTAGTCCCTCTAGATGAGTACCTATCACACGGCAGACATTCACACCATAATATAAATAACATAAGGCAAATAAGGCTACGTTGGAAGTCCATCCCTAAAATGATAGAAGGAAGGAAGTAGACGGGTGAGTCACGAACACACAGTCAGAGACGCCTTTGATAGACAGGTTGCTAATTAATGTTATGTAACGTCACGACTTTTATCCCCGTTCGGGGGTAGTCAGAGGCTTGAGTGGCCATACACCACCACATTGTGGAGGTATTAACCAACTCAAAGCCCACGTTTCACTAGATAGTCAGAACCCAACGTGACAGGTGGCTAATTAGATGCGTTTATTAGCCCCGTGCAGCCGCATCCTTTCAATATTATAGGCATCCGGATACCTATGACAAGCCTCGCCCGAGCACTCATGTTATGACATTATATCTATGCGTTTCGACGTCAAATCTCAGTGCTCGAGTACGGCATGCGCCTGATGTAGACGCAGCCTATGAGTTATGACGCTATGTCAACGCGGTTAGCATCAAAACTGAAGCCTCGAGCGCACTGTTCGGCGCTTGTGCTATTACATAATATAAAGTTAAACGCTCCGCCTTAAATAAGTATCAGTAAAAATTGCACACTATAAGATTAATTGGCAATTATGCTCAATAGATAAGTATATACCTTCTTAAGAGACTAAATGAACTGCCCGGCTGCACCTGTTAACAAAAATATGTTATAACTAGCTTTGCCCCGCGACTTCGTCCACGTAGAATTTAAATTTTAAAAAAATCGGATCTCCGATCCCGGATCCCGGTCCCCGTATCTCGGACCCCGTTTCCCGTTCTTACCGGATCCCGTTTGCCTAATCCCGGATCACGTATATCGGATATCCCGGATCTCGGATCTCGGATCTTGGTTTATAAAAAGAAACCTAAACACCAATTTTCATCCTTTTAACTTCAAAAATGACAAACTTCCATACAAACTTTCATCCCCTATTTAACGCCCTTAGGGGTTGAATTTCAAAAAATCCTTTCTTAGTACACCTCTACCCATCAAGACACGCACATCCTCCAAATGTCAAGTCCCTACGCCCAGCGGTTTAGGCTGTGCGTTGTCTGTCAGTCAGTCAGTGAGTCAGGACTTTGATTCTTATATTATTTAGAAGATAGGTAATTATTATGATACTAAGTTTAGTACGCTGTACGCAATGCCTCAGCAAGTTTGGGTTTTGGTATGCAGGTATAAGGACAAGGTGTGCTATTTCGATAACGCGAATGGCTGCGTCTACAAGAGGCGAGCGGCGCGCCCCAGCATGACTGCTCGTTTTGACATCTGCAGGGCTAGCACACGCTCCAAGACAAGACTTTTGTCACGCATTACGTCGCACCGAGTCACTCTCTCATGCTTAATGAATAGGAGAGAATTAAACAAAATGGATTGAATTTCGCATTTTCTCTTGTCCTGGCCGGCTGTGCTACCAGTGCTGAACAATCTAGCTTAGGCCTTGGCAATTAAAAACAAAAGTATAATTTCTCGTGTTAGAGAAAGGGGTAAATATAGAATACAGAAGCCGAATCGCTGACAGTCGAGCGAGTAGATAAAAATAAATAAATATCGTCAGACTTACACACCAACTGTATGGTCCCAAACTAAGCAACGCTTGTACTATGGGTACCATACAATGGACTGGGGGCGATCCCAGTGACACCCAGACCACGGCAAATTAAGAAAAGGCTGTTTCCGGAAATTGCCTCTGGTGGGAATCGAACCTGCAACCACTCGATGTAGTGAGCCGAGTGACCAACCCTCAAACCACTGCGCCAAGCATAGATAAAAATAAAGTATGTACTTAAGTAGATAAGTACGTATACAGTAGAAAAGTACCTCACCTCAACATTTAAAAGCAACGGTCGTGGAGGTTAGCGGGATATTGAGACAAACCATACATGCGTGACCTCTACGAGAGTCATGTCTTCATTGACACTTGCGGCACTTGTCATAAATCACAAGTAATACATTAAATAGGCACCTACCATTGAGCTAATAATGTACTAAGTACTAGGCGCTACAGTAAAACAAACGTCATGCGTCACAGACAGGAAAAGCAACGGGTGAGAGAGAATAAGTAGAATGACTGACGGCGGTTATGGACCACAACTGAATGGGATATAGTGGTGATGCGCAGTGTCTGCTCTAGCACGTAGTACATAGTAGCTCAATGGTACTTACAATACTTGGTTGGAGTTCACCATCTACACTAGGCCAGTGTGGTAGATTGGACTGCATCGAAAATCCGTTGCATTAAGGGGCAATGTGCCCCAGTAATATCAATAGGTATACTTAAAATCTGCCAGTGAAAGTCCCATCAAAATGGGTTCAGCCGTTTCGGAGAATAGCCGCAACAAACATTCAGACCGACAGACAACAAATTTTAACAAAAAATATTTTTTGTTATAAGTAGCGTAAAAAGCTGTTATTTTGACATTACAAACTGAACTTCAATTTTATTTATTTGTATAGGATTACAACAGATTTACTATGGAATTACACAGAACTATTCCTCTAAAGAATCCTTTTTAAAACTATTGTAAACCTATTTCTATTTACTTCTACATTTGGGGGTAGCATTTCACGTATTTCTTTGGCAAAAAGCGCGCCGCCCGTCGGTAAGGGATAAAGGCCGCGTCACCGGTTACCAGCGGTTACCGGCGGTTACGTCACCCGCAGTTTTGACGGTCAACAACCGTATGGTCGCGGTCACCGTGCCCGTTTTCTATACAGTTGCGTGTACTTTCACTTTATACCGCACTTCGTATGCGACGGTTGTTATACCGTAGCGACATCTCTTGCCAAGATAATGAATTAATTAATGTTGTATTTTTTTTTCTTAAAACTCAATAATTAAGCATGATGTACAACGCCTTAATTCAATTTAAATTATTGTGTGGATAAAAATAATGCATAGTTTTAATAAATTAAGCACAAAAATAATGTAGGTATATCGACGATGCTAAAGTAACGCCATCTGTTGTCGAATAGTTGATTTCGGGATTTTTTTTATTTTTTATTGTCATAATAAATTATGTTATAGTAAATTATTTTCCATTAGAAGTAAGGTTACAATAATAATTGTATTTTGTATACCTACTTATTTCTAACATTATATTTTTTATAAAGGTTAGGCATTACAAAATATAGAATGGTACGTTTACAGGGAGAAAGGAGAAATTAGGTAGGTCAGGAAACTAAACATAAAGCTAATTTATTTTTTATGTCAGTAGTAGTGGGAAGCTTATCAAATTGATTCATGAGAAGATAATTTAGAATATAAGATAAAAACAGGTATTTTATTCAAAAAATTTCGGAAACAAATGTATTAGGAAAATAGAAAGTCAAAACACTTTCTCATAACCGAGAAATTTTATGGACAAACGTCACAGACTAAACCAGCTGTCAAAAAGTTTTATTTTTATTTTCGGATATCTACAACTTGCGGATTCGAATGCAAGACTTTACGATTTGCACAATTTCGCAAAGTTATATGTGCTGGCGGCATAAAACAGAACTAACTTAGGTCGATACAGAAACGTCATAGCTGCATGTATAGTAGCGACGTCATCACTGTAATAAATGTGCAATTATAATGCGATGGCATTTTTCGATAGTGCAGTGGGGTGCCGGAATGGATGGTTTGTTGTCCGATGGGGACAGCCACCGAACTTCAGCATGGTCTAAGCGAGAGGCGTAACTAAGTTCGGCAATCGCCTCTCGCCCTGACCGCGTTGAGGCTGCCCCCCACGATGCCAACTATAATGAACTCGCAACTCTGCGGCAATCAAGTTGCGAGAACCCATAAGTTCCGACGCCCTCTTTTAAGTATTTTTACTTCTAGCTGAAAAACTTTTGTTTCACGAAAGAAGTCCCGTAGACGTGGCGCCGTAGTCATGCGACGGAATGTTGTTAACCCTCTATTGTTTAGACTCCTCAAAAATGGAATGTTTAATCATTGTTAGCTGAATCCGTTTTTATTGTTTCAGTACCTACCTAAATTATTATTGATTTGCATTTAAACAAAAAAAAAAAGATAATTAAATGACTTCAATGACTCTTTCTTTAGAGGAATTTCCCTGAGCGGTAGGCCGAAGCGGTATTTTGGTCTAGGTGACGGACGAGTCTACTGCCATTATTGATTATACCGGGTATATTCCTCCTCAAAGACTATTATCTACCACGCTGGGCCAGTGTGGGTTGGCGAGATAGAATCTCATCTTCCAGGGATCTCGGTTTGAACGTTAATTTCGAGCCAGCCAATCAAGTCAGGATGGCCGAGCGGTCTAAGGCGCTGCGTTCAGGTCGCAGTCCACTTCTGTGGGCGTGGGTTCGAATCCCACTTCTGACAGACTTTTTTTACCAACACGACTTCCTCTGAGTGTTTTTGGGGATGACGTATACCTTCTTTGGATTGGATTAATTTAATTATTACTCTCGAAAAGAAATCATCTGTTTTTCGAGATACCTACCTATCCCAAATTTATTCAACGTCTACATATCTTGGTGACTAGGTACTGCATATTATACAAAAAAATATTGATCTCTTGATCCTTGATCTTGATCGATCGTACAAAAAAAATAGCGTTGATATTATAGCTACGCAAAACAAAAGGTCATATTTTTTTTTTTTTTTTTTTTTTTTATAAGATTAGTTTTACGGCCGCTGGGAACTAGCCCTTTGGAGCCTAACATCAGTATACTTTTATTACATTTTTTTCTTAATTCTACCTTATAACTACCTTAAATCTACCTTATAACTACCTTATTTCTACCCCCCCCAAACCCTATCAGTAAAGTGGCGGATACTTTACTGACAAATTACTAGACTTCTTGTGAGAAGCCGAAAATCATGTTTCATCACTTTTGTTCCAATTGCCCACACTCACGCACATTTATGACCATATAATGGTTAATATTCCACCAATATTACACACTATAATACACGAAAACACAAGTTTTGGAAATTAAAACAAAAATGACAACATGACTTTTCCACTTCCCGCCAAAAAAAAAAAACCCTCATATTTTTTCTGTCACTGAATGTTGCTATTTAAGGAAAATACTGCTGTTGATTTTTTTGCGATCATAAAGCAATCACTGTAAACGGCAAACATATTTTATTGTATTAATTACTAAATGATCTACTTATAATTTAAAACCATTTTGTCATGTGAAAAAACGCACTAAATGTAGCGTACCTATAGCAAGCAAAGCCAGAAAAGTTCAATTTGATTTTATAGTACTGACAACATTAGATCCAATCTCTCCGCGACCGGTAATAGTAGTCTTTGTCCGCGACCCGCAGTCCGCGCCCGGAATTGCTTTTTTTTATCAAATCGTAATTTTAATTCTAACATAATGACGACAATAAAAGTGAGTGATGAACAAGAACTAATAAACAAACTAGCATCGTATATAGAGCAGATATCCAACAGCTCAATACAAAGCAGGGGTAAATTTCTTATGGGACTTTCCGGTAAGTTTGATAACAGAGCATCTCATAAACAAATTCATTTCTGCTAATTTCCTTTGCTCAGTAAACTTTGGGCAGTTCTTGTAACCTTTAATATTACTTAGCAAGTAACTTCGTAGGTGTTTGGCCTATTGAATTATTTATCTAATAGGTTATAATACACCATCACGCCTGTGTTCTCCGGAGGGGTAGCTAGAAGTACATTGCAGTGCACAGTTTACCGATGGTATTTTCACATTCCTTCAATGAGAGGGGCCAGGCCATACGCCGTATGGATTTTTTTTACTATCCCACTAATATTATAAATGTGAAAGTTTGAATGGATGGATGGATGTTTGTTACTCTTTCACGCAAAAACTACTGAACGGATTTGGATGCAATTTGGAACACTGATAGTTTATAACCTGGATTAACACATAGGATACCTTTTATCCCGATACTAAGTTCCTGTCGGACAAACTATGCGCAGACGAAGTCGCGGGCAAAAGCTAGTCCTCAATATTTCTTTCACAGGAGGTTCAGTAGTCAAATACTTATGTGAATGTCTACCCAAAGTAGACACGGAGTGGTCTGAGTGGGTCCTAGCGTTTTGCGATGAGAGAGTAGTTCCCGAGGACAGTGAAGATTCTACGTTTGGCACTTACAAGCGGGACCTGATACCTAAAACAACATTGAAGGAGAGTCAATTTGTAACTATAAAGCAGGGAGTATCAGGTAAATGACTTTGACTATTTAGCTTAAGTTTCAGTAATCCCAGCTCCAGTCTTTTCAGTCAGCAGACTAAGATTATACCATTCTATACATATAAATAAATAATATTGCCCGACAAACATGGTATGGCCCCAAACTAAGCTTGTATAATGGGTATGGTAGGTACAATGGACTGGGGGCAATCCCAGTGACACCCAGACCAAGGCAAATAATGTAAAGGCCGTTTTCGAAATTTGCCTCTGGCGGGAATCGAACCCGCAACCACCTGAAGCAGTGAGCCTAAATAGAAATAGATTATACATGGTGATGTAAGTCAATAAAAAAGTATGTCACTACACTATGATCTTACCATATTGTGTCTAAGAATATTTTTATATCATCACTTTAGGGTTTCCAAGGAGTGAAAAAATAAATCTTAAGCAAAGTTAAATTTACCCTGTCTTTCACAGCCGAGGAAGCAGCGAAAGACTACACAGAGAAACTGACCAAGGCATTTGGCAGTGATGATTTCAAGTTTGACCTCCTCCTCCTCGGTATCGGCCCAGACGGTCACACCTGTTCCTTGTTCCCTGCCCACCCGCTATTGGAAGAGGCTAGCTTGCAGGTTGCAGCTATCACAGACTCCCCGAAGCCTCCACCACAACGGATCACGCTGACATACCCTGTCATCAATAAAGCTAGGAACTGTATATTCGCTATAAGTGGTGCTGGAAAAGCTGATATGGTGAAAGTAAGTTTTTCTATAATTACATTATACATAACTTTTTCTCAATTTCTCTGCAGCAATACACTTTATGACATACCCCAACAGCTAGCACACGCGCTAAGACAAGACTTTTGTCACGCATTATGCCGCACCGAGACGCCCTCTCTATTACATAATGCATATGAGAGAATGGGACAAAATGGATTTATCTCGTAATTTGTCTTGTCTCGGCCAGCTGTGCTACCAGTGCAGCTGCTTGTTTATTTCATATCTCCTCTTACCTGCCGAGTGTCTGCACCCAATTAGAAAAAATAATCTACTGTCTATGATCTGAACAATAACAGACAAAATATATTTTTAGCCAGCTTAGGCCGTGGTCTCCTATTAAATGCCATCGGCCGCTTACAGCGTCACGCGTACACCGCGTCACAATGCTTACTATAGAAATGTACTGTTGTGGTCTCCTTCACACGCCGACGTCACTATAGTAACATTGTGACGGGGCGTACGCGTGACGCTGTAAGCGGCCGATGTCATTTAATAGGAGACCAAGGCCTTACAGTGGTTTTACAAAGCATTGCATGGAACAAAAGTGATTTGTAATACCAGTGTAATTCCATCATGACTTTCTATGGGGATAAATGTCTAATTTCGCCGTCTCTTTCCAGCGCATATTGAAAGACAAGGAGGATCTACCGGCGGGCAGGGTCAAACCGATCGGCGGATCAGTGTACTGGATAGTCGACGACGCGGCCGCCGTGCATTTGTGATAACATCAAACTAAGGGTGTTACCAGACCAATCGATTGATCGACGATCGATGATAAATGGATTAGTCCACGTCGATCGATATTTTCTATTTTCAGATCGACGTCGATCGATGTCGTCGATCAGTGATCGATAGATTGGTTAGTCGACGTTTTATGGACCGGTATCGAACGCTCACACCAGTCGATTAACTTCGATCAATCTTATCAGTATGGTAGCACCCTTAATAATTTGATGCACTGTTATTTAACATTCCGATTGTCACAAGTTCCTTGTTGGCTATTGATAAAATTATATTATTTTCTATATTTATATCCTGTTATTGGTTAAATAAAATGTTTATGGGTTATCATTATTTCATTTAATACCTGCCAAAAATCGACCATCAGCATCGCACAGTGCGTCGTTGAACAGATTGAAAATGAAACCACAGAAGCAAGTTCCAATATGTGTAATCCCTCATACTTTCAAATGCCCGCGAGATCATTACAACTGCATTCTTCCACATATAAAAGAGCTTCGACCATATCGTTACAATATCGACCTACGACATCTTTAATCATAATAACTGTTAATTACAAAGACTGTCAACTAAAAAAAATTAATTCGGCGCGCATAGCGTACCAAACACTTACATACATATACATACTTTATTGATAAAGATATACATAAGCACTACAGGTAATTTTTTAAACAATGTAACCTAACGGACTTAACGAAATGAGAGCCGCATCGGCGGCGCGTCGGTCACGAGGAAACATAATATTGCATCATTAAAACTAACCCTTACAAACGTTATTTACTATGATTTTTAAACAGTGGGAACGAGCGACGCGCGTCGACGCAATTACACTATCAATTTATAAAATAATTATTAACATAGTTTTTTTATTTTATTTTTCGTTCAATTTCCTTTTTTACATTATCAATTACACGTTACAAGTAGGTACACAAAGAGAATTGGTTTGAGCACGTTAGCATAATACCCATACAGAGCGGCCGACCGAACCACCACAGTACTCGCCAGGAATATACGAACACATTACTTGTCAGTTATCTACACAAACATACATTATACTAAGCCGCGCGCGCGCGAGCACTTTGAGCCGCGGCTCATCGTGAGTCAATGATTGGCAAGCGGCACTAGTCTAGATAAGCACAGTCCACACAGACTGAGTTCTCTTTGAGCATAGAACACCGCCGAGTTGCTCAACTTGAGTACACTTGCGAGCTGAGCGGCTCAAAGAGCGTGCCGCCGTACGCCGCTTTAAAACGCCACAAAGTTACCAATCCCGGTGGTCAAAATTAGAACTAACACCATCAAAAAGAATCTCATCGTCCATATTATTATCGACAGCAAAGCGCTGCCGTCACCGGGAATAGATAATTTTGTCGCAATACAACCGCTTTGCGCACTGACGATCTAGTTTTGATTAAACTATAGTCAGTACTTGACGATTAAGGGCCATATCACTCTGGCGGTTTGCGAACGATTTTTGTCGGCCAATGCGTGGGTGTGAGCGCACGCACAAGATCGTCGCGTCTCACTCGCACTTATACTAATGCCCTCGCAAACCGCTCGACGACCGCCAGTGTGACAGCGCTCTAATCGTGGGGTTACTGACTTCACTAGTACTAATTTTGTGTGCGTAAACTCTCGTAAAGGTGAGAATATCGCATGATTTATGCACCGCAATATAGGTTCACTTTCTCCGTAGTGAGTAACTGTTCCACGTTTGAATGCCGATGAAAGCCGAAAACGACGGGACAAAAATCCAATCATCATCTGGTGAACTAAAACGCTCGTTGGGAGGACACGACAAAATGGCGGCCATGACAAAATGGCGGCCACAGTTACGCACTAGTCACGTAATGTGTTGTATCTCTGTATGGACATGTGGCCAGTGTTCCGGGACCTGTATGG
This sequence comes from Drymonia ruficornis, assembly GCA_947859195.1. Lineage (NCBI taxonomy): Eukaryota > Metazoa > Arthropoda > Insecta > Lepidoptera > Notodontidae > Drymonia > Drymonia ruficornis. The sequence goes on from OX401927.1 coordinate 7,763,559, forward strand.
ACATGCGGCCAGTGTTCCGGGACTGCGCGTGTGTATGATACTGGATGTACGCGCGAACGCGTGCCGGGCTGCAGTCGACAATTGACGGGTGAGGGGGGCGAGACGCCTTTTCTCTATGTACATGTGTCTAACGACTGTGTGTTTGTTATGCCTGCGGACAAAAAAATATATCATTACTAAATCTATACAGGTGTTAGGTAAGACGAGGAATGTGTTGAAGGAGGGTAGTATTCGATTCTCATTCCAAATAGGTATGTACAAAATATATTATCTAAGAGCCATAACACATCGGGACGCCATGGCGACGTCGCCGGCCACGTATCCAACTAATTCGTATTGAAATGTATGGCAGGTTTCACGACGACGAGCGACCGACTGGCGACGTCGCCAGTCGGTCGCCAGGTATGCTAACTGTCATACATTTCAATGTGGCCACGTATCCAAACAATCTGTATTGACTGGCGACGTCGCCAGTCCGTCGCCTGTGTTACCTCCCATACATTTCAATACGAATAGTTGGCTGCGGCGGCTGGCGACGTCGTCATGGCTAAAAGGTTTTTTTTTTTATTTTATTTGTTATTTTTCAAAAAAAAAAAATCATTTTTTTAGCCTAGTATGTGTCCCACTGCTGGGCTAAGGCCTCCCATATTTTTTTTGTAATACAAATACCCCGTTTACATAAAAATAAAAATCATAAAATGACGTCATCACATACTGTGTGGTCTGAGGTGACGCCACACGGTCTAACATAATTACTTCCGGTAACGGTGTTGTCATATTTTTAAAATTAGCTGCATTTTGTGGGAAAAAGGCAAAAAAAAATGGCACTTTAAATGTTCATTAATATGTTTACTATCATGATTTTTTTTAAATCATTTTATTTGGTCATGTGATTGGGGAACCTTATTACCGGTTTCGGCTCGGACAGAGTTTTCTTAACATGTTGTATACAATGGGGGTGAGGAGTGTATACTGACCGCTAGCGTGGCTAGTTGGGCGCCCAGTAGGACTGCGAGTAGCTGGGCTTGCTGGCCGCCGGCTTGCTGGCCGCCGCGCGCCCGCCGCCCGACCCGCTCTCCTGCACACAACACACACGCACTCAATACCTACTACATCAAACTACACACATATTTTATCCATTTGTGTTACTTCAATCTAAAGCCGTTTACAGACGCTGCGCTAGTACTACAGCAACATACAACAAACATAAATATAAATATTTGAGTGTTACCACTAATTCGTGCTATTTCCATTGAGAATACCCGGCAAGAAACTCAATGTTTACTCTTTTCAATTTAATTCAACGTAATTCAAACCACTTGCACTAAGCTAAATTTTGATATACTAGTACTTGACGATTTGAACACCTTTGCGGGTAAAACGTGGCCATTACAAGCCCAGGATAGGGACCTGTGGAGACAGAAAGGGGAGGCCTTTGCCCAGCAGTGGGACATTTAATAGGCTATAAAAAAAAAAAGTACTTATAATAGCGGCACGCTATGATGGCCGTTTTGGCGTTTTTTGGGGGTTGGGGTTGGGGAGAGGATGATCCTTATTCTAACGGAATAAGATTCATATTCGCATACATTTTTTGGTATTCTTAAATTTTAAAACTGCCATTCTTGTTCCTTTATAATAACGTTCATTTTCTCCCCCTCTCCACATGTCAAAACAGCCATCATAGCGTGCCGCTATTATAAGTACTAGTATATCAAAATTTAGTTTAGTGCAAGTGGCTTGAATTACGTTGAATTAAATTGAAAAGAGTAAACATTGAGTTTCTTGCTGAGTATTCTCAATGGAAATAGCACGAACTAGTGGCAGAGTTGGGCAAAATTTAATTGCAATTAATTAATTGCAAATTGCATGTGGTGTTACAATTAACAATTAATTTTGATTTGTTTGTCAATCGCGAACAAATCACAATTAATTGTTAATTGTGACATCACCTGCAATTTGCAATTAATTAATCGCAATTAAATTTTGCCCAAGTCTGACTAGTGGTAACATTAAAATATTTATGTTGACTATTCATGTGCTTCCTTTAGCCTGCATGAATAAAAATATTTTGAAATTGACTTTGACTATGTACGTTTGAAGGCTGGCGGGCGCAAGAACTATAATAAAGATTTGTACTTGCGCATAGTCTGCAAGCAGCTTAAACGATAGATTAGAATCCTTTTTACAACTTTAGGTAGGTATTAAATTTCGATAGCTTAAAAAGGGAGCTTCCTTAGCTAGCTAAGGAAAGATGACTATATCTAAACGTTTGCAGAAATTACTCCCTACCATAATCATTAACTTTTCGATACTTAATGGATTTTGTATACGTCCGATTCCATGCCTAATTATGCCTAAATATAGACTTTCTAGTAGTAAATTATAAAGCCGCTATATACTCAATCTCTTACAAATAAAAAAAAAACATGCATTTGACAGGTTTTACTAGAAATGTCAGATTATAAACGTGCCGATTATAAATAAGATAATTAATAATAAGATTATTAATAATAATTTTAAAAATAAAGTGTAAATTGCTGCGTCAGGCCCATGCCGCGCCCGAGCACTCAAGTTCGACGTCGGAACGCATAGACATGATGTCATAACATGAGTGTTCGGGCGAGGCATACGAGGTATCTGAACGCACCAATCGATAATATTAGAATATGGCAAATAATAAATATAGAATATATGTTATCAACTAACAAGCATTTTGTGTAAGGCGATAAAAGTAAATACATAAGTATCAAAAAAAATGTAATATAATATGATTTACATGCAAAAAAGGCGGGTAGTAGATTTATAATATATCATAGACAATATAATCTTATAGACATAGATATAAATTAATATTTTGGACCACTACTCAATCAGTCAGCAATTCCACCATTCTTTCAAATACATACGAAGCACGGATGCTTCGGAGAGCACATTTTAGTTGGTTCATTTCTCGATAAAGCGTGCTATGACACTAGCATTTCTATCTAAAGGTTGGAGTTCGTTGCAAGCGGCAGACAGCAGACGTCAGTCGGTCTCATACAAATTGTGGCGATAACATGTGCCGCGACGGCAGACCGCATTTAATTTCTATGAGACCGACTGACGTCTGCTGTCTGCCGCTTGCCACGAACTATCTTAAAAGTAGTTAAGGCTGGAACCATTGCAACTGACAGCTCGAGGTTGACCGCTTTTTGCTCAAACAATGTCGAAGGACCGCGAGTTGAATTTTTTGAATTTAGAATTTTCGATACGCCACGATACATCAAAAAGACGACATGATAAATCAAAAACAGAAGTGACTCATATACTAAATTCGTATCTTGCCTACTTTTATTTAGTCGTATAAGGGTAACTTCGTAAAGGAAAATTTTCACTAAATCTTAAGTACAATTTAAGTACTACATTTTTATTAATAGGTAGGTGGGTAGGATATTTTTTCTTTGTAATCTTTTTTATTGTTATTTTGTTGATATAGTAAATAAAAGCTCACTAACTGTTAATTTTTAATTGTTCTGAAATTTAATTTTGCCCAACACTGGGTAATAGGTAGTACTACTTAAAAAAAGACTAGTACATAGTTTAAATGTTTAATATTATAGGACAAAATAAGTAAAATTAAAACAACTTAAAATTCTAAATAACTGCAAACAAGAAAAATTGTTGACAACATCGGGTAATAACTGAAATAAAAGTAGTACTAATCCTTATTAGTTACTAGCTGTGCCTGCGACCTAGTACGCGCACATTTTTGGAAAAGGTTACCCCTTATTTGACTGATGGATTGATGGAGGATGACGGACGGATGGAGTGGCAATGCAACGCATGCCGGGCATGCATGCAACCCTCATAGGATCACTGTTTTGCCCGTCAGTCTATCTGTCCGTCTGTCAAAACGTGCACAGCCTAAACCGCTTGGGTTAGAAACATGAAATTGTAACTTTTTATAGCGTAGAAGAAGACCACAGGAAGGATTTTTGAGAATTCAACAATTAAGGGGAGAAAGTATCTATGGATAGTCCCAGTTTTTCTGAAGCTAGAGACATGAATATTTGTATTTGTAGGCTGAGTAGCCGAAATACTAATTTTCATGTAAGGTCAAGATTTTCAAGCCAGAGCCATGGGTCTGGAGCAGCTCCATGATAATAATAATATATGGTATAATTAAAAATAAAATACTTGCTCCACAAAACGCCTCGTTTTGTGAGTTTTTAGGGTTCCGTACCTCAGAAGGAAAAAACGGAACCCTTATAGAATCACTTTTTGTCCGTCTGTCTATCTGTCCGTCCGTCAAAACGTGCACAGCTCAAACCGCTGGTGATACAAACATGAAATTTGGACAGTAAGTACCTTTCATAGCGTAAAAGAAGAGCAAAGGAAGGATTTTGGAAAATTCTTACCCTAAGGGGGTAAAATAAGGGGTGGAAGTTTGTATGGAATTCCCTCATTTCTGAAGTTAGAAACATGAAAATTTATATTTAGGCTACTAATACAAATACAAAATAGTAATTTCAGCGCTTTTGAAAATTCTACCCCCAAGAGGGTAAAATAAGGGGTGGAAGTTTATATGGGGGTTCAAATTTTTCTAAAGCTAGGCACAAGAAAATTTGTATTTAGGCTTCTTATTAACTAAGAATAGTAATTTCAGCGTTTTTGATCATTTCACCTCTAACGGTGTAAAATAGGGGGTGCAAGTTTGTATAGGCGTCCCAATTTTTCTGAAGCTAGAGATATGAAAATTTGTATTTGGGCTACTCATTACAAATTAAAACCGGACAAGTGCAAGTAGGACTCGTGCTCTGAGGGTTCCGTACAAATTTTATTATGTTTGTGTGTGCATCATATCTTTGGCGTGCAAATACAGGGCAATGAAGCAAGATGTGCTCCACTGTCTCGCTGGGGTTCTTCGAGCTTCCACTTTGCTAGTTTTCGGAACAATTACATAATAATTACAACACCTAAGTGTGTATTGTTCCGAAAACAGGGAAAATCATGAAGACTCGAATCTCGGGATAACAATTGCACTGCAAGCGACTGTGGTGAACAGGTTGGGCTAACAATCAAAAGGTCCCAGGCTCGATTCCTGTTGGGGCATGCACTAATGGATGAATTTTCATCTATGTGCATAATTTACAGTTCGCTGACGGCGAGAGAAAACATCGTGAGGAAACCTACCTATCCCTCGGGATTAGGTAATAGTCAGTTCCTGTATACACGGCGACAAGATTCACCACCTGTCACGTTGGGTTCTGACTATACAGGGTGAATTTTTCGAGTGTGCGTGGATGGCCAAATCCGAAACTATGAGTGATATCAAAAAGTACTCAAAAGAATCTCGGGGCTGATTTTGATGAAAATTGTAATTACTTCTCAAAATTCGTTTCTTATCAGCGACACTATCGAATGCTGTAATAATACAGTATGTGGTTTTTTATTCTTAATCAACTAGTTCGATTCCTGGCTACGACTATTGTTTTTTCAAAAATCCAATGATGCAGTTTTAGTTTTCATCAAAATCAGCCCCGAGTTTTTTTTGAGTACTTTTCGATATCACTCATAGTTTCGGATTTGGCCATCCACGCTCACTTGAAAAATTCACCCTGTATAGTCAGAACCCAACGTGACAGGTGGTGAATCTTGTCGCCGTGTATACAGGAACTGACTATTACCTAATCCCGAGGGATAGGTAGGTTCCCTCACGATGTTTTCTCTCGCCGTCAGCGAACTGTAAATTATGCACACACACATGCGTATTTTGAGAAGTTGTAATTACTTCTCAAAATTCGTTTCTATTCAGTGACACTATCGAATGGTGTAATAATACGGTATTTGGTTTTTTATTCTAAATCAACTAGTTTGATTCCTGGCTACGAATATTGTTTTTACGGTAAACTTAAGGAAAGAGCTAATTTTAAACAAAATAGTATTTTATTTCTCTTAAGTTACCTAACTATTAAACCTAAACTGATTAATTGTTCAAAAATGATTGAAAATTTGTAATTAGAACATAATGTTATGAAGATGACTGCGCTGCGAAGGTAAATAAATAAAAATATTGAGCATAATTTCGAACAAGGTAAAGGTAATGTACGTATGACTTATTACAGTCAACTTGAAAATAAGCAGCAGTTTATTAAAAAACACAGTTTTTTTTAAGTTTGCCGTATGTCATTACTTCCCAGAATTCGTTCCTTATCAGCGACACTATCGAATGGTGTAATAATATAGTAAGTGGTTTTTTTCAACTAGTTCGAAATCAACTAGTTCGATTCCTGGCTACGAATTTAGTTTTTTCAAAAATCCAATGTTGCAGTTTTAGTTTTCACCAAAATCGGCCCCGAGACTTCTTTGAGTACCTTTCGATATTCCTTATAGTTTCAGATTTGGCCATCCACGCACACTTGAAATATTCACCTGTATAAACGTGGGCTTTGAGTTGGTTAATACCTCTACAATGGGGTGGTGTATATCCACTCAAGCCTCTGACTACCCCCGAATGGGGATAAAAGTGGTGACATTACATTTCTAAAAAAATATTTAACAGGTGATGCCACTAAATAAATTTAGCACTGCAAATTTAGCGACTTATTAAATTTGGACCCATCCCTAAGAAGCTGTGATGTTTATTTGATGTATGGTTTAGTAATGTAGAGCATTGAACTCCGGTCTCCCAACTTAATCCTGATGCTCAATAAAACTAAACATATAGTAAACATTGCCGACCTGAAGGGAAGGGGGAAGGGGAGAAGGGGGGGGGGGGTTGGGCTTACGGCTCTCTCACTCATCGTACGAAACGCAGCTGTAATAGCTGCTTTACGCCGATCTTCTATGAGAGGGTGGTACTACCCCACCAAACGGTGGTTAGTCCAACTTAAAAATAAGCAAACAAAAATAATTTCGTATTACTAATATTAAGTAGTATGAATAACATCAACTGAAACACGCTTAACATCAGGCGGGCCGTACGCATGTGTTTTTGTCTTGGCTTTTCTTGTCGCATATAGCCAGTGTCAAGTACCTACCTATAATAATATAGATTTTCAATGTTGCACTTCGCCACTTCCCGCCAAAAAAAAACAAGTTTGTCTAGCAACTCAGTGGTATAAAAAGATATCATAGGCAAGACAAAAAATATGAAAAAATGAAATGTAACGTCACGACTTTTATCCCCATTCGGGGGTAGTCAGAGGCGTGAGTGGCCATACACCACCACATTGTGGAGGGATTAACCAACTCAAAGCCCACGTTTCACCAGATAGTCAGAACCCAACGTGACAGGTGGTGAACCTTGTCGCCGTGTATACAGGAACTGACTATCACCTAATCCCGATGGATAGGTAGGTTTCCTCACGATGTTTTCCCTCACCGTCAGCGAACTGTAAATTATGCACATAGATGAAAATTCATCCATTGGTGCATGCCCCACCGGGGATCGAACCTGGGACCTTCTGATTGTTAGCCCAACCTGTTGTTGTTGTTAGGCAAGACAATAAGATCAGAAAGTAGGTAAGCGGTTTTTAGAGGACGATTATGCTTTTTAGTCATATACCTATTCATCATTCTATATTATTCATAATCTATGATGACAAGAAAACGCGTCACTGACATAAATATTAATTTAAAAATATTTGTAATCATATAATATCCTAAAAATTATGTTCAATATTATATTTAAACTATTTAAAACGTGATTTAATTCATAAAATGCTAAGAAGACGTAATTTTTTTACGAATTTCACGCAAAAATTTGCGCGCACGTCCAGCTTTGGAGGCCGCCATCGCGGATCTGCGACGAACATTTTGCAGTCCAAGTCATGATGACCCATGACGTTTGTCGCATATTTAAGGTTATTATTGATTATTTTTTAAATAAAATGACTAATATTAAATCTTGGATCCACGGATTCTTAGACAAGTCTTGACAATTTTTCTGGTATAGGTTTCACGTAAATCTGTTCAGTTGCTATGGAGAACATTTACGATTAAGGTTGACAATTTCATATTTTGAAATCGATTTCTACAAAATTTGGTAACATTTAAAGTAAATCGGCTAAGCCATTTTATTCCCGACCATATGAGGTTTAATGTTGTATACTTTATATTGCACATAAGCCAGCTGCTTCATCAAACCATTTACTTAGACCCACCCAGTTGAACATTTGTATCACCTTAATAGAAATAGATAAGTTGTTCTATAGTTGGATCTCGAAGCGGCTCCATGTAAATCGGTAATCAGCCAAATAAATGCAGACTCAAAGCCGACCTAAATATAAAATATTAATTGAGAAACGCTTATAAATACTACTGCACCAAGTCAACTAGACACTCAGGTTTAAATATCAAATAATAAGTCAATGATTCCGCGGTCCGTCCACAACGTAGTGAGCCTGAGCCAATGCCTGGGCACTCCTGTGGCAGTAGCTCCCACTACGTGGTGGAAGGACTGCGGAATTATTGATTTATTATCATTTGACATTTATACCCGAGTGTCTAGTTGGCTTGGTGAAGTAGTATTGTGTGTTTCGTTCGCTCGCTCGTATGAGCCAGTGGTCAACATTAGCCAGTTTTCAGGCCTGAAGGATTTGACATAGTCGATTGTGTGGTAGTCCAAAACATTGTAATACTAATGTGTGCACAAAATATACATATATACAGTGCTATATACATACGTATTTCATGTATATATTAACTTACCCGCCTATTATGACTACTGTTCACCCGCGCATCCATCTACAAACGAAAGCAAACTCTAAGAAATATAATAAAAACGGAATCCAACTGAATCGTACCACGACTCGCATGCATAAACCAAAATTATCTCATTACATGTACTGTGTTCCGAGTGCCGCATGCCACAATTTTAGACAAAATCAAAAACACTTTTCTGCATAACTGTACTGCTAGCAACGTTTCGATACGTATTCAACTATACTTTGCTAGACTAGACGGAATCGCATGATATTGATTTATTCGGTACAATCAACATCAAAAGTACTTAATTAAAGATGAATGCACGTAATTAGTCTTATTACTGCTTAATCAAGTATATGAGATGCAAACCAATCAGGGGCCTGGACAAGTGGATTGGACATTTATTGTCGATAAGTAGATCACGTGACTTAAATCATTCCATATGTCATTGTTTCCATTTAAACGTAATATTTGTATAACGAAACCACTCGTCTGGGCACTCTGTTATTTGTGTGATTTACTCATGAAGTAGAATATATTTTTAAATCCAGATTTCATATCCTAAAAGGTAATATTTTTACATTTGATCATCTGTATACCGGGGTGTGTGTGTGAGGTGTGTTGGGTGTGGGGTGTGTGGTGTGTGGTGTGGGGGGGGGTGGTACCTGGTGCTGCGGCGCGTGGTGGTGGGGATGGTGGTGCGGCGCGGGCGGCGCGGGGATGTACAGGTGCGAGGCGGCGCCGAAGGGCGGCGGCGTGCCGCTGTGGAACGCCGCCTTCTCGTAGCTCTGACACACACCACGATACATCACATTACATTACAATACACCCACGTAACTTACATCTAGAGTGTATTTCATGGTAGTGTTCCCTTTGTGGTTATGTTGGTATGACCGAATTGGGTGTAGCCTACAATAATTTAATATAATGTACCCGGGGTACCAATTGCCTTTCGTTTAGTTCCAAGCGTCCGTAACAAAACCCTACCCCCACTCTCTACCCGCGCGCCTTGTACTCCGTGGCCTATACGCGAGTTATGAGGTCACACTATAACGGTATTTTAACAAAAAAATACACGGTCCGAGTTGAGAACCTATTCCTTTTTTAAAGTCGATTAAAAAGTTAAATTCGTTGTGTACGCGAACTCGGAAAAGAACGCTCTAGCTCTTTGTTCGTTTGCTCTAAACCCACCTTTATAATAAAAATATAATAAAATAAATAAATAAATTGGACCTACAACATAACCACAAAGGGAAGATCCCAGTGAAGCACATTCTACTATACTACCTACACTATTACGTAACACCATACGGTACACACCATCGCCATCACGCCTCACATCACATTGTAATACAATACGTGATACGATGATTGTATCACGTATCGTATCGTATCGTATGCCGAACCCCCTCAATGCGAGGGGGTTCAGGTCATAGTCCACTACGCTAGCCCCATGCAGGTTCGCAAACTTCACACTACAGCACAGATACTATAACTCAACAATTATTTATATTCCACATATAGTATAGCAAGTCTAAGAAGCGCGCGGGGGTACTAAAATGTTGCATGACGCCACGGGCACGGCAAAGCGCGCGATGCAACATTTTAGTACCCCCGCGCGCTTCTGTCGCTGATAGCGACAAGGTCGTGGCCGGGCCGGAATAGCTAATAAGTCCAGAGTCATTTTAAAATTTAAGTCCTTTTATGAGTACCTAATAATACCTTTATTTTTATTTTTGTAATGTGTGTGAGTGCGAGACTTCATGTAAGCGAGCCCTAACGTGTTAAAAGAACCTATCTACAGTGTGGTTGTGATATGATGTGTGTATAATACTCACATTGACCTTGTTGAGCGTGACGTGTGTCTTGGCGTACATGGCGTTGGTGAGGTCTGCATTAGCGCCGCCCGCCGCCTTGTTGCTGCCACCCGTGTATGGGCCGCCTGTACAGTACACAACATACTCACTACACAATACACACTACACATGCCACTGTTATTTTTGTCACCCGCTTTGAAACGGAGGGGAGTGGTTAATCTTCTTCCAACTCCTCCTATCCTTTCTTTTGATTAAATTCGTGCGAGTTCCAAGACAACTAAGATTTTCCCCGGGACTCGTCGAAGGTCAAACTTTGGCGTCATCGTTGGACAGTAACAGTGGTTGGAGTGTGTGGCGGACCTAGTCCCAATTAGACCACACACGGCACCAGCATACGATGGACTTCGCACACGACATCACAATGTGTTGCCTCCGCTCCCGACCAATCATAATGGCGATGCGTTCGGGGACCGTCCAAATGACCGAAAAATGTTTTACAAATTTTCACTTTACAACACCCTTTGGGTACGGAGCCCTAAAAAGCAGTTGGTGTGTTAGTGTAGTGTGTGGTGGTGTTACCGGGCTTGTACGAGTCCTGCGCGTCGTAGGGCGGCTGCTGCTGGTAGCTGGACACCTTGCCGGCGGCCGACACGCCGCCCACGCCGCCCACTCCGCCCACGCCGCCCACGCCGCCCACGTTCGACCCGCCGCCGTACTGCATATACAGGGTATGTCATTACTTCCCAAGATTCGTTCCTTATTAGCGACACTATCGAATGGTGTAATAATACAGTGTGATGGTTCGATTCTTGGCCAGGATTATTGATATTTCAAAAATCCAATGATGCAGTTTAGTTCTCATCAAAATCGGGCCCGAGACTCCTTTGAGGACTTTTCGCTATTCCTCATAGTTTCGGATTTCGCCATGAAAGCACACTTGAAAAATTCAACCTGTATATTCAACGTTGCTAACTTAATCCTTAATGAGTTGGTTAGAAATAGAGCAAGAGTGTAAGGGTGGAAGAGTACCCAATACATAGCCAGGAAGAAAGAGGCCATAGTTAGTGCAGTACTGACGTCACATTTGATAGGCGCCTAGTTGGCTTGGTGACCTAGTATGTATGTACTTACCGTGGGGTAGACTCCATACTGGTATGTGGTTGGTGGCGGTTGATACGCGAAGTACGCGTAGCCGGGCGGTAACGCGGCCGCTGGCACCTGAACACACGATAACCATATACAGAATTAAAAAGAAAAAAAATTGCCTTTCAGTTCCCAAACTTTAATCCTTGCGAGCGACACTAACTTAGCTAGTATTTTTTTTCGAAATCAACACACTCGATTCCCCGCTAGAAAAATGACCTTAAAAAAATTAAATGATGCACTTTAACCCCCAAATTTATACAAAGTCATGATTGACATACACTGGAATTACAAATCTACCTACTGAAGAGTGTAATACGATATGAAATTAATTGAAATGAAATATGTTATTAGTGACAGAAAGCTATAAATCTATCTCAAAGTTGAGATCGATCGTGACTAGTCCGTCCTCAGCGTTGCGTAATGGCATACATATAAGGCATCATCGAGGCTTGAGCGGTTAAGATCCAGTTTTGACGTTTAATGTATGGAACATCTGTCAAAAAACAGCACCTCAAGTTCGATCTTAATGTTGAGATCGATTTAGTAATACGGGCCTAGGATTCCCTGTGTCGTGGGGGTTATATTGTGGGATATTGTAGTCGATGATCTCACCTGTTGTGGTGACGCGGCGTCAGTCCTACCGAATCGCTCGCCCGCACTCAGTCCGAACGCGCCTTCCCGACCGCCGTAACCTACCTCGTAGTAACCACCCTGCGAAAATGGTATCAGTTATAAAAATGTTTATTATTACTTATCATATATTTCCAAAATGTTTTAATATCAGGAATTTTATATTTTTTGTAACACAACTGTAATTTGGACTCCAAAAAATTTTTAAATTGATTTACATAATATAAATAACATTCGAAACGTAGAATTCACAAATGTTTAACACGGTTTTAGGTGATAGTCGAGAAAAAAATCTCGAAATTTAATCCCTAAGGTTATCATCACAGAGTGATAATCTCTAAAGGTGCTTCATCAACGGGAGCATTCGCCTGTAATGGAACGTTACAGTTACGATAAAATACTGCCTCCCTGACTGACGAGCATTCGCTTGAAATGTAACATTTCAGATTCGAATTTGAGCATTACGTTACACGTTGTATCAAAATATTAAAGACGTTGCGCAATGTAATGACGCGGTCGCGGGCAGCGCAAGACCGGTCATTGTGTGCGAACCTTCGGGAGGCCTATGTCCAGCAGTGGACGTCTTTCGGCTGAGATGATGATGATGCACTGTAATGCTCGGTTCTGCTCTCTCACTGTAATACTCGACTCTGTAACGTTACATTACAGGCGAATGTTTCCGATGAGGGAGCACCTTTACATCATAAAACTACAAATAATAATCATTGACTAAGTAATCGTTTGTGCGTGTGTGTCTGTGTGTGTTGTGTTTCGTTACCATGTGGTGCGGCAGCGTGGATCGCATGAGCTGGTCGTCGTAGGGCGCGTATGGCGCGGGCGTGGCGGCCGCGCCGTACAAAGCTCCTGCCGCGTACGCGCCGCCCGCCCCCGCCCCCGCCCCCGCGCCCGCGCCCGCGCCCGCAGACCCGCCCGACCCGTGACCCGCCACCACTGACAAACACACCACATTAAACTTAGTACTTTACATACTAGTACCATACCTAGCTTCTGTAAACTGTAACAAATATACAGTTCATCGCAATACCCTATGAATGTTCTAGTGACGAAATAATCCGTAAATTTTAGCAAACTATAAAATAAGTACGATAATTTTATACTGATAAAATTATCGTACTTATGAGTTAATATAAAAAAATACCAAATTTAACATTACGAAATTAGCCTATTGAGCAAGATATTAATGACTCGGTGTTTCAAGATTAAAAGATTTTAGTTAGCGCAAAGTTCTTATACCATTCAATTCTGTTGCCAATACTCATCCAAACCCCCAAATATTTTTTTGCACTTTTAAAACGGCCTGTATTTATTTCACACAAATTTTCCCACCGCGTGTAGACAAGTTTCACAGCCCTTTAGCAAAGTTAAATCCTTTCGGATGACTTTCTCGCAAGATACGCTTCAATTTCAAGTGCTTGTCATAATTGTAATAGAAATTCGAACATAAACGTACCTGTGGTGGTCGCGACTTTGGCCGTTGACGTCTGCGTCGTCGTCGTGTTCGTTAGACTGTTGCTCGACGCTACTGTGCTGTCGTACTGCAACAATATTCAAACAATTTTCTATGCACTCTCACATTTTTATTTTTTATTTTTTCGTTGAAGAGGCAAACCAATAAGGTTTTCCAATTTTTGAATGTGATTTTCTTTTAATCGATCGATCCTCTAGAAACTGCGAAGACATAGCAACTCTAGTTGAGAGTTTCAGTTGTCTTTTTTAGTTCCACTTCCTATCGTATGGTTTAGTGGCCAACCTGGTGTCAGAGTTGTTCGTGCCGCACTGCTGCCTAGATGACAACAACCGGGACCGACTTTTTACGTGCCCTCCGAAGCACGGAGACGCTCAGTTCACTGCCATGAGTTGCTTAACCTCCGATCTTTTACCGATCAGTGATAGAAGCCGGCTATGAGCGCCACGGCTAAATTAGTTCTTGTAAAGTTGTTAGATGTGCCGTAGTGATGTGCGTTCCTTCCACTCGACACCACCAAAACGACACCATCGGTGGTGTCGTTTGGAATCTCTAGTCCATACGACACCACCCTAGTGATGTCCAGAAACGCGTGTTTTTGACAAACAGCACCCAGTTCATTAAAATAAATATCAGACAACATCACATACATTGATCCGACCCCAAAGTTATTATTTCAAGTTATCTATAGTTAAACGTTAATTAATAAAACAGAGTTTATGAAATAAATATAAACTAAACTAACAGATAAATATAAACTTTATCAAATGACATACCTCATTAATGAAACTGCTTGAACTTAATTGGAGTTTTCATATCAACAACTTTGTATGTAGGTAACCTCACTAATAGTCGGTGGTGTCGTATGGACTAGAGATTCCATACGACACCACCGGTGGTGTCGTTTTGGTGGTGTCGAGTGGAAGGAATGGTGATGTGTCGTAGTGGTCGCGTGTGTTAGTGTTGTGTTACCTGCTGCGTGTCCTTGGGCTGCATCTTGGGCTGCGCGGTGGGCTGGTAGGCGGTGTAGGGCGCCGCCGTGTACAGCGCGCTGCCGCCGTACACGCCGCCGGACGACGACGTCTGCTGCAACACACACCGCCGCACATTACATACATACACACCGCATCACAACTACTACTATAGACCAACACACTAACCCCCAAATTTATGATTTGTACCCATTTTACAATGGTTTAACAAAGCATTTATAGAAAAAAAAAATTTGTTAAATAATTGGTAAAATAATGTAGCTTTACGATATTTTTTTTAAACAATTTATGTAAATGCTATTATAATGGTCACTAATGGTTAAAATATTAGTTTTCCCTTTATATATATAGTTTAATTTATGAGTTATAAATAAAAACGTCAAAAAAATAGAGTTTATTGTATGGGGACCCCCTTTATTTTTAAACTTTTTTATTTTTAGTATTTGTTGTTGTAGCGGCAACAGAAATACACATTCTGTGAAATTTTCAAGCCTCTAGCTATTACGGTTCGTGAGATACATCCCGCTGACAGACAGACGGACGGACAGACAGACAGACAGACGGACAGCGTAGGCTTAGTAATAGGGTCCCTTTGGCACCCTTCGGGTACGGAACCCTAAAAAGGTGATTTGTAATGCCAGTACAAGTTGATCATACTATAAATTTGAGGGTAAGTAGTTTCAAACTAAGCGCCCAGAGGTCCCCAAACTTTTTGTCCAGTAAACCACATTTTTGTTTGTTTTGGGTAGACTGCTTTCCTTATATTTTTTGTTTAGTGCCACAAGCTTATCTAGCCCGGTAGTATAAAATTTAATAGGGTAGTCATTTTAATAGGTACCCAATTTAATAGGGTACACTGTAGTGATAATTTTAAAATAATAACAAACTTCGTTCTAAATTTCAAAGTCAAAGGCAAAAGTTTTTATTCATGTAAGCTCAAAAAGCATTTATAAATAGTCAAAATAATAAACAATATTTTAGCGCTACCACCGGTTCGTAATGTTGCCTCCATTGAGAAGAGCCGGCAAGAAACTCAATGGTTACTCTTTTCAAAATAATAATTGTATACATTTTCAAACAGCAACGCTATGTGAGCAGGCAGGCATTAACACATTGTGAATAAAAAAAACAAAATTAGGTATATAAATAAACAAAAAATAGAACTAGCCTAGAAAGCTGTGCATGCCTACTCCCACTTTACATTCAAACCAAAAGGTGAATATTTAGAACGATTGTTTTGGTGTGACTGTGTGTGGTGTGACGGTGTGGATCCAATCTCGTGGATCCCCAATCTTTTTCCAAGGACATGGACCCATTGCAGATGGAAGTAGACCGGCTGGGAGGGGTGTAGATGTAGTGGGGCGTGGGGCGTGCGGTTGGCGTACCTGGTAGGAGTTGATGATGGGCTGGTACTGCGTGAGCGTGACGCTGGACGGGTAGCCGCCCGCCGCCATGCCCGACGCGCCCGTTAGCGACGCGTTCGTAGAGTTCACCTGCATTAACGCATTTGCATTTTTTAACGGTTTGCGTCCGTGAAATCGCCAATCGGACCCAATGGAAGACCAGCGCTGGTTCTTGCTGACCAGCACATGCTGAATTGGGTCCGTTTGCGGCTAGCATAGTCGATAATTGTTTTTCTTTCTTTTTATATTTATTATTGTTTTGTCTTGCTAGTCGTAATAAAGTTTTTCTTTCTTTCTTTCTTGCATTATACAATACTCACTTACATATACAGCGTGTTAGGTAAAGCTATGGGTTCCTTCAATAGCGGCACCATCATATAACGGCCGTAACTAGAACGTTGGCTATGTAAACAAAATGGCGCGGTTTCCTAGAGAGCGGTATTGGACACCGTTGTTTACGTAGCCAATGTTCTAGGGCGGCCGTTATATGACGGCGCCGCTATTGGAGGAACCCATAGCTTTAGACAAGGGACGTATAGAAGAGAGTATTCAGTATTCGATTCTCATTCTAAACACATATATAAAATATATTACTTTCGTTTTTGACCTTATTAAACAATAAAATACGAATAAAAAATGAATGAAAAAAACCGGCCAAGTGCGAGTCGGACTCGCGCACGAAGGGTTCCGTACCATTCTATAAAAACGGCAATCATGTCTGTTGTATGGGAACCCCACTTAAATATTTTTTTATTCTGTTTTAGTATTTGTTGTTACAGCGGCAACAGAAATACAAATTTTATTCTGACTTTTCGGATAGTTTTGATAAAATCTATTGCTCAATTCGAAATTGTATCCATAAAGGGCTAGGTAACTAAAGAGTGCACAGTATGTGCCAGCATTCAAGTCAATATTGATAAACACATTATCTATTTGAGTATAACCCGTTGTGGTAACAACACGAGGAAGTTTTGAATTTAAACCAATATGGTCAAAATATTTTTTTAAAGGTGCATTCTCATTAGATTCCAGTAAGTCTACATTAAAATCCCCGCACACTATAGTCGGAGGCAACGGGAGTATTCTGCCATCAAATATAACACTATGAAAGCAATACAACAATTTCCAATCGATCGAAACCTAGAGATAACGCAAAACTTGTCTATAGCAGGCGAATTTTGGTCGTGACTATATTGCGATCTGAAAAACGAAACCATAGCGCGATCTAGGAGCTCATCTAGCGTCATCTAGTGGTGCGTAGCGGTACTATTATTTTATATATTATGAGATTCTTATTTTATATTATCTTTGTTATAGCAACAATTATTTACTCTTTGCCACCTCACTCCCATAAAAAAAAACTGCTCAACATCAGGCGGGCTGTACGCTTTTTTGCCACCTCAGTCCCATAATTGTTAGTACACACCTGCAATAATAGGTACATAAAGTACACAAATAAATAAATACACATTCTGTGAAAAACTATTACAACGCCATCTATAGTTCTAATACTCTGTGCTTGAAACTCCGAATGCATTTGAAACTTGATTTACAAATATGTTTACGTACGTAAACAATGTATTTGCACAAATCAGTTTAGTGTTAACATTATTTTAATTTAAGCTGTGGGCGACAAAAAAAATGCGAATTACTCAAAAAAAAAAACAACTCGTAGTAAGATTCGAACCTAATACCCACATACACGTGGACTAACGCCTTAACCATACGGCTAAGATGATCTCTAGTATGGCACTCGAATTATTATACTAGTTATGACACTGTAATGCCAATGATATCATAACAATGTTAGATGGCGCTACTTTGACTGGTACTATTAATTTAAAACTTATTTATGGGTCAAAAATGTAGTTTTACATTTCTTTTTTTTGTCAACAATTTATCTAAAATATGTCATAATGATCACTCATGGTTAAAATGTTAGTTTTCTCTTTATATATTGTTTAATTTATGAGTTATCAATAAAAACGCCAAAAATATCGAGTTTATTGTATGGGGACCCCCTTTATTTTTAAGTTTTATTTTATTTTTAGTATTTGTTGTTGTAGCGGCAACAGAAATACACATTCTGTGAAAATTTCATGTCTCTAGCTATTACCGTTTGTTAGATACAGCCCGCTGACAGACAGACGGACAGACAGACAGACAGACAGACAGACAGACAGACAGACAGACAGACAGACAGACGGACAGCGTAGGCTTAGTAATAGGGTCCCGTTGGCACCCTTTGGGTACGGAACCCTAAAAATGAAGTATGAAGGGAAAACTGATAATAGGTCAATACATTTAACAAAAAATCACGCTCTAAAAAGTATGAAACAGGAAAATATTCTCATCTAGAGGATAGCCGTTTAGGTACTTTAGGGCAAAGCGGCATATGACCACGGACCATGGCTATCCTCTAGATGAGAATATTTTCTTGTTTCATACATTTTAAGAGCGTGATTTTTTATTGAATGTATGATGTTTTGTAAATAGTCATAGAACAAAAGTTGTTATTTATGATGTCAGTAATAGAGTCCTGCAAGGTTGTTAGTGTTTTACCAATAACCTGAAAACCAAATACCAGTGTTGTTATTATAGCGGTGGTTACCTGCGGCGCGTAGACGTTGGCTCCGTAGACGGGCGGGTGGTGCGACACGGCGTGGTGCGCGTACACGTTCTGTTGCTGCTGTTGCTGCTGGCCCACTGTCTGCAACCACACAACACACTCTTAAGCCTGGGTGTCTTCCGATAGCGGTGCCGTCATATAGCGGTGAACGACGTGACTAGAACGTTGGCTATGTAAACTAAGCTTAATGTTATACATAATTACACCCTAAGCTGACTGTAGCCTAGGGGCGAACACGTTGGGCTAGCAATCAGAAGGTCCCAGGTTCGATCCCCGGTGGGGCATGCACCAATGTATGAATTTTCATTTATGTGCATAATTTACAGTTCGCTTACGGTGAGGGAAAACATCGTGAGGAAACCTACCTATCCCTCGGGATTAGGTAATAGTCAGTTCCTGTATACACGGCGACAAGGTTCACCACCTGTCATGTTGGGTTCTGACTATCTGGTGAAACGTGGGCTTTGAGTGGACTTAATACCTGCACAATGTGGTGGTGTATGGCCACTCAAGCCTCTGACTACCCCCGAATGGGGATAAAAAGTCGTGACGTTATATTATTATATTATTATTATAATTACATCCAGATGGTTAATACCTCCACAATGTGGTGGTGTATGGCCACTCAAGCCTCTGACTACCCCCGAATGGGGATAAAAGTCGTGACGTTACATTACACCCAGACTCGGGACATACAGACATGTTCATGCACACAAATGCATGTCCCTGGTAGGAGTCGAACCTACGACCTGCAGCGTGATAGTCGGAGTTTAACCAACCACGCCAACGGGCCTGTCATATCTGTTCTGTAATGTATGTTTGTGTGTGTGTGTGTGTGTGTGTGTGTGTGTGTGTGTGTGTGTGTGTGTGTGTGTGTGTGTGTGTGTGTGTGTGTGTGTGTGTGTGTAGTTTTGTATGTTGTGTGCGTGTGTACCTTGTGTCGATGGTGCTGCGGCTGGTGGTGGTGTGGTTGGTGCGTGGGCAGCGCGGTGCTGTCGGCCGGCGCCACCGACAACTGCTTCATCGACGCCGACAGCTGCACTTCCAGTGCTGCCACACAACAACACATATTATATTACGCACATCACACGTCACTATCGCGCTTCTATAACCCGCATTGTAAAAGCACGATGGACTATAATACATCGTCAGACTTAAACACCAACTGTATGGTCCCAAACTAAGCAACGCTTGTACTATGGATACCGTACAATGGACTGGAGGCGACCCCAGACCCCAGACCGGCAGAGTTGGGAAAAAAATAATTACATATGAATTTCATTGTCACAATTAACAAAAAAAAAACACAATTTATTGTTTTTGTGACAATAAAATTGCAATTAATTATTGCCCAACTCTGCAGAACCCGGGGCAATTAAGAAAGAGCCGTTTTCGAAAATTTTCCTCTGTCGGGAATCGAACCCGCAACCACGCGATGCAGTGATCCGAGCGGCCTACGCTCGAACCGCTGCGCCAAGCGGTCATCAAACATATATACGCTTACAAAGATAACACACAGACAGACAAGGAAAGCTAAGTGACTATAGTCTGATTTTTACTTAGACGAAGTGGGCTGACAGGTTCTTATGTCACTTTTCAATATAAATAGAACAAATAAGTAGTGTCCGACCGAAGATTCGGTTTCGGTTTCGGTTTCGGCCAGTTTCGGCTCAAAATTCTAGTTTCGGCACCAGTTTCGGTTTCGGCAGAAAACCCACCGAACCTTTCGGCCGCGCCGAAACTCTTCGTTCGTGAATTATCGCGCGTCACTCGGTTGATTTTGGGAGAGTTCGTGTCTCGCGTCGTCAGCTGTCAGATCGCCGGCCGGTCCGGCGTGATTGTTTTGTGAGTTTAATGTTATTTCTCGCTTTATTGGCCTTTATTAAGCATTGAAGTTCTTTCCGTTGAGTTATTCACTCGGATTCATGAATGATGAGAATTAAGTATGTAAAAGAAAGAGGTTATATTATACAGGGTGTAAGTGACAGCCCTCCACATACTGATAGGGTGAATTCAGGACCTTATTTGGAATCATATTCCACTAGACATTTTTGACCCTGTGGTGGAGGGGGTGGTCGGCTACGTGCGTTTTGCCACGGTAAAGATACAATGCGTATGAGCTAATAAAACAAACCGAGTTTATTGGGGTACCATAAAGAACTAATTTCATGTACCGATCATCTTAGTATGTCATAATGAAGTCATGCCATCAGTATGTGGAGGGCTGTCCATTACACCCGTTATTATATTTGATTCACACATTCATCATTTATTTATTACTTATGTTACGGTACATTTGTTTTAGGTTATTGTTGTTGGATGAGGTTTTAAAATACCCAAACAACTACCAGCTATGATTTAGCTGTGTGTGACCTTCAGATACATCATTTTTTATTGGTAAAATAATTTGCTGTTGTCCGTATATTTTTGAGAATCGATCTGAACGTGACAAACCTATCTACTTAAGTAGAAAATGAAAACGGGGGTTTAATATATTACAATTACGATTGCCACCCTAAATTATAAAAAAAATATGAAAATCCAACAAAAACCCTAAATTACCAACTGCAATTAAAATTTAAAAAGAACTCAATTAATGTTAAATTTAGTCTTAAACATGTTAGAAACGCAATCGAAATACTCAAATAATGAGGTTCTTTTTTATAATGTAAGTGTTGATTATTGACAAATTTTTGTTCCAAGAAGTGTTAACATGATTGTTATTTTGTGTTTATTTTAATCAGAGCAGTAATATTTAAAAAAATATATAACAATAAAATAATAATATTATTATTAATTACTATATTTTCACATAAGTACTTCAATTATTGTTTTTTATTTCATTTAACACATTCTAACATTTCTAACTGAAGTGTATAAAATAAGCCAAATTTCAGTAAACAAAAGATTTTTAACTTGTCTGAAAAAGGTTCGGTTTCGGTTTCGGTTTCGGCCGAACCTAAAACAGATGCCGAAGATTCGGTTTCGGTTTCGGTTTCGGCAGAAAATCCTGTTTCGGTCGGACACTACAAATAAGGTTCAAATTCGAACTTTTCAGCTGTCAGTTGGCTTCGTCTAATTAAAAATCAGACTATAGTACAAATGTGCGGAACAATGAACCGTCACCCAAGAACATAGCACCGAGTGAACAGAGCAATGGGACCAGCGAACAATATCGCACGGATTGTACGCAGGCGCCGACACCGGTCGGGCCGCTCTAGCGCCGTGCCGCTACACATTGGGGGGTGTTAGGCGAAGGCAAGACGTAAAGTAAATACTATGGTCCGTCATTATTTTTCAAAAACCGTGGTCCAAACTGATCGTGTAGGCTACAACACAACCCAACAACACAACAATCAACAATCTCTTTTCTAATAGGTATGGGTGTTGATCGTGTAGGTTCGTGTACTGATGGATGACAGTATTTACCACGAATTTTAATTTCTAAATGACAGTTTGTGGTTAATACGCCGCGAAAGCAATAGAGTGGACATGGCTTCTGAGATTGCGGATTAAACCAAGCGCTAAGGTAATATCCATACAAGCTTTTGTGTTTCATTTGACGTCTACACTGTACGAACTACGTCACGATACTGACGAAATAAATACTGAACGTGTAGCCTGCGTCGATGGAATGACATCCATCATTATTTACCATACTGACGGACCACAGTATATACTTTACGTCTACCCTTCGCCTTACACCGTCAATATCACACGTATCGCGTATACAGGTGTTACAAAATCCCGAAATAATACTTTAGATAAATATAAGGTAGCTGCTATGTAAATATCTAGTGTACACAAATTATTTCGTACTTCCGAAATACCCTAAATATACAGGGTGTAAGGGAAACGCTCCCGAAAACGAAGCGGTAGTGTTGGTGATTACTTGTACAACACCAAAAAAGAACACAACATTATTTTATTATAATGAATTTTTCATGCAACACCAGCTTTGGGTAGTTAAATAACACTGCTATAGCAAACTAATTTTTTTCTTCATATTTTTAAGGCCGCAAATATAATCAAAAATCTAATAATCGCTAATAAATATAATCGCTAGGAGTCAACAAACGATATCCGCGCACACAGTCAGTTCCATCGAGTAGGTACGCCTTGTCTTGCCACCCTAGTACCCGTAACACCGAGTTTTGTACGCTTTACATTACATTTAAAGCAAATGGTTATTGGTATTCGATTGTGTTTTAATAGTATAATAATAGGGTTTCGACTTCGAGAGCACTTTCCTTACACCCAGTATAGAACATTTCACCAGAATAACACACCAACTGTATGGTCCCAAATAAAGCAACGCTAGTACTATAGGTACTGAATAATGGCCTGTACTTACAAGTAGTATTTGTGACTACGGACTCTGTTGTGACCGGTTGGCTGGCGGGCGTTGGGTCCACCACTGATAGGCTTTCTGTTAGCTGTGGAATAACCAACATTAACTTTTAATATCTACCATTCAAGAATGTATGGCACGAATGCCAATTGATGGTCGTCTGATCCGGCCAAAGACCAACTTGTCATTGGACAACGCACTCAGAATAACTGACATCAAACTAATAACGCAAATAGTTGCGAGGCGGGACTCAAGTGCACTGAAGGGCCGCCACATACATCGGAATTCCGTTTCGGAATATCGAATCAGGATTCCGTAAGCTTATCACACACATACGTTTATTTCCGTTCGGAATATTTCCGCACGCACAGGCTACCATTTGGAATTCCAAAACGGAAAAATTCCGTACGTATGTGATACGTCCGAACATTTGGATGGATTTACTGCGTTCGGAATCCCGATTCGATATTCCGAAACGGAATTCCGTATGTATGTGGCGGCCCTAAGGGGACCCTCGTCCCGTCCAGATGCTCAGTATTCACTAGGGTAATCTAATCAGTATTGCTAACTTAGCCAGCGCTTTTTTGACATCAAAACTGACTTTTTATTTCCATTTAGCGACGTTTCTGGCGCCATTTTCAAGTAGACATTTATTTTATTTTATCTTGACTGCAACGGTACTTTCTCAAGTCTGCGATCGAACCCTTTTTTGTTTTAATACGTCAATCCTACCGTTTAGCGACAACTACGGTCACGTATGACGTAAAATGTGTGACTATTTTTTTAAATATATTTTGCGGAATTGCTAAGAATTCCGTTAGAAAATCAGAAAAAATAATTGCATAGCGTCGAAATTAGCCCCCCTGAGATGACCCGGAGAAATGTTGTCGTAGAGTACGGAGTCCAAAGAGTGGTTGGTCGGTGTGGTAAGTATAGTTAGTACATACTAGTTGTGCGGGTGCGGTGTAGGCAGGCTGCGGCGGCTCGGCGACCGGCTCGTGTGCTGCCGCTACCGGCTCCACTGCTACCGCCGCAGGTTGCTGCTAAAAATATACACACTACTATTAACCATCTGTCTATACAATATGTAAAAAAAACCCTGTCCGAGCCGAAACCGGTATTTAGGTTTCCCAATGACATGACCAAATAAAATAAAAAAATAAAAATATTCATGATAGTAAACATATTGTCATTTTAAATTGTCATTAATAAACAATTTAAAATGCCAATATTTTTTTGCCTTTTCCCTCATAATGTAGTAAATTTTAAAAATATGACAACACCGTTACCGGAAGTAATTATGTTAGATCGTGTGGCGGCACCTCTGACCACAAAGTATGTGACGTCATTTTACAATTTAAAAAAAAAAATGTAAACGGGGTATTTGTGTTCCAAAAAAATATGGGAGGCCTTTGCCCAACAGTGGGACACTTACTATGCAAAAAAAATATCTTATTGATGAAAATGAAATGAAACAAAACGTGGTCATTGTTTTTTCATTTTCATTTCACTATTTCCCGGTAAATAGTTGAACTACTCGCTTCGTTTTATGTCGATGTTAGTACTAGGCCGACCACTCGGCCGACTTGCTTGGGGCCAGTCCCCTTAGTAACTGGTCCATGTTATAGCCCTACAGTTGGGTCGTGTACCTGCTTGGCGTGTGCGTGTGCGTGTGCGTGCGCGTGCGCGTGCGAGTGGTCGCCGGCGGAGGAGGAAGCGGAGACGGCGGCGGAAGCGGAGGCGGAGGCGGGCGCGGCGGCGGGCTGCGGCGCGGCGGGAGGCAGCGCGTCGTCGAGCGCGCCGAACTGCACGTCCAGGAACATGCCGCCTTCCGCGCCGCCCGGCATCTCCACCGCCGACACCGGGATCTGAACACACCACACACGTATACTTAAGACTGTACAGAGGGCTTACCACGAACTCTTGTTGCGATTCAATTACAGGATCGTTTTAACGTTTCAGCGACTTTTTTGACGGGCCCGTTAGTGTGGTTGGCGCGGAGGCGACTTCCACGCTGCAGGTCGTAGGTTCGATTCCTACCCGTGATATGCATTTGTGTGCATGAACATGTCTGTATGTCCGGAGTCTGGGTGTATATGTATATTAAGTATGTATTTACAAATAAAAAGTAGTATATGTAGTAATATCAGTTATCTGGTTTCCATAGTAAGTTCCCAAACTAAGCCGTGTGTAAAAAATGTCCCAGGATATTATTATTATTATTATTTTGTGCAATGACGTACCTTATTGTCATGACAATAAGAAACGTCATTGCCACGTCATTAAAACGTTCCTATAATTGAGTCGCGATAAGAGGTCGTGGTAAGCCCCCAGGCATCTAACGAGGCATGTTTGGAGGCTGTACAGGCACCTAACGAGGCATGTCTGGAGGCTATCTCCTTTTAGACCAGTGGAGTAAAAATTTTGAAAGAAATATCACCGTATTTATAGAACCCTCATCTTTAAATTTTAAGCAGGAACAAAGTGCTACATGCTCATATACTATGTGAAATAAAAAAATAACAAAATGTAGCAGTTTTCTAATTTAAATTTGTATCTTCATCCAAACGGCTCGGAATTTCTAAATATTTTTTTCACCAAAATATGAAAAAGGTTATACAAAAAAAAAATTAAGTTCGATTTTGGTGATGCAATAGTTTTTCAAGTCACAATTAATATTTTTCGATATTTTCGCAAAAAAAGCACCGAGACATGCAACTTTTTGCATTTCGGCTCTCTCACTCATCGTACAAAACGCAACTGTAATAGCTGCTTTACGCCGATGTTCTGTGAGAGGGTGGTACTACCCCGGTTGTACCCCGTTGTGCCCCGGTTGTACGCAGTAGAATCATCAATCAATCAAAAATGAATTGCCTTTTGGTCTGTTTATTGTCCAAGGTATTTGATAGAGGATATTGATAGTGTAAACATACCTTGGAGGGCGGTGGCACCCTCGCTCGCTGCGGTTTCCGCTGGCTGGTGATGTCTGAAGACCCGTACACGCCGTAGTTCGATGTGTACACACCTGACAAACATTATCACATTACTAAGAGAACTGGCGACAATTAATATTAAGGTGGGTTTAGACCAAACGAGCGAATGCCCATTCGATCCCATTCACATTGTATAAACAGGGCGACTTTCTTTGTATTATCTTTGTACACAGAAATGGAAAACGAACCCTCTTGCACGAACGTAAATACATACCTGGACTGTTCACTACTGCACAAAAAACGAGCCGAGCGAGATGCCCTAGTTGGGACCGTGTCCCTGTCATTTCGAGTTGCCATGCCAAAATAATATTATCGTTGGGTAGTGATTGTTAGTTTTTAAATCAAGCAAATAAATCAATTTATTATTTATCGTGACTATTGTTTTATCATATGAACAATGGTCACGATAAGTACTAAATTAATTTATTTGCTTGATTTAAAAACTAACAATCACTACCCAACGATAATATTATTTTGGCATGGCAACTCGAAATGACAGGGACACGGTCCCAACTAGGGCCTCTCGCTCGGCTCTTTTTGCTGTCTTAAGAATTGTCAAGGTATAATAGACCTTAAGGCAGCAGAATAAAGTTGAATTTCTTCTTAACCAAAAACTCAAGTGATAAATCCTTCATTATACATTCGTGCCCTCTTGTTCCAGCTATAGCTCTTTGCTTGTTTGGTCCAAACCCACCTTTATATATTTTTTAATACTGCATACTTCCTACCAAACTGTGAAACAGTTTGTCGGCAGTAGTTCTCGTGGAAATTAAGGTGATACAAATGTTCAACTGGGTGGGTCTAAGTAAATGGTTTGATGAAGCAGCTGGCTTATGTGCAATATAAAGTATACAACATTAAACCTCATATGGTCGGGAATAAAATGGCTTAGCCGATTTACTTTAAATGTTACCAAATTTTGTAGAAATCGATTTCAAAATATGAAATTGTCAACCTTAATCGTAAATGTTCTCCATAGCAACTGAACAGATTTACGTGAAACCTATACCAGAAAAATTGTCAAGACTTGTCTAAGAATCCGTGGATCCAAGATTTAATATTAGTCATTTTATTTAAAAAATAATCAATAATAACCTTAAATATGCGACAAACGTCATGGGTCATCATGACTTGGCCGGCAAAATGTTCCTGGCAGTAGCGCAATGGCGCCGTTGAAAGCTGGACGTGCGCGCAAATTTTTGCGTGAAATTCGTAAAAATGTTACGTCTTCTTAGCTTTTTATGAATTAAATCACGTTTTAAATAGTTTAAATATAATATTGAACATATTTTTTAGAATATTATATGCTTACAAATATTTTTAAATTAATATTTATGTCAGTGACGCGTTTTGTTGTCATCATAGATTATGTATAATATAGAATGATGAATAGGTATATGATTAAAAAGCATAATCCTCTAAAAACCGCTTACCTACTTTCTAATCTTATTGTCTTGCCTAACAACAACAACAACAGGTTGGGCTAACAATCAGAAGGTCCCAGGTTCGATCACCGGTGGGGCATGCACCAATGGATGAATTTTCATCTATGTGCATAATTTACAGTTCGCTGACGGTGAGGGAAAACATCGTGAGGAAACCTACCTATCCCTCGGGATTAGGTAATAGTCAGTTCCTGTATACACGGCGACAAGGTTCACCACCTGTCACGTTGGGTTCTGACTATCTGGTGAAACGTGGGCTTTGAGTTGGTTAATCCCTCCACAATGTGGTGGTGTATGGGCACTCACGCCTCTGACTACCCCCGAATGGGGATAAAAGTCGTGACGTTACATTTAATTTTTTCATAGTTTTTGTCTTGCCTATGATATCTTTTTATACCACTGAGTTGCTACACAAACTTGTTTTTTTTTGGCGGGAAGTGGCGAAGTGCAACATTGAAAATCTATATTATTATAGGTAGGTACTTGACACTGGCTATATGCGACAAGAAAAGCCAAGACAAAAAAACATGCGTACGGCCCGCCTGATGTTAAGCGTGTTTCAGTTGATGTTATTCATACTACTTAATACTAGTGATACGAAATTATTTTTGTTTGCTTATTTTTAAGCTGGACTAACCACCGTTTGGTGGGGTAGTACCACCCTCTCATAGAAGATCGGCGTAAAGCAGCTATTACAGCTGCGTTTCGTACGATGAGTGAGAGAGCCGTAAGCCCAAACCCCCCCCCCTTCTCCCCTACCCCTTCCCTTCAGGTCGGCAATGTTTACTATATGTTTAGTTTTATTGAGCATCAGGATTAAGTTGGGAGACCGGAGTTCAATGCTCGACATTACTAAACCATACATCAAATAAACATCACAGCTTCTTAGGGATGGGTCCAAATTTAATAAGCAGCTAAATTTGCAGTGCTAAATTTATTTAGTGTCATCACCTGTTAAATATTTTTTTAGAAATGTAACGTCACACTTTTTATCCCCATTCGGGGGTAGTCAGAGGCTTGAGTGGATATACACCACCCCATTGTAGAGGTATTAACCAACTCAAAGCCCACGTTTATACAGGGTGAATTTTTCAAGTGTGCGTGGATGGCCAATTCCGAAACTATAAGGAATATCGAAAGGTACTCAAAGAAGTCTCGGGGCCGATTATGGTGAAAACTAAAACTGCATCATTGGATTTTTGAAAAAAACTAAATTCGTAGCCAGGAATCGAACTAGTTGATTTCGAACTAGTTGAAAAAACCACTTACTGTATTATTACACCATTCGATAGTGTCGCTGATAAGGAACGAATTCTGGGAAGTAATGACATACGGCAAACTTAATAAAAACTGTGTTTTTTAATAAACTGCTGCATATTTTCAAGTTGACTGTAATAAGTCATAAGTACATTACCTTTACCTTGTTCGAAATTATGCTCAATATTTTTATTTATTTACCTTCGCAGCGCAGTCATCTTCACAACATTATGTTCTAATTACAAATTTTCAATCATTTTGAACAATTAATCAGTTTAGTTTTAATAGTTAGGTAACTTAAGAGAAATAAAATAGTGTTTTGTTTAAAATTAGCTCTTTCCTTAAGTTTACCGTAAAAACAATATTCGTAGCCAGGAATCAAACTAGTTGATTTAGAATAAAAAACCAAATACTGTATTATTACAGCATGCGATAGTGTCGCTAATAAGAAACGAATTTTGAGAAGTAATTACAATTTTCATCAAAATCAGCCCCGAGATTCTTTTGAGTACTTTTCGATATCACTCATAGTTTCGGATGTGGCCATCCACGCACACTTGAAAAATTCACCCTGTATAGTCAGAACCCAACGTGACAGGTGGTGAATCTTGTGGCCGTGTATACAGGAACTGACTATTACCTAATCCCGAGGGATAGGTAGGTTTCCTCACGATGTTTTCTCTCGCCGTCAGCGAACTGTAAATTATGCACAAAGATGAAAATTCATCCATTGGTGCATGCCCCAACGGGGCTCGAGCCTGGGACCTTTTGATTGTTAGCCCAACCTGTTCACCACAGTCGCTTGCAGTGCAGTTGTTATCCCGAGATTCGAGTCTCCATGATTTTCCCTGTTTTCGGAACAATACCCACTTAGGTGTTGTAATTATCATGTATTGTTCCGAAAACTGGCAAAGTGGAAGCTCGAAGAACCCCAGCGAGACAGTGGAGCACATCTTGCTTCATTGCCCTGTATTTGCACGCCAAAGATATGATGCGCACACAAACATAATAAAATTTGTACGGAACCCTCAGAGCACGAGTCCTACTTGCACTTGTCCGGTTTTAATTTGTAATGAGTAGCCCAAATACAAATTTTCATGTCTCTAGCTTCAGAAAAATTGGGACGCCTATACAAACTTGCACCCCCTATTTTACACCGTTAGAGGTGAAATGATCAAAAACGCTGAAATTACTATTCTTAGTTAATAAGAAGCCTAAATACAAATTTTCTTGTGCCTAGCTTTAGAAAAATTGGAACCCCCATATAAACTTGCACCCCTTATTTTACCCTCTTGGAGGTAGAATTTTCAAAAGCGCTGAATTTACTTACTTACTTTACTTTACAGATAGACAGACGGACAAAAAAGTGATTCTATAAGGGTTCCGTTTTTTCCTTCTGAGGTACGGAACCCTAAAAACTCACAAAACGAGGCGTTTTGTGGAGCAAGTATTTTATTTTTAATTATACCATATATTATTATTATCATGGAGCTGCTCCAGACCCATGGCTCTGGCTTGAAAATCTTGACCTTACATGAAAATTAGTACCTATTTCGGCTACTCAGCCTACAAATACAAATATTCATGTCTCTAGCTTCAGAAAAACTGGGACTATCCATAGATACTTTCTCCCCTTAATTGTTGAATTCTCAAAAATCCTTCATGTGGTCTTCTTCTACGCTATAAAAAGTTAAAATTTCATGTTTCTAACCCAAGCGGTTTAGGCTGTGCACGTTTTGACAGACGGACAGATAGACTGACGGGCGAAACAGTGATCCTATGAGGGTTGCATGCATGCCCGGCATGCGTTGCATTGCCACTCCATCCGTCCGTCATCCTCCATCCATCCATCCATCCATCAGTCAAATAAGGGGTAACCTTTTCCAAAAATGTGCGCGTACTAGGTCGCAGGCACAGCTAGTAACTAATAAGGATTAGTACTACTTTTATTTCAGTTATTACCCGATGTTGTCAACAATGTTTCTTGTTTTCAGTTATTTAGAATTTTAAGTTGTTTTAATTTTACTTATTTTGTCCTATAATATTAAACATTTAAATTATGTACTAGTCTTTTTTTAAGTAGTACTACCTATTACCCAGTGTTGGGCAAAATTAAATTTCAGAACAATTAAAAATTAACAGTTAGTGAGCTTTTATTTACAATATCAACAAAATAACAATAAAAAAGATTACAAAGAAAAAATAACCTACCCACCTACCTATTAATAAAAATGTAGTACTTAAATTGTACTTAAGATTTAGTGAAAATTTTCCTTTACGAAGTTACCCTTATACGACTAAATAAAAGTAGGCAAGATACGAATTTAGTATATGAGTCACTTCTGTTTTTGATTTATCATGTCGTCTTTTTGATGTATCGTGGCGTATCGAAAATTCTAAATTCAAAAAATTCAACTCGCGGTCCTACGACATTGTTTGAGCAAAAAGCGGTCAACCTCGAGCTGTCAGTTGCAATGGTTCCAGCCTTAATAACTCGACACAAATACTACAATACACACAAAACTATAATATATGGGTATGTGCACACCTATGCATCTGTATTTTTTTTGTACCTAAGTCTAGGCATATGCGCATACCGATGTACTTAAATACATGTTATGTATATAAACGGCACATTGATATAATAGGTTAGAACAGGTTCATGTACTAACTGTTGTCGTGCCTCTGCGACTGCTGCGTGAGTTGCGTCAGGTACTGCGACTGCGCCGCCGTTAGACTCCCCGACATGCCCATTGGCTGTTGACAAACATACAACCTGTTAAGGATCTCGTT
The DNA here is from genome assembly GCA_947859195.1 of Drymonia ruficornis. Lineage (NCBI taxonomy): Eukaryota > Metazoa > Arthropoda > Insecta > Lepidoptera > Notodontidae > Drymonia > Drymonia ruficornis. Next base: position 7,795,189 of record OX401927.1, read on the forward strand.
TCCCGTTTTTACCGTATCCCGGATCCCAAAAAATATAGCCAATGTTAATGTTTATTTTTCTAGTGGTAGATTAATAAAGAGTTATCTATCTATCTATCTATCTATGTTACTCAGGGACAAATTGCATTCTAATGGTGACAGAATGTTTGATATCGGTCTAGTAGTTTTTGAGTTTACTCATTACAAACATACAAAAATAAAAATCTTTTCTCTTTATAATATTAGTGTAGATGTAGATTGGTATGCACAGATGTTGCATGCTTCGGTATCCCATTCGCGACGTAACTGCCTCGTGATTCGCCGATGTGGTACATCAGTAAGCTCGTGTTGTGTGGTAGTGGGTAGTGTGGTGGTGTGGTGGTGGTGTTACCTGGTGGTGGTGGTGGTAGGTGTCAGCGGGCGGGTCGGGCGGCGCCGCGGCCGCTGCTACCGGTGACTGCCGGCTGCCCGAGCCCATCGCCTGTACCACACGTCACATCATATATTCATCGACCACTAATCCTCCATAGGGTCAGTTCAGATAAAACGGAAAAATGCTCGAGCAATTTACTGGGTCTATTGAAATAGGACTGAAAATTACACAAGGTGAATTTGAAATCACTGGCATCCTTTTAAACTATGACTCTACAGCATTAGAAAATACATATACAGGGTGAATTATAAATCATGGATTCAGAATATTTTGGGAAAATAACTAAAAAAAACGATTGTTATTAAAATATTGCTTGAGTAAGCAAATCAATTAACTGTTATACCTTACCTGGGTAAAAATTTTTATCAATAGATTTTTAATTTATTTTCCCAAAATATTCTGAATCCATGATTTATAATTCATTCTGTATATGTATTTTCTAATGCTTGACGCAGCAAAAAACTTGGAATACACTGGCAATTTGCGAAAATCAAAGCCATAACGAAGAAAAAAAAACAAATGTAGTATGTACTGACGTCTGGTCGTGCGTGGTGGTGCGGCAGCTGGTGCGCGGGGTTGTGGTACGTGTAGGTGGGGATGTGCGCGCCGTTGGCCGCGCCCACGCCCACTCCCACGCCCACGCCCACTCCCGGCCCGCTCTCCCAGTCCTCCTGTCACACACCACACATTATACACGCCCTCATTACATACTACTTGTTAGTTAACAGATGGAGTGAATTTAGGTGTCTAGATACGATGCCATAAGAATGCTCGAAAGGAAAGTATACAGGGTGTCCCACGACTTTGCCACATGGAGGGAAATTATCTTAAATACCGTATAGAAAATTTTAATGAATGAAGACTTCATTTTTATTTTCAAAACAATACGAACTGCATTCAAAGATTTTCGAAAACTCGCTTGCCACACTTGGGAATCGAAACAGCTTAAATTCGAAAAAATGACACCCTGTACTTTTATGACATCAATCGATAGGGCCAATCATAAGGATCAAATCACTCTACCAAACATGGTAAATTGAATGAAAGGAAAACCATGATATCTTTGTTTATTTTAGTTGAACGAAAAAAAAAGAGAAACTAACTACTAATTAGTTGCTCGAAATCAGCTCAGTTTTGTTGGATACACATACGCTCTTATAACAGTATAAACAAATATAGTTGCATATTGGTTCCTATTATGTTGGCTACAAAATACGAAACTAAAATTGAATACATGTAAAAGTATAACTGTCATGCCCATATGTTCCGGTCATAGTATATCTTTGCAAACCTTTGAGGAATGCACGCACTCTGATGAAATAGTAACAATGGACTCACCCAATTCCATCCTCCGTTAGTACTTCTTGTCTACAGTACTGTAGCCACATCTATTTAGAACTGGGGGCTTACCACCACCTCTCATAGCAGTTTTGTTTAAACGTTTCAGCGGCCATTTGTGCAATGACGTTTCTTATTGTCATGACAATAAGGTACGTCATTGCACAAAAAGTCGCTGAAACGTTAAAGCGTTCCTGTAATTGAATCGCGATAAGAGTTTGTGGTAAGCCCCCAGAGGACACATAACAAGGTAACATGCAGTATACTCACCGTGCTCGCGTTCTGTGGAGTGGGCGCGTCGGGATCGGCAACGACGTTCTGTGCGTTGACGCTCGGCGTGAACACCTGCCGACGGGACCATCATACAATATACAGGCATTGACGGACAGGCCAGCGGGCAAAACGCGATCGTAACCAAAAACGTTACGTTAGACATTTCGTATCGCGGTAATCATTTAAACCACAGAGTAAAGACTAAAGAAAGAGGTGCCCTTATTAGATATATGTATGAAAAAAAACGTGGTCATTGTTTTTTTCATTTTCATTGTTCTATCTACCGGTAAATAGTTGAACTACTCGCTTCGTTTTATGTTGATGTTAGTACTAGGCCGACCACTCGGCCGACTTGCTTATGGCCAGTCCCCTTAGTAATTGGTCCATGATTTAAACGGAAATTATTCAGTTATACTTTTCGGAAGATACGTTAGGGAAGGATCGATTAAACTGTCAATATTGCTTATTGCTATTGGTTTTTTTGACAGCGCTATAATTATCATTGCCCCTAAGAGGCTATGCACACGGAGCAACTTTAGTTGCCGAAACTAGCAACTTAGTTGTCGAAACTGTCAACTTTTTAATAGTTTTTGGCAGTTGCAGCAAACAATTGCCAATTGCAGCGCAGCAAATGTTGCCACGATTGCCGCAATTGTTTCACAATTGTTTTATATGAAAACAGTTGCGAGTCGCCAGTTGCCAAAAAAGTTGCCCGTGTGCAAAGCCCCTAAAAGTTTTGCTAAACTTTTGTGAAATATGATTATTATTTTTCAACCATTTAAAATATTAAAAAAAACTATGGAAAAATGTCAAAATTTCAAGAATTATTTTACCATCACGAGAAGAATCAACGTTAGATAAGTACTAATATAATTAGCATGCAATTTAATATAAGCTTCAGTGGTTTAGTGGGTAGCTAAAACCTAGTTTACTAAAATGTATGAGATCACCTTAGTGTCTGACAGAGAGCCGGACCACTCCTCGTTGTCCCAGTCTTCTGTGGTGGGGAATGAATCCGCCATGCTGCCGCCTGTACAGACAAACATTACTGTAATCCCACTAATATTATAAATGTGAAAGTTTAGATGGATGGATGGATGTTTGTTACTCAATCACGCCAGAACGGCTGAACGGATCTGGATGAAATTTGGCACAGAGATAGATTATAGTCTGGAATAGCACATAGGCTACTACTTTTTTTTTATTATATGCGGACGAAGTCGCGGGCGGAAGCTAGTAGAGTATAGATACGAGAATACACGACAGATTGAATCGAGATAAAAAGCTATACATATTTGCCAGGAAACTGTTCCCATTAATATAATTTTAATTTTTATCAATGGAATTTAATACTTATCCGATCGAAATAAGGTGCTCCGGCGTGCTCTTCGGTGCACCGAGAAAACTGCTACGAGATGCTCCAGGGTCGATCACCGAGCGTTGAAATATATACCTTATTTCGATTGGATAAGTATTAAATTCGATTGATAAAAATTAAAATCCTCTCCCCTGCTGTCTCCAGTGTGCGCCAGCCATTATGAGCTATAATACAGGTGTCTTTTTTTCAAAGCCAATTGGACCTATTCCCTGCCGGGAAAGAATACTTATCTAAAGTCTAATGATGCAGATTTTTGATTTTCATCAAAGACTCCTTTGAGGTTTTTCGCTATTCCTTAAAGTTAGGTATAATTTGTGTTGCAAAAGACTCGAGTTCTTTAGCCTCATTTTTAGGGCTCGAGCCTTTTTACGAAACCTCGAAGGCTAAAGAACTAATTCAGCCCCGAGTCTTCGAGGCGAAGAGGAGGCTCTCGGAAATAGAGCCTTTATTTTGAAGCTCTTTCTAAAAAGGCTTGGAGCCCTTTTTGATTTTAGCCCTTTGTAACCATTCTTGACTTTAGTTGAATACGCACGACTATTCTAACTATTGTTGACCACTATTGACCATTCTTGACTATTTTGACCGTTGTTGACTATTTCGACTATTTTTGACTATTTTTGACTATTTTTGACTATTTTTGACTATTTTTGACTATTTTTGACTATTTTTGACTATATTTGAATATATTTGTCTATTTTTGACATTTTTTGACTACTTTTGACTATATTTGACTATTTTTGACAATTTTGTCTATTTTTGTCTATTTTTGAATATATTTGTCTATTTTTGACATTTTTTGACTATTTTTGACTATATTTAAATATATTTGACTATATTTGAATATATTTGTCTATTTTTGATTATTTTTGACCATTGTTGACTATTTCGACTATTTTTGAATGCATTTGCCTATTTTTGACTACTTTTGTCTATTTTTGTCAATTTTTGGCTGTTTTTGACTATTTTTGACCATTGTTACTATTTCGACTATTTTTGACAATATTTGAATACATTTGAATATTTTTGTCTATTTTTGACTATTTTTGACTATATTTGAATATATTTGTCTATTTTTGATTATTTTTGTCATTTTTTTACTATATTTGAAATTTTTGACTATTTTTGTCTATTTTTGACTATTTTTGACTATATTTGAATATATTTGTCTATTTTTGAAATTTTTTGACTATTTTTGACTATATTTGAATATTTTTGACTATTTTTGACTATTATTGACTTTATTGAATATATTTGAATACATTTGAATATTTTTGTCTATTTTTGTCTATTTTTGTCTATTTTTGACTATTTTTGACTTTATTGAATATATTTGAATAAATTTGAATATTTTTGTCTATTTTTGACTATATTTGAATATATTTGTCTATTTTTGATTATTTTTGACATTTTTTGACTATATTTGACTATATTTGAATATTTTTGACTATTTTGGTCTATTTTTGGCTATATTAGAATATTTTTGTCTATTTTTGTCTATTTTTGACTATATTTGAAAATATTTGTCTATTTTTGATTATTTTTGACATTTTTGACTATATTTGAATACTTTGACTATTTTTGTCTATTTTTGGCTATATTTGTCTATTTTTGTTTATTTTTGATTATTTTTGACTATTTTTGATTATTTTTGACATTTTTTTACTATTTTTGACTGTTTTTGTCATTTTTTGGCTGTTTTTGACTATTTTTGACCATTGTTGACTATTTCGACTATTTTTGACTATATTTGAATACATTTGAATATTTTTGTCTATTTTTGACTATATTTGTCTATTTTTGATTATTTTTGAAATTTTTTGACTATATTTGAATATTTTTGTCTATTTTTGACTATTATTGACTATATTTGAATACATTTGAATATTTTTGTCTATTTTTGACTATTTTTGACTATATTTGAATATATTTGTCTATTTTTGATTATTTTTGACTATTTTTGTATATTTTTGACTATTATTAACTATTTTTGAATATATTTGTCAATTTTTTATTATTTTTGACATTTTTTCACTATTTTTTACTATATTTGAATATTTTTGACTATTTTTGTCTATTTTTGACTATATTTGTCTATTTTTGATTATTATTGACATTTTTTTACTATTTTTGTCTGTTTTTGTCAATTATTGACAATTTTTGACTGTTTTTGACTATATTTGAATATTTTTGATTATTTTTGACCATTGTTGACTATTTCGACTATTTTTGAATACATTTGTCTATTTTTGACTACTTTTGTCTATTTTTGACAATTTTTGGCTGTTTTTGACTATTTTTGATAATGGTTGACTATTTCGACTATTCTTGACTATTGATGACGGTTTTTAAATATTTTTTGCGAATTTTGACGATTTTTGATGATTTTTGAATATTTTTGACAATTTTTTACAACTTTTGACTATTTTTGACTAAGTTTGCCTATTGTTGACCATTGTTGACAATTTTTTGCAATTGTTGACTATTTTTGACCATTGTTGACTATTTTGGACCATTGTTGACTATTCTTGACGTGTTTTGACAATTTTTGACGTATTTTGACAATTTTTGACTAAGTTTGCCTATTTTTGACTATGTTTGACCATTTTTGACTATTTTTGACTATTTTTGACTATTTTTGACCATTTTTGACTGTTGTTAACTACTTTTGACTATTTTTGACCATTGTTGATTATTTTTACTATTGTTGACTGTTTTTGGCTAATGTTGACTATTTTTGACGTATTTTGACTATTTTTGACGAATTTTTGACCATTATTGACTATTCTTGACCATCGTTGACTATTGTTAATTGTATTTGAATATTTTTGACCTTCTTTTGACTATTTTTGACCATTTTTGGCTATTTTTGACTATTTTTTACTATTTTTGACTATTTTTTACCTTTGTTGACTATTTCTGACCATTGTTGACTATTTTTGGCCATAGTTGACTAATTTTGACGTATTTTGACCATTTATGACTACTTTTGACCATTGTTGACAATTTTTACCTATTGTTGACTATTTTGGACCATTGTTGACTATTTTGGACCATTGTTGACTATTCTTGACGTATTTTGACTATTTTGACAATCTTGTACATTTTTTGACTAAGTTTGCCTATTTTTATTATTTTTTACTATTTTTGATTATTTTTTAATATTTTGATTATTTTTTAATATTTCGATAATTTTTTAATATTTTGACTATTTTTGAAAATTTTTGACTGTTTTTGACTATGTTTGACAATTTTTGACAATTTTTGACTGTTTTTGACTATTTTTGACCATTGTTGACTATTTTTAGCTATTGTTGACTATTTTTGACGTATTTTGACAATTTTTGACTATTTTGGTCAAAAATAGTCAAAATTCGTCAAAAATAGTCAAAATATGTCAAAAATAGTCAACATTGGTCAAAAACAGTCAACAATAGTAAAAATTGTCAAAAATGGTAAAAAATAGTCAAAAATAGTCAAATTGTCAAAAATTGACAAAAATTGCCAAAAAATAGTCAAAAATAGTCAAAAATAGTCAAAAATCGTCAAAAATAGTCAAAAATAGTCAACAATGGTCAAAAATAGTCAAAAATAGACAAAAATAGTCATATAGTCAAAAATCTTCAAAAATCGTCAAAATTCGCCAAAAATATTTAAAAACAGTCATCATTAGTCAAGAATAGTCTAAATAGTCAACCATGGTCAAAAATACTCAAAAATTCGTCAAATATAGTCATAAATGGTCAAAATACGTCAAAAATAGTCAACAATAGCTAAAAATACTCAACAATGGTCAAAAATTTTCAAAAAATTTCAAAAATTGACAAAAATTGTCAACATTAGTCAAAAATAGTAAAATAGTCAAACATAGTCAAAAATAGGCAAACTTAGTCAAAAATTGTCAAAATACGTCAAAAATAGCCAACATTAGCCAAAAACAGTTAACAATAGTAAAAATAATCAACAATGGTCAAAAATAGTCAAAAATAGTAAAATGGTCAAACATAGTCAAAAATAGGCAAACTTAGTCAAAAATTGTCAAAATACGTCAAAAATAGTCAACATTAGCCAAAAACAGTTAACAATAGTAAAAATAATCAACAATGGTCAAAAATAGTCAAAAATAGTCAACAATGGTCAACAATAGTCAAAAATAGGCAAACTTCGTCAAAAAAAGTCAAAAGTAGTAAAAAATTGTCAAAAATATTCAAAAATCTTCAAAAATCGTCAAAATTCGCCAAAAATATTTAAAAACCGTCATCAATAGTCAAGAATAGTCGAAATAGTCAACCATTATCAAAAGTAGTCAAAATAGTCATAAATGGTCAAAATACGTCAAAAATAGTCAAAATACGTCAAAAATAGTCAACAATGGCCAAAAATAATCAAGAATGGTAAAAAATAGTCAAAAATAGTCAACAATGGTCAAAAATATTCAAAAATATTCAAAACAGTCAACATTGGCCAAAAACAGTCAACAATAGTAAAAATTGTCAAAAATGGTCAAAAATAGTCAAAAATAGTCAAAAATAGTCAAAAATAGTCAAAAATAGTCAAAAATAGTCAAAAATGGTCAAACATAGTCAAAAATAGGCAAACTTAGTCAAAATTTGTCAAAATACGTCAAAAATAGTCAACATTAGCCAAAAACAGTTAACAATAGTAAAAATAATCAACAATGGTCAAAAATTGTCAAAAATTGTTAAAAATAGTCAAAAATTGACAAAAATTGACAAAAATTGTCAACAATGGTCAACAATAGTCAAAAATAGGCAAACTTCGTCAAAAAAAGTCAAAAGTAGTAAAAAATTGTCAAAAATATTCAAAAATCTTCAAAAACCGTCATCAATAGTCAAGAATAGTCGAAATAGTCAACCATTATCAAAAGTAGTCAAAATAGTCATAAATGGTCAAAATACGTCAAAAATAGTCAAAATACGTCAAAAATAGTCAACAATGGCCAAAAATAATCAAGAATGGTAAAAAATAGTCAAAAATAGTCAACAATGGTCAAAAATAGTCAAAAATATTCAAAACAGTCAACAATAGTCAACAATGGTCAAGAATAGTCAAGAATAGTCAATAATAGTCAAGAATAGTCAAGAATAGTCAACAATGGTCAAGAATAGTCAAGAATAGTCAATAATAGTCAAGAATAGTCAAGAATAGTCAAGAATAGTCAAGAATAGTCAAGAATAGTCAAGAATAGTCAAGAATAGTCAAGAATAGTCAAGAATAGTCAAGAATAGTCAAGAATAGTCAAGAATGGTCAAGAATGGTCAAGAATGGTCAAGAATAGTCAAGAATAGTCAAGAATAGTCAAGAATAGTCAAGAATAGTCAAGAATAGTCAAGAATAGTCACGAATAGTCAAGAATAGTCGAGAATAGTCGAGAATTGTCGAGTATAGTCGAGTATAGTCAAGAATAGTCAAGAATAGTCGAGAATAGTCGAGAATAGTCGAGTATAGTCGAGTATAGTCGAGTATAGTCGAGAATAGTCAAGAATAGTCAAGAATAGTCGATTATAGTCGAGTATAGTCGAGTATAGTCGAGAATAGTCAAGAATAGTCAAGAATAGTCGATTATAGTCGAGTATAGTCGAGAATAGTCGAGAATAGTCGAGAATAGTCAGGATAGTCAAGAATAGTCGAGTATAGTCGAGTATAGTCGAGAATAGTCGAGAATAGTCGAGAATAGTCGAGAATAGTCAGGATAGTCAAGAATAGTCAAGAATAGTCAAGAATAGTCAAGAATAGTCAAGAATAGTCGAGAATAGTCAAAAAAGTCAAGAATAGTCAGGAATACAATAGACTAGCCAGGAATAGTCAGCTATAAGGCGACTCCTTCTAATACTTGCGAAGACTTAGAAAGCTCACAACAACGGAGCTCTAAAAGAACTCCGAGCCCAAAAAGGGCTCGAGGTTTATTTAAAACTCGAGTCCTTTTTTAGCCTTGAAATATTCGGAGTCGTTTTTCTTCGACGAGCCTCATAGAAAAGCTCGAGCCTCTTTGAGAGGGCTAAAAGAACTCGAGTCTTTTGCAACACTAGGTATAATTGGCCATCCACGCATATTTGACAAATGTACTCTGCATGGATTAACTACTTAAAAATGGATTGAGCGATCTCAAGATATTGCTGAACAAAACAAAACTTAAAGTTCTTTGTTGTAGACAACTAGGTTGCCTGGTAGAGATCACTATTAGTGATAAGGCCGCCCATTTTCCACTTTCTGTGTAAATTGTGTAATTATTTATAAATGTTTATTTTTCTAGTGGTGGATTAATAAAGAGTTATCTATCTATCTATCTATTTACTAGAGAAAACCCTAGGCATACTATAGTTTGGTACTCAAAAAGAGATGCAATCCTCAATCTTTGTTGTTTTGTTGTGTTTATCGTATCTTCTTTAAGTAGAACATCTTTGGGAGCCTGTATAAAATGAATGATGATAGAGTATAATATAGTATATGATATGTTTACCCTGTTGGTTGTTGTTGTTGTGCTCGGTCCAGTCCTGGTGGTGGTTGGAGCGCGCGCCGCGAGAGGGCGCTCCGCGCCGCATGCCGCCCCTCCCCCGCAGCGCGCCCCTCCCCCGCGCCGCGCCGCGCCCCCGCGCGCCGCCCTCGCCCCGCACACCCGCCCCGCCCGCGCCCGCGCCCTCCCCGCGCTCGCCCGACCCGCGACCTGACACACACACGCGCACATCATTTCACAGTTCCCGCTAGAAACGTTGGACACGTAAAAACAACACGAATCCACGAACGTAAATACATACTGGACTGCTCACTACTGCACAAAAAACGAGCCGAGCGAGACGCCCTAGTTGGGACCGTGTCCCTCTCATTTCGAGTTGCCATGCCAAAACAATATCATCGTTGGGTAGTGATTGTTAGTTTTTAAATCAAGCAAATAAATTAATTTATTATTTAACTCGAAATGAGAGGAACACGGTCCCAACTAGGACCTCTCGCTCGGCTCGTTTTTCTGTCTAAGAATTGTCTAGGTATAATAGACCTTAAGGCAGCAGAATAAAGTTGAATTTCTTCATAACCAAAAACTCAACTTGTCTATCCTCTATTAAAAGATCCTTGCACAAATCTAATTAAATAAGACAGTTGTGAGATTAGCTTTGTGGGAGTGATATCTGTCAATTGTCTAGCTAGGACATTGTCCTTTACGTCGACACCGTGCGAGCGTTGCCTTTGGTACTGTAAGCATCTATAGCCCACGGTAACTGCTTAAAATCAGGCAATCGTAAACTTGTTTACCACATTAGACGGAGGACAATTTGTCTAATGAATTTGATACATTAAAACGTAATTGTAGCCTTTTGTACCAGAGCTATCCTGAAAAATCCGAGGTCTGTGCACCACCTACATGATCATTCAGCCTGACCAACCAAAAGCCAACACTGATCCCCCGTTTATACAGAAACCGGACCGCTACCTAAAATAAAAACTGTCCTGTGAATACAGGGCTGCAGTATGAACGAGGGGTAACATGTCGATATCTAATTTGACGGGCCTGTTAGCGTGGTTGGCTTGATGGCGCCTTTCACGCTGCAGGTCGTAGGTTCGATTCCTACCCGGGACATGCATTTGTGTACATGAACATGTCTGTATGTCCCGAATCTGGGTGTATATGTATATTAAGTATGTATTTACAAATAAAAAAGTAGTATATGTAGTAATATCAGTTATCTGGTTTCCATAGTACAAGCTCTGCTTAGTTTGGGATCAGGTAGCCGTGTGTAAAAAATGTCCCAGGATATTATTATTATTATTATTATTAATTCTTGGCCACGACATCCCGTTTCTCCACCTCAAGACAACTGACTAGAGTCAGCCAACATGTGGATAACCCGCCGACGCTGGCGCCTCAGTGTCAGTTCGCCAAGCATGTGTTCGGCCGGTGAGGGCAGTAGTGTAGTGTACTCACGCGGGCGAGGTCCGGAGCGGCTGCGCGGGTCGCGCGGCGGCTCGAGCTCGCCGTTGCCGGCGGCGGCGGGCGGCTTCTTTTTCTTTTTCTCACTCGTTTGCCACTCGCCCTACACAAAACATTAAAAATTATAATAGCACTCAAAACACATCTGTATACCCCTTGTCTTTGTCCACGACATTATTACACTTATTGCCTTCACACAAAGCTTGTGCTATGCGATATTTGTGCTGGATAATGGCGCACCGAGAATAAAATCGATTCATCACTATTTGTCTCGTCTCATCCGCAATTTGTTGCAGAAGTCAATTGCCGACTTGTTTCCACTGACTGAAATTTTACACAACCGTTTATGCCGTGTGTCCACTGGCAAGTAACTTGCGCAATTTCTTGCAGAAGTCACTTGCCGACATGTTTCCACTGAATGCAATTTTACACAACCGTATACATGTGGGACTTGAAGCAAGTTCGGCAAGTCGCAGAAGTCCACTTGCGCGAGCGTTTACACATTGGATGTCGCTTGCGCAAGTCAACTTGTGCAAGAATTCTTACCAGTGGACACACGGCATTATGCTCGAAATCAAATCTGTAACGTTACAAGCAAATGCTCGTCAGTCAGGGAGGCATTATTGTAATTTAATGTTGAAAATTGAATCTAACGTTACATTACAGGCGAATGCTGCACCTTCAGGTATATTTGCGTGCGTGGTACCTGTATCCTTGCGGTCTCCTCGAGCAGCAGGTTGCAGGCGGCGACCATGTCGTTATCCGAGTCGTGCAGCGCGGAACACACCTCCTCCTCCGTGCGACACGTCATCTCCATCAACTCCAGCACCTACACACGTTGTTCGTACTATACATCTTTCGGGGAATACCATGGACCAATAAGCTATAGAAGATGCATAACTGGGCACCCTCGCTCGCCTAATAAGGATTGTCTATTTTTCAAAAACTGTGCTTATTGAAATACAGGAATAGCGTTGCTGTTCATGTTTATCAAGTTAAAGTTGGAAAATACTCTAGTTTTTTACACGACTGCCCAAAAAAAAAAGAGTGTATATGTGTTTAGGGTTCATGTATGTATGTATGTTTGTATGTTTGTATGTTTGTATGTGAGATTCTTTATTCCACCATAACTTATAAATGCCTGAACGGATTTCGATGTATGGGGTATCGTTAGAATCCTTACATCATTCCGGGTAACACTGGGTATATTATTTTTGAAAAAATCAATATGGCGGCATTATGGCTCAACTTTAATATGTGAAAAAAAAAATTTTTTGCTTCCATTATTACAATATGGGTATCAATTTGAAGGCCTTGATGAGCACAGTCCAAAACTGTAGAATTTATAGGCATAATTTAACATAGGTAGGGTGTACATGCAAAACAAATATATCATTTTTGGCTGCTGTCACTAAAATGCATAAAATAAGAATAAATAATTTAAAAAATTAAAAACACGACTGCCCTGCCAAAAAACGAACTAAAAAGTATAAAACAAGTGCAGTGTCATTGCAGTCGGGGGACCGTTCTGTGGAACATATTTAATCTAAGAGGGCCCCCGACTGCAATGACACTGCACTTGTTTTATACTTTTTAGTTCGTTTTTTGGCAGGGCAGTCGTGTTTTTAATTTTTTAATTTTTTTTTTTTTTTTAGTAAGCGAAGGAATTTATGCCCAAATCTTTTTCTACGATAAGGATGATGACGTCAACAGTTTCATCATTTAAATTGTAAATATGAATAAAATTTAACGGAAGTTCAAAATTTTAGACGCTGGTAATTGCTGGTGCTAATTCTGTTGGAACGAATCTTTATAATGCTATATAGTTCTTGCAATTCACGAAGGCGACCGGCCTTTGGTTGTGTTCAACATGTACATACACATTGTGACCGTGTGCGTGCGTGGCGGAGGCATAAACGCACACATTAACAAGCATACAGATACGTCTTCTTTACACAACCAAGGGCCGGACGCCTTCGTGAATTGCAGGAACTATACCAATTATGTTGAGATCAAATCACGAATAAACAAAACTTGACTTACTAAAAGTATTTTTCTCGCTTACATAGGTATTATTACGAGCAAGATAAGTACAGTACGTTTTTTTATACTTGTCCTATTTGGTAAGCAAAGATGGCGTCCAGTGGGGCGATTGCGTAACTTTTTGTCAATGTTTCAATTGGTTTCGTTTATAATTGACACAGGATAAACGAAACCAATTGAAACATTGACAAAAAAAGTTACGCAATCGCCCCGCTGGACGCCATCTTCAATACATTTAGTTAAGTTCGGGCATTAAACTAACAGAATGATCACCATTAGGTATGTCTACGAACTTGATGTGTGTGTGTATATCTTAGCGGATCACTCACCATTCTTCGAACGTCAGACGCGTCTTCGCTTTTACGATCGATCATGTGTGCCATACGGAGTTGCTCTGTTGTTGCCTGCAACAATACATGTGATATTAACTTAGAGAAACATGGTGCTAACAGCTTTAATAGCGTTGCTGCTTTAAAAATGTACACAATTTTGATTTTTCTATTGAAAACAGTAACAATTCGTAGGGGAGAGTGAGATAAAACCGATTTATCTCTCGTTTTGTCTCGTCACGGCCGGCTGACCTACCAGTGTTGATCGAGAACAGCACTTTTCTCCGAACGGTGTTTTATATTCGAACAAAATTGTTGCATCTTGTATCATAACATATTCGTCCCACAGTGTGTACATGACAAAACATTCTTTATGCTATGGTATTTTGATTTCACATTTGCATAACACTAAAATGTTGACGCAACAGTGTCAATGACAGTTGACCGCAACAGCGCGGCAAAGGCGGGTAGAGTGCGGCTTGACCTTCACCTTGCTGTGGGCCACGACGGGCCGGGCCTTTGTGCAATACCGAGCCGCGTGGATAACCTTACCTAGTATTTATGTATGGGGGTTTGTGAGGGGTTTGTAAAATTTACAGTACGCGCCCATGAGATGGTCGGTTGGTCCTAGCAGCATTGCAATTAATGTTTCATATGGAAAACATAATACATAAGCAGTGGTAGCCGATTGGTTAAGCACGCGTCTTGCGGGTTTAAGGTCCTGGGTTCAAAACCTGGCTCACACCTCTGGATTTTTCGAAATCTATGTGTGAATCATAACTTTAATAATGATTATCACTTGCTAACGGTGAAGGTTAACACCGTGAGGAAACCTGCATGTCTTTAGACATGTGTAATCCACCAACCCGCACTGGGCCAGCGTGGTGGATTATGGCCTGAATCCCCCTCGCATTGAGGGGAGGCCCGTGCCCAGCAGTGGGACGTTAAAAGGGCTAATTTTTTTTATGGAAAACATTGTGCTTTTTTACTGGGAGAGTATGGGGAAATTCGGAACCATCGAAGACACTGGAAAACTGACTAGGAACTGAACCAAAAAATCTGGTCTTTTATTGGTGAAAACGATTTAGGCATATCTAGTTGGTCAAGCTCGAGTTATCCATAAAAATGATTAAAATTAAAATTTATTTTTTATAATGATGGACTCCGGGTCATGTATAGATCATGTCATTAACAAATTTGATAATTTGTTTTGTTGTTGTGTTCGGTTTTGCTGTAGTTGGGTAAAAGGTTTGAGAATAGACTAACAACTTCTGAGAGGGATGGAGATACAGGATAGAACAGTTAACAGCCGTTTTTGTATAGCTGTCCCTCTCAGTTGGAAGCCAGACCCAGTCATGAGTAGGGTTTCAAGAAGACTACTCACGATTCAATTTTATATTATTATTATTTGACGGGCCCGTTAGCGTGGTTGGCGCGGAGGCGACTTTCACGCTGCAGGTCGTAGGTTCGATTCCTACCCGTGACATGCATTTGTGTGCATGAACATGTCTGTATGTCCGGAGTCTGGGTGTATATGTATATTAAGTATGTATATACAAATAAAAAAGTAGTATATGTAGTAATATCAGTTATCTGGTTTCCATAGTACAAGCTCTGCTTAGTTTGGGATCAGGTAGCCGTGTGTAAAAAATGTCCCAAATATTATTATTATATTCAATCTGTAGATTCAACTTAAGTTGATTTGACAGATTGCGCGGTGAGGAGGCAACTTGGCACCCAATTTCCGTACAGTCAGTGTTGACTTCAACAAATTGAATCGACAGATTGAATAAGAAATAGAATCGTAAGTAGCCGCCTTTAGTCAAAATGGTGTAGTTTACCTGTGGTTTCACCTTCTCCTTGGTCTGAATTTTGTCTGTGCCCTTCCTAGTGTCCTGTGCGTGCTTGGCATCCTTCGCGCCGGCTTTGCCGCCACCCTTAGTGGCGCGGGCACCCAAACTCATCTTTAATCTATATACGATATATTTACAGCCTCTATTTACAAGCAGCTGAAACAAACAAAATAATAATTACATAACTAAGTCTCGGTTAGATGAAAGACGTTCACAGCTGGACTTAAGTTTTTACGAATAATGATACATAGATAAAGGCCTCAACCGGGTATTACAATACCCGATATTAAGGGCGCCTTCAAATTTGCCACAGAGTGCCGCACGGCGGCAAATTTGAAGGCGCCCTAAGAGTCCCAAACTATTCAAATCTAAAAGACTTCTGTTATTAAGCCTCCCTCATTTTGGGAAAGGTACCCTAAATATAGAGTGGTGAAATACCCGCATTATATCACTGGGGGTTTGCGATTGAGTTTCCCCATCAACGCGCTGGGTGCGAGTGTGCAGCAAGGTCATCTCATCTCACTCACACTCCTACTACACTACTCACAAACCGCCAGAGCGCTCTAATATCGACAGACTTGCATATCAACCAGAGTTGGGCAAAATTTAATTGCAATTAATTAATTGTTATTTGCATGTGGTGTCACAATTAACAAGTAATTGTGATTTGTTTGCGGTTGACGAACAAATCAAAATTAATTGTTAATTGTGACACCACATGCAATTAACGATTAATTAATTGCAATTAAGTTTTGCCCAACTCCGATATCAACTGTATGGTCCCAAACTAAGCAACGCTTGTACTATGTGTATCTTACAATGGACTGGGAGCAATCACGCAGTGACAACGAGACCAAAGCAAATTACGAAAAGGCTGCTTCCGAAATTTAACAACGGGAATCGAACCTGCAACCATCCAGTGCCGTGACCTACGTTCGATCCACTAGCTTCCTTGCAACTGGCATCCAACGGCCATGAGACGCGTGTGAAAGGTAAGCTAATAAGAGCTAGCATAAGAAGACCTATGATATTTGTAGCCTAGCAAAATCGAACTATAGTCCACGCATATAAAACCCATCAAACACAAGTTTGCACTTGACATTAGTGACGTCATAAAGCCGTCAGCAACGACCAAGAGACAGAAGCCAAAGATAGATAGACAGATAGGTAGGCGTGGAACGCCCACCGGCAGACAAGTCCAATAGAAAGCAACTGTAAAAATCTTTTACAGGTAGGAAGGTACCAAGGTTTAAGAAGGTAGAGCCAGGCTGTAGCCAATTGACTGCAGCTCATATACGGGCTGGCTCGACCGGGGTAGTACCACCCTCTCACAGAAGATCGGCGTAAAGCAGCTATTACAGCTGCGTTTCGTTCGATGAGTGAGAGAGCCGAAAGCCCAACCCCCCGCCCCCTTCCCACCATCCCACTCCCCTTCAGGTCGGCAATGTGCGAGCAATGCCTTTGGTATTGTAAGCATCTATAGGCTACGGTAACTGCTTAACATCAGGCGGGCCGTACGCTTTTTTGCCACCGCAGTCCTATAATAAAAACCATCGCCTTATAAGTGCAGTAGCAAATCTCAATCAATAATGTGTGCCCATTGATGTATTATTTAGCAGATATGGTACCTCTTAACATTCCAATCACAAGACTTGTGCTCAATGAACTACATGCAGCCTAATTGACACATCTGTTATCGCATTCTAATTCGACAAACAACTTTTAAAAAAATATATACTAAGAAAGAAAATACAGAAGTTCAAGGAAAAAAAGATTGAAATAGTGAGGTTTAAAGGCTACAAGTGATATCCATAAATATTGTGGATCCAAAATGCATTGACAATGAAATGCAATGTAAACATCTCACCCATCCAAGGATTATACTTGCAGATTACAGAACCTATGTCTGAGATGAGATATTGACCGGATAAACAGGTCATATTGCATGGAATTTGATATTCATGTTTGTTTTAAAAAATAAATCTGTTTTTTGAAGTGAAAACTTCTTTAGCGGCGTTGTGCACTTTTCTTGGGATGGGTAAAAAATGTTAAACTCGCGTCAGGACACGTGACCTGATCGAAAATTCGTAAGACGGGATGCCTGATGGAAAATTCGTAAGACGGGATGGGTAAAAAATGTTAAACTCGAGTCAAGTTTTGACTTCCGCCGGGACTCCCGGAGTACAACCCGTTGATTTTTTTATTATAACTAAGGCGGCAATCAAGCGCATTGCCCGCCTAATGTTAAGAGCAGTTACCATACCTATAGATGCTTACAATACCAAAGGCATAGTTGGCACATTGCCAATCTGAAGGGGAGTAGGACACATAGAGGGGGGAGGGTCGAGCTTCCTCCTCTCTCTCATCATACTAAACGCAGCTAAAATAGCTACTTTACGCCGATCTTCTGTGTGAGGGTGGTACTACTCCAGTCGAGCCAGCCTGTATATGAGCTGCAGTAAAGTGAATTGATCACAACTACTCTGGTATGTTTTGTTTTTAAGATTGCTAGTTATGTGTTAACATCACATTAGCCCATTAGCATTATTCCATTAGCCTCTCCAACTAAGCTAAACATTTGTGCTAGAAGTGGGCTAACAAGGGGATGGGGGTGCAGGGACTCTACGTCAATAGTAACTTAGGCTCGTATTAAAAAATACATCTCAAAGTGGAGATCAATCTTAAGATGCAGTTTTGATGTTTAATGTATAGAACAAAAACAACAATCTGTCAAAAGCACCATCTTAAGAGTGATCTCAACTTTTAGATGCATTTATTAATATGAACCTTAATGTGACCCACTATTAGACTAATTTTGTGTAGCAATTCAGATACCATAAGGTTGAATTTCTCTAACATGTTTCCTTGGTAACAGATTTGTTTACAGTGAATTTCAAACAACATTTTGTAGATGGCTTACATCCAGTTTAGTTGACTGTAGGTAAAGTCAACTGTACTGAACTTTTTACCTAATATGCAATGCTATCAACACTAAACAATACAATATTAATGTAATTTAGAACAAAGTTTTAGAGGAAACATTACACAATTTATTTTCCAGTTTTAAAGGATATGGTGATAAGGCAAAACTGTGGAAGCAATTGGATAAACATTAATTAAACTGGGTTTTGGCATGTCTGTACAATGCCAGTAGACGTAGCACAGCCAGCTGTTACGAGACAAAACATGAGAGAAATTTATTTTGTCTCATTGTCTAAGATTTGTCTCAATGTTGTCCTATGCATTATGTAAGAGAGGGAGCAACATAATCTGTGACAAGTCTTGTCTTGGTGCACATGCTAACCCTGTTAAATAAGTAAGCTATGTAAATTTAGTGTAGATCTATAAAATGGTAGATGTGAAGAATCCTAGCTTTTAAACATGATAAGACTATCTCTAGAGTCTAGACATTTCGTCTCCCCAAGTAACTCATAAATAAATAAAAAATAAATATAATGTCAACTTTTATACCCATTCGGGGGTAGTCAGTGGCTTGAGTGGTCATACACCACCACATTGTGGTTAAGCCAACTCAAAGCCCAAATTTCAGCAGATAGTCAGAACCCAACGTGACAGGTGGTGAACCTTGTCGCCGTGTATACAGGAACTGACTATTAATAACTCATTCTCTTTCTTAATTCATAGGAGATGATTAGATAGTTATCATCTCAGTTTATCTGGTCACAGTTAGGTCAAGTTGTTATAAATTGTCAGCACCTAATAAATAAACCATCCAACACAAAGCATTTTGAGTTGGTTGGTAACTTTTTAGGTACACTATATTTTACATCATGACCATATTAGGACATCACTTTGCTTTAAAAAAACAATAGCTTCATTGCCTTTAGTTGCTGATGTTGCCAACAACATTTGAAGAGACACTAGGTCAGTATTAGGTGAGATATCTTGGAAATACCCAACCATAAAAGGTTGTCACAGACATGAGAAGCTCTATGGATTCTATCTGCAAAGATAGACACTATGAAACAAGGAACCAAATAAAAATTTCTGAGTCAGTTGAGGTAGCTGAGTTGTCTACCTCTTACAAGAAAGCCTGAAAAAAACCCATTGGTTTTTTTTTTTGTAAAGCAACACATTTATTACTTAACAGATGCCTGTTGTTTGCTCTGCGTAAATTATGCAATATGCTTATAATTCATTGAAAGGTTATTGAACTTTCGTGTAAAATGTTATCATAACATTGGAGAAAAATTCAGAGAAATTATATCTAGTGGTGATTGAAATGGAATAGGCAGAGAAGATAGGACCCAATATTATGTTTGCAGACCCAATATTATCATCATTACATATTTTATGCTTTGTTTGATTGATACAGCAATAATGTGTCATAAAAATATTGTTTACAATCATATGTAATGCCTATTGTTAGTTCATAATTAGTCAATGCATATTATTGTTATAGTACAATAAATCATACAACTGACTTTGTAGATCACGAATGATAAGGTATTTTACCTACACAACAACGATAATCTATGAAAACATTCACAAGGAAAACAGAGATAGGTACGTAGCGATTATAAATTATACGTGACCGAGCCACGAACATGGAAAAAGCGGTAAAATAGTAAACAAAACATTTGGGCGGAGCATCGGAAAAAATCGCCAGTTCGACTAAAAACCTCGCAAAATACTGACAAAAACACGGCTTTGGACACAACCATGGCCGAAACAGTGTAGATGCAGGAAATTTACAGCTTATATTCGCAGAAATCAGGACAATGAATCATTCAGCGAAGTAGCAAGGGCACCGAACGAGCGAACAATTCCCCGACAGATTTCTACCGGAACATCAACGGATACTCGACGTGTACACTTTTTCACGCCATTTCAACGGCTCACGTCATCAGATTCGAGCACCGCCGAAACGAAACTGAATAAGCCAGCGGCACATGTGGGGACGCCATTCTTGAAGCACCTTTCTTGGTATCAAAATGACAGTCTTTGTTGACGAAATAACCATGCACAACACAAACTAACACATCTTTCGTAAGCACATCAACACACGATAATGGCGTATAACATTTTTTACCTTATTTCTACAACAATATCCAAAATAATCACCGAATTTCTAATAAAATTTACTAATTTCCATACCTGTGAATGCGCTCAGACGCAAGCTGGTCACGTGACTTTCTAGTGTTGGGACACAGATCTAAAATTTCGTAACCGGTTGAAGTATGGCCAGTTTTATTGCCAAAAACCACTATTGCATTTTTGTTGCATAAGTTCAACAGTGACTGTATTTTCAAAATAGCATTGCATAGTCAATAATGATTGCTGTAACGAGTTAACGAAACGAATGCTGTTTGATTATAAGGACTTTGCGTTGCACATAGTTGAACGAAGTTTATGAACTAAGTTAAAGTTTGGTACTAGGCCAAAAATATTAATGTTAAATTTTTCATAGGAATCTTTTTGTATTTATTAATTTAAACAGGTAATGGTTGTTGAATTTGTTTATTTTTAATACGTTTAATACAACAATAAATAATTTAGTACGATTCGATGTAGTGATTTTCTCCACTTAACTTAAAAGTGTTTCATTCTCACACTCTCACTTTAATAGGTAGGAGAGTAATATTAATTTTATTTTACTCAAGGCATTATTCATTTTAGTAAATATTTTATAACAAAATTAACCGATAGTAAATAACCGTAACTTTAATTACCGTACTATATCGGTAACGGAAGAACAGCAATGGTTGAAAGGCATAGAGCATAGAGATTTTTTTACGCGGGCGTTCCACAGGTAAATAATCGTTCAGAAACATGTTCTTCGAAATATTTATTAATATTTTAACTCGAAAGAGAATTTATATATATAATAAAAGACTTTTGGCAGGACCAATCTGCACGCAATCTGCTGACTAAATAAATATCTATCTAAATAACTTTAGTGGAAAAAAGCATAGGTTTTTACAATAAACTATACATTTTCACCTTTTTGAACGGATAAACGGCGGAAGTAAAAAAAAAGTTGTTCCCGCCAAATTTTATGTCAAACAAAATATTTTGTTTGACTTTTTCTATTCCTCATTCTGTTTCTTTGATTTGATTCATGTTTGATTCCTTATTTTATTGTAAATGATCCAGTATTATGTCATTGCTTGAAGACGTATTTCTCGAAAACGAAGCTGACGAGGCGCAGGAGTTGGAAAGAGTGATTGAAGGTGACGAATATGACGATCGCCCTCGGCCCTCGACACCAGACAGCGATGAAAACAGCGAAAAAGAGGATGAAGCAGGTATCATAGTGGATTTTTATAGTAGCTAGAACAATAAATTGGTATTTTGCTATCTAAACGCAAACAGAGGTATACTGTAAAAGTTTTTGCTATGTGCCTTCGTGTACATAAAACCGGTGACTATAGGACAGGTCTTAGTTTATTAAGTTCACTGGTTAGCTACATAATCTAGCCTAGATTACCTACCTACTTGAACAATTAATTCATAAGTACTTTCAAAGTAACTGACACATCCACACGGCCTGATGTGAGGCCAAAAGAGACAGTTGTAGGACAAAACAGACCATTAATTTCGTTGCAAAGCTCTGTTGGCAAGCATACCTGGCCATGTGAATCGGGTGTAACTTAATTTACTCTACTCAACTCCTACTCTTGTTAATATTTCAGAGGAAGATAAAAGACGTGTGGATCCATCCAAAGCTAAGGAGAAAAGGGTGGTGAAGAACCCAAGATTTATACTGAATCCTGCTCGCTTGACCGGACCCAGGGGTATTCAAGTAATACCAGATCATTTTAAAGATTTCAAATTCAAAGGTAGGTATTTTATTGTCTTGTATTGTTAGGATAAGTAACTTATATATTTTTTCCTTTGCTCTATGGATTAAGCCTTAGACCCAAAAGAAACACAAAACTAGGAATGATTTTTCTTTGATTTTCAGGCAAAGGACATGAGAAAGAAGACTTAGATTTAGTGCTCAAGAAGTTAGAACACTGGGCATACAGGCTGTTCCCAAAATTTAAATTCGAGGACTGCTTGAAAAAAATTGAGACACTTGGCAAAAAGAGGCCAGTAATGGTAAGCATAGACATTGTTAATCGCTAAATGATGTTGTTGATTGCCCTTAAACAATCTTCCCCAGGCCTAGCCCCATTTGCCCATAGTGGTAAATAGTAATAGTTGGAATAGGGGCTTACTAATCACCATGTCTCTCACCTTAGGTGCACCTCCAAAAAATCCGCTCAGACCAGTACACTAGTGAAGAGACAGTGGTACAAAAGGACTCTAGTGATGAGGAAGATGCCCCAATGGTACAAGAGGAAGATGAGTTTGATAAGCTCCTTCAGCAACAGATTGAGCTGGCGAGAGCTACACCTGCACCAGGGTCTGTGAAGAAGGGATTCGATACACCTAGACCTGACCGGTAGGCACATCGTGAAAATGGCTGAAATGACTACTTATTAGTGGCAGGCTGAATACATCCACTGCTGGATATAGGCCTCACTTTACATCCACATGGTCAATTTATTTTTTACAAGCTGTTGCACGCTATTTCTTCCACACATAATTTAATCGGGATAAAAAGTATCCTATGTGTTAATCCAGGTTATAAACTATCTGTTCCAAATTTCATCCAAATCCGTTCAGTAGCTTTTGCACGAAAGAGTAACAAACTTCCATCCATACTCACAAACTTTCGCATTTATAATATAATGATGAATAAGGATAATGGCTATAAAAGTACTTATAAATAATCAGAATGTACAACCAGTTTGAATTAATGCTTCTACTGTGAAAACAGTTTGCAAGAAAATCAGTGGTAATTTTGCAATTCCTACCACCTTCCTGCAATGTCGAGTACAACTAAAACATGTCTGCCATTGTAGAACTTTTTGCCCTATCGCCGGCGCCGTCGAGTTTGTACAATCAGCAGTCCACACTCAAGATTGTTAGACCATGCAGTCTTGGTATTACCAAGCATTATCCTGTCCTAGAACGACTTTAAAAAGTTTTTAATTTTTCCCAGATCTTCGCTGATGCCTAAAGCAACATCATCGCCGTCAATTAACGACGAACAGCGTGAACGAATGATTAAAAACAGAAAATTGGCTGAAGAAAGACGCCTCGCGAAGCTCAAACAGAACTCAAATACAAACAACATAGCATCAAATACTGAAATTAATGAAGATACAGTAATTAGAAAGAATAGATTGGACACAATAGATAGTTCTGATGAAGATGAAATTACTATTGTGAATCAATCTATTACTGTTGATATTCATAGCACAGGTAATAATAATAAAATTATAAGAACAGCCAAAGATAACCAAATTGTATTGGAAGAAAGGAAAGATGCTTGCCAAGGTGATATAGAACTTGATGCTGCTGATAATAATGATAAAAATCATGTGATAGAAATTGGGTTAGAAAACACTACTGCAATTCAAGGTAACATAGAATCTATTTCTACTGAAGATAGAGGGAGGAATGTGACACCAAGAGTTGAAGATAATAATCAAATAGGGTTAGAAGGCACTGATGCTACTCAAGGTACTATAGAACTTGTTGATGCTGTCAATAACGATAGAGATTCTGTAGTAGTTGAAGATATGGATAGTCCAACTGAGAGTAATTTGAGTAAAAATTCCAAAAATAACAGGCCTACAGAGGACACAGACCTAAATGTTGATAGTAATACTATTAATATTGATAATAGTAATAGTGGTAACAATAATAATACGAGAGAAATGCCTGGGAATGATACTGTTATGAATAATGATGAATCGGATAAAGTTGAAGAAAAAGGGAAAGATGATTTTGGTGAAGATTTAGATATCATGGATGTTGATTTTAGTGAAGAGTTTTGAGTTGGTTTTACAAATAAAGTTTAACTAAAACTATGCTGTAATGTTTTGTTACTTAAAATAGCAGGTTGCTACTCTGTTATATTTACTAACCACTAGCTTTTGCCCGCGCATTTGTCCCACGTGAACATACTATCGAAATAAAAAGTAGCCTGTGCTATTCCAGACTATAATCTATATCTGTGCCAAATTTCATTCAGATGCGTTCAGCCGTTCTGGCGTGATTGATTAACAAACATCCATCCATCCAAACTTTTACATTTATAATATTAATGGGATTGTTAACTGACATTGAACAAGTTCTAAATTTGCTGCTTTCTTAATTAATTGCTCTGAGTGAGCCAAAATATTAACTTGCTACATCCAGCCATGCTAAGCTGTATCGACCTATAAAAAAACCTATGAGAAAACAGACAAATATTCTACTACAGACTTTACCTACTTTTTCTATTGTCTATGGTATTATTACTAAAATAAAACAATGCTTCACATTCCAAAATTTATTTACGAGGGTGAGAACAAAAACGTGCCTTATCACAGTATACACAAGGACCATATCACTATAATATATCTATCCGTACTTATCGTTATGAAATGCAAATGATTCTTTGTATGTATGTTACATTAGACACTGGGACTGAAATATCTCATTCTGACCTACTGAAAGAGCTCTGATGATAGAAAGAGACAGTCATTTTTTGTCAGTACCATTTCTTTCAGTTGGCTGACATGAATGAACTTAAAATCTAAAATTATCTACTTATTTTATAAAATCGGAATTAAACTCAATTGAAACGCAATCTTCAACCATTTATGGTTGAAATCACCAATTTCTCTTTACAAGATAATATGGTCAATGTTTTTATCGCCTCAATGTTGAATTATGTAATAAAGTGTCAATTTCATAAATTATGGCTGTAATATCTGCTAAGTATTATAAAAAAAAATGCCCTCCCAAGGGCGTATTCTGACTATACAGTGCAATTGGTTTAGAGCTCAAATTAACTTATGTTGACACTATCACATAATGCCGGTAGTTCAATATAACTATGTTACACAAAAATCTATAATAAACAAGAGTATATACAATATAATATTTGGTTTCGCATCAGTACACCGAATATTTAAAAAATATATTTTTTATATTAACACCATATTCCTACTATTTACTGCAACCACTTGGTAATGCCACATGCAATTTGACTTTGTAATTTAAAACCTTGCTACAATGCACTTAACATTTAGAGGCTATGCACACGGAGCAATTTTAGTTGCCGAAACTATCAACTTCTAATGGTTTTTTGGCAGTTGCAGCAACAGTTGCCGCGATTGTTTTATATGAAAACAGCTAGTTGTCAGTTGCCGCAAAAGTTGCCCGTAAGCATAGCCCCTTAAGTTTCTGATGTCAGTGCAGCAAGAGAGCAATTTATTGCAGTGTGCAGTCAGTGCAGGTGGCCAAAACTGGAACTAATTTGGTTAGAACCAAAATCTGTGAATTATGATATTTTGTAAAGACAGTGGCGACACTGTCATCTGCACTGATAAGTTGGTGGCACTAACCTGTCATAGAATTCCAGTGCATTTAGTTCCGGTACAAAAATATGAGTATGATTCGATACTAGCGTAGCTTATCAAATGGTATCAATTTGTTCGCTGATAAATATGTTTTTACGCTTAGTAAAATAATAGTAATTACAATTAAATATACAATGGAAAATGTTTCTGCAATTGTGATGATTCAATGGTCATGCACAGTGATGTGCCGCACCCGGAAAAAAATCCCAATATTCCCAGACACGGAACATCACTAGTCATGCAAGACCAGAGAAAATTAGGAAATATATATTTCTGAAATCGCGATCACCCGTGATCTGTAGTACAACGATTTTAATATTGCGTTATTAAAATTAAAGTGATCGCAGTAACATATCCCGAAAAAACCTTCCAATACTCCCAAAAACCCTAAAATAAGCATCCGAACTTGGTGGATATTAAAAAATTGAGGCCTATCGGAGAAAGAAGGATGGGCCGTCTCGTATTGTGGACGTTTAATGGGACTTAGCGTTGTCCCAAAGTGATCTCGAAATGGCACGAAGACGATTTCTAAGCGCGTGACTCGACTGCTCGGCGGTGTAAACCGTACTGTGCTCTCCACCGATGCCGGCCAATGCAAGTGGACTCTGTCCAACGCCTACAGATGGCGCCGTCGTCCCATTTCGACCGTTTCAATACTTTTTAACAGACTTCAAAAAGGAGGAGGTTCTCAAGTCGACTGTGTTTTTTTTAAGTGGCCGTCTCCGACGGGGCCTAATTTTGCTTAGTACGAGTTCATACCACATCCCTCGCATCGTATGACGTTATGTCGGGCGCGGCTGCCAGGTATGGTCTGAACGCGCCAATTAACTTTTGTTTAGCTTTAGAATTGCTCAAAGCAATTAATAAATACAGCGCTTAATGACCCTACACAGTAACCAAGATAACCATCAATTCAAACTTGTCAAAGGCCAGTAGTGAAGCGAAAATAGCATTCAAAACTATATTTACACAATTCATGATAATTTCGCTTGTGAGCAACAGGTAGGCAGGTAGGCGATTCATTCTATCGCCGAAAAAGTAGTTATACTACTATGCAGAAAAGGTTCTAAACGCTATGTAATTTTCGCTGCACTGCCGGCGGCTCCTATTTCAGATTTGTGGCTAAACCACTGTTGTTAACATGATTTAAACATAGTTTTAACCTTTTAAAATTGTCCATTGTGAAACCTCTCCTCTCCAAGAACATGCCGACCGCAAAGAATTTGTGATTTACAATGAAATATTCATCAAGATAACATTAGAGACCAGTAGTTTCGTAACGGACAATTGTTAGGACTGGAGGCCCTGATAGATATACATGTTGATAATACAGTTTGAAGAAACTTAGTGACATCATCTACAAACAGGCCTCTTACCATTACCAATAAGAGTCACTAGTCGCAACAGTAGGGGGGTAGATCTTGTCAAGTGCTATCCATTGACGTCTGAACTGGGATCCCTAGGGAATCCATCTGGATTTTTCCACAAAGATCCATCAGAATTTCGGTTTTCTGTATGCAGAGAAAAAAATTGGAAGAACTTTCCAGGGATGTGTGGTTAAAAATCCAACGGAATCCCTCGGGGATCCCTGTCAGCGCCGTGACCTTGACAAGTCTAACAAGACAAGACGTGGCAATTTTATACAAAACTAAATTTTAGCGTCTCTCGCGACTATAAAACTAATTCGTGTCTGGTATAAGTGAAGCGAAAAAGGACGTGAACACCATCCATGTTACCGCGAGTAGTGACCGTTGGTTGATGACGGTGGGTGACGCCGGTCGCTCGGTTGGCGGTGGTTGGTTGTCAGGTTGTGGTTGGTTGCCGGGTTGTGGTTGGTTGTCGGGTTGTGGTTGCGGTTGCGCGGGTGCTGGTTGCTCGTTGCGGCGCTGGTCGTCGGCCGCTGGGTTCACGTGGAGGTCCCGGAAGAAACCAATTTGGTGTCTGCAATGGTAATTTGGTTGCTATAGTTGAGTGATAATCAACCTGGTTGCGCTTGGGTTAAGTATACCAAAGAACAACCCTTGTTTTTTTTTCTAATGGTCTCTTAGAACAACCCTTATAAACAGGATGTATGAATAGTCAAATATACCTACTAATTTTGATATGATATACGGTTGCTGTCTAGATAGATGCCTAGTGAAGTCGGACTATACGTAACTATCATATTTTCTGCCTAATTTGCCTTTGAATATTTTTCACAACTCTTGTATTGCGACTTTAGAACACGGGGTAAACTGCATTTACGAGTTCTTGCTTGAGTTCTTTTTAAATTAGCAAAAGTGTTCAATTTCGATTAAATTTTCATACCATTTTATTGACATGGGTAGGCAGAGACTATTGATTGCCACATGTTACGATTTTGACACACCTGTTTTGTTTCATCCACAATTTCTTTAATTTTATTTTTTTTATTAATTTGCCCAATATTTATAACACATCCCATACAACGCAACTGAAGAATCCCTACTAAAACGCTCATATTAGATACTTACAGGTATCCCGCAGCGGCTAATAGCAGCACTAGTAGCAACCTCGCGGGGCTTCCGTACAGGTACACCAGCGAGAAGAGTATGGCGAGCCTGGAGGCCGCGTACAGGTGGTCGAGCCAGTCGCGCGGCGCCGCCGCCTCGTCCGGGTCCTCCGCGGCCGGCGCCGGCGCGGGCGCTGCGGCCGCGGGCGCGGGCGCCGCCGGGGCCGCGCCCGCCGGGGGCGGAACGCCCGCTGCTTGCCACCTTATGAGACAATACAAATCAATTACTTCATTGCATTACATGTCGTCTTTTTATTAGATATGGTACCTTCTAACATCAATCACTGAACTTGGTCTCAGCATATTTTGGAGAGAGTGACCATAGACATTACAGTGTGTGTAGCGATGGGATGTTCTCGAGAACATTCTCACCCTTGGAAACTTACTCGTGAGATTTTTTGAGAATCTTATATTTTGGGTGACGTTATCCTAACTTACAATCTTAAAAACAATTAAAACCACCATACTTGCATGTTTAATGAGGTGTATGCCAAGTTGAACATACCTACTTCAGAAGATAAATTCTCGAACATTCTCACGAGTAAGTTTCCGAGGGTGAGAATGTTCTCGAGAACATCCCATCAGTAAGTGTGTGACTGTGTATATGTGTGTGTCGCAATAATTTGTATTTATAACTAATTAAACTGCTAAAATGAAGTGACCAAAGATAAAGGGATTGATTGATTACCAAGAAAAAGAGATACACGTAACTATCTTAAATAGTTTGTGCTACTAAGTGTCCATAGACACAGTACGACTCAGTCCCTTGCGACAATAATGTTATAAACATGTCGCTATTGCCTAGACGGCTCATCTTCTGTTGAATAACACACGTTAAATAAAATGCCTTTAAGTTGATTGTCGAATTGAGAGTGTGATACTGATAACACATGTATAAATGTCGCTGCATGTAGCCGTGCGATCAGCCACAAGTCTAGTGAGTGTCATGTAAGGAGGTACCATATCTGCTAAAATATTACATCAATGGTTTACCAATATTTTCTGAAGATACATATCTTATTATTTTAGCTAGAAATATCAGTGACATCATTTATAATATTTCGTTGGTCTGCGAATTACTATTTTAATAACATTACAATAATCTCGATCAAAAATAAACCGTGACCTACGATGTGTGACACAATCTACAATATTTTGTCTACTGTTATTCAAATCCAAGGTCACCTAGTGGGCGCGTGTGACCATCGTTAAATGTTGCCAAACTACATCAGCGTTCAATGGTATTAATTGCTTTTAACATAAACTGTTTACCCAAGTGTGGTTCAATTTTAAAAACGTTTTCAGACAACACTTTTGTAGAAAGTATTCTTTTTTAATGTGTCTGAGGTACGGCCCGCCTGATATTAAGCAGTTACCGTAGCCTATAGATGCTTGCTATACAAACGGCATCGCTCGTACGTTACTGACCTGAAGGCGAGTGGGACAGGAGGAGAGGTACGAGGACGGTGTTGGGCTTCCGGCTCTCTCACGCATCGTACGAAACGCAGCTGTAATAGCTACTTTACGCCGATATTCTGTGAGAGGGTGGTACTACCCTGATCGAATAGCATAGTTGCAGCAAATCCGTGCGATTTTTCCGCAGGAGTCACTTGTACGTTAAAGATTACAATGTTATTTCTTCGCAAGAACATCGACATTTGCACAGAGCACTCAGACACAAAAGATCATAAACACAACATACCAAGCCAATTAGGGACCTGTCAAATGTGACGTCACCCGCACAAAAAGCCGCAGGCGGTGGCGGGTGTGCGGGCGGGCAAGCCGCATTCCATCCGAGTTCCTAGTTGGCTTGGTGGAGTAGTAGTACCTATACATAACAGACCTCTAATAATAATATATCTAAATAACTTACATATTAGCATACTGCTGCATATACTGCATGTACGCCTGCTGCATCATCATCATATGGTTCGCGAGCTGCGCTGGATCATTCGGCACTGGCAGGTACCTATCACTGAAGTTATAATTCGGATACGGTGGCACTCTCCCATAGTTATTCACGAACGAGCTCAAATAATTCTGCATTTCAACTGTATGATTTTGATCGTTCTGTCTCATCTCCGGTCTAGGAGTCTCCGGTGGATTCGTATCTATAGTCTCTACGTTTCTATGTCGTAGACCGTCTGTGTTCGGGACAGTTTCCGCCTGTGTTGGTGCCTCTCGTCGGTTCGGCGTGCATACTAGGTGCATCGTGTGTGCTATCTGACTCTCGTACGTTCGTAAAACGTCTTTCAATATAATACTATCGTCTAGCAGTTGTCCTGAGTATATTATCTTTTGTTCTTCCGTTCTCTGTGAAAAAGGAAAATGAACATGGTCATGTCTATGGTAAGTTATTACAAATTAAGTCCTTTAGATAGAGCGTTCAATAATGCAGGAGCACGCTAAACACTATAGGTATTCCGGTAGGTACGCTGCAGGTCGTAGGTTTGATTCCTACCCGGGACATACATTTGTGTGCATGAACATGTCTGTATGTCCCGAGTCTGGGTGTATATGTATATTAAGTATGTATTTACAAATAAAAAAGTAGTATATGTAGTAATATCAGTTATCTGGTTTCCATAGTACAAGCTCTGCTTAGTTTGGGATCAGGTAGCCGTGTGTAAAAAATGTCCCAGGATATTATTATTATTATTATTCCTGTATTAATATGGTACCTACGCCGTACGGTATTGACAGAGATGTCCTACTGCACTTACGAACGCAATTGTACCTACTAACAACATAGGCAAGCATCTGAAAAGGCTCCAACGGACTGGTGCGTAAAACACGCGCGTATTAAGTATAAGGCTGAGCGTAAGCTGAGTCGCAGACGGCGCAGCGCAGGACAGAGCAGGGCAGCGCAGATTTTGTAATACATGAAAGTACTAGGAGCTGCGTACGTTGCGGCGCAGACACGTGCGGCGCAGCTCCTAGTACTTTCATGTATTATAAAATCTGCGCTGCCCTGCTCTGTCCTGCGCTGCGCCGTCTGCGTCTCAGCTTACGCTCAGCCTTATACTTTGCAATGCGTCAAGTTCATGAGTATTAGGTTTGTTTTTACTCTGGCAAAGCATACTATCCTCACACTTAAATTTTATGAGGTTTGTGCCAATATTATCTTCGTGTAAGGCCAACAAAACCTAACTTCTTTCCTATGGTTTCAGTCAAGAGTCTGTTGGTCATGTAGGGGTCAGGAAGGTATTCTGTAAAACAAAGGGCATCTACAAGATGAATTCGATACAAATATGAAGTGTAAGTTGATATTATGACAACAATATGAGTCAATGTGACTCAGGTAAGCAAGGGTTGAGTGGAGAATGTTATAAGTCATTTGCATATTTATAACAATTGCTGTATGTTATTGTTTATACAGACGAAATCAGTTTTCTTTCCAATAAACAACCCCAGTCTATACCTTCAGGCTGGTGCAAATAATTGTGCTTAGTACAGTCGCTTGCACACCCTCGGTAACATTTCATGTCAATAAAGTCCAGCTTATGTTGAAGATGTTACCATGCAAGTTCAAGTGACTGTACATCTATGATATGAGCTAATAAGTCTAAATTAAATGCCTATCAGACAAGTATTAAAGTAAAAGAGGTTTGATAAAACTGTTAATATGTATAGTACGTTTTTGTATACTTGTCCTATTTGGTAAGCAACGATGGCGTCCAGCAGGGCGAATGCGTAACTTTTTTGTCAATGTTTCAATTGATTTCGTTCATCCTGTGTCAATTATATACGAATCCAATTGAAACATTGACAAAAAGTTACGCAATCGCCCAGCTGGACGCCATCTTTGCTTCCCAAATAGGACAAGTATAAAAAAACGTACTGTAGGTACATTCATTGTAATGTTTAAATCGCTATAAACATGTTATCACATAGTTATGTACACTGATTGAGTGCACTATAAAACTGTTATCAGTGCCCTCCGAATAATTGCAATAAGTGAAATGGTTGTTAATTTCGATAACAAACTGTTATGTAAAATACCTATACAACCAATTAATAAACAAACAACAAACGACTGTAGCCTAGGAGTGAACAGGTTGGGCTAGCAATCAGAAGGTCCCAGGTTCGATTCCCGGTGGGGCATGCACCAATGGATGAATTTTCATCTATGTGCATAATTTACAGTTCGCTTACGGTGAGGGAAAACATCGTGAGGAAACCTACCTATCCCTCGGGATTAGGTAATAGTCAGTTCCTGAATACACGGCGACAAGGTTCACCACCTGTCACGTTGGGTTCTGACTATCTGGTGAAACGTGGGCTTTGAGTTGGTTAATACCTCCACAATGTGGTGGTGTATGGCCACTCAAGCCTCTGACTACCCCCGAATGGGGATAAAAGTCGTGACGTTACATTACATTACATTACCAATTAAAATACTACCTGGACATGTTTACAATCATTTTAATTATGCATTATGGTGTTTTAACAGGTGGTCATGCAATTCTGTTCTAGAATGTACATGCTTTAGGATTTCGCTAAGACATTCCAATCTTCATTATTTTTTGTAGGAGTTTCATAAACAATTTATAGTCTAGATTTCACCGAACCGCCCCCAGTTGGGTAAAATAATAAATAATAATATAACGTCACGACTTTTATCCCCATTCGGGGGTAGTCAGAGGCTTGAGTGGCCATTCACCACCACATTGTGGAGGTATTAACCAACTCAAAGCCCACGTTGCACCAGATAGTCAGAACCCAACGTGACAGGTGGTGAACCTTGTCGCCGTGTATACAGGAACTGACTATTACCTAATCCCGAGGGACAGGTAGGTTTCCTCACGATGTTTTCCCTCACCGTCAGCGAACTGTAAATGGGAACTGTAGTTGAGTAAAAAACTTAAATAATAAATATCGCCAGACTTACACACTAACTGTATGGTCCCAATCTACAGAAACTCTTGTACTTAGCTACCATATAATGAACTGGGGTGATGCCAGTGACAACCAGATCAGGAAAATTTTCGAAAAGGCTGTTGCAGAAATTTGCCTCTGGGGGAATCGAACCCAAGACCACCTGCTGCAGTAAGCCATGCAACCTACACTCAAACCACTGAACCAAGCGGTCGATCTTGAACCATGAGGAGTTTCAAAGTCCATTTGTTTCACAACTGTGTACAATAATAAGGAAATACTATGGATAATGAATAATCAGGAAGAATAGTGTTGTTCGTTATGTAATTTGATAAATAAAACAGGTTTATCTATTCCTACTATTTCCTAGAAGATTTCTAATACTCATTTGATAACATACACTATTAATGTATGTTTACCAAACCAACTATTGTTAAGCCCTTGTATGCGGCAAGCACAGACACAATAGGAAATCAATTATATCTTGTCCGGATCCGTGTTTAGATACATAATCGCAAATGGTAAATTAAAATTAAGTCGCCTATCTGTAGCTGCATATCTCAAATATTAATAGAGATAATAAGATTTTTTCACCATTAAGTTTCTTGAGAAGATTTAACTGAGGACAATTAAAGGAAAACTACCATTTTTATAAAGGTAGTGTTAACTAATCGACCGATAACTACCACCCAGGTAGCCAATACAAGCAGAACAGCCTCATGATTTAGATTGAGGTTTTTGTATCACTACCAATTGGTAGATTTTACAGACAAAGCCTACTATTACAGTTCTTGACCAATGAAAGTCCAGTTAGCGGACGAATAATCGTCCGGTAAGCGGACGGCTAACAAGCAAAATACCGGGTAAAAACTCACTGGTTTGCTCGGATACACTTCAGATAAATGGCCCTTTAGTTGCCTCACGCTCCATGAAGACTGGCACTCGATGTTCTGATCCTCAACTTGCTGATTAGGCGCCTTCACGATCAACGTCACGTTATCTGGTATCATCTTCAATCATCCAATTTTTTCCTCTAGTTAGATAACACACCAAACTCGTGATTTTACCCGAAATACGCAATAAAATTTTCAACAAATGTTACAACTTGTTCGACACTGCAATTTAAAGCAGACAATGCTCTGAAGCTGACGCAATACACGGCGAATTTATTTTATTTAACGAGTTTCTTATCCGAATACGTAGTGAATCAAAATCGGATTTGGTGTAAATAAATACTTCGATAAATGGATGGGGCCTGGCACTTGTCAATTTGCCCATGAAATTATCTGTCCGTATTTCATTGGTCCAGCAACGGTTGATGACGTCAGAATATTATTTCCTATTCTTTAATCCGATTGATCGTTTTTGTAATACGTTGCTATCATTGGCCAAATTCTTTTGAAAATAATAAAAATATAACAACACTGTAAACCTACCCAATCACAAAGGATTATGTTCATCGACGTAATACCATTGAACATGACTGTGGACTACAAACTTTATTTTCCATTCATTTAATCAAAAATAATCCTTATGTGACGGACTTAACGCCCACAATGCACGCATTATAAAAACCGGTCCGAGCCAGATACCTATAACTGCGCCTTCTTTCCCTTTCTAACAGTACAACCTTTTTTTTTTTTTTTTTTTTTTAATAAAATTAGTTTTACGGCCCCTGGGAACTAGCCCTTTGGAGCCTAACATCAGTATACTTTTATTACATTTTTTTCTTAATTCTACCTTATAACTACCTTAAATCTACCTTATAACTACCTTATTTCTACCCCCCCAAACCCTATCAGTAAAGTGGCGGATACTTTACTGACAAATTACTAGACTTCTTGGGAGAAGCCGAAAATCATGTTTCATCATTTGTTCCAATTGCCCACACTCACGCACATTTATGACCATATAATGGTTAATATTCCACCAATATTACACACTATAATACACGAAAACACAAGTTTTGGAAATTAAAACAAAAATGACAACATGACTTTTCCACTTCCCGCCAAAAAGCCCCAGTACAACCTTTTTTTTTTTTTTTTTTATAAAATTAGTTTTACGGCCCCTGGGAACTAGCCCTTTGGAGCCTCAGTACAACCTTTCATCCCTTGTGTTGCCAGTTAATATTTATTCGATCACCTTAAACTTGGTACATTTTCATGTTAAGAATAATAAACAATAAAGTCGATTAATGAAATACCTATGGTAAAGTATAAGAATATCCTAAGATTAAAATTTCAAATATAAATAAATATCTGGAAATAAGTACTTACCTTCTTTAATAATTCGCTTGTAATTGTCAGTTCCGTGATGTCTATAGGAATCGTAGCAGAAATAAAATTAAAAACTTGAAACACAGAACGTCAATTTGCGTGACACACGACATTTTCAGCTAATTTTAAATCTAGAGGATTGTGCTGAATTTTCTCATAAAAATGGGTAGAATATGCGTAATGGAAGGGTGTAAAAGCGAATATTATCCGAATTAAGGATTATCTTAACATAGGTAAGTGGGTAACTATGTTTTCCACGTTAAGTACATTTTAGATGTTCGGGTGACACAAATTTCGCTAGTAAAAAGGACTATAATATAAATCTTATTATGTGTCTGTGTTAACTGAGGAATATCGTCCACGGGAACTGTTTGCAGCGATAAAGTCGCGCTTTTCGTTGCCGCACGACTACATCGCTACTTTTTGAAGTCGGTCGCATTTGCAACGCGCGACAGACCACACGCTGGTAAAACGCGACGCTCATGCCGCGTTGTCACGGCTCGCCGGGCTCGCACACGGCGTTCGCGTCGTTCACACGCTCGAGGAACGCGCACGTCTAGGGCCAGATTAACCATTTCAGGCAATTTAATTCTCGGGGCCCCTTTCCTTTACCCTTTTGTTACTTTTTAATAGTACATTACTGCCACGGTCTGTAATGAGTGTGTTGCTGGGCGCGTTGTTGATGGCCGAAAGCGCGGCGCAGCGCAGCTCCAGGCCTCCACAGCGCGGTCAGCATTGCAACCCTTGATGGACAATATAAAATAAAGGCCGAGACCGATGGTTTGTCGATTGAAATTGTTTGCAATTGGGACGACTTTTGACTTTACACTTCCCGATTACTCCTAAGCAATAAAAAACAAAAAAACAATTTTATCTTTTACAGATCCCAGGCGTGTAAATTGGTTACAACAAATACCTTTTGGCTACAGAAAAATTACCCAAAATTCCGTCATATACAGCAAGCATTTTAAGCCGACAGATTATGTCCCTAATTTAACACAACGAGTTTTAAAGGAAAATGCCCTGCCATCACTGTTCCTTTTCGTTAGCACTAAGGACAATGGGCAAAAATGGTCCAAATGTCCACCACTTCCGAGACCTACGTCACTCGATAGACCACTACATACTGAGTAACTTTTGCAAAGCCAGTTCAACAAAATAGGCTGTCAGTAAAAA
Source organism: Drymonia ruficornis (assembly GCA_947859195.1). Classification (NCBI taxonomy): domain Eukaryota; kingdom Metazoa; phylum Arthropoda; class Insecta; order Lepidoptera; family Notodontidae; genus Drymonia; species Drymonia ruficornis. The sequence goes on from OX401927.1 coordinate 7,832,047, forward strand.
TTTGTAGTTTAAAAAAATATTTTTATTTTTTTATTTCACACTTATGCTGCGTTCCATTCACCGTAATTTTTGTTATTTTCGTCCACAAAAAGTGTTAAAAACGATAATAATGATAACTTTCAGTACAAGTTGGTGCGAGTGGAACGTGATTTGTGGACAAAAATAACGAAAATAACGAAATTAACAGTGATTGGAACGCACCACCAGTGTTATGTCTTATACATTTTTTCGAAAGGCAACAATATAAATACACTTTCTAACATTAAATAAAAATAAAATAAGCTGTCAGAAAGCAAAAAATGCCGTGAATCATATTTTATTATTATTTTTGTAACGCATAGAAGGTACCTGCTTATTTATTTTATAGAAGCGCTTGTTGTTCACTTTTCATCAGGTAACAAAAATAATAATAAAAACTTTTCACGGCATTTTTTGCTTTCTGACAGCTTATTTTATTTTTATTTAATGTTAGTAAGAGTATTTATATTGTTGCCTTTCGAAAAAAATGTATAAACATAATACTAATGGTGAAATCATATTTTTTTTTAAACTACCCGTATTTTTTTACTTACAGCTTATTTTGTTGAACTGTCTTTGTAAAAGTTACTCAGTATTTAGTGGTCTATCGGGTTACGTAGGTCTCGTCAGTGGTGGATATTTGGACCAAGTCCCATACAGTTTTGCCCATTGTCCTTTAATTTTGTCTTATGGTCTAATTAGTTAGATATTCTTAGGGTACCGTACCTAATAAGGAAAAAAACTAAACCCTAATATGATAACTTTGTTGTCCGTCTATCTGTCTCTATGTCCGTCTGTCACAACTTGCACAGCCCAAATCAAACATAACATGTTAACAGTAGTAGGTACCTTTTATAGCATAGAAAAAGAGTAAGTATAGGAAAGATAAGTATAGGAAAAACCATAGATATGGAGAGCCTGGACAACGTCCAAGCGTGTGAAGTGTCATGTTACTTTATATTACAAAGTGGCAAAATCTACGATCTTAAATACTATTTTGTAACTTCATTTAGGTTGCCAAGATACAGACAGGCACTCGTGTGGTTTGGCCACCGCAGACTAATTTATTGTACCTACTCATGTTCTTAAGAAAATAAACATCCCTTTCCTTATTTTATTATTTTCCTATCATAACAATCTCGGAACAAAAGCACGTTTTCACCAGATGTCCATGGGGACGTTCTCAAAATTTCATAATATTATGGTCACTATTGTTGGCAAAGGAAACAACGTTCAGTATGGTATCTCGCTGTCGGCTTCACTTTTGCTGCCAAGTCCTCATTCCAGGTGTTAGAGACTTAAAACTTCCTTGATTATGTTTGAATGGAGGGGAGGTGACAGACAAATGTTGCTATATTTATGGTGCGTTCCATTCACTGTTAATTTTGTTATTTTCGTCCACAAAAACTGTTAAAAACGATAATAATGATCATTTCCAGTACAAGGTGGTGCGAGTGGAACGAATTTGTGATCGAAAATAACGAAATTAACAGTGAATGGAACGCACCATTATTAATAACAAAAAAATACGATTTAATTATATCGACGCTTGAAAGTCAAAAGGTAACAAGCGCCATAATAGCAACTTTACAGGAGAGCCGTTTAAAGTTTTAAAATTCGGAAAAAAAATCATAACTTTTTACTCGATAGACCTTTTTAGATAAAACCAAAAGCAGAAAACCTACAAAAACATGCTTTATCTTCTCAAACAAATATTTAATAAATAGGCCCCTTAGTTTCTGAGATAGTGGCTCATAAGCTCTAAAAACATGACAAGGCGGCAGGTAGAAAAGGAGCAAGCGACAGGACTAAATTTTTTTAATCGAAACAAAAAGACATAAACTACAATAATAAAATAACCACGATTAGACAAAACAGGTTAAGTAACTTTTTTTCTCAGAACAAATGCAAGTAGAAATGTTGCAAACGACCCACTGAGATTTTCTAATAAAAGACAAAACAGCTTAAGTAAAAGTTTATCATTGTCAATTTCCGAGCAGAAATATCTTAAACGAGACAAAAAAGTAAAGTAATGTATTGCAAAACGTTATAAACGGCGCTTTTTTATTCATTATAGCGAGGCAAAACCGTAAACATGACAACACTAACGGATATGCCGCTTTTAATTTCAATACACATAGCCTTAAATTTTAAAGTAATGGTATTAGATCATGCAAAATTGATTATAAAATTAGTGTTTGTTCTACACTTTAAGGTAAGTATCTATTTTATTTATTATAAGTACACCTTGAATGTTTTTATTGAAATTTCCTACTGCTCTTTTAACGCGAACGACTACCACAATCGCTGAGGGGCGTAGTCAGCAGTTGTTGGATATCGTTGGCAGTCGTGTGAAAGAGCTCTTTGTAGAGAAACAGTATTTAAAATAACAAGAAATATCAACTTATAAAATCTGCCGTGTGGTGCTTAGAATAGCACCAACCCATCTCATTCCTTGGGTGCCGTAAGAGGCGACTAAGGGATTCACCGGAGGATGGGCAGCAGCGTCCTCCGAGTACGTATTTTACCTACTGCGATCGCCAACCCATCTGCCCAGCGTGGCGATTATGGCAAAACCCCCCAATGAAACGGACAAACAGGAACTGACCCCCAGTCCCCGGCAGCCTCGCTAGCTAGTCCTGGCCATGGTAGCGGCTATGGTAACGGCGGAGGAGAGGGTGTTAAGAATTTCCGGCAGGACGGCTACCACATAAACCGATGATTGGACCTGGCAACATTTAACACGCGCACACTGCGGACCGACGAGAAGATCATTGAGCTCGAGGAAAAATTGAGTAGGGTACGGTGGGACGTCATCGGATTATCTGAAGTCGGAAGAGGGGGGAGGACTCGATAATTCTGAAATCTGGTAACCTGCTCTATTTCCGAGAGGGCGACCAGCAGTCCTAGGGGGTCTCGGGTTTATCGTCATCGTAGAGTGTGTCAACTAGGGTGGCGGCGTATCTTGTTCTCCGAATAACCCAACTGTATTCGTTAAAAGTAGTTCAGGTGTACGCTCCAACATTGGCATATTCAGACAACGAAGTGAAAACTATGTATGAGGATATCTCTAGAGCCATGCATAGTTCCAAAACTTACTTTACCGTTGTCATGGGTGACTTCAACGCGAAACTGGAAAAATGAGACGGTGATGAGCTGCGAGTAGGGCAATTTGGAGTTGGACGGCGTAACCACCGGGGCCACCAGCTGGCGGGCTTCACGGAGAAGGAGGGACTCTTTATGATGAACTCCTTCTTCAGGAAGTGTGAGCACAGGAGGTGGACCTGGATGAGCCCCGACGGTGCAACATAAAACGAGATAGACTCCATCATGTCGACGAAGAAGCAAGTATTCAATGATGTATCTGTGATCAACGCGGTCAAAACCGGTAGTGATCACTGACTGGTAAGATGCACATTGAATCTCAATATAAAACTTGACGGACGGTGAGGGAAAACATCGTGAGGAAACCTACCTATCCCTCGGGATTAGGTAATAGTCAGTTCCTGTATACACGGCGACAAAGTTCACCACCTGTCACGTTGGGTTCTGACTATCTGGTGAAACGTGGGCTTTGAGTTGCTTAATACCTCCACAATGTGGTGGTGTGGGGTCACTCAAGCCTCTGACTACCCCCGAATGGGGATAAAAGTCGTGACGTTACACACACACACATATAAAACTTGAAAGATCTTGACTGATGAAGTCTACGCACCGGACAGCACCAACCCAGATCCAAAACCCCGAGAGCTTTCAGCTGGAATTTCAAAACCGATACGATGTCCTAGGGAGTAGCGTGGACGATTATAACGACGGGTTCGTGGATGCAAGGCCCGTGGTACAAAATCTCTGAGGAAGGAGAGGAGTGAAATGATACTGCAGTCTTCAGATGACGCGTTTAAATACCGGCAGCTCAATAGGCAGATCTCGAAGACCTTGACACGTGACTTCCGCCAATTTAATACCGAAGGTATTAAAGAGGCTATCGAGCGGAACAAAATCTCCAAAGTGTACGCTAGAAATCTGTCTATTGGGCAAAGTAAGCTAATGAAACTGAAGATCGATGACGGCAGAATTGTTTCATCCAAACGACAGCTTTTGAGGGAGGTCGAAGAACATACACAGTTCTATAAACAGTTATACACGTCAATACGGGCACCCGTTACAAACCTGACGAACGACCCAAGAGCTAGACCAACTAGCTAGGCCAACCCGACACTATACCAAAGACATCCGAACGTCAGCTTGTGAGCTTGAGCGCGTGAGATTAGTATGGCTTTTAAACTGCTTAAAAACGACAAGGCACCGGGTGATGATGGAATAACGGCTGAGCTCCTGAAAGCGGGTGTAAAACCGGTGCTAAAAGCCCTTCAGAAGCTGTTCGGTTCTGTGATACTCGAGGGAAAAACGTCGCAGGCATGGAGCGAAGGTGTGGTGGTTCTTTCAAAAGGGCGATAACGCTCTGCTAAAGAATTATAGACCCATCTCACTTCTGAGCCATGTCTACAAGTTGTTTTCGAGGGTCATAACGAACCGTCTCGCACGCAAGTGACGACCTCCAGCCTCCCGAACAAGCCGACTTCCAAAAAGGCTTTAGTACCGTAGATCACATACTTACATACGCTGTAACAAGATATTATAGAAGACCGAGGAGTAAAACCTGCCCCTTTGCTTAGCGTTTGGGGACAACGAGAAAGCCTTCGATTCGGTCTAGATGAGCTGTATTGCAGTCTCTTCAGCGATGCCAAGTCGATTACCGGTACATCGAAGTTTTGAAATGTTTGTATGAAAATGCCGCTATGTGAATCCGATTACAGGACCAGAACTCGAAACTTATCCGGTTGCAGCAATGTGTGATACAGGGAGACGGTATCTCTCCGAAACTGTTCACCGCTGCTCTGAAAAACGTTTTCAAGGTTCTGGACTGGGCTGGGCATCAACATAAACAGCGAGTACTCACCTTCGGTTTGCCGACAACATAGTGGTCATGGCTGAGACTATGGAAGACCTCAATACCATGCTCGATGGCCTCAGTAGAGCCTCCGAACGAGTTGGTCTTAAAATGAACATGGACAAGACGAATTGACCTTCGTCAAATATCGATTTGCCGTGTTTTACCCACTCCCGTGAAGATCGGGGACTACGCTTAAAGTTGTCTGGGACAAACTATCCAGTTAGGTAGGTCCAACTTCGAGAAAAAGGTCAATCTACGAATCCGACTCGGTTGGGCAGCGTTCGGGAAGCTATGCAATATCTTCCCGTCCGAAATACCGCAGTGTCTCAAGACGAAAGTCTTCGACCGGTGTGTGTTGCCAGTGATGACCTATGGATCTGAGACATGGCCGCTCACAATGGGCCTCATAAAAAGCTCAAAGTCACTCAAAGGGCAATAGAGAGGGCTATGCTCGGAGATTCCTTGCGAGATCAACTCAGGAATGAGTAGATACGCAGAAGCAGAAGAATCAAGGTAGCCGACATAGCCCGCAGGATTGCCAAACTTAAGCGGCAGTGGGCAGGGCACATTACTCGTAGAACGGATGGCCGATGGGGCCGAAAAGTTCTCGAGTGGCGGCCGCGCACCGGAAAGCGTAGGGTGGGTCCCGCAACGTGGACCGACGATCTGGTGAAGGTGGCAGTAATACGCTGGATGCGGGCAGCGCAAGACAGGTGTGACGAAACTTAGCAAAAGCCTATGTCCAGCTGTTGACGTCTTTCGGCTGAGATGATGATGATGAAAAATCTCTATTCATTAACTTCATAAACTTTTCATTCATTTCAATTCATTTGTCGTTCACAAAAATGGCACTGACATTTAGACTAATATTAGACATCAACGCAGTAATCACTATCATTGCACGCAGTTATTTAAAATAGGATAAATGACATTCAACTTGGATTTTTTGACGAAATTCTCATTTCTCGTATTCGGTAGAAACAGCACAAGCGATATCAATTTTATTTCAACAACGAGGCAAAAAGGGATAAACGCCAAAATATTATTTTTTGTTTCCAGGCAAAAACGGATCAAGCAACATTGCATTAGTTTTTAAGTTAAAGCAAAACAGCCTAAACTCCTTTTTTGATTTTATTCCGAAAAGGCAAAACGCAATAAGTGGTTAAATGGTATTCTGGTTTAACAGGTAGAAAAGAAGTAAACGCAGTTTGTGGTATGAAGACCTTCAGGCAAAACTACTTAAAGACCATGCATATGAAAATATTGAAAAGCAGAATGCACTAAACGCCGAAGTGCATTGCTTTTTTGCTTTTTGTGTAGTCGTAAACAACAATTCCCTGATGTGAGAAAATTATGTGTCACTTGATACCTTTTGATACCTCTTTTTGCTAAAATCACATCAGGCATAAGTGACATCAAAATGCTCCTATCGGAATGAAACCCGGTTCATTCGACGCAGAAAAAAAAACTGAGTATGACCTCATACTTAACTCATTTTTGACCAAAGTGGCGCTTGTGACCTTTTGCCTTTCAAGCGTCGATATTTATTTAAAGCGATGTACTCACGCTTTATCAATGTCGGTAATATTATCAATACTTCAATGTTCGCAGTACCTATATTTCCTACAGTTTTCTGTGATATTTGGAAAAGACACTGATAAAACGAAATTAAAGTAAATAGTTGCACTCGGTGTGTAACCTCTGAACGTAGCCCTGCTGTCGGCTGACTTGGGTTAATGATGCCAACTCAGTGGTTTCGGCACTAGATCTAATTAATAAATTTCTTGTTATTTTAGCGTTCAAAATTCCATTACAGTGCCTAGTGCATATTCAAGAATCTGTAATTTATCACGTTGATAAGCCAATTAATGGCGCATTCAGAAACACAAATTTTTAACGTTTTAATACGGTGGTACGGAACCCTTTATGTGCGAGTCCGACACGCACTTGGCTGGTTTTGGAGTGCATTTTCGCGGATGGTTTAGCGCATTTCTTACGACAGTAGTTGGCAACATTGACTGTGGTTAAAAAAAATAACCTCTCTGTTTAGTCGAGTTTGTTTACAAACAAAACTTTATTTAATTAAATAAAAATAAAATATGGGTGTCACAGTGTAAGTACCTCTGCTATTAGCACACTTTAATGATATGCATATTCCTAATTGCTATTTTCTGTTAGTTTGCAGCAGTTTCCCGTGCCGGATAACAAGACCGGCACCTACGTGATTGAGCTGCTTACCAAACGAATCTTGGCTCTGGGAGCTTCGCAACAGGGGCAGTTCTTAGTCGACTGCGAGAGCTATCTGTCTCATCCTCAAATGGGTAGGTTAACTCGATGTAATATGGGCCATGCTAAACGCGCTAAAGGCTATAATAAGGTGCCAAACGGTACCGAGGCGGGCCAAGGAGGGAGGGGGCAGCTGCCCCCTGTCAAATTTAAAAAATAATCCATTCGGATTCAGATTTGATTGCTACCTTGACCTTTTTAGGGTTCCGTACCCAAAGGGTGCCAATGGAACCCTATTACTAAGCCTACACTTTCCGTCTGTTCGTCGGTCCGTCTGTCAGCGGGCTGTATCTCACGAACCGTAATAGGTAGAGAGTTGAAATTGTCACAGAATGTGTATTTATGTTGCCGTTACAACAACAAATACTAAAAATAAAATAAAATTCAAAAATAAGGGGGGTATTGATATTTTTTACGTTTTTATTCCACGGTGGTACGTGACCCTATATGTACGAGTCCGACACGCACTTGGCCAGTTTTTTCACCAGTCGGCTATCACTGATGGATTGGTCATTAAAAAAATCTGCTATCTATGGTCATTAGATCCCACTTTATCACTTTAGTACCATAAACAATTAACTTACATCCAGGTTCAACAAAAACGGTTCACATATTACACAACTCAGAACAACCGGCCTCCGTCTTTTCGATCCTCGAAAGTGGAACAAAAAATATTCATGTGATCGCTGACGGTCTGTTCGACCTGCTGATGATGAAGCTCTCACAACACTATACGTCTAAGAAGCAGACGAAGATTGAGAGCAAGGGACCGCGGTTCGAGCTCGGAGACTTTTGCGTTAAACTGGGCTCTGTCACTATGAATCAAAGTTTTAAAGGAATACTTATTGAGGTAACACAAACCCTTTAAAGTTTATTTTTTGTGAGCCAAGCTGTAGCCGATTGACTGCAACGAATATGTCCTTGCATACAAAAGCAGTGTAAAGCAGCTATTACAGCTGCGTTACGTACTATGAGTGAGAGAGCTGGAAGCAAAACCCCCCTTTCCCTCCCCCTGTCGCACATGTCTTTGGTATTGCAAGCATCTGTAGGCTACAGTAACTACTTTACATCAAACGGGTTGTATGCTTATTTACCACTAGTCGTATAAAAAAAAAATTGATTCTTCTCATATGGTTAGTTGCCAACTTAATGTCAGAGTTGTTCAAGCCACCTGAAGGCCTCTGACAAGTCACCCATCTCTGACTGACCTTGCCACGCGTTGCTTCACCTCCGATCATTTACCGATCAGTGATTGCAACTGGCTATAAGCGCCTTAACAGCAGCTTAATCTTGATTGTTTTACAGTTCGCTTATGGTGAGGCAAAACATCGTGAGGAAACCTACCTATCCCTCGGGATTAGGTAATAGTCAGTTCATGTATACACGGCGACAAGGTTCACCACCTGTCACGTTGGGTTCTGACTATCTGGTGAAACGTGGGCTTTGAGTTGGCTTAATACCTCCACAATGTGGTGGTGTATGGCCACTCAAGCCTCTGACTACCCCCGAATGGGGATAAAAGTTATGACGTATATGTTATGTTGATTTCAGGTGGAATACCGGCCCTGTGTAATGGCTAACGCAGTGTGGGGCCTCCTCAGGGAGTTTCTGCAAGGGCTGCTCGGCCCCGCAGTGCCAGTGCAGCCCCCACAGCACCTACTCAGTCGCATGAACGAGATCTACTCACCCATAGACACTATTTACCAGTACCTAGAACATTTCAGTGCATATAGAAAGATTACTGGAATGCGCGCGTAACTTGTGATAGTTGTGATACCATCAAAATCGTGTAGTTTACTTTTTGTGCTGAACTCTTTCTACCACATTTATAGAGACTTTTTGACCGGCGCAGACTGGCAACGGCAGAGCATGGCATTTTAATTTTTATCAATCGAATTCAATACTTATCCAATTGAAATAACCAATTAAATACCACCACCACCACTTTTGACGGGCCCGTTAGCGTGGTTGGCGCGGAGGCGACTTTCATGCTGCAGGTCGTAGGTTCGATTCCTACCCGTGACATGCATTTGTGTGCATGAACATGTCTGTATGTCCGGAGTCTGGGTGTATATGTTATGTATATTAAGTATGTATTTACAAATAAAAAAGTAGTATATGTAGTAATATCAGTTATCTGGTTTCCATAGCACAAGCTCTGCTTAGTTTGGGATCAGGTAGCCGTGTGTAATAAATGTCCCAGGATATTATTATTATAAATGACTTATCCAATTGATCTTATTTCAATTGGATAAGTATTGAATTCGATTGATAAAAATTTAAATGCCATGCCCTGCCGTCCCCAGTCTGCGCCGGCCATTAGCCAGTTTACACTGGTTTTTAAACCACTAGCTTCTGCCCGCGACTTCGTCCGCGTTAACTTCAAAATCCCACTGGAACCTGACATTTTTCCGGGATAAAAAGTAGCCTATGTTCTGCTCCAAGGTTATATCTATCTCCATACCAAATTTCATCAAAATTGGTTCAGCGGTTTAGTCGTGAAAGCGTAACAGACAGACAGACAGTTTCTAGGAACTAACTTTCTATAAATTTAAGGGTAATAGTACATGTGCTGAGTACTGAGCTGCAGTCATGTTAGTGAGTAACGTGTCCAAGACTAACCCCCAAATTCATAGAAAGTTATGATCGACTTGCAGCGGAATTACAAATCACATTTGTTCCTAAAACAGCTTTTCAAAACCATTGTAAACTGGCTAAAATCTCTACGAATTTGGGGGTAAGGCTATTCGTCCACGGCGGTAAGGTCATGTCATAACATTTCCAATTTAATTTCAAACCTCAATTAATATTGCACTGTAGGCGAACCTACTCAGTGTCGTATTTGTACGGAACAATAAACAAACAATTATTATAAACATGATGTTACGTGTTATCAACGAACGTGTAAACATATTGTAAGCTAGTATGTTTTATTGTCTGCTTTTTCTGTTTACAAAAAGCAGCATTTGATGTAAAAACTTGTACTGAAGTACCCAGGTACGTTTTGTAATTTAATTTTTAAGAAATATGAATATAAGTATTTTGTTACAAAATAGGCATACTGAATTTCAATTTAAAATAAATGCGTGCCGACTGTAAGTGGTCTGCATGCCGAATGCAAGCAGACTGCACGCCGACTGCAAACGGACTGTAGGCTGACTGCAAGCGGACTGCACGCCGATTGCAAGCGGACTGCACGCCCGACGGCCAGCGGACTGTAGGCTGACTGCAAGCGGCCTGCACGCCGACTGCAAGCGGACTGTTGGCTGACTGCAAGCGAACTGCATGCCGACTCCAGGCGGACTGCAAACGGACTGCATGCCGACTGCGAACGGACTGTAGGATGACTGCAAGCGGCCTGCACGCCGACTGCAAGCGGACTGTAGGCTCAATGCAAGCGAATTGCACTCCGACTGTATACGGTCTGCCAGTCCGATGGCAGATAGTAGCTCAATAGCAATTTGCCATACACATATTTTACATAGGCGCTATCAACTAGCTCCTGTTTAGATTTTCTAAAATGTTTGCATTATCAACTACTTCAACAATATTGAAATAGCGACACAATTAGGCGCGTCCAAAATGTCATCCCTTTGAAAACATCGCGTCGAATTTCATAGTTAACAAACAAACAAAAAACGTTGTTTACACAACAACACTGAAGCTATATATCGGATATTTTAGTTACGTTACTCGTCAGTTGTGAACTAACGAGTACAGTTACAAGTAGTTTAATAATTATGTATTTCGCTGTGATAATTTTAGTTGTAATCAAAGGTGAGTACCATATTATGTACTACTAGCTGAGGAATTAAAAAAAAACAATGCCTAAGTTACTCCTTATAACATCAGCTATATGCCAGTATAAGTCCCGTCAAAATCGTTCCAGCCGTTTCGGAGATTAATCGCAACAAACAGATTTATACTGTTATATATTTTCTCCCGCTTTGCAACGGAGGGAAGTGGATATTCTTTCTTCCAACTCCTATAATTGCTTGTGATTAATTTCGTGCGGGTTTCAAGACAACTTAGATTTTCCCCGGGACTCGTCGAGGGTCAAAGCTTGGCGTCATCGTTCGATACCATTGTCGATTCTGGCTTACAGGAGTAACATTGGTGGGATTGTGTGGCGGGCCTAGTCCTATAAAATATGTATATAATATTGACGACCGTTGGCGCAGTAGTTCGAGCGTATGCTACGCGGCTCACTGCACCGGGAGGTTGCGGGTTCGATTCCCGCCAGAGGTAAATTTCGGAAACTACCTTTTCGTAATTTGCCCTGGTCTGTGTGTTACTGGGATCGCCCCCAGTCCATTGTACGGTAGCCGTTGCCAAGCGTTGCTTGGTTTGGGACCATACAGTTGGTGTGTAAGGGGCTATGCACACAGGCAACTTGCGGCAACTGGCAACTCGCAACTACCTGTTTTCATATAAAACAATTCGAGGCTTTTCGGGCGGCTTGAACAACTCTGACACCAGGTTGGCCACTAACCATACGATAAGAAGAAGAAGATATAAAACAATTGAGAAACAGTTACGGCAATCGCGGCAACTGTTGCTGTAACTGACAATTGTTTGCTGCAACTGCCAAAAAACTATTAAAAAGTTGATAGTTTCGGCAACTATAGTTGCTCCGTGTGCATAGCCTCTTAGTCTGGCGATATATTTATTTTAACTGTATTGCAATGACAATGTATTCCAGTGTCCTCAATCACGACAGTGGAGCTAGACCTCATAGACTGCGGCGTGGACCACGCGACCGAGGTGGTAGAGGGTGACGTGGAGCTCTACCAGTACCCGTGGCTCGGGATATTGTACTACGGATACTGTGAGTATTGGTATTGGATATTGGTACTATGTTGGCTACAAATTACAACACATAATTTGACACATCTAAAAGTATTTCTGTCTTACTCATACGTTACGATCACAAGAAGTATGGTAATACAGTTAGTTTAGTCATGTTCAGATGTGTACCAACTTAATCAGTACCGTTATAACGTTTTGTTATACGCCAAATTTGTAAGCCAAAATACTGACCCAAATCTACCCAGGTGCAGACATAGCATTTTGGTCTGCATAGCTTGTCTTGGTTCGCACGCAGCGTGCGCTGAGCTAGTGTGCTGCGTGATCGCCGCAGCGTGGCCGGTTGATTGCGGCATTTTTACCCGACTACGGAGGCGTTATGATTTTGACCGGTATGTATGTATGTATGTATGTATGTATGTGCATCTGTTCCCACCTAACTTCCAAACTACTTGTCGTAATTTGACAAATGAGGTATCGTCAGAAGCGGCTTAATGGCGCGCTGGTTATAGGCTATGTGACGTCACATAAAATTGCATATGGCGCCCTCTAGAGGACATAATGTCATGAACTAAAAAAAAAACATTTTTTAATGAAACCGTGTGGGGTATCAAACGAAAGAGCTTGATGAGCACATTTCAAAAATATATATATTGTTACCTATAACTCCAAAATAGTTAAATAAAAAGTAAGTTTAAAAACTAAAACCCGACTACGGAAAAAACGCGCTCTAAAAAGTATGAAACAAGAAAATATTCTCATCTAGAGGATAGCCGTGGTCCGTGTTCATGTGCCATTTGGCCCTAAAAGACCTACACGGACCACGGCTATCCTCTAGATGAGAATATTTTCTTGTTTCATACTTTTTAGAGCGCGTTTTTTCCGTAGTCGGGTTTTAGTTTTTAAACTTACTTTTTATTGGACTAAGAACGTTATCACTGGAGGCTGTCGAGCGGTCTGCGATCGGGGCAGTATAAATCTGAGTGAACCGAGACGATCGTGACGCACAATGTACCCAGTGCATTAAATATCGCCAGACCTAACTGTATGGTATACAGTGATCAGAGCGGCCTGAGCTGAAACCACTGCACCGTCATCAAAATTTATGATAACGGCGCGGAAACGCTCGGCGCACGCTGCGAACTGGTTCGTCGAACGCCCCGTCCTGGGTACCTCGCAAACCGCTAGTGTGCGAAGAGCCTTAAATTAGCTGTAGCTTATCTTGAGCAGTACAAAGATTGCCATAGGATAGTATAAATAAAGTCACCTACCTATAAAAAAAACTTTTTTTACCCGATGTCGGTAAGTAAAAGAGCGTAATGTATTATCGTGTGCAGTCGGCGAGGTGGGCGAGAGTCGAGCGGTGACGACCGTGGTGCTCATACACATGGAGTTCGTCATCGGGTCAGCCGCCGACATCGGACCCATGCCGAAGACAAACTTCAGGTACAGCACATACCAACCTTAAATGGTCGCTCAGGGCAAGCGCTCATAGCCAGCTGGAACTAAATCGGTAAACGATCGGAGGTTAATCAACGCTTGGCAAGGTCACTCAGAGGTGGGTGACCATTTATTTACCATTTTATTGGTGGTACAGCTAACCTGTAGCCAATTGACTGCAGCTTATATACTGAGGGGGGGCTCGACCAGGGCTGTACCACCCTCTCACAGAATGCCGGCGTAAAGTAGCTATTACAGTTGCGTTTCGTACGATGAGTGTAAAAGCCGGAAGCCCAACCCCTCTCCCTTCCGCCATGAATTTACGATTTACAATGAAGAATTCACGAAGATAACATTAGAGACTAGTGACCATAAACCGACCATATGAACGCAATATTTCACAATGGACAATTGTTAGGGGCTGGAAGCTGGTTTCAAGGGTCTCGCAAATTTAGCAGCGTATTAAACACCATAGCGACTGTAGCCTTGGGGTGAACAGGTTGGGCTAGCAATCCGAAGGTCCCAGGTTCGATCCCCGGTGGGGCATGCACCAATGGATGAATTTTCATCTATGTGCATAATTTACAGTTCGCTGACGGTGAGGGAAAACATCGTGAGGAAACCTACCTATCCCTCGGGATTAGGTAATAGTCAGTTCCTGTATACACGGCGACAAGGTTCACCACCTGTCACGTTGGGTTCTGACTATCTGGTGAAACGTGGGCATTGAGTTGGTTAATACCTCCACAATGTTGAGGTGTATGGCCACTCGAGCCTCTGACTACCCCCGAATGGGGATAAAAGTCGTGACGTATATGTTATGTTATGTTAAATACCATACATAGTCTAAGAGTTGCACCCTTTCTTTAAACAGGAGGCACACTCGAGTCCTCCTGGGCGAGGGTTGGAACAGGAAGGGGCGGAGGGTGCGGAACTACGTGTTGCACCCCGAGTACGGAGCCACCCACAACACGGTCGCGCTGGTACAGCTGAAGGACCCAGTCAGAGACAGTGAGTATACTGGGAGTATACTATGTGTTGCATCTAGAGTATGGGGCCACCCACAACACGGTCGCGCTGGTACAGCTGAAGGACCCAGTCAGAGACAGTGAGTATACTGGGAGTATACTATGTGTTGCATCTAGAGTATGGGGCCACCCACAACACGGTCGCGCTGGTACAGCTGAAGGATCCAGTCAGAGACAGTGAGTATACCGGGAGTATACTATGTGTTGCATCTAGAGTACGGAGCCACCCACAACACCGTCGCGCTAGTACAGCTGAAGTACCCAGTCAGAGACAGTGAGTTTACCGGGAGTATACTATTAGTAGCGACTATGAGAGTGTAGTATGTGAGTATTAGGTACTATGTGTTGCATCCAGAGTAAGCAGTTTAGCAGTTACCATAGCCTAAAATGCTTGCAATACTGTAATACTGCTTGCTGACCTGAAGGGGTGTGGGCTAGAGGGAGGGGGGTTGAGTGGGCTTCCGGCTCCCTCATTTATCATACGAAACGCAGCTGTAATAACTACTTTACACCGATGTTTTGTGAGAGGGTGGTACTACGCCGGTCGAACCAGCCCGTATGAGTTGCAGTCAATTGGCCACAGCTTGGCTCTAACAGCAAGAAATTAATTACCTTAATTTATACACAAGTAGGCACTATTCACCAGAAGATGAATTATGAGTATTAATATGAGGATGAGTATTGGGAATACCGACATATTTCCAATATTATTGTTCGCGAGCGACTGAAACGTACTGTGTCCATGGACTCAGTTTAGTAGGACAAACTATTTTGGCCTGTCGCGTGTCTCCCTCTTGTAATGTCTTTGTTTGATACACAATTTTATATTTTCAGAGACAATAAAACCGCTTTGTCCGCCTCCACAAATGCTGAAGAACCCCATATTCTATGTCGTCAAAATGAAAGAAGGTAATTGATTACACCAAAGATATGTGAATGAAAGTCTATGGTTCTCTGCTGTTAATCGACTGTCCATTAGGGAATATACCAAAGCGTAGATATGCATCTTAGTTTACGCATTTCCTAAATATATAAAAACAACATTTTAATAAGTACATAATTTATTTCGTTAAGGGTCGCGCATTTTTACGTTCTGTCTGAACTGACTCGTGAACCCACGGGGACACTCAAAATTTATTTTTTTAATTTTTTAACTTGGTTCTACCTCCGGATCGGAAACGCGACCTCGTCTGAGAAGATCTGGCAAGAAACTCAGCGGGATTGTCATATTATTATCCTGAAGATAAGCCTTTTATTTCCATGTACCTTATCTTCTTATCGATTTTCGTAATGTGCGCTGGTCTGGGTGTCAATGGGATCGCCCTCAGTCCATGCTTGTACCATGGTAGCCATGGTACAAGCGTTACTTAGTTTGGGACTATACACTTGGTGTGTAAGTCTGGCGATATTGATTTTATAGCTATAGCTTAATTATATTAGTTTAATTTGCTCACAGATTTGAATTCACTTGAAAAGGAAGTTGTCAACGTCATGCATATACCGGGGAAGATGTGCAAAGATTTCTACGTAGCCGCCAATGTGAGTTTATTATAACTATACCCTGTCTATTTATTTATTTTATTTACAACATTTAAGAATGTCAAAGAAAATTTAATCTTAGCGTGTGAAAACACGGACATTAATCTGACCACTTGAACGTATCAACATTAGATCATAGCTGTATGAACCTCGGAACCACACCCGTATAAACCCCGGATCACACCCTTGTGTACAGCTATGATCCGGGGTTCATAAGGGTGGATCATAGCTGTATGAACCCCGGATCACACCCGTGTGAACTCCGGATCACACTATTATGAACCCCGGATCACACCTTTATGAACCCCGGATCACACCATCACATCACACCCTTGTGTACAGCTACGATCCGGGGTTCCTAAGGGTGTGATCCGGGGTTCATAAGGATGCTATCCGGGGTTCATAAGGATGAACCCCGGATCATAGCTTTATGAACCCCGGATGCGGATCATACGCAGTTTCAGTGCCATGCTATCGGTCCGGTCATAGCACGGTCGGTGTTCCAAAGCGCGCATGATCCCGATGACGTCACAACAACCGCGCGCGAACTTCGCTAGTAATTTGGTCACCACTTCGTCAATTGTTGTCATAGACCAAAAAAAATTGCATTGTATGTTATGGATTTCTTAGCTCTTTAAATCTGCGTTCTCAACATGGACTAGTTACTAACGGGACTGGCCCTAAGCAAGTCGGCCGAGTGGTCGGCCTAGTACTAACATCGGCATAAAACAAAGCGAGTAGTTCAACTGTTTACCGGTAAATAGAACAATGAAAATGAAAAAACAATGACCACGTTTTTTTTCATACATATATCTAATAAGGGCACCTCTTTCTTTAGTCTTTACTCTGTGGTTCTCAACTATTCGTTACGGATCTCCATTGTAGTGGGCAGAGTTATTGAAGGGTTGATGTTGTGTGTTGTGTATAGTTGTACAGTAGGAAGATGCGCCCGCCGCACGTGGCGTGCGCGGTGTCGCTACAAGCGCGCGGCGTGTGCGTGTGGGCCGCCGGCGCCGCGCTCGTCGCGCGCGACGTCTGGGGGCGCTGGCAGTTTGTAAGTACATACATTACATTTCAATAAATAAACTGTCGAAAAAAAAAGAATCATCAAAATCGGTTCACCCAGTAGAAAGTTATGGGGTAACAAACATAAAAAAAATGATAAAAAAAAATACAGTCGAATTGAGAACCTCCTCCTTTTTGGAAGTCGTTTAAAAATTATTATAATTTTAAGCTAATAAAGACTGACCCTCATGTCAGAGGGAGATCGCGGACCGGGCCAAAAAAACGTCCGGACATAAAAAAGTACATACATAGCTCCTGTGGCAGTAGCTCCCACGTTATGGAAGGACCGCGGAATCATTGACTTATTATCATTTGATATTCAGACCCGAGTGTCTAGTTGGCTTGGTGGTGTAGTACATACTAACACGCACCATTATATCCGTACATACTGCCCTATTTACTTTGTACCTTTAAGCTGGTAAGAGTGGCCACTATACAGGATATTGGAAAAACACTAACAACCTTGCAGGACTGTATTACTGCCATCATAAACAGCAACTTTTGTTCTATGACTCTTACAAAACATAATACATTTACAACACTACTTAGCTTTTTCACGGGACTCGTCAAGGGTCAAACCTCGGCGTCATCGTTGGACACAAAAAGAATCCACCATTATTGCCGTTATGTCGTCACCACCCTGTATAATAATTAGGAGCGTTCTTTAATTCAACTTCCGGCTCTCATGCTACAAAACGTAGCTCAAAAAGCAACATTACGCCGCTCTTCCGTGAGAGGGTGGTACTGGAGGGTGGCCCTGGCTATATTGATTTTACTCCCCCAGCTGGGGTTGGGTGTGCGCGGGCCGGGGTGCAGCGCGCCCGCTCGGTTCCTAGACATGATGAGCTACTACCCGTGGATTGAACACAGCCTGCAACAGTTCCAGAGGCTCACCATCTCCAAGATCAACAAACAGAAATACGTGCTGCGCAGTGAGTCACAACCACCCGCCCCCCACCACACCACCCCCCACAATTGACACAACCCATGGAAGTACGGTCAGCAACATAAGTTGATGAACATGTTGCTAATATTCTTTGACAATGTTCACCGACGAAATTATCCGCCAAATTTATAGAGCTTTGTTGCAAGTTTACAATGGTTTTACAAAGAATTTCTGGGAACAAAAGTGATTTGTT
The DNA here is from genome assembly GCA_947859195.1 of Drymonia ruficornis. Lineage (NCBI taxonomy): Eukaryota > Metazoa > Arthropoda > Insecta > Lepidoptera > Notodontidae > Drymonia > Drymonia ruficornis. The sequence continues at coordinate 7,850,322 of OX401927.1, forward strand.
GTGCCAGTGTAAGGGGCCATCCATTAATTACGTCACACGAATTTCATGATTTTAAGACCCCTCCCTCCCCCTTGTCACAGCTGGTCACATTTGCGAGACTCCCCCCCTCCCTGTGTGACGTCACATATTTTTTATAATTTTCACAAATAGTCAATTTTTTTCGTTTAAAATTCAAATTTCGTTTTTAATACTTAGATATATTCGATTTTTAAATGTGACGTCACAAAACTTAGGACCCCTCCCACCCCCTTGTCTCACAATGTCACATTTCGTCGACCCCCTCCCCCCCCTTTAAGTGGGACGTAATTTATGGATGGCCCCTAAGTCCATCACAACTTTCTATAAATTTGGGGGTATGAGTACTATGTCACTACCATCGTGTGAACGCGTATAATGTAAATGCGATATCGCACGAGGCAACCACGGTGGCGCCACTAGCGGGTGATTCGGTAGCCGTCACCGAATTGGTTGCGCTACCAAGCGGACACCAGGACCCTATTTAATAAAGCTGACAACTCGACATATATGTCAAAACCTGACAAAATTGTCGAATTGTCGCGCTGAGCCTGTTTAATAAAAGTGACAATTATGTCATAAATCGACAGGTGAATTCTTGACAATTTGTCAGTCATAAACGCGTTTAATAAAACTCGACATACGTCAAAAAACCACAGTCAAAATTATGTCAACTTTTGAAATACTCGCAAATAATTTTGTTGACCATGACAATAGTGTCACCTGTAAGTTTTATTATACAGATAAATTGTCGAATTGTCACTTTTTGACGTATGTCGCACCTGTCGGATTGTCAGCTTTATTAAATAGGGCCCAGGTGCAATACCCTCCATACAGATCTCTACATTTTGTTGGTGGAGCTACTGGTTGCGCTACCACTGGTGTCCCCGTGCGATATAGCACTGAGTAATATGTGACTAGCTGGAGGCGACAACCGTTCCATCCAGCGGTTCGGAGCGTGCGACCCTGAAGAGACAATCAACTTGGTGTACCGCGAGACCATCGTACTGCGCACCGACAACAACCAGTACCAGTTTCTTACTTACAACGTGAGTACCAAACCTTAAGGTAGACCCGAGCTGTAGCCAATGGACTGCAGCTCATATACGGGCTGGCTCGACCGGGATACTACCACCCTCTCACAGAAGATCGGCGTAAAACAGCTGCGTTCCGTACGATGCGTGAGAGAGTCGGAAGACCAACCTCCCTGTCCCTTTCCCCCGTCCCACACCTCTTCAGGTCGGCAAATGCGAGCAAGCGTCTGGTATTGCAAGCATCTATAGGCTACGGTAACTGCTTAACATCAAGCGGGCTGTACGCTTGTTTGCCACCTCAGTATAAAAAAAATACAAACCAACCTGCTAGGGAGACTATTCGTTCGTGAATTTTCCACTTCCTCTTCTTATCGTATGGTTACGGCCCATTCCCACTTGTCGTGTGTCGTGCCGGACAGAAAATCGGCTGATCTAGAGAACATTTTATATGGAGCTGCACACACTTATCCGACACCGATTTCGATACTGAGTGTCGGGTGTTATGCCAGCCCTCTACGACCGTAAGAAATCGTGTCGGATCTCGTTCGCCTATGGCTTAGGGTGCGTTCCCACTGACGCGGAGCGGGGAGGAGCGGACCGTGAATCGGTGCACATTATGTCTGGTCCGGCAACCCTCTCTCCGCTCCCCCTTCTTCCGCCCATCGACTTCCAACGCAGTCGCCTCGCATAAATTCGCATAGACTTCCAGAGAATGGCTCCAGCTTCGATCGGGTCCGACAACCGACTATACTCCGTTTTAATTTCGTGGACTAAAATGACAGCTTTTTATGTCAAACGTAAAATTAATTTGATCTGTTCATCATGAATCATGTTGTTTTTATGATTCTGGTTCAAATTAATTCATTTATTTTACTAAATAATAAAATAGACAAGATCACTGACGGGCCCGTTAGCGTGGTTGGCGTGATGCCGCCTTTCACGCTGCAGGTCGTAGGTTCGATTTCTACCCGGGACATGCATTTGTGTGCATGAACATGTCTGTATGTCCCGAGTCTGGGTGTATATGTATATTTACAAATAAAAAAGTAGTATATGTAGTAATATCAGTTATCTGGTTTCCATAGTACAAGCTCTGCTTAGTTTGGGATCAGCGAGCCGTGTGTAAAAAATGTCCCAGGATATTATTATTGTTACTTATAAAATATAGATTTAATTAAAATATAAATTGACATTTGTAGCTATCATTTTAGTTCATGAAATTAAAAATCTGAGTATAGTGTGAACAGAGGCGCTGATACCCGGCACTGTGGGAGTGGGAACGAACTGTAATAGGCTAGGCTTATTGGTGTATGTTCCCATCAGATGACGATACTAGAGAACGTGGAGTTCTCGTGCCTGACGCTGGAGCTGGTGAACGCGTCCGCGGTATCAGAGATGGATATCAACCACATCTGCCGCAGGGAGTCCTACGGGCCCGCTTGCTACTCCTACAGAGGCAAGTGTTAGTGTGCGTTTCCACTGGCGCGGAGCTGGGCGGAGCGGCGCACTGTGATTGGCCAATTCACGGTCCGCCAAGCTCCGCGTCAGTGGAAACGCACCCTTACCTAGTCATACATTCGCAAACTTCAACAACAGCTTTAACTACGATCGCACCTGAGGGCCTACTCTTTTACAAACGAAAACGAAGTTTCGGACAAAATTTCACGTATTTCCTACTACGAACGAAAATTGTTTGACGTTTAGATTCGACGACGACGAAGACGTCAAACAATTTTCGTTCTTAAGAGATGTCGGAATGAATGAGAAACGCAGTAGAAATACGCGAAATTTCTTCCGAAATTTTGTTTTCGTTTGTAAAAGAGTAGGCCCTCTGGCCATGAGCGCCTGACTACTTATGAATCTGTAGCGGTAAAGGGAAGATATTCCAGCTATGCGAATGGTGTTGGTGGGACCGGCTGCTTGCTCCAATGGTTGTTTTTTTAGGGTTCCGTACCCAATGGCCGTTTTCACATTACACGGCACGGCAGCGGCGACGGCTGTCACTGAGATATTTTCGGGGTTTTCATTGGTCAGTAACCAATGACAACTGGTCACTGACCAATGAAAACCCCGCAAATATCTCAGTGACAGCCGTCGCCGCTGCCGTGCCGTGTAATGTGAAAACGGCCAATGGGTGCTAACGGGACCCTATTACTAAGCCTACGCTGTCCGTCCGTCTGTCTGTCCGTCTGTCAGCGGGCTGTATCTTACGAACCGTAATAGGTAGAGTTGAAATTTTCACAGAATGTGTATTTCTGTTACCGGTACAACAAATACTGAAAATAAAATTTTAAAAAAAATTAAATAAAAAAAAATCTAATAATACTAAAAATAAAATTTAAATTTAAAAATAAAGGGAAAATAAAGTTTCTTGTATGGGGTCCTACAAGAAACTTGATATTTTTGACGTTTTTATTCTACGGAACCCTTTATGTGCGAGTCCGACACGCACTTGGCGGGTTTTGATGATTGATGTGCCTCACGAATCTTGATATCGTGATTCAGGATCGTATGTGGCACTGGAGTGTTGCACTCAGCGCCATCTGTTGGTCGCCACTAACATTAGTCTGTAGCGAGACGTGAGGTCGCTACAACTTACTTATTTATTAACGACTTGATGGTATTTCAGGTTCAATATTCGAGATATCAGTGTACCTAATGTTTTCTGATACGTGTCTGTTCGAAATGTTCGCGTGGGGCTGGACCAAGAAGATGGCGCTCATAGAAATACAGGTACAGATGGATTAAAACTTGTTTTGGTAGATGGGTGAATGTACAAAATTCTTCTAGTCCCGGATCAGCCTTAAAGTCATGTATTCACTGAGAAACAATGTTTAGGATACACAGTTTCTGAAACATCACGTAGATGTTTACAAAAACAATGTTTAGGTCCACATCATTAGTTGTTACAATATGTCGCCCGTGGAGGTAGTGTTGTTGGGTTCTGCGAACATTAATATGCAAGCGTTGTCTAGTCGAAAGAAAAGAACAAAACTGAAATATTTGTTTCGGAAACACGTATATTTTGTTTCTGAAACAGTGTTTAAATTGTTTCTCAGTGAATGGCTTCAGGGGTCTATGGTCTAAAATTGTTCTCATCTGTTCAGGAGTGGAAGTGGGAAGAGGGGACGTACTACGAGGACTTCACTATGAAAAGGGTGGAGTACCACGGACAGGCGTACATGACGGAGTTTGGGTACGAGCCTCTCGATTTGGGCATGTGGTTGCCGGAGTACGATGTCTGGACCACCACCGAGTTCTACAACGGCACCACTACCAGCACGCCGTACCAGGGAAGTGAGTATCTTTGTACATGGTGTAGCATACGTCACATATCTATACCAGAGTTGGGCAAAATTTAATTGCAATTAATTAATTACTAATTGCATGTGGTGTCATAATTAACAATTCATTTTGATTTGTTTGTCAATCACGAACAAATCACAATTAATTGTTAATTGTGACATCACCTGCAATTTGCAATTAAATAATCGTAATTAAATTTTGCCCAACTCTGATCGATACTAATATATAGAGGAAAATCCCGATTGACTGACTCATCAACGCCGAGCCGAAGCTACTGAAGTTAGAGACATGAAATTTGGAGAGTAGATATATTGTATGACGTAGGCAAGCAATAAGATGCGATCTTTGAAAATTTAACCCCTAAGGGGGTAAAATAGGGGATGAAAATGTGTATGGAAGTTCGTAATTTTTGAAGTTAGAATTATGAAAATTGCTGATTGTGCGTGGATGGCCAAATCCGAAACTATGAGGAATAGCGAAAACTGCTCAAAGGAGTCTCGGGCACGATTTTGATGAAAACTAAAACTGCATCATTGGATTTTTGAAATATCAATAATCTTAGCCAGGAATCGAACCCGATGATTTTGAAAAAAATAACACACTGTATTATTACACCATTCGATAGTGTCGCTGATAAGGAACGAATTTTGGGAAGTAATGTACGGCCCAAAGGGTGCCAACGGGACTCTATTACTAAGCCTACGCTGTCCGTCTGTCAGCGGGCTGTATCTCAGGAACCGAAATAGGTAGAGAGTTGAAATTTACACAGAATGTGTATTTCTGTTGCCGCTACATCGAATACTAAAAATAAAATTTAAAAATAAAGGGGGTCACCATACAAGAAACTTTTGACGTTTTTATTCTACGGTGGTACGGAACCCTTTATGTGCCATGAGCAGCAAAATGCAAATAATATTTAAATTAGTTTCTTAAAATATTAAAAAATATATATAAAATCTAAATGACAAAAATTTTAGACATAGTTAATTCGACTCGTATTTTGTTGCATGTTCAAGTTATGAGCACGGAGTCGACGACGCCATACGTATTCACGTCAACATCGGCCACCTCCACCACGATGCTGCGGACCAAGAGGAAGCCCAGGAGAAGGTCCACCACCTCGCGCGGCCGGCGCAGGGCCGCCCGCCCCGCCCAGCACAGCTAGCCCTGCCCGCCCCGCCTAACTAGCCCAGTCCAGCTAGTCCAGCCCAGCCAGCCGAGTCAAGCTAGCCCAGTCTGCCCAGCTAGCCCAGTCCGCCCAGCTATCCCCGCCCAGCTAGCCATGCCCAGCTATCCGAGTATAGCTAGCCCAGCACTAGCTAGCCCAGCCCAGCTATCCTCGCCCAGCTAGCCCTGCCTAGCTAGCCCAGTCCAGCTAGCCCAGCCCAGCTAGCAGAGTCCAGCTAGCCCGGCACTAGCTAGCCCAGCCCAGCTATCCCCGCCCAGCTAGTCCAGCCCGCCCCACCCAGCTAGCCCAAACATCTACTTATACCACGAAAACCATATGACTAATCAGTCAGGGTTGTTGCAAACATCAGCATCTTGGTGGTAGAGCCTAGCTGTAGCCAATTGACTGCAGCTTATACGGGCTGGGTCGACCGGGGTTATACCACCCTCTCACAGAAGATTGGCGGTAAGTAGCTATTACAGCTACTTTTCACGATAAGTGAGAGAGCAGAAAGCCCAACATATCGGACGGGATATTGTACTACGTGGAATGATCCGTGACACTTGTATACAAGTTGTATGCAATAAAGTTATCTAATTGGGAACATTGTTTGATTTCACATTTAGTGACAAGTATCATGTTAGAGAATATCTTTGCAATTATTTATTAAATAATAATAATACTTTGGCCCTTTTAACATCCCACTCCTGGGCACGGGCCTCCCCTCAATGCGAGGGGGAGGCCATAATCCACCACGCTGGCTCAGTACGGGTTCGTGGATTTCACATGTCTGACAATCAGGTTTCCTCAGGATGTATTTTTTTATTTCACAATAATTAAAAAAAAATTGGTAACTACCTATGATTTCATATAAAAATATACTAAATTCAATATACCTACTATATCTATAACTAATATTATATGTACCCTCTGTCGACGCAATGGACTACGTTGTTGGCCTCCCTCAGTCGGCCTTCTTTCGTTTTGAAAGGACCGATCTGCCAAACATCATCAATATTCAATTTCTGGTCACCCTGGAACAAAAACCGTAATTTGAGCAAACTATACATATGATGACGAAACAAACGTTTAGACAGACAGACAAAAAAACTGTTTTTTGTAATAAGTACCGTATATCTTATATGCATTTAGGACAAACACAGCTACAGCTGTTATTTTGATATTATATATTTGATATTGTTTGTATAGGTGACAATCGAATACAGAATACCACTTCAATATTTCTCTCGCTACTTGTCTATTACACTGTTGGTAAATGACATGTTTACCTGCTTCTTTGTCTTTTTGAAGTGAAAACTTCTTTCTTTGTGCACTTTTCTTGGGATGGGTAAAAATTTTTAAACTCGCTTTAGGACACGTGACCTGATCGAAAATTCGGAAGACTGAGTGTGCGTGTGTGTTTGTACTACCTACATATAAATTGTCATGTTTGTGTACGATAGCGCAATAAATGAATACTGTATTTAACCACATAAATGATAGTACTTTTATACTGATAAATAAAGCAATTCGTGCGAAATTATTCCCTAACCATTCCAAAATATATAAAAATGCACAACGTTAATGTTCAAGTTTTCACTTCTGCCGGCACTCCCGGAGTCCAACCCGTTGTTTTTTTTGGTACTAGGCCCGCCACACAGTCCCACCACTATTACTACTGTAAGCCAGGATCGACAATGATGTCCAACGATTTACGATGACGCCAAGGTTTGACCCTCGACGAGTCCCGGGGTAAAGCTAAGTTGCTTCTTTGTCTATGAAGAAGATTATAAGTTACCTTGACTTCCATATTAACAGCGTCTTCTGGTGCCAAAACAATAAACGGCGTCGATTCAAAGCTAAACGCCAACCCGAAGTACGAATACTTCTTCACTTCATCCATAAACAACTCCCAAGGGTACACCTTCCCCGGGTCACTGCCCATATCCCTTATCTGTTCCGCCAGAACATCGTGATAGTACTTCAACAGCTCATCATAGTGTTTCACCCTCAGTTCCTGAGACGTACACGCGTATATAACAAATGTTACATCTAGAACGGGCGACGCATACCTGGACAATTGAAAGTCGATAATTTTCCCGTCAACCGGCCTCCCATTTTCGTATTTAAACAAGAAATTGTTAGTCCAAGAATCGCCGTGAGATATCACTCCAGTAGCTTTGGTATTAGTAGCGGCGTTTATCATGTCCTGATAGCGCTCTGGGACCGCGAATTTCTTGATCTTTTCAACGTACACTGTATTAGGATATTCCTTTTCGACCGCATCGATGGCTATACCGCTGATACGCTTCCAGAAACGCGAATACCAATCCCAAAGCCGTTCGTCGTAATACGTCTCGAACACGTATTGACTGATTTCGGAAAATTCCTCTGGCTTCTGATCTTTCATTGCGAAGGATAGCGCGTGGAATTGAGCCAGGATTTTTAATGTTAGCTTACAATGGTCCAAATCGATGCCTGCTTGTCGAACCGCACCGCCATAGTTTTGCAAACTCGCGTCCTCCAAACATATAACGTCATTCGTCCCATCGCAGTATGTTAGGAATATTTTAGCGTATTTATCGAAGGGGTCTTTGACGTTCTTTGATGATTGGAAATCGAGTAAAGCGGGCAAGATTTTCTCGTAGAAATTGATCTCGTTTTTAAAGAATTCGTGGCTTTTGAACGTGAGCCGCCTGGCGACGCTTTTGGGAATGTTTTTGAGTACAACTTGGACGTGATGTGAGTCGCAGTTTTGGTTTTTACCGAATATCTTTATGCGTATCACTTCGCTGAGGTAGGAGTCGCCTTTGCCGGTGTCGCTTACATACTGGAAAAGAAATAAGGTTGTATTCTAATACTAAATTAAAAGAAATAACTAAAAATATTTCATCAGAGTGTATAGTTACAAAAGTATTAAAGGGTTAATTAATGTCTTGTCTCTGATAGGGTCACCCATTCCTGGATGTAGGCATCCTCAATCTTTTGCCACTTGTTTCTGTCTTGTGCTTCTTCTTCTTCGTTGTTACACTCTTGACAGAGCGTTCATAGTCATCATGTGGAGCTATTATGGGCAGATGTTGCTCACCTCACCTCACACCCTCTCACCATTGGTCCCTGTTGGTGCAAACATGCAAGGGTCCACCCACGCAAGATTTAATCTGGTCAGTATTGCATGGGTGACCTTCCTTGTCTATTGAGTCTTGGTCTCGGTCTCAATCTTGTGCTATTAGGGTCTAAATTCTTCCTGTGACTATGGCCATGGCTATAAGAATGGGCAACATTTATTATTTAAGGTACTGACCTCCCAATGAGTGAATGTGTGAGGTTCCTTGAACCAGTCAGAGAGAGCTGCGCTGAGCTTGTCATTGGTGAGTGCCGGAGACACGTGGATCAGTGTGCTGTAGTCTTCTGCCATGGCTTTGATTACAACTTAAAAAAAAATATTAACAAGATTAAGTACTTGCCTACTTCTTTTTCTTTAATTAGTGAAAAACTTGGTGTCAGAGTTGTTAGTTGCTTGAAGGGCTCTGACATGGCTTAACAATTGCTATCTAGATGACAACAACCAGGTCCAACTTCTTACATGCTCTCCGAAGCATGGATACACTCAGTTCAGTACGTAAAGTAAAAAATTCTACCTAAAGGTTCATTACTTTCATATTTTAAAATTTTATTCTAAATGAAATACTTAATTATTAAAAGAAATACTTACAAGAGAGCTGCACATACCTACAGTTTTATTCACACGCAGTAATTAACTGGAATGATAATATTAAGTCATTATTTCTTATTATTTAAAACTTTAAAAAACAGGAAGGAAACTTCGCTTATAGTACCTAAATAATAATGCGACAAAATTTAAGATACTATTAAAAGTATTAAATTCCCTATGAATATTCGGATTATGTAGACCTTTGAATTTGGAAGCACTATACAACATGTCATGATGACATTCGATAGCTGACAGTCTAACAATAACGGTTGACGGATGACTTATCAGAAATGATTTAGGGCTGCCAACTATACTCTATAACCAATCATACGTTATTTTTCTTCACTATACAGTCATAAAAGTAAGTTTTAAATTAAAATAAAGTATCGAAAGTACTTACTAATGTGTAGGAAATAAATGGAGCGCACTTTTTTTTTCAAAATACTTTTTTAACTCTTTAGAAGTGAAAATACGTTATTTATCTTAAAGTTGGCAACCCTACATATGATGTTGTCGAATGGGGGCTTTTTGGCGGGAAGTGGAAAAGTCATGTTGTTATTTTTGTTTTAATTTCCAAAACTTGTGTTTTCGTGTATTATAGTGTGTAATATTGGTGGAATATTAACCATTATATGGTCATAAATGTGCGTGAGTGTGGGCAATTGGAACAAAAGTGATGAAACATGATTTTCGGCTTCTCACAAGAAGTCTAGTAATTTGTCAGTAAAGTATCCGCCACTTTACTGATAGGGTTTGGGGGGGTAGAAATAAGGTAGTTATAAGGTAGATTTAAGGTAGTTATAAGGTAGAATTAAGAAAAAAATGTAATAAAAGTATACTGATGTTAGGCTCCAAAAGGCTAGTTCCCAGGGGCCGTAAAACTAATCTTTAAAAAAAAAAAAAAAAGTTGTCGAATGAGATTCTTGATTTAAAAGCAATAGGTAACAACCATGGACCAGTTACTAAGGGGACTGGCCCTAAGCAAGTCGGCCGAGTGGTCGGCCTAGTACTAACATCGACATAAAACGAAGCGAGTATTTCAACTATTTACCGGTAAATAGAACAATGAAAATGAAAAAACAATGATCACGTTTTTTTCATTCATATAGGTATCTAATAAGGGCACCTCTTTCTTTAGTCTTTACTCTGTGATAACAACACTAACTGTTAAGGCGGCTACTCACGATGCAATTTCGTATTCAATCCGTCGATTCAATTTCGTTGAAGTAGTAGAAGAAAGTAGACATCGCGTCAATTTGACTCCTCACAGCGCAATCTGTCACATCAATCAACACAAGTGAAATTGCATCGTGTGTAGCCGCCTGTACCATCATAGTCAGAGCAGGAGCAACAGAGACAGAAGCGCGGGCGCGGGTAACTTCAAAATCCCAGACAGACGTGCAATTTTTTGGCGGTCTAATAAATTACAGTAATCAACCTGAAATAACTTTGCTGAACTGAAAGAAAAGTAAATAAGTAGATAGGTTTTGTAAGTAATGTACCTAGGTATTTTCACTTCATAAGATACCTACGTTCATAATTTTATTTTCGTTATTATTACTAAACCTAAAATACCAAATGGAATAATTTAGGAATAATTTCCGGCCTTTGGATTTTTGTTTCAAATCGATGACGTCAAGTATTTTTTATCTGTCCTTCGTGGCGTAGGTACGGTCAGCAACGAAAGTCGCTGAACATTCTTAGTTTTTCAAATAGCTTGCACACTTTTGTTTTACATCAAATCCATATTTTTTCTTTATAAAACAAAATGTAGACATGTTGCTAATGTTTGGTTTTATAAAGGTTTACCAACGTTTGTAGAATAAAGAGTATAACCGATTTGAAAAATTCAGAATGTTCAGCGACTTTCGTTGCTGACTGTACCTATAACCACAAATCTCTTATCAGGGACCTACCACTTAGCAACTCGTTGCAACTTAGAGCTTCCTGGCTTCCAGCTTCTCAGGTATCTCCTACATAAACGCAACCAAATAGTTCAACTAATAGTAAAGTAAAGCAACTACAGAGGGCGGCCGGGCGCCAACTGAAACTGTACAACTAACTTCCCAACCCCTTCTATTTCTAGCCTACGGTACCCATTTCGTATTGTTTTGATTGACGATAGCAATAATGACACTTTAGCATATAAGCAAGCGCCAAATTTGTGAGTGTGTTAGGCCGTGGTCTCCTATTAAATGCCATCGGCCGCTTACAGCGTCACGCGTACGCCGCGTCACAATGCTTACTATAGAAATGTACTGTTGTGGTCTCCTTCACACGCCGAAGTCACTATAGTAACATTGTGACGCGGCGTACGCGTGACGCTGTAAGCGGCCGATGGCATTTAATAGGAGACCACGGACTTACTGGGATCGTCAGTTCATTTAATTTTCATTCTACAGTAACCACACAGCACCTTTCTTCTTCTGTCTTTAAAATATGGCGTCAATATCTATATTCTCTCTCTCTCTCTCTATTCATCAAACAATAAAATTGAAGTTTCTGTTTGTATTCTCAGAATAAAAGTTTTTACTAAAATGAAAGTAGGTACCTACCTACAGGTAGTACCCACGGTACTTATAACAAAAAGTGATTAAAAAAATTGTCTGTCTGTCTGGATGTTTGTTTCAGCTAATCTCCGCAACAGCTGGCCCAATTTTGGCGAGACTGTCTCTGCTGATAGCTGATGTTGTGTGCTGTGTCAACTGATGATAACCCAGTGGTATTTATTATTCTGTTGCGGAATGCTTACAGGAATATCATTCGGTGTGAGCTCTTTTTCAATCTAGGCGCTAAGCTTTTAGGAATCCTTTTAAAATCCGCTCACCAGTTTCATTAGGCGCTGGAAAAGATCTATTTCAGACCTAATTGACGTGTAAAATGTATCATAAGAAAATTTTAGTTTCTGACCTAGTTTCCAATGGGTTGACCGTAGACGTTTTCAAGGTGGTTGAGCCAAGCTGTAGCCAATTGACTGCAGCTCATAAACGGGCAGGCGCGACCGGGGTAGTACCACCCTCTCACAGAAGATCGGCGTAAAGCAGCTATTACAGCTGCGTTTCGTACGATGAGTGAGAGAGCCGAAAGACCTACCCTCCCATCCCCCTCCCTCAATCCCCCTCACTTTCAGGTGTGCGAGCAATGCCTTTGGTATTTCAATCTTCTATAGGCTACAGTAACTGCTTAACATCAGGCGGGCCGTATGCTTTTTTGCCACCGAAGCCCCATAAAATATCTTGTTGTTTGATTATCCGTGCCCTTATCGTTTTGTGGTATTTGCAAGTGTCATATGCCTCGCTGTAGGCTGGCCTGCCTTGTGACTCTCGTGAGGCCGCGTGACTTGGCTAATGATAGCAATAGCAATTTACTCGCCATACTTTACGTAATGACCGCCATCCCGTTTGCAAGTTTCCCGTCAAATTGGCGGAGTCACTGCGGCCGCGTCAAGTGTCTTCCCGCCAAACTGACAGCGGGTTAATTAAAGAGGGAGGCAGAGATTATCAGATGTGGTGCGTGCGACAGAGATGGGAGTAGGGATTCGAATTTCAAATCCCTATTCGATCCGAAAGTTAATTCATTATTGTTATTTTCATGAGGATTGAGGATATTAAAACGAAAAGTTAAACTTTACTTAAGTGCTTAATTAACTAATTGCTAAGCCGATATAAAACAAAATTTCAACATCATAATCAAAAACGTTACTAAGATAGAGGGAGACATGTGACACTCTGAAATAGTATGTCCTACTAAACCCAGTCCATGGACACACCACGATTCAGTAGTTCGCGGAAAATAATGGATGAAAATAATGGAAACATGTCGTTATTGCCGATACGGCTCATCTATTGCTGAATAACACGCATCAAAATGCCTTTAAGGTGATTATCGAATTACGAGTTCGATAAGAGATTTATGAATTTCGCTGCATGTAGTGGTGCGCTGAGCACAAGTTTAGTGATTGCAATGTAAGGAGGTTCCATATCTACTAAAATAATTAATCAATGATCATAATCGATTAATCTTTCGCCATTAAACGAAATGGTGCTCATAAAAACCTCTACGTTGCGGCACTGCGAGCCACAGATTAGTACTTTAGGAGACATTTTGAAAATAAGTTTTTCGCTTGCGTCACCATCCTCAAAGGGGGTAAAGTGGTATGTAACAGGGGTTGTTGAATAACGTAGTTGTAAAAACAAAGTGCCGAGAATAAACGGACCGCGGTACTGTCGGCAAGCATGTTTATGTACATGTACACTTATTCATTGATGCCGACATTCTGACTGTCTGCCGAGTTGTCTGATTATAGGTAGTTTATGTAATTGTTAGACAACCTTATACATTATAATTTTTTTTTATTTAGCCTACTTTTGTGTCGCACTCCTGAGCAAAGGCCTCTCCTTGACTTCTCCACAAAGCACGATTTTGAGCGGTCACAGACCAAGTATCTCCCGCAAAGGTGACCAAATCATCCCGCCATCTCCTCTTGGGTCTGGCCCGGCTGCGGCGTCCGCCACTTGGTATCCAATTTGTGATGGCGTTTGCCCACCTTTGCGGGTCCATACGTGTCACGTGACCGGCCCACTCCCACTTCAACTTTGCGGTCTTAGCCTCCACGTCAGCGATGCGAGTAATGGAGCGCAGGGTGGTGTTCCGGACGCGGTCCGTCCGCTTGACACCTAGTATTCCAATTATACTAGGTAGTATTAAAACCCTGCCAAAATATAGATTTTTAGTCAATTTACAATGGTCTTAACAAGCATTTCTAGGAACAAAAGTGATTTGTAATACCTAGCAGTGTATTCCATCATAATTTTCTATTGGGTTAGTGTCTATTTACACGAGCTGCGTCCGGACTGCAAAATTGCAGCACGCCTGCAGTCGGCGTGCAGTTCGCTTACAGTCGGTGTGTATTCGCGCCGCCATACACGGACTGCATGTTGCTGTCGGAAGCGACAGCTCTATTGCAGTTGGTTGCAGTCGACAGCTCGCGACTGCTTGGCGTCAAGCAGTCGGCGGGCTGTCGCGAGCTGTCGGTGCGGTCAACTGCAACCAACTGCAATAGAGCTGTCGCTTCCGACAGCAACACGCAGTCCGTGTATGGCGGTGCTTACATTCGGCAGTCAGCGTGCACGGTCGGCGTGCAGTCCGCTTGAAGTCGGCGTGCAGTCGGCGTACCTTGCCCTGATCGAAAAATATGGGAAAACATAAAGAGAAAATACAACTAATTTATAAGTTTTTGTGTCGCTATGAAAAAGCGGCCAGCAAAGCTTGTCGTCTGTACCTAAAAACATGAAAAAGAAAACGTACAACGTTTTTATCCGTTTGCGCGGCGAGCGCTGTTAACAACGTGCCCGATGGAAAACAAAATGAACAAAACAACAGAACAAAAACAATGGATGTACCTATTTGGTTATTTTATAACGTGAGAGTGTATTCCTATTGATCTTTTATACATTCTTGAGGCTATAATAATAATAATAATATCCTGGGACATTTTTGTACACACGGTTACCTGATCCCAAACTAAGCAGAGCTTGTACTATGGAAACCAGATAACTGATATTACTACATATACTACTTTTTTATTTGTAAATACATACTTAATATACATATACACCCAGACTCCGGACATACAGACATTTTCATGCACACAAATGCATGTCCCGGGTAGGAATCGAACCTACCTATAATAATTGCTCGCCGTTGAACATTTCATTCAAGAGATTCTGAGATTTTGAAGTGCCTTAGGTCATAACTATTAGCTCGTCTTATCTTATTCCAGCACCTAATGTTTCACCTGCCTTCAAACACCGGTATCTTTAGACAAGTCACATTCTTAAGTAATTTCGAAACACAATCTTCTATTTGATATTTTGACAAATATGCAATGGGAAATCGATGAAAATGTTAAGTTAATAAATATCGCCAGACTAGCCCAATTACTGTATGGTACCAAACCATGCAGCGCTTGTATTATATGGACCGCACATCGGAGCGGGGGCGATCTCAGTGATAAAGCCAAGACCAAGGTAAAATAACGAAAAGGCCGTTTTCAACCTATGTAGTGAGTCAAGTGGGCTACACCACAGAGTAAAGACTAAAGAAAGAGGTGCCCTTATTAGATATATTATTATGTATGAAAAAAAAAACGTGGTCATTGTTTTTTCATTTTCATTGTTCTATCTACCGGTAAATTGTTGAACTACTCGCTTCGTTTTATGTCAATGTTAGTACTAGGCCGACCACTCGGCCGAGTTGCTTAGGGCCAGTCCCCTTAGTAATTGGTCCATGGGCTACACTTGAGCAACTGCGCCAACCGGCCGTCAAATAAGCCAATATTATTCAAAAGTCTTTATTTATTCTTCATCAATTTGATTTACTCAAAGTCGGACAGTCTCGCAGTGAAGCGTCTAGACGTGGAGCGTCCGCAAAACGGGCCAAGCGAAACGATTCAATATTTATTTGATAAATACACGAGACGCCGGCAATCAGACGACTCGCGAGCGTCGACCGTTTTCGAAACAATGAACTAAGAAATTGTGGAGGCGGCATCGGGGATGAGCACAGTATTTGCCACCGTCGCATCTAGATATACCTTTATCCAGTACGGATCCAGCCAGAACTGAGGCCCTACTCTTTTACAAACGAAAACGAAATTTCGGACGAAATTCGCGTATTTCCTACTACGTTTCTCATTGATTCCGACATTTCTTACGAACGAAAATTGTTTGACGATTAGATTCGACGACGATGAAGACGTCAAACAATTTTTGTTCGTAAGAAATGTCGGAATCAATGAGAAACGTAGTAGGAAATACGCGAATTTCGTCCGAAATTTCGTTTTCGTTTGTAAAAGAGTAGGGCCTCTGTTTCGGATGATTTGCATGTACTCTGAAAACGTCTAGAGTTTGTTCATTAAACAGTTTATCTGCATCCATGATCATCATTCATTATTTAATGATTAATATACACGTTAAGCCCAACTAATATGCATACAAGCGTAGCCTTCCAATACCTACGTCACCACAAAACGAGGTATCGATCTGAGAAATACTTAATAGTGCATTAAGTATGATTAGTTTCGCGCGCGCGCTTTAATTCGCGGAGACCAATCATATAAGTATTAGGGTGGTTTACGAAAAACATTTTGTTCCAAAGTTTTCTATCAATTCGAACCAAACCCATAGGCATTGATTGAGTAGACCTCTGACTTTTAATTGTCTGCAGCGAATGGTTTCTGCTTGTCAAAATCGTTCTCTCCTTTCACGCAATATACCATATCCAAATATTCCGAAATCTGCGTCCCGAGGAGGGACGAAGGCAAATTAGCTGAATGCGGAATGTCTCTCTAAATCAACTGTAGTGTAGTCAGCCTTTGACGCTGCCTCGCCTCGCCTCGCCTCGGCTGCCTTGCGATTTTATTCCGCAACTTTATTAATATTTACAATTCAATTGACTATGATTTATTTTAAATGGACAACTTTATTTCAGACACAAATCAAACATATATCATGGGTTCGACTCAATGATTATAAATGTGACGCTATAGAATAAGGCACTATCTTATCACAGATCCTAATGACTAGCCCACAAATAAATTTTTGTTTCCGTAAGGGCGCTCGCGCGCGAAACTTTTATAAATCTATGAACTAACCCCCTTCACTGTAGTTGGGGATTCAAGCCATAAGTACCTAGTCACTAGTACAGTGCGGGTGCACAAATAAAACATTGATATTGATTGATGATTTCACGATTTAAAAATAAAACATCGATGAAATACTATACAAGTTGAGGGCCGAAGTCCCATTCCTATTTATAAAGATCAAAATAAACGTCAAGAGAAGATATAAGAAGAAACTTCTCGCTTGTAATAATAGGCCCCCTGAGCGACGGCAGCACTTGTAACGCACAAGCCGAGTATAAAACCAGCCAAGTAGCATGTGTTGGAGTTTTCACCAATTTGTTATGTGAGCTTTTCACGAGTAGTTCAAGAGCTAGTGCATATTTTGTTTCGCTAACTTTTATTTTTGTTAGTAAATATTTCGAACAAGGTAAGAACACAATTTCTTAGTTAATCAAGCTCCTTCAGCGACGATGGCTGCCTAATTACGCCAATCTTCTGTGAGAGACTGGTACTACCTCCATGGAGCCAGCCCATATTGAGCTGCACCCATTTGGCTACAGCTCTACCAACAAGTAACCAATAATAACACTTGTAGACAGTCAATAATAACTTTAATGGCCGAGATGAATAGCACCAAGTTGTTCCAACATTGCAGTATCGGAGATGCAACTCAGCATTCTATTGGATACTATCGTATCGTATCGTTTTCTATAAGTACGAGGGGCAACGCCAGAGCCCTAAGTCACCATTTTAGCCAAGTTATCATTATAGTGATCGAATCTCTGGTTGGTCGGTTGATTCCGACCGACCAATCTGAGGCCGATCAGCTGGTCGGCTGACCAATCAGAGGGTCGATCACTATAGCAGCTCAATGGTAATGGCTAAGTGACTAGGCGCCGCCATACACGGACTGCTTGTAGCTTGTTCCGACAGCTACAGGCAGTCCGTGTATGGCGGCGCTAGGGCCCAGGAGTTTTGACACGTCTTGATTCAGCCAATTGAGGTAGCCGTAAGCCAAGGTATGAGTACTTTCGCTGTCTACCTCCTGGACTAGCCTGATGATCGTGTCCCGCGAGGCGGCTCAGATCGACGTCTGCGAACATTTGACAAATGTCCAAACATTGCGCATTTGCCTTCAACTTTGCCGATATCTCATGTTTTTACCGACACATTCTTTATTTGTATGTAGAGACGACATTTAGACCCGCCCATTCTACGAAAAAAACACGACTGCCCAAAAAATTAAAACAAGTTTGATATTTTTCTCTGCTTTGATTTCTTGCCGCAGACGGGAGACCACTAAGTCCAGGGAATGTATTTTGTAGGTCCCCTGACTGCCTATAGCCTATACTGCCTAGCCCTGTGGTGGGCAAACTTTCTTAAGAAAGCCAGAAAGTTTAAGAAATTTCAGAGGAGGGCCAGAATTATAGGAAAAATGCATTCTTTGTTGAAACTTTTAATCATATAAAAACATTACAGCATTACACACCTGCACAAATGTTAAAATTTACAATTTAATTTTTATTCGAAGGCCCTGCCATGGTAGGCGTGTGAGACATAATGAAATTGATTTTGATTTGCCATAATATTTTCGAATTCATAATATTCTATGTGGCTAGTTTAACTGGCTCCTTTACCTATGCGTCTGTTATTCTACTAAGTAGAATCTACTTTATACTTCTGGACCGTCAAAATATAATTATCTCGGGCCATACTATTCATGTCGAAGGACCGTGGGCGGGCCGGATTAAATTCTTTCGCGGACCGGAGCTGGTCCGCGGGCCGTACTTTGCCCATCACTGGCCTAGCCTATAGACTACGGTAGGTAACTGTTTAACTTCAGGCAGCGACATTTCGCGACAAGATGTAGCGGCAGGGTGCCGACCAGAAGGGGAGTGAGGCAGAGAAAGGTAAAGGGAAAGGGAGGTTGAGCTTCCACCTCCCTCACTGATCGTACGAAACTTAACTAAAATAGCTTTACGCCTATCTCCTGTGAGAGGGAGGTACTACCCCGGTAGCCAGCCCGTATGTGACCAGCAGTCACTTGCCTACTTGGCTCTACCGCTTAAAATTAGGTCTCTACCAAAGAGATCCACGCTTTCCTGCCCCCCTAGACAAGTGGCATGAACGCTAATCGAATAGAATAGAATAGACTTCACAATGTATGGAAAGGTCAAACCTCGCTATGTAGATCAACAACAAGTTGCTATGCAGATCACGTGACTTATGTCATTTCCATACATGAAGCGTAGCGATTTGAACGAACGCTTGTAGACGTCAGCCACTTGTCTAGCCCTTCTGTAACTCTTGTTGTTTAGCAAAATACCGAGTCTTTCTAGATTAGTATCATCGCTAAGGGTAAGGGTTGCCCGGCCCTTGCCCCATTAAACCGGGCATTTACCCTCCCGGGGCAAATTGCATCCAGAGCGGAGTGGTCACGTTGCCGGCACAAAGTTTCCCGGGCCGGTCTAACTGCGGGCGTGTTTTGCATACTGCCCGGGAATATTGATGGCTGTGCCTCGCCGGGATTGCGACTGACGATACTAAAACGATAATATAGGTCCTTTAGGACAAAGTGGGATATGACCACGGACCACAGCTATCTTCTAGATGAGAATATTTTCTTGTTCCACAATTTTATAGCGTGATTTTTCAGTAGTCGGGTTTTAGTTTTGAACAAAATTTTCATTTCATTCGGAGGTTTTGAAATATGCTAATTTTAAGCTCATTCATATTTTGATACCCAGCCCAACACGGCTTCATAATATTTTTTTCGAGTTGATGACATTTTGTCCTCTAGAGGGTGCCATTTTAAATTTAATGTGACGTCACATAGCCTATAACCAGCGGACAATCAAGACGCTTCCAACGATACCTCATTTGTCAAATTATGATAAGTAGTTTGGAAGTTATGAGGGAACAGATGAACATACATACACACATACCGGTCAAAATCATAACCTACGACGTAAGCGGGTAAAAAAAATCCCAGCTTGACTTGACTTTATATGACTCATAGAATAATTATGGGTACAAATTGTCTATCGTTCCTCGCAATAGCATCAAGTATGTTTGTGCGCAGATTTGAAGGTATCATATTGAATTTTAACTATCCTGTTGTTACGGGGTGGTAGACTCCCTCGCATGCAACACCCACAACACCTGTTTTGGGTGTCGTCTGAAATACTGAAATGCCGATACTTGTAGGTACTCTTCACAGATGCATGCTTATTGTACTATGGCTACCATACAATAGACTAGGGGCAATTTTTATTGGTGGTAGAGCCAAGCTGTGGGTAGTACCACCCTCTCACAGAAGATCGGCGTAAAGTCGGTATTACAGCTGCGTTTCGTACGATGAGTGTGAGAACCGGAAGCCCAAGCATCTGGTGGGAATCGAACTCGCAACCATCGGATGTAGTGAGACGAGCGGCTTACGCTCATACCACTGTGCATCTTACTACGATGGTAACTGGGTTAAATTACCATTCTCCAGTAAACAACACATAAACATAGGTAGTGTAGTCATCAGAAGCAATCACTCAGACACCGGATCCTTCCACTGCAGTAAATCAGTGCGAACCGGCTAGAACCGCTTCTATCCGGCGGCGGCCGGCTGCCGGGGTGGTAACGCGAACTAAACTGATGATAGCTCGCCGCCCGTGCCCGGAATAATCCAGATTGATCTGGTTTTTGGTACTGTTGAGGCCACAATCTTTTAGCACTATACTAGGTATACACACTATAGGTATACACATAATTTTTCAACAACTGTTATTCAGAGGGCATCTCTATAGGTCCCTAAAAGGTTGGTGCCGCGTCTGCTCCCCTTATCAGCGGACTTAGGTATCATCATGTCCACCAAAACCATTCTGCAAAAGCAATTCATTCTTCCGACCCTCCAGCAGGATCCGCTAAATTTCCGTGAAACGGTCATGAATCTCGTGACTAGTTTACAGAAATTTAGCGGAATCGCTAAGAATTCCTCAGAAAATCAGATAAATGTATTGCATTTGCAATGTTGCATGTCGTCGCTATTAGCCCCACTGGTCAGTAAACACCATAAATATTTAGTAAGTATGCAGTTGTGTGATGAAATGTGATTGCTTCAGAACTGTTTGATACTTTAAAATATTTAACCAAACCTTTGGGGGTTTCGGTCGTGTTTATTGCATGTAGAAGAGATACTCTTTAGAACTTACATTACCTACCTACCTATTCTTGAGAATACAAGTTATTATATTGTGTCAATACTTCAGTCCTCGACTGTACACATCTGTGACATATTGAGTGTGACATCAGGTGACAAAGTTATGTGCGGCGTAGAGTAACTTGTCCGTATTGAATTAGGAGATACCATGTTGTCTCATGTCTGTGTGTTGGCATGCTGACGATCCATATATTATGAGGATGACCATTGAAGGACCATTGAACGGTTTAATTACCAAACACACGTCAGTACATACGTCAGTTACACGTCAAGCTGTTTACGAACCATCGATTGACCATTAAAGCGCTGGGTGCCTCCAATAGCGGCGCCGTCAATAACGGCCGTAACTAGAACGTTGGCTATGTAAACAAAATGGCGCGGTTTCCTAGACCGCTACCTGTTTAGGTAGCCAATGTTCTAGTGCGGCCGTTATATGATGGCACCGCTATTGGAGGAACCCATAGCATAACCCACTAGCCGGCACGGCACCGGCAACGGCACGGTGACAGCTTTTTGCGGAGTTTTCATTGGTCAGTAACCAATGAAAACTGGTCACTGACCAATAACAACTGTGTTGCCGTGCCGGTGCTGGTGCCGTGCCGGCTAGTGGAAAAACGGCCATTAGGATAGTTAAGAAGTTGCAAACGCTCTGAACACTCGGGGACTCTGAACGGCAGAGTTGCGACAACCGAGTAAAAAGTTGCGCCCGGGACATAGGCCCTGAGGTTAAACGTCAGAGTGTTTTCGAACCATGGATTTGGATAGTTAAAAAGTTGCAACCAGTTTTTTTTATGGACCATACGTGTCACGTTGGGTTCTGACTATCTGGTGAAACGTGGGCTTTGAGTTGACTTAATACCTCCACAATGTGGTGGTGTATGGCCACTCAAGCCTCTGACTACCCCCGAATGGGGATAAAAGTCGTGACGTTATATATATTTTTTTTAACATACGTTTTTGGCCAGAGTGACCTTTACAACTTCACCTGGACGGAGGGCGAACGCGAAGTTCGCTCCAGCCATAAGGGCAGGGGGACAGCTGGCTCAAGGGCGCCGCGTTGTGCATGCCTCGGCTTGAGCTGTTGTCTTTTTGAGAGAACGGGGGCAACATTACCTCATTGAGAAGATCCAGTTGCAACCGGGCTGAGCACTCCGAGCCTCTGAACAGCCGAGTTGCGATAACCGAATAATATCACCCGATACGGAACGACGTCAAAGTGAAAAGTTCCGCCCGGAGCGTAGCCTCTGAACGCGGCCCGGTGGATAATGAAAACCTCTCTGGGATGATGCTGCGTGACGTAACAACTGCTCATTATGTCGATGTGTATGCAAGCGCGGGAACCGGGTCAAGAACAAGTAAGAGCGCGGCTCCATTAGCGCGTTGCGTTGCGTCGTCGCAAGATTTTGTGCTGGCGCATCACCTTCCCCCGCTTTGTCTCTCGCCCGTCGACCCTTTGATCCGTTGCGACGACGACGCAGCGCAGCGCACTAGTGGAGCCGCGCTCTAAGCTGAAGCTTTCATGTCATGTGCCTTTTGACGACCGCTTGGCGCAGTGGTTAGCGTAGGCCAGTCTCCGTAAAGTGTGGGTGCAGGTTCGATTACTGCCTTAGACAGATTTCGGAAACGGCCTTTTTGTTATTTGGCTTGGTCTGGGTGTCACTCGGATCGCCCCTAGTCCACTGTATGGTAGAAATAGTAAAAGCTTGCTTGGTTTGGGACATCCGGTTGGTGTGTAAGTCGTGTGTCTGTCAAAATTTTTATTAATATTTTACGACAATTTTTCCATAGCCTAAACAAAATATGTTGTACAAAAATTTTTTCCTGGAGATAACATTGAATATTTTCGCTAATAATTCAACACAGAACGGAAAAAATGTAAATTGTAATGATTCCAAATATTTTATAATGTGAATGTTCTCTTTACCGGAACACGAATTTTGTATAAATATGAAAAAAATAAAATAAGATTGATTTAACAACGAAATTTTGCTGTTGTTTTCCACAACCAACAATAGCTTTTCCTGTAGTCATCAGTTAATTATGAAAATAGTTAACATCAGAGAGTTTCTTCAGGTCCATGGTTGGTACTCAAAAATAGAATAAATACTTAGGATAACTCAAAATCATAGGATATACTTTTACAAACAATTAGAAATAAAACGTAGTTTCTTGGGCACCACGGCTTTTAATTTATTAACAGTCATCCTGGAAAATATGGTGGCCGTACACTCCCCGGCCGAGGCTCTTAAAGCAATACGGTCTAGACTAGTGTACTGTTGGAAGTGTCAAACATCTCAGACCACATGTTAGGCCACAGTACGTTCCACAGGTACGCCCACAATTTAGACGTTTTCATTTCAGATGGGATGGCGGGCGGTGTCGGTTTTGTGGTCGTCGTCTTCGTTCTCCTAGTTATCGAGGTCGTTATTGTGGTTGTGGGCGTTGTTGTTGGTGGTTTTCTTACTGGTGGTATAGTGAGAACCCACCCGTATTGTCGAACAAGTGTGCTGTGTGGTCGCTGCGTCCTCCGAGTTGTTTTCATTGGTTTAGCTGAAATTAAGAGGCGTACATAGTTGAGCAATCATAAGAGCAAATACAAGTCAGCTGCTCAGCCCACCTAGACAAGTGGCTTCGGCTACAAGCGTTTCTATAAATCGCTACACTTAAATGTATGGAAATGACCATAGATTTATAAAAGTTTCGCGCGTGCGCTTTAACTAGATACCGCCCTACCAAGAAAAATCATTTCCAGAAATGAGGCAACTTATTTTCGTTGCGGCCTGTCAGTTTCATACAATGGTTGCTGTCAGATGTACTGAAGCACTCAATAATTTGCGTGGTATCAGTTGCCGCATTTTATTAGTGCGCATGCTCCATCTAGGTGGAGCCTCCTGGCGGAAACTAAAATTAATCTATGGAAATGACATTACAAGTCCATAAGTAGATCACGTGACTTATGTCATTTCCATATATGAAGCGTAGCGATTTATAGAAACGCTTGTAGACGAAGGCAATAGGCTAGAGGGATAGATGTCTTACTTAATTATTTTTAAAATAATTAAGTATGAGATTTCTAAGACATTTCTTCAAAATTAAGTACTCCTTATGGCGACAAGCATGCTACAATGGCTGTGTTGCTACTATTGTTGATTATATGGTCGGAAACCGTAATACTAAGGATACACGACCACACTAGATACCATCGGCCGCTTACAGCGTCACGCGTACGCCGCGTCACAATGTTACTATAGTGACGTCGGCGTGTGAAGGAGACCACAACAGTACATTTATATAGTAAGCATTGTGACGCGGCGTACGCGTGACGCTGTAAGCGGCCGATGGCATTTAATAGGAGACCACGGCCTAACAAGGTGTCTGCGGTGGTGGACACGTAGACACTCGATGTATACACTGACCCCCTTATTCATAGAAAGTTATGATCGACTTGCAGTGGAATTACAAATCACATTTGTTCCTAAAAATGCTTTTCAAAACCATTTTAAACTGGCTAAAATCTCTATGAATAAGGGGGTGAGTGTTCTAGTGTCTTCGTGTATACTTAGCATTAAAGTCAGTATTGTTGCCAATTTTAAAGTTATTTTGAAACCAAATTCACTGTTACCGTAAAATATAAATTTATATGCAATAAAAAATATTATTTTAAGTGTTTCTCCTGCGATTGGATAGCACCATCAATGATTAGCATTGTTTAAAACGATATAAGTAGGTATGTATGTAAACGACCGGCATCGGCAGGCCGATTGCGTAACTTTTTCGACAATGTTTCAATTGGTTTCGTTCATCCTGTGATGCTTTATCAATTGAAATTGATTGAAATCGGGACGGGTCTGGACTTCACTCTTCCCGATTTCAATCAATTTCAATTGATAAAGCATCACAGGATGAACGAAACCAATTGAAACATTGTCGAAAAAGTTACGCAATCGGCCTGCTGGTGAAGCGGGAAACTGCTGGAAGCCAGCACAGGACCGGTCGTTGTGGAAAACTTTGGGGAGGCCTATGTCCAACGGTGGACGTCTTTTGGCTGACATGATGATGATGAATATGAAGGTATATAGATATGACGATGATGACTATGTATGTAAAAAAATATTTACGTGATGTGGTCGTCTCTTCAACCGTAGAGTAGTTGGCGTAAAACAATATTTTGATAGTCGCTCTCTTATAAAACTCGAATCGGAACATCAAGTGGGTGACGTCTATGAGGTCGTATTTGATCCATCTTTCGGTGACTGCTTCGACATGCGGCGCTGGTAGATGGTCTCGGTGGAGTTTTATGGGCACCGTCTTGATGTGTTCCTTCATAAAGTCCTGTTGTTCGAACCCTTTCGTCACCCAGAATTTGGTGATACTACGCTGAGTGCATGTGACTGTTATAGACAAGCACGTGATGTTGCCGTAAGTTAGATCGTATAGAGATAGCTGAAAAACGAAACGTTTAAAAAATACAATTTCAATTTATTGCATTTCATAGTATTACATGTGTTCATAAAATATGATCATTATGGACCCTGTTGGGCACAGCGAAGTAGGAGAGGGGAAGAGGGCTAGCTATTGTAATAATTGCAATAAGTTAATAAGTAATCTTGTTTAAAATGTATCGTCTAGATATTATCTACTTGGCGATTGCGTAACTTTTTCGTCAATGTTTCAATTGGTTTCGTTAATCTCGTATTGCATTTTCAGTTGAAATTAATTGAAATCCGGATGAGTCTGGAGTTTACTCTTCCCGATTTCAATAAATTTCAATTGATAAAGCAACACAGGAAAAACGAACCCAATTGAAACATTGACGAAAAAGTTACGCAATCGCTCCGCAGGTAACCGTGTGTAAAAGAATGTCCCAGGATATTTATTTATTATTTAATTGTTAGCATTTCTTAACCAAAATTATTATTATTATTATTTATTATCAGGCAGGCAGTTGATTCAACTGATAGGTGCCTGTATCCTCTTGTTCGCTTCTAGCTTTTCTCTTTCAGGTGTTTATCGAGTCGGTTCTTAAACTGGTTTACATTTTACATTACAACTGGTTTACATTATTTTTGATTTGTTTATAAATATGTTGAATACTTTTTCTTCTTTGATACATTTTGGTTGTTTATTTTATAATTTTATAGATATAACGTAAGGGCTAGAGGAGTGCTTTGCTAAACGTGAACTAGGGAGGTTTAATCAATTTTTTATTTTGTGTTGTGCAAAATCTGGGGTTTTACGGACAACTAACGTTGGCAACACGTGCGCAATCAACTCCTTAAAGCCAACCAATGAGAGCGTTTGCTTGGAGCGCGCGGGGCGCTCTCATTGGTTGTCCCATTTGACGGGATTCTTTTGAGGAGTCAAGGTCTGATGGTACAAAGGCTGCACTTACCCCATATATACCCAATCCAACCCAATCTTTTATCACTTCGAATGTCCCGTCTTCTCTATACTGCAATTCACCGTCCATGTACGAACAATTACCCTTAACAACTTCTCTAATACCATCAACTAAAAATAAAACACATCATTAGTATCACAAGTATCACGCGTATCAAGATCTATATCACGGCAGCTGCACGAATAGTTTGGTCTCGAAGCCGACCTTTATAAAAAAAATGTCGATCTTCGAAAACGTGGAATTGAAACATGGTAACATTATTGGACCTACCTGTCAAACAGGGCTACCAACATAACCATGAAGGGTAATTCCTCGCGAAACGCCCTCTACATTGTTTGTGTCTGAGGTGGCAAACAAGCGTACGGCCCGCCTGATGTTAAGCAGTTACCGTAGCCTATATCTTGCAATACTTGCAATACCAAAGGCACTGCTCGCACGTTGCCGACCTGAAGGGGAGCGGGACAGAGGGAGGTGCAGGGGGTGTGTTGGGCTTCCGGCTGTCTCACTCATCGTACTTAACGCAACTGTAATACATACTTTACGCCGATCTTCTGTGAAAGGGTGGTACTACTAGCCCGTATATGAGCTGCAGACATTTGGCTACAGCTTGGCTCTATCTACATCTACACTAATATTATAAAGAGAAAAGATTTTTTTGGGATCCGGGATATCCGGGATACGGGATCCGGGATGCGAGATCCGGGATATCCGGGCTACGGGATCCAGCAAACGGGATCCGGGATCCGGTAAAAACGGGAAACGGGATCCGAGATACGGGATCCGGGATCAGAGTTCCGTTTTTTACCCGACTACGGCGGTGGGTTATGATTTTGACCGGTATGTATGTATGTATGTATGTATGTATGTATGTATGTATGTATGTATGTATGTATGTATGTATGTGCATCTGTTCCCACCTAACTTCCAAACTACTTGTCATAATTTGACAAATGAGGTATCGTTAGAAGCGGCTTAATGGCGCGCTGGTTATAGGCTATGTGACGTCACATAAAATTGCATATGGCGGCCTCTAGAGGACATAATGTCATGAACTGAAAGAGCTTGATGAGCACATTTCAAAAATATATATATTGTTACCTATAACTCCAAAATAATTAAATAAAAAGTAAGTTTAAAAACTAAAACCCGACTACTGAAAAATCGCACTCTAAAAAAGTATGAAACAAGAAAATATTCTCTCTCTAGAGGATAGCCGTGGTCCGTTTATGCCTTTTAGGTCAAATTGGCATACGAGTACGGACCACGGCTATCCTCTAGAGAGAGAATATTTTCTTGTTTCATACTTTTTAGAGTGCGATTTTTCAGTAATCGGGTTTTAGTTTTTAATTAAAATTTCAATTCTACGCGGGGTAAAGCTATTACAAATAAACAAGTACTCACAAGGCCTCAAAACCATCTGTGTGTCATTGATCCGCTCCAGAATATATTTGTCCAAGTTCTTCGTGGGCCCATCCTCGGACAAATACATTTTCTGGTGATCCTCGAACGTATTGTATCGCCAATTCCTCCGGAGCACGCTCGTGTGCTCTTGGATCCAGGGCACGTAGTACTCGAGGTCTATGAACCGGGACGGCAGACCGCACCCCGGTCCCCATACGCTTATACCGATCTGTAAAATATATCTACTGTAGACAAGGGTACCTCCACAATGTGGTGGTGTATGGCCACTCAAGCCTCTGACTAATCCCGAATGGGGATAAAAGTCGTGACGTTGT
The DNA here is from genome assembly GCA_947859195.1 of Drymonia ruficornis. Lineage (NCBI taxonomy): Eukaryota > Metazoa > Arthropoda > Insecta > Lepidoptera > Notodontidae > Drymonia > Drymonia ruficornis. Next base: position 7,878,531 of record OX401927.1, read on the forward strand.
ATATACAAGGGGGTCCCAACACGGGGGTATTTAATACGGTATTTAATGCGGACTCGCACATAAAGGGTTGCGTACCACCGTAGAATAAAAACGTCAAAAATATCAAGTTTCCTGTATGGAGACTACCTTTATTTTTAAATTTCATTTTATTTTTAAACCGACTTCAAAAAAGGAGGAGGTTTCTCAATTCGGCCGTATATATATATATTATTATTATTATTATTTTTTTTTTTTTTATGTGTGTTCGCGGATAACTCCGTCGTTTATGAACCGATTTTGATGATTCTTTTTTTGTTGGAAAGGAGATATCCCAGCGGTGGTACCATGACAAGGAAACCAGGATCTGATGATGGCATCCCAGAGAAATCGAGGGGAATCTTCGAAAATCGTAGGGGCGACTAGTGCGTTTGTAATTTTTTTCATTAAGTATTTTAAAGCACTACTATTTTATGAAGGTCTGGAGTCGATCTGATGATGGAGCCGAAAGACAGTCGAGGGAACTCCTCAACGATTTACAGCAATTACCTGGTGTTTGGGCTTGATTAATTTGTATTGATGAGAACTTTACACCTAGATGGGTTGTGACTGTCATTATGGGTCTGATGATGAAGACGAAGGACAGTCAAGGGAACTCCTCAACGTTTTACAGTAGCTACCTTGTGTTTGGACTTAATTCATTTCTATTGATGAGAGCTTTACACCTAGATGGGTTGTGACTGTCATTAGGGATCTGATGATGAAGACGAAGGACAGTCAAGGGAACTCCTCAACGTTTTACAGTAGCTACCTTGTGTTTGGGCTTGATTAATTAGTATTGATGAGAACTTTACACCTAGATGGGTTGTGACTGTCATTATGGGACTGATGATGAAGGCGAAGGACAGGTCAAGGGAACTCCTCAACGTTTTACAGTAGTTACCTTGTGTTTGGGCTTGATTAAATAGTATTGATGAGAACTTTACACCTAGATGGGTTGTGACTGCCATTAGGGGTCTGATGATGGAGTCAAAAGACAGTCGAGAGAACTCCTCAACGATTTACAGCAATTACCTGGTGTTTGGGCTTGATTAATTTGTATTGGAGAGAACTTTGCACCCATATGGGTTATAAGTGCCATTACAGGTCTAATGATGGAGACCATAGACAGTCGAGGGAATTCCTCAAAGATTTACAGCAGTTACCTTTTGTTGGGCTTACTTCATACAGTTCAATGTGCCAAAATGTTCATTGGTATGGCTCCACTAAAAATCGTGAAATAAAATTATTTTTATAAAAAAAAAAAAAACCGACTTCAAAAAACCTGGATCACTAAAAAGCCTGAAATAATATTTCTATTACCACCTCTGCCTACCCCTTTGGGAAAACCAGACGTGATGGTGTGTTATCGAGTATTTGGAGTCGGTGCCAATCTTGGTATGCCCAGTATACCTACTATAAAAGTAAGAAGATAGATTGGCACCGACCGCAAATACTCGATAACACACCATCACGTCTGGTTTTCCCAAAGGGGTAGGCAGAGGTGGTAATAGAAATATTATTTCAGGCTTTTTAGTGATCCAGGTTTTTTGAAGTAGGTTTTTTTTTTTTTTCGTATTTGTTGTTGTAGTGGCAACAGAAATACACATCCTGTGAAAATTTCAAGTCTCTACCTATTACGGTTCGTGTGATACAGCCCGCTGACAGACGGATAGCGTAGGCTTATAGTCTGATTTTTAATTAGACGAAGTAAACTGCCAGGTGCTAATGTCACTATTCGATATAAATAGAACAAATAAGGTTCAAATTCATAGAACAGTGACATTTCTAGCTGTCAGTTTGCTTCGTCTAATTAAAAATCAGACTATAGTAATAGGTTCCCGTTGGCACCCTTTGGGTATGGAACCCTAAAAAAACATTTCCGGGAAGCGGGGAGGTACCTCAAACAAACTAATTTTATAACATTTAATATTTTTGAATTGAGATATATTATATGAGAGATATATACTGAGATATACATTCCCATAAAAACTGTAAAAATTATAGCACAGTGACCGACTGGTAACCGACGGATGGACGGACAAACGGATTGGATAGTTCCTTGTAGGACTACGGAACCCTAAAAAAAACAGCCTTGTGGTAAAAATTCCTCAATGCCGTCATATGGTCATTATAAGTCTTTACCAGGGTCCATTTGCCGCTGGAATTGGTGACCAGCGTCATCCCGGAGTCGAAGACGCACTGGTCATAGTGGTACGTAGACCGGTAGCAGCGGTAGTGAGTGGGTACGATCCATTTATAATCCATCTGCAATACACGATATATTGCTACTGATTATGTTGCTGAGAATTACGATTAAGGGCCACCGCAGACGTGCTACTTTTAGCATCGGCGATCGGCGATTTTGCGACCGTATCGATGCTGCGTCGCGTTTCTTCGAGCGACTACGAGCGAAACGCAGCATCAAAATCGCCGATCGCCGATGCTAAAAGTAGCATGTCTACGGTGGCCCTAAAGACTCTATTATACGGTTAATAACTAGATAGCAATAATTCGAATTTAGCGACACTGTGCCTGATGTAGCTGCATCTACATCAGGCACATGCCGTGCGAGGCTGCGTGATCACATGCCTCGCGTCAACGCACGGCAGCCTCGGCCTCAAGTACGGGCGAGCCAAAGGGCGAGCCAAATTACACTCTAGACAGAGACTGGTATAGCCGACATTATTAACATTATCGTTCTGTATCATGACTATTCCAAACTAGGCGTGGCAAATGACAACACTCGGGTGAGGCAGGGCGAGCATTTGGTTCGAGCGCACGTCAAACTAAGCGAGGCAAAGCTGCCTCGCGCGGCATGTGATCCAATATTGCTCCATATTTGAGAGGTAGTTTTGAGTGTAGTGACGACATAGTAGCTCAGGATCTTAGAACACTTACTTCTTCGCGGGAATAAAATTCAAGGCAGTCAGTAGAGTTCACTGTTTCCATTTGATATGCGATTTGTTCTAACACTCCTCGAGCTGTTGGATAATAATAAATTTAATCAATTAGATTCCTATTTCAGAGAAGTTAGATAATGCTTATAAATCAGATCATATCAGTAACTCAGATAAGTAGGTAATCCTAACGAATAAATAATGCTTTTGCTTAAGGGGGCAAACAAGCGTACGACCCGCCTGATGTTAAGCAGTTACCGTAGCCTAGATGCTTGCAATACCAAAGGCATGGCTCACACGTGGCCGACATGAGGAGTAGGAGAGAGGGAGAGGTAGGGAGGGGATTTGGGCTTCTAGCTCTCTCATTCATCGCACGAAACGCAGCTGTAATAGCTACTTTACGCTGGTGTTCTGTGAGAGGGTAGTACTACCCGGTCGAGCCAGCCCGTATATGAGCTGCAGTCAATTGGCTACAGCTTGACTCTACCATAAAAATCTATGGGATATGTGTAAGATCTGTATATCTGTAGGATAAGCAAAAATTCGGCAAATACACATTATATTGGGCAAGTACATCGTGGCGAATCTTGGGGGGGGGGGGGGGGGGGCTATGTCCAGCAGTGGACGTCTATCGGCTGAGATGATGATGATATAACTCACAATCAGTGAAGCCAACGGCGAAAATATCTTCCACCTCCGTCATGTCAGTGGGCCAGATTAAATGTTCTACTGAAAATGTAAGAACAGCTGCTAACCATCATAAACTCGATAGAAAAATTTAACATTTTAATATGGAAACTAGAGACTTGAGTTTCTTCACCTAAGGGTTTACGGATAAAAACTAAAGATTGTAGCTAGTCCTGTTCCGATATTAGAAAGAAATGTAGTGGTTCGAGCGTAGGCCGCTCAGCTCACTGCATCGGGTAGTTGTGGATTCGATTCCCGCTAGAGGTCAATTTTGGAAATGGCTTTTTCGTAATTTAGTATGGGTGTCACTGTGATCGCCCCCAGTCCATTGTACGGTACCCATAATACAAGCGTTGTTTAGTTTGGGACCATACAGTACAAAGGGATACAGACCATACAGACAGATCAACGGGCTGAGGGCATTAAACTTAAGATCCCTACGACACCAGAGTTCTTTTTAATAGAGTTACTCTAACAATTGGCCTTAAGCTGACTTCTGACGCTGCGGACAAACCAGACCGCATTGACGCATCATGGGAAGAGTTTCGTCCGTGGTAGCGCCGACACGTCTGTCGCGGTGCGTCCAATCCGCGGCGACTCGGAACTTCAAAGGTACACGATACGTCCTCTTTCACTATGAATTTTGGAATGGCAAAATGGCTTCGAATCTCAAAAAACACACAGACTGACACGCACTGTTGGAACAGCCTTGTGTGCAGTGCGTGGCTGTCCGTGGTCGTGGGCCGTACGTGAAATAATCCGCAGAATCACGCACCACCAGCTTAATAAGTTACTCCAACAAGTGGGCTTACATTTAAATTTGTTTTCACAATCCAATATCATTAAGGCGATAGTGTTTAATGTGTCTTTGTCAAACTCTGGATGCAGAATACTATCCTTGACCTTGCAATACCAATCCGTGTTGTCGGGTCGTAAGAACATCACCTTGGCTGATACTCTGAAAATAAAGAATATTGAAAAAAGAATTTATTTAGGACCGATTTCAAAATCATCATATAACTTATAAACGGGCTGGATCGACCGGGGTAGTATCACCCTCTCACAGAAGATCGGCGTAAAGCAGCTATTACAGCTGCGTTTCGTACGATGAGTGAGAGAGCCGTAAGCCCACCCCCCCTCCCCTCCCTCCATCCCACTCCCCTTCAGGTCGGCAATGTGCGAGCAATACCTTTGGTATTGTAAGCATCTATAGGCTACGGTAACTGCTTAACATCAGGCGGGACGTACGCTTTTTGGCCACCGCAGTCCTATAAAAAAAAAAACTTTTCTCCAGATGTGACGTTTTCCTACTCCCAAATTCAGATTCAATAGTCGTGACTTGACGATTCTTCTTTCATGGATTCTACTCTGAATGTATCAGGAACACTCCCGAAACGACGGAGTGGGAAAACAACATGCGTCAGTCGAAGCATTTCGTTTCGTGTTTCGGAATAGGCGCCCTTGAGTTGTGCTGCATTTACCTCGTCCGGTGTACAAGCCCTCACCTTAATAGTTTCTTATCAATACTGGCCACTTCCCGAGAGTTAACAATAGCAGCTTCATAGTTTATTAGAACAACACTTGCTACTCCCTCATGTGACCTCGACTCTGAAATTCCGATACAAGGTGTAAGGGCTAATAAGGTTGCAAGTTGCAATAATTGGCTACAGCTTGGCTATACCACTAATATTCCTAGAATTGCTTTTTAATCCAATTAAATTATAAATGTGAAAGTTTAGATCAACGGTCGGCAACAGGCGGACCGCGAAAGGTCGAACCTCGGACCGCCAAATATTGTAATGTATGGTATAGTACCAAGTATAAATTAATACGTAGATCGAAATTAACGGACGCCCACCTAGAAGACACACTTCGAATTTGCTGTTCTTCTCGAGAAACAAACTATAAAAAACAGGCTCAAGACCGTCGGTGCAGTTTCTCATATTAATTTTAGATCTTGTGTTTTATAATTCGGAATTTTATTTGAAACCATACAATTATTTCTGGACCTCGTTAAAATTTGCCCACAGTATCCGGACCCCACCTAAAATTACTTGCCGACCCCTGGTTTGATAGATAGATTGATGGATGCATGGATGTTTGATACTCAATCACGCCAGAACGGCTGAACGGATCTAGATGAAATTTGGCACAGAGATAGATTATAGTCTGGAATAGCACATAGGCTACTTTTTAAAATTTTGCGCGGACGAAGTCGCGGGCAAAAGCTAGTCATTGTATAAACTGGCTAAAAACTCTATAAATTTCTAGGCGAGAGTATGGCTAATCTTGTAGCCGTATTTTTGTACCCTACAAGTTACTAACCTTCTTGATACTTGAGTAGCCCGACCCAAGGCATAGGCCTGGCGTGTTTAGACCCCAATGTTGGGTCCAGAATATACATCGTCGCACGACCTGAAAACACGTAAAGATTATGAAACATTCAAACCCACTACAATGCCGTCGTCGAAACCGTCACCTATAAAGTGCAAGCTGGGGTCTGAACCCTGGATCTAATCAGCTATCACTGGCTCGACTATAGCTAACTTAAAAAAAAGTACTAAATGGTTTTAGAGAAAACTGCCTCAGTAAACGCTACAACATACAAGGAACACTTTTTGCCGCTACTGATTGTTTATGAACTGTATTTGGGGATTCTCTTTGATTTTATTCAAACTCCTCTTTGCATTGTGTTAAAGGTAAGTAAGTAAGTCATTTATTCGCAAACTAAAAAGAAAACAAACTTACCCAGTAATAATGAGAATAGCGCTACGAAAAACATTGGCAAAGCAAAATTATGCTCAGAGGACACCGTAGAACCATCACGGTCTCAATCCAAATATAAAATAATTATTTCTATTGTTACTGCAATCATGCTATCATTTCCCTGTAAGCAATAATAACTGAAGAATGTGTAAAGTCTAAACAATAATGAATAGTATAAATAAACTATCCTATTGTTGCGGAAATGTTTATAGATGATAAATAAACAAGTTAATAATTATCGCCAGACCACACTAACTGTATGGTCGCAAACTAAGTAACGCTTGTAAGTACTATGGCTACCATGCAATGGACTGGGGGCGATCCCAGTAACAACCAGGGGCTTGTACGAGGCTAAGATCGCCACATAAGTAGCAATTTTGCAAAACAATAGGTACATTTTCTGTTTTTCTAACCGAATCCTTATAAAAATTCGTGCAATTTCACGAAATATCCGTAATGTAGTCACACATTTTACGCCATTCGTGCCCATAGTACGGAAATTTAGCAGAACTGCTAAGGATTTTGCTAGAAAACCTGAAAAAAGTATTGCTTTTGCAGAATTGCTAGGTGGCGCTCTCTCGCAGACCAGGGCAAATTACGGAAAGGCCATTTCCGTAATCCCTCGAACCCGCAATCCCTCAAACCACTACACCAAGCGGTAGTGATGCGCCGAAACTTCCGTGAACTGGAGCACACCTCACCACGTTATTGTTCAATACATTATCGAACATTTTGCGAGGCGGCGGCACTCTCAAGAGGCCTGAAGCACCTCTCAAGAGGTGCGCTGCCGGGTATTATCATTTGACTTAGCCGCGCACAAAAGATTTACAAGGGGGATAAAGGTAAGAACATTTATATTTCGGTATGTATTGTCACACCTTGGAAATCGATGGAGTCAGAAGTAAATGCATACTAAATTTTATCCTACAGTTAATACCAAATAAATAAATCTCTCTAGGTTTTCTGGACTGTTCCTGTAAGCCAGGACCTACACCAAGCATTGACCTCGGCGAGGTCCAGGAATGTGACCGTACGAAATCATAAGAGGAAAATTATTCACTTTCCTCCCTTGCAACGCGGGCGAAAATTGCTGTTTTCTGTCTGTGCTCGCTTAGCTCAAGAACGGGGGAGCCAATTTTAACGTAATTTAGTCAGTAGGTATATACAATGATACCATCTATTATGGTAAGGTACCAGACCAGACATCAATCGAGGGCCTATCAATAATAAAATACAGTAAATTGTACAGTCGTAAACAAAGATAACTTCTAACTGCATTATCAAACAATTTATTTTAAAAAATAAATACAGTATCTGATCAGACAAAGCGAATAGCAGTATCATTCTTGAAAATATCTAAGTCCAGCTCTAACGTGTACGCAGTAAGGTTCAGTTTTCAGTGTTGTTAAATTGTTTTTACGTCGTTCTGTGCCTCAGGGAGTAAATAATTGAGTGGTTTCAGCTTATACAGTTTTTTCGCTATTAAGTTTTAAACGTTCAATTTTCTGTCTTGAAAAATGCGCTGAGCTATCTGCAAATTGCGGCGACTATTAATACGAGGTATTAAAATGGATGAAACGCGGGACATGCAGCGTTAATATGCAAGACTGAGGTAATTTCCCTGTGACAATACTTAGCTCTAGTACCACGAATGGCCATTGACCTATAAAATTAAATCGAAAATGGATTGCGGAAGTTATTACTAAAAGCTCTTTAAGAAAAGATCGCATTATTAACGGCTCTAGCTAGAGTCAAGCTAGGCTGGCACAGACAGACGTAGGTGGGTACAGTCGTCATCAAACGTAGCTTGGTGTATCGAATGTCCCAAAGGATTACTAATGTTGAACATGTTAGCATGACACTAGAAGGTCTCTAAGCTAGTATACGGGTTACTGGTAATTCGATGTATATCCGAAAGGAGTTCTCGTTTTTATGTTAATTTTGTTCTTTTAATGATCGTATTAGGTCATTTCAAGTATTGGGTACAAAATTAAGTTTGAATGGAGCCCATTCGATGCGTACTTTTTTTAAATAAATTGGGTTTAAGTGTCAAATTCTGGTGAAATATCAAAAACCTTTGAAATTCAAATATCTCGAAAACTACTTAATTTCGGCCATACATTTCAAATTCAAATTATTGCTTTTGAGCCCCTCTATCAGCTCCTTCCGGATGTACGTCAAATTACCAGTAACCCTGTATATCATAGAATATTTCGTATTGGGATCGTATACTTACTTTTGAAACCTTCTAGTGTCATCCTATGATCAAGTGTATGACAATGTCAGTGTCAATGTCAATGTCAGTGTGTGTGTCTTTTGGACAATTGATATACCAAGCTACTTTTGATGATGACTGTACTACATATAAGGGTCTTTAGACCATTTTGCATCTGTATAAAAAATGTTATCTCTACTTTTCGTTCTATTTATTCTGACAAAGAACTACGAGTAAAGTCCGTTTCACGAAAGATGTCCCACGGCAATAAGTGGAACTAATTTCATCTTAATATTTTTTTTCTGTTTTAATGTAAATAAATTTCAATAAATTACTGAAACAATAAGATAGGATTATCCTACAATGATTAAACATTTAATTTTGTGGAGTCTAAAATAATAGAGGGTTAACAGCATTCCGTCGCATGACTGTGGCGCCGCGTCTGCGGGACTTCTTTCGTGAAAAGTACTCTACAGAAAATGTAAAGTTTTAAATCTCCAGAATATGTAAGCGGGAACTATAAAAGTGCACGATGAAACATTTCTCGCGATGTACTAGCGAGTACTCTGCAGGTATTCTGGGATAGTTTGGTATGTCTATGGGAACATTTCCAACATCAGCTGAGCTCCCTTTATCATTGACACCTATAATTAAGAAAGCCCATCTTATTTTGGAAATGTTATGTCCGTTTAATTCTACTCCGGCCGACAAATGACGATTTCGAGTTTAAAAAAACCGGATGATATTGAGACAATAAACATTTATACAATAGTTTAGTAAACTAAGAAAACAATAAACAATTTATACTTAATTACTAATTATAGTAATCAGTTATAAATAAGATCTTGTGAAGAGCACTCAATTTTTACTGAAAGTCCAATCACAAAATGAAGTTTTTAACAATTTCTTTGTTTATTATTTCACGCATCAGTGTCAGCTTAAGTGAGTATACACTACGCAGTGAATTATTTTAGTGTTTCTTGGTAGAGACGTGTTTATTCCAGTCTGTTTAGTTTTAAAGAATACTGCGAAGGCTTAAACCAGCGTCTTAAACTAATTAGTGGATATACAACGTTATTTTATGTGTACCTCTCCAAAAAACCACTCCAAAAAGATTTACTTTTAATTTGTCTTAACTTAAAGATATTATTATTAATAATAATAATATCCTGGGACATTTTTTGTACACACGATTACTTGATCCCAAACTAAGCAGAGCTTGTACTATGGAAACCAGATAACTGATATTAATGCATATACTACTTTTTTATTTGTAAATACATACTTAATATACATATACACCCAGACTCGGGACATACAGACATGTTCATGCACACAAATGCATGTCCCGGGTAGGAATCGAACCTACGACCTGCAGCGTGAAAGGCGCCTCCGCGCCAACCACGCTAACGGGCCCATTATTCCTACAAGACTTGAGAAGTATCCGTTTGGCGCAGTGATTCGAGCGTAGGCCACTCGGTTCACTGCATCGAGTGGTTGAGGGTTTGATTCCCGCCAGGAAAATTTCGGAAACGGCCTTTTCATAATTTGCCCTGGTCTGGGTGTTACTGGGATCGCCCCCAGTTTATTGTACGGTGGCCATAGTACAAGCGTTGCTTAGTTTACATATACAGTTGGTGTGTTATTCTGGTGATTTTAAATGGCATCCACCCCCGCATAACCCTTCTCGTTAAACCCTGTATGCGATCGGTAGAGTCGCTGGCGTCAACCTTATGGGGTTATTACACCTAACGAAATTTAAGCTACTTAATTTAGTCGTTACTGGATTTAGGCAAGTGTAATCGCACTCAGCAAGCTATTCAGAAGCTAGAATGGTTTAAATATTTAGAAGCTTCTGAATTTAGGCTTCTAAATTTTGCCAAGTGTAATAAGCTCTTTAAATATGACCAACCACTCTACATTTTGCTATAGACTACGTCTTATTTTTACGCAGCCGCTAGCGACTATCGAGTGTGAAACTCAAGGTAAAGAAAGCTATTAATCGTGTAACACGCGCATGCCGCGCGAAGCAGCTTATAGAAGTTTGGCATGCCGCGCGCGAGACAAATTCTCGCCCTTCCTCAACCGACCGCTATCATTAGTCTCGCCTAGTTTGGCCCAGTTAGACCGCGGCTCCACTAGTGCGCTGCGCTGCGTCGTCGCAACGGATCAAAGGGTCGACGGGCGAGAGACGAAGCGGGGGAAGGTGATGCGCCAGTACAAAATCTTGCGACGACGCAACGCAACGCGCTAATGGAGCCCGGCCCTTATGAGACAGAACAATGTCAAACTGATTGCTCGGATATACCCTTCTGTCTAGAGTGTAAGTTGCCTCGCCATTAGCCTACGCGGCATGCGACTGAGGAAACCGCGCGTGCTTCGCGAGGCAGCCGCGCAGCCTCGCGCGTGTTTTAGACGTAGCTGTTTAGATGAAAAGGTATTTCAGCGTACAATTCCTCATGCGGTATGGATCGGTCTCCAGCGACGATGGTGTATGAAGGTGTAGCAGAAATAGAGATGTACCCATGGCTCGGAGTACTGATCTACCCTATGGGTGAGTTTGTTACCTCTTAGTTCCATGTTAGAGCCATATTGGTCCGAGGACATCTATCTATCTATACATATAATAAGAATGCAAAATGTCGCGTCTGTACATTCGAAATATAATAAATACTAGCTTTTGCCCGCGACTTCGTCCGCGCAGGATATAAATTTTAAAAAATCCGTTTCCGTTTGCTGGAACCCAAATCCCGTATTTTGGATATCCCGTATCCAGTATCCAGTATCCAGTATCCAGTATCCAGTATCCAGTATCCAGTATCCAGTATCCAGTATCCAGTATCCAGTATCCAGTATCCAGTATCCAGTATCCAGTATCCAGTATCCAGTATCCAGTATCCAGTATCCAGTATCCAGTATCCAGTATCCAGTATCCAGTATCCAGTATCCAGTATCCAGTATCCAGTATCCAGTATCCAGTATCCAGTATCCAGTATCCAGTATCCAGTATCCAGTATCCAGTATCCAGTATCCAGTATCCAGTATCCAGTATCCAGTATCCAGTATCCAGTATCCAGTATCCAGTATCCAGTATCCAGTATCCAGTATCCAGTATCCAGTATCCAGTATCCAGTATCCAGTATCCAGTATCCAGTATTCAGTATCCAGTATCCAGTATCCAGTATCCAGTATCCAGTATCCCGTGTCCCGTATCCCGTATCCCGTATCCGTATTCGTATCCCGTATCACGCATTCCGTATCCCGTATCCCGTAGCCCGTATCCCGTATCCCGTATCCCGTATCTTGTATCCCGTATCCAGTATCCCGTATCCCGTATCCAGTATCCCATATCCGTATCCCGTATCACGCATCCCACATCCCGTATCCCGTATCCGTATCACGCATCCCACATCTCATATCCCATATCCCGTATCCCGTACCACGTATCCCATATTCCAAATCCCGTATCCCATATCACGTATCCCGTATCCCATACCCCGTATAATTTTCAAAAACGCTTTTTTTTTAAGACACTTAATTACCAATTTTCATAATTCTAACTACAAAAATGACGAACTTCCATACAAACTTTCATCCCCTATTTAACCCCCTTAGGGGGTGAATTTTCAAAAACCCTGAAATTAATATTGTTTATCTTTTAAAAGTCACCTAATCACCAATTTTTATAATTCCAACTTCGAAAAATGACGAACTTCCATACAAACTTCACCCCCTATTTTAACCCCTTAGGGTTTATATTTTCAAAAAAGCTGAAATTATTATTTTTAATACGTAAATAGAAACCTAAACACAAATTTTCATTATGCTAACCTCAGAAATTACGAACTTCCATATAAACTTTCGTCCCCTATTTTAACCCCTTAGGGGTTGAATTTTCAAAAACGCAGCAATTTAAGTTTTTATTTTTAAAAAGGAACCTAAACACCAATTTTCATAATTCTAACTTCAAAAATGACGATCATCTATACAAACTTCCTAACTAACTTTCATCCCCTATTTTACCACCTTAGGGGTTGAATTTTCAAAAACCCTGAAATTAATATTGTTTATCTTTTAAAAGTCACCTAATCACCAATTTTCATAATTCCAACTTCAAAAAATTACGAACTTCCATACAAACTTTCACCCCCTATTTTAACCCCTTAGGGTTTAAATTTTCAAAAAAGCTGAAATTATTATTTTTAATACGTAAATACAAACCTAAACACAAATTTTTATTATGCTTACCTCAGAAATGACGAACTTCAATATAAACTTTCGTCCCCTATTTTAACCCCTTAGGGGTTGAATTTTCAAAAACGCAGCAATTCAAGTTTTTTATTTTTAAAAAGGAACCTAAACACCAATTTTCATAATTCTAACTTCAAAAATGACGATCATCTATACAAACTTCCTAACTAACTTTCATCCCCTATTTTACCACCTTAGGGGTTGAATATTCAAAAACGCCGAAAACCATATTTTTTATTTTTAAAAAGACACCTCTACACAAATTTTCATAATTCTAACTTGAAAAATGACGATCTTGCATACAAACTTTCATCCCCTATTTAACCCCCTTAGGGGTTGAATTTTCCAAAATCGCTTCTTATTGCTTGCCTACGTCACAAAATATATCTACTATCCAAATTTCATGTCCCTAACTTCAGTAGTTTCGGCTCGGCGTTGATGAGTCAGTCAGTCAGTCAGTCAGTCAGTCAGTCAGTCAGCATTTCCCTCTTTATATATTAGTATAGAAGTATAGATAACGTCACGACTCCCCATTCGGGGGTATTCAGAGGCTTGAGTGGCCATACACCACCACATTGTGGAGGTATTAAGTCAACTCAAAGCCCACGTTTCACCAGTCAACGTGACAGGTGGTGAACCTTGTCGCCGTGTATACAGGAACTGACTATTACCTAATCCCGAGGGATAGGTAGGTTTCCTCACGAACACATACACACATACACACGTACATTCAAAATATTTGAAAAATAAAATAGTGGGAGGGGACCTAGATTGACTAACAGAGTGCATTTATGTCATTTTTGAAATGTTGTATGTTTGTTTGAACACGCACAACTCAGCAACTACTGAACAGATTCGTTTGCAGTCAGTGCGCTGACAGCATACAGTCGGCGTGACGTCAGCGTGTAGTCCAATCTGCATCCATTGGCTTCTAACGACAGATGCACATTAATGATTACGTGTTTCAGATAATTACCTTAAGACATCAACAGTGATTTTGATTACCCAAAACCTAGTGCTGGTAGCGGCTATTGATGTAGATCAATACCCCAAAGCGGATTTTAGGTACGTTTCTCAACTTTTTCACTTCTCCCAATATCACTACAAATATCAAGAAGTAAGAGAGAGAGAGAGAGAGAGAGAGAGAGAGAGAGAGAGAGAGAGAGAGAGAGAGAGAGAGAGGGAGGGAGGGAGGGAGAGAGAGAGAGGGGATGGAGCGAGTGACTCTGAACTGTCAGTGTCAACGTCACCCCACTGCAACGCGGCGACATTTAGTGGTAAGAATATCCTGAATGCCTTTACAGCCCGGCCACGATTTTGCGCGACGGCGACGGGCGGCAGCGTTTTTTGCTAAAATGTTGCATCACGCGCGTTGCCGCTGACAGCGGCAGCTCGTGGCGTCATGCAACATTTTAGCAAAAAACGATGTCGCCAGTCGCCGTCGCGCGAAGTCGTGGCCGGGCCGTTAGGGTGTGCTAAACGAAAATCTCCCATATTCCAGAGCAGAGTTGGGCAAAATTTAATTGCAATTAATTAATTGCAAATTGCATGTGCACAATTAAGAATTATTTTTTATTTGTTTGTCAATCGCGAACAAATCACAATTAATTGTTAATTGTGACATCACCTGCAATTAGCAATTAATTAATTGCAATTAAATTTTGCCCAACTCTGTTCCAGAGCGAGAGCGAAGGTGATACTTGGACAGAACTGCTCGGGCCGAAGCATCGGCGTCCGAGACTATACCTATCATCCGGACTACAGCAAACACAGCTATAGTTCACTCGCCATGGTGCAGCTGAAGACCGTGTTGAGGCTCAGAGGTTCAATTCTTTTTCTAACTGCTATCCCTTAGAGTCGCTATAGAGGGAGGGCCTCCGCAGACTTGCTACTTTTAGCATCGGCGATTTTGATGCTGCGTCTCGCCCGTTCGCGCTCGAAGAAACGCGACGCAGTATCGATATTAGCCATATTATAATATCTGAATATTCACCCAAGCATCGTTGCATCGGGGGACTGCTAGATAGCGTCCAGTCTGCCCAGATATATAATTTGGTTTGTGGACTATTTCCTTTTGTAGCCTCTTATCTAACCCAGTTTTGTCTTTGATCTATTTTAATAGCAGTCGTCTGCAGAGTAGACGTTAAAAAAAACGTTATAGAGTTGGAAGAAGTTGAGAGTATATAGAATAATTTGTCTGTTTCAGAATTACATCCCATTTGTCCACCACCGCCAGCTGATTACAAAGTTGGCAATATCTACGCTTTGACAGTCACTCCTGGTAACTTACATTTATTTACATAACGTTTACTTACTTTAATCACGTAAAAAGTCGGTCCCGGTTGTTGTCATTTAGGCAGCAGTCGTTAAGCCTTGTCAGAAGCCTTCGGGCGGCTTGAACAACTCTGACACTAGGTTGGCCGCTAACTATACGATAGGAAGAAGAAGTGGTATTTTTTTTGTTATTGACATAAAATAACTTTAAGGAACAATTATTTTTTTATGGTCACGCACTGTCTTATTAGCAATTCGTTATAAACTAACCACTAAATGTAGTAATTTAGTTTTGATGCGAATTTACAGTAGCTGTTATTTCCATTATTTGCGTATTTAACACAGAATAATTAATGGGTTCTTTAATAATGGTTTAATTGTTGGTAATAATGGTTAACTACCGATACAGGACCTATACTACCACCTCTTGTAGCAGTATTATTTTAACCTTATAGCGATTTTTTTGTAATTTTACGTTCCTTATTGTCATGACAATAAGGTTCATGACATTACAAAAAGTCGCTGTCAGGGTAAAATAATACTGCTATAAGAGGTGGTGGTAGGGCCCCTGAACATCATGAGAAAAAATGCGCACTGGTTAAGGGATTTCTTGTTTAGATTGCGGCAATTTAAAAATGATGATATACAAGATGGAGTATGTAAGTCAAGACAACTGCAAGCAGTTCTACAGGAGAAGTGATGTGAGTGGAACTTCTTCTTCTTGTAGTGTCATCTCCTACCGGAGATAAGGATGTTTACTTTAGAGATTGCAGCTCAGAATAGTCCGGTCCAGGCAGTACTGGTGAGTGTGATACTATGCCTAATTTTTTAACATTTTTAACCCAATACCTAGTGAAGGTCGCGGGAAACCGCTGGATGCAAGTGGCACAGGACCGCTCGTTGTGGATAACCTTGGGGGAGGCCTATGTCCAACAGTGGATGTCTTTTGGCTGAAAAGATGATGATGAATGCAACACCAGCTTTCTTAAACCCGCAATGTTATTTAAATGAAAGCACTAGGGGTGAACGAACGGTATCGGGGCGCACAGAGTCAGTGCCTTAAGGTACCTTTTTTAAGTACCTAGAGTACACTTTGTATTGGCACCCACGCACCCGTGATTTCGAATATTGTACGCTGTACTTTGTGGGTTTACATGATACCAACTCAGAAATACGTAAATGGTTTTTAGATTGCCTTTAAGTAGTATAATAATCGCGTTTCCGCTTTGCGAGCATTTCAGTATTACATATACTACTACGTACTCTAAAAGAATCTCTTTAAATTCAAGCTGGATATAGAGAGCATGTGGCCAAGACACTTCGCGTGCGCGCGCGGCGTGCACGGTGGTGACTGCATATGGCACAACGGCGCAGCCCTTGTGACCAAGCACCAGAAAAAATGGAGACTGGTAAGGGTTTATTTAGAAGGAAATAAATCTAGTGTACTCTATCTCAGACCCTCAAATCCCTTAAAGGTAGGAGTTCGTAGCAAGCGGCAGACAGCAGACGTCAGTCGGTCTCATACAAACTGTGGCGATGACATGTGCCGCGGACGGCAGACGGCAGATGGCATTACAATTTTATGAGACCGACTGAAGTCTGCCGCTTGCTACGAACTCCTACCTTAACGACTACCATTACAATGTCATCTGTGAATAAATACGATGACCATCCTACCAAAAATCCGTAATTTGATGTACACTGGTAGCCAACAGTCTCGCTACGTTTCTACGTTGATATTGTGTGGTAGAGCCTTGTTCTCTATTCTGATTGGTCGGTCGGAATGTCAAAACTTTATCAGTGGCAGTTTAATAGCGAGGAGAGTACGAACTTTACGACAGTCAACATTGGTAATAGTGAATATTAGATGTTCCAAATCTGAACTGTTTTGACCCTTGACAAACCATTATTTATTAAGGAGTTGTACACACTATTAGGAGTGCACGCAATTTTTCCTCGGATATGATGGTCCAGGCCCTTGTTTTTGACAAACCATTTGTGATTACATCTTTGGTACTGATCCTCAGCGGGTGTCATTCGGTGAGGATTCAACAGTCATCTGTTTCTAGATAGGTTTCGGCATCTACGGTCCAGGGTGCGAGGCTCCGGCCCGGTTCTTGGATTACGGGATCTACCACGACTGGGTCCGGAACAGCGTGGCCAAGATCGGGAAACCAGCTATCAGCAGGATGGGACCTGATTTCATCATCTTGAGGAGAAGTGAGACTTTTTATTAACATACAGAGTGCATGGGAAATTAACGAATACAGGATAGTGTTGATGATTACTAATACAATACCATAGACATGTGTTTTTTGCCCAATAGACACATAATATGCATAATACTAGCTTCTGCCCGCGACAACGAGTGGATGCCGAGCGGCGAGGCGGTGCTGGTCGGGTGCCGAGTCGTTAGATGAGCGTTGACCTTAAACCACATCAAATCTTTTTCTTTATACGTTGCAGCTGTTTCCAACGTCCAAAGATTCGGTACCTGCGACAGAGAGGAGGTGAAGGAAGAAATATACATCGACGAGACTGAGCTTAATCCCGAAGAGATGTATAAGGAAAACACAG
This sequence comes from Drymonia ruficornis, assembly GCA_947859195.1. NCBI lineage: Eukaryota > Metazoa > Arthropoda > Insecta > Lepidoptera > Notodontidae > Drymonia > Drymonia ruficornis. The sequence continues at coordinate 7,896,216 of OX401927.1, forward strand.
TAAAATATAATGTAAGTAGTCGCTAGAAGCATAGTAGAAAGATGTATAGTAGGTTATCTTCATAGAAACGCACCGCGCGTGGCTTGTATGTGTGCGCCATGCGTATCTATGCGTCACGCACGCACACTCAAACATCACATGCATTGTTTCGCACTGATAACCGGGTCTATATTTTGTTTGAGTGTGCGTGCTCAGTCGTAGTCCAGCTTTCCTGAGGATGCCTCGTTTAGTGGCGAAACACGTGTCGAATTTATTTAGGATTCGCTTTGTCTGCGGAGAATTGCTAATTGTTAGGGTCCATGACTCATGACAGACATACTCTCGACTGACAGGGAGTTAGGTCTTGTTGGCTTCTTCTATTATCGATCAATTCATTTGGTTTATAATATTGGAGGTTGACAATTCCGAGGGTGAGTGGTGGGTCCCTCTCTACAATTGTTTTACTATCCATCTTTCTACTATGCTAGAAGGATCATCAGTAAGGTGTACAGGCGATAACAGACTAATAATAAATGCATCTCAAAGTTGAGATTAATCTTAAGACGCTGTTTTTGATAGTTCCCTATATTAAACGTCAAACTGCATCTTAAGATCCTGGAGGAACCTTAACATATTTTCTAAAGACATGTGATATCCACCAACCCGCACTGGGCTAGCGTGGTGGATTATGGCCTGATTCCCCCTTGCATTGAGGGGAGGCCCATGCCCAGGACGTTAAAAAGGCTAACATTATTATATTGTTGTGTACCGTTGATGTCTCTTAGTGATATAACGCACGAGGACACCAGTGGTAGCGCAACCAGTCGCTCCACCTACAAAATGTATGGATCTGTATGGAGGGTATCGCACCTGGTGTCCGCTTGGTAGCGCAACCAATTCGGTGTCGGCTATCGAATCACCCGCTGGTGGCGCCACCATGGTTGCCTCGTGCGATACGCACTTATGGTTGTACGCAATATTGTGTTGCCATGGTATCCTACCTCCATGGTTATATTATGTAACGTCACGACTTTTATCCCCATTCGGGGGTAGTCAGAGGCTTGAGTTGGCCACACACCACCACATTGTGGAGGTATTAACCAACTCAAAGCCCACGTTTCACCAGATAGTCAGAACCCAACGTGACAGGTGGTGAACCTTGTCGCCGTGTATACAGGAACTGACTATTACCTAATCACGAGGGATAGGTAGGTTTCCTTACGATGTTTTCCCTCACCGTCAGCGAACTGTAAACTATGCACATAGATGAAAATTCATCCATTGGTGCATGCCCCACCGGGGATCTAACCTGGGACCTTCTGATTGCTAGCCCAACCTGTTCACCCCTAGGCTACAGTCGTTATATTATATGGTACTTTTGTTCCAGTTGACGTTACTAGCCAACGTAGACTACTCCTGCATAGTTATACGCGTGACGGACGAGCTCGGGACGACTAAAATAACTAATAAACCGAGAATATTCCTCCGTCGCTTCTGTACATCCCGAATCCCACTTTGCTATGATTTCAATATCCTACAAATTGACTTTTATGTTGAAATAAAGTTTTCAGAGCCAGCGACGTACAAAATTAGCGCTTACGGTAAAGAGATTAAGATCATAGATGTAAAAGCTGTGATGGCTTACACTAATAGCAAGAAACCCTGGCCGCCTTTGTTGAAGCGCCAAAGTGTGGGCGATTGGGGTAAAATTTTTAAGAACGGGGACATAGTGATGGGCACTTACAATGACCATATTTTCGAGTAAAATCATCATCATCATCATCATCATCATAGTATTAATACGTGAAGCAAATCCGTTCGGTACCAATTTTGCGAAGATTTGTGGACGGAGGAGTATGAAATTTGCCATAGTAAAAGTTTACATGCCGATTGAGTGCGAAGACGTTATATTTTAATAAAAAGTGCATTATAAGTGCACTAAATTATTAAAATAAAACGTTACTCACACTACATACAATTTCACCCTTCGGTCAAGGAAATTCGTTAGTTTGACGTTTCACCTATTCACATAAACACACATATAATACTGACGTAGGTTGATAATTTGACACTGTCACATTGTTTTTCTTAAGTATTATTTTGTACTTTTGAGACACTATATATTTTTTATAGCTTCAATAATCGCCCAAATTTTAAGAAGATAATTAATGAATAATGTTGAAACGATGTTTTCCTTCACCGTAACCGTAAGCAAGTGATAATTATATTTATTTATATTCATTAATGTTATGTTGAAACGAAATTGATATTGTATTCATATTGATTACAGTTTCTTTTCACTCTGGTATCAAAATTCAATTATTGTTTTTGTATTACCGTTCATACATTTTGTTTTTCGTTTATGTACAAAACATTGTATACTGATATTATTGTAAATAAAACAACTTTATTTTAACCAGTTTTAATTCAGTTACCATTCATGATAAGCTGAAGTATTAAAGAATACATTTTCAATAATACTTTTAGTAATGAAGATTAAAGTGTTAGTGATTGTTATACATTGCTTTGTAAACGGCTATTCAAGTAAGTATATATTCGGCTATTCATTCAAGTATAATATCAGTAGCAAGATAATATTCTTGCGGCAAGAGTGTTATTTTGAACCTAGAGCGCTCAAGATACACTAGAATCCTTCGAATACTAGCTTATACGACACGATAGTTTAGAATTCTTTAACGATGCGACGGATCCAAAGTAAATACGTCGTCCGAGTTTCAATTAATCTTTCAACCGAGAGATACACTCTCCTGTTCATTTATCTATTATTCATTTTGTTTTTTAATAATGGAGCGTGGCCGCCAGGTCCACTGCTCCTGCCTGCTGACTATATGAAAGCCCAGTGAAATAGTGCGAGCAAATTATGTACTTTGATCGTACTTTCAGAGCAAGAAAACCTCGTTTTTCGAGTTGATGCGATGAAAATTGCGTAACAAACACAAAAAGAACATACAGTCGAATTGTGAATCTCCTCCTTTTTGAAGTCGGTTAAAAAGTACATCATTAGGATCATAATATTTCCATAGGAAGTCTGGTCTGTCAGTAAAGTATCTGCCATTTCACTTATAGCCAAAGGCTATGCTTGATGCATTGCAAGATTGATTTTACTTGGTACTGGCTTAGTGCGAAAAGTGAAACGGAAAAACCGGCCAAGTGCGTTTCGGACACGCACATAAAGGGTTCCGTAACACCGTAGAATAAAAACGTCAAAATATCAAGTTTCTTGTATGGGGACTTTATTTTTAAATTTTATTTTATTTTTAGTATTTGTCGTTGTAGCGGCACCAGAAATACGCATTCTTTGAAAATTTCAAGGCTCTAGCTATTACGGTTCGTAAGATACAGGGCGCTGACAGACGGACAGCGTAGGCTTAGTAATAGGGTCCCGTTGGCACCCTTTGGGTACGGAACCCTAAAAAGTATAATTTACAGGCCTGAACTACTCTTACACCTGTGGTATTGACAAATCATCAGCTACTGTAGTGTACGAGGGGAAGGCTGACATAGAGACGTACCCTTGGCTCGGCGTGCTCTTCTATCCAATAAGTAAGTAACGACTTAAAACTTTTTAACCTTGAAGAAGACCCGATGACTGATGATGATGCTTTGAACCTTGTTCAAAAATGACAGTTATAACTAGCCACTGACAGTAACTAGCCACCATCAGTAACTTTAGACTGTCAATAACTAGCCACTGTCAGTTACTAGCCACTGTCAGTAACTAGCCACCGTCAGTAACTTTACACTGTCAATAACTAGCCACTGTCAGTTACTAGCCACCGTCGGTAACTAGTCACTGACAGTAACTAACCACGGTCAGTAACTAGCCATGGTCAGTAACTAGTCAACGGTCAATAACTAGCAACTGTCAGTGACAAGCCAGTACGTATTTTAAACGTCATATTATACCCGATTATTACCATGTAATTATATTTCTCAGACTATAAACCAGTGACGACAACAGTAATTCTAATCACTAAACAGCTGGTGTTAGCAGCAGCTCTGGACATAGACAGATATCCCAAGATTGATTTCAGGTTAGTATCTTACCAGCTTATGACGGATTATGACGGACTAAAGCTTACTGTGAAGCCATTCTCATCTATGACGCTGGGTACTAACTTAAATTACTATGGGTTGCTAGAATGTTATAACTAGTATTTCTGTGGCGGCTCTTACACGACGCTATTCAAAAGAAACTGGTTAGTAATTAATTAGTAATTAGTAGCACGCGTCTCGAAATGCGCGTCGCGCGTGACTCGATTCAAAAAACTTTTCTGCACTAAGTAGGTACTTTAGTGATTGTGTTTTGGTATTTTTTTTGTATGGTGCTTGGGGAGTTACTATCCGGTTGCGTTCTTTTTGAGTAGCGTCGCGCGTCGTGGACGACGACTAGCGTTACTTGGATAGTAATTTAAATAACTAACCAGGTGAAGGTGGTAGAGCCAAGCTGTAGCCAATTGACTGCAGCTCATAAACGGGCTGGCTCGACCGGGGTAGTACCACCCTCTCACAGAAGATCGGCGTAAAGCAGCTATTACAGCTGCGTTTCGTACGATGAGTGAGAGAGCCGTAAGCCCACCCCCCCTCCCCCTCCCTCCATCCCACTCCCCTTCAGGTCGGCAATGTGCGAGCAATACCCTTGGTATTGTAAGCATCTATAGGCTACGGTAACTGCTTAACATCAGGCGGGCCGTACGCTTTTTTGCCACCGCAGTCCTATAAAAAAAAAAACAAAAAAAAAAAAAAACCAGTTCCGTTTCTTTTGGCTTTTGTGTAGCGTCGTGGACTAATATCCTTACTGTGATGACAGCAATAGTGCTATAACCATAGGTAAATAAGAAAAGATGCCACTTACATTCACTAAGATGTCGAATTTTGATTGGCCAGGCCAAGCATTGAACGGACCGTACTTATACGACGTAGATTAATGATTGGTCTCCGCGAGGGCGCGCGCGCAATTTTTTTATAAATCTATGGACATTTTTTTTTACAAAATCCCTTTATTTAAAGCTCCACATTCCAATCTTCCTGCCCCAAATTGTCATTATCTCCCAATCCATTATGCTGTGAAATTTGACAATTTTCAGGGTTTTTCGATTTTCAGAGCTCGCGCAAAGATAATTCTAGGTCACAACTGCTCTGGACCAAGAATAGGCATCAGAGACTATGCTTACCATCCGGACTACACTGAGACTACATACAGTGCCCTCACCATCATCCAATTGGAGACTCGATTCCTGCAAATAGGTTGGTTGGTTGGTTGGTTGGTTGGTTAAGAAATTAACAATAGTTGTGTTTCAACATCGATAGATGTCACTGTAACTTTCTAGAACACGCTATAAGAATATATGCGGGATAAGATGTATTCAACCTTAGGTGCATACGACATTATTTTAGCAAACATGAATTTGGGGTAACTGCCCGACATCTATTTAGTACGGCATCACCTACCGTCGTGGGTGCACGGTTGCACGCGCGCGCGTGCTAAAGATTATGTAGCAATATTCATCTCTTTCTTACAACAGAGGAGTATATGGCTCGTTTGCATTTATATGTAGGTGTATAGTTTAGTGTGCTGTTTTTAGAGCACTAATAATGTTCATGTGTTTAAAACAATTTGCCATAAAATAGTCAATTTTTTTAATTTGGCAGCCTAGATAACGACGTGAAATATTTGCAGCATATAATTTTTTGATCAAGAACAGAATAAAAGGCTAAGAAAAAAGGTTGTACAAGATTGGTCATAATATTTTTCATTTTTAAACGACTTCAAAAAAGGAGGAGGTTCTCAATTCGACTGTATGTTTTTTTTTTTTTTTTTATCATTTTTATTTTTTATGTTTGTTACCACATAACTTTCGACTGGGTGAACCGATTTTGATGATTCTTTTTTTATTTGAATGCTGGTGCTTCTCGTGTGGTCCCATTTCAATTTGATCCAGTTCTGACAATGGCATCCATGAGAAAACCACATAAATCTTAAATTTGCATTAAGTATGTGCGCGACAAATGGACGTATAACTCAATATCACGCCAACCGATTTTGATGTTTTTTTTTTATTGGAAAGAAAATATCCCAAGGGTGGTACCATGATAAGATAACCAGGATCTGATGATGGCATTCCAGAGAAATCGAGGGGAACCATCGAAAATCGTAGTGGCGACTAGTGCGTTTGTTATTTTTTTTCATTAAGTATTTTAAAGCACTACCTACTATTTAATGAAGGTCTGGAGTCGATCTGATGATGGAGCCGAAAGACAGCCGAGGGAACTCCTCAACGATTTACACCAATTACCTGGTGTTTGGGCTTGATTAACTTGTATTGATGAGAACTTTACACCTAGATGGGTTGTGACTGTCATTAGGGGGCTGATGATGAAAACGAAGGACAGTCAAGGGAACTCCTCAACGTTTTACAGTAGCTACCTTGTGTTTGGACTTAATTCATTTCTATTGATGAGAGCTTTGCACTCATGGGGTGACAAAGTATGGCGCCACTAAAAATCGTGAAATAAAATTATTTTTGTAAAAAAAAAAACAAAACGACTTCAGAAAAACCTGGAGCACTAAAAAGCCTGAAATAATATTTCTATTACCACCTCTGCCTAACCCTTCGGGATAATCAGGCGTGATGGTGTGTTAGCGAGTATTTGGAGTCGGTGCCAATCTATATTCTTACTTTTATAGTAGGTAGATTTGGCATACTAAGATTGGCACCGACTCCAAATACTCGCTAACACACCATCACGCCTGATTATCCCGAAGGGTTAGGCAGAGGTGGTAATAGAAATATTATTTCAGGCTTTTTAGTGCTCCAGGTTTTTCTGAAGTCGTTTTGTTTTTTTTTTTATTTATTTTAGAACTACGGCCCATTTGTCCACCTGCGATGTTCTTCGAAGACTATCAAGTCTACGCTATGACACTATCCCATAGTAAGTAAATAAATATCGCCAGACTTGCACACCAACTGCATGGTCCCAAACTATGGCTTGTACAATGGACTGGGGGCCATTTAGTGACATCCAGACCAGAGCAAATTACGAAAAGGTCGTTTCCGAAATTTACCCCTGGTATCGAACCTGCAATCACCCTGATGCGGTGAGCCGAGTTGACACGTTCAAACCACTGCGCAGCCAAGGTCGTCAAGTTGATATCTTGTCGCCGCCAACTGGTTTAATAGGCCATTCAATTGGGCAGCTAGGCCGTTCATTAAACGCCGGCACTCAATACAATGGCTAAAGGACGCCTAGGCAAATTGTTGAATGCAACGTTTGATAAAGGGGCTGAACGTTGCTTAGCCGCTTGGGTGAATGACATTTGTGAAAATTGTTAGGGTGACCATGATGTCTGCGGGGCTTCTATTTCTGCGTTCGGGGTCACCAGTAACCTAACACGAAGGGAAGGATGGGGGTTTTTTCCCTTCCATTCCCTTCGAACCTAACCCAGCCAAGTCGAGTGCCCCAAAGTCCCGAGCTCGCTTCGCTCGCTCACGTGTGCAATATATAAAACGTTTTAATTCTAAACATTGTTTTACTAAGGTATCCAGATGACGAAATGACATCCAGTAATCCTGCATAAGCGTCCGTATGCTTTTAGAATAATTCATGGTCACCTTAGCCTTTCGAACATTGTTGATAACCTCAATTAGTTTAAAATTCGGTTCCGTCTCATTATTCGTAGTTAAATCCATGTTATGGTCTTGTTTACTAATACTTAACTTGTTTGTTAATAATCATCAATTGAACTTTTTAACACACTATAAAATCACTAAACACGGTAATTCGCCAAAAAAACAATACACATTTAATCAGCTGTTGACAAAATAGGGACGCCATATTTGTTAGATGACTACTGGCACTGCAGTGGCGGAAAAAGGAATTAAATTTAAATGACCCGGCGGCTTTTGTTTCAGCCTTCTCCAAAAGACTAGCTTTCTACCAGCCAACTCGTTGGACGTTTTGCTATATGTGTCTATTCAACAAACGGCCTAGGCGTCCAATTGAGTGTCGGCGTTTAATGAACGGCCTAGCTACCCAATTAAATGGCATATTAAACCAGTTGGCGGCGACATCTACATTCATTCACAATCATTATGTGGGATATTAATCCCACAGTCAGTCAGAAGAACCAATCAACCTGTCAGAATCAGGATCAGTCTATTAAGACTGATTCTTCTCCTTCGTCGTAACACTCTTGGCAGAGTGGTCGTGGTCATCATTTAGGCGTTAGTAGCACGCTTAACAACTCGTCGCCACTCCTCACGCACTGCTGCTCTTCTGGTACACTCATAGAAGGGGCCGCCAATTGCAGCCTTAACTTGGTCGGTCCACCGCATAGGTGATCTTCCACGTGCTATTTTGCCTTCGACATTCCTCTAAACCACGAGTCTCAATAGACTGATAGAGGCTCATTAAGGTTTATCCTTCCTTTCGCTTTTCAGAATGCGGTCCATCAATGGTGAGGATATACAAAATGAAGCATGTAAAGCCTGAAGAGTGCAGACAGTATTACAGGAAATTCGATGTAAGTGGAAATGATTTTAGTGACTTTCCCCGAAGACAAAACCCAATAGGTGGACTCACAGAAACACGAGAGCGCAGATTCCATTCTCATTGGATTTAAAATGTCAATAAGGTAATCTATACGGCTGGAGGAACCTATTTCTCAAAGTTGGGCTGTCGTTGACCTTACTATCTCCTCATTTCTGATTCGATCTCGTAGAGTAACTCCATAGCTCTCTGCAGCCTTGAGACCTTTTATGAGGCTCATATACAACGTCCATACGTGAAATGAGGAGATCCGTAGATGAACTAAAGTAACGGAGATAGCTCTAAGAATTGTAATGTGGGTGGGGCACATAGCACGCAGAACCCATGGCTATTAGGACAGAAAGGTTCTAGGTCGGTGTTGGGAAGCGGGTGGTGGAGGACTTGTGTGGAAGTCATTGGGGGAGGCCTATGTTCAGGAGTAGATTTCTCCCGATTAATGGACGGATGGATGCTGGATGATCTTGTTTGTCTCAAGCTGGACATGGAGAGCATGTGGCCGAGACACTTCGCCTGTGCCAAGGCTCTGAATGGCGGTCACTGCGTCTGGAACAATGGTGCTGCACTCGTCATACGACAGAACAACAGATGGAAACTGGTAAGAGAACATTTAGGTATTTGAGGTCTGGAGCTTAAATGATCACTGCTCAAGTGTATAATAGGGATTGGCACCCAGTCAAGTAACTAAGGGCCTCCGCAGACTTGCTACTTTTAGCTTCGGCGATCGGCGATTTTGATGCTGCGTCTCGCTCGTTCGCGCTCGAAGAAACGCGACGCAGCATCGATACGTCACAAAATCGCCGGTCGCCGATGCTAAAAGTAGCAAGTCTGCGGAGGCCCTAGTAAGTGTGAACTTATACTAAGTCTTCCATGACCCAAGAACTTGGATAATTGGAGGGGCTAAGACCAGTTCTCGCAATTTTCAGGTAAAATTTTGGCAAAACTGCTGCTCAAAATTCAAGGCATCTAGGCTTATTTCCCATCGGGGGGAGGGCGCCTGGTTGGAAAGAGAGACCATAGACACTAAAGTGTGTACACACATGTGGCGGTGCGTATGTATGTGTGTCGCGATAATTTGTATTTGTAGTGACACTACCAGAAGTGTAGTGACAGATAATGACACCTAGTCTAATCAAGCGGCATCTGGCGAGCCGAAAGATTTTGGTCTTCATTGCCCAGAATTTTCCTTTAACTACTTTAATGATTGTCAAAATGACAACTGCAATTTTACCGCATTATATCCAAGTCATGAACGTAATAACCCTACTAAAGGACTGTGGACTACAAACTTTATTTTCCATTAATTCAATCAAAAATAATCCTTATGTGACGGACTTAATGCCTACGATGTACGCATTATAAAAACCGGTCCCAGCCAGATAGTAAACACCACCCTTTTGTCCCGTTCTAACAGTACACCTTTCACCTTCCTTGTGTTGCCAGTTCATATTTATTCGATCACTTTAAACTTGGTAAATTTTAATGTTAAGAAGAGTAAACAATAAAATCGATTATTGAGATGCATATGGTAAAGTATGAGAATATCCTAAGATTAAAATTACAAACATAAATAAATGTCTGGAAATTAGTACTTACCTCCTTCAATAATTCGCTTGTAATTGTCAGTTCCGTGATGTCTATAAAATCGTAGCAGAAATAAAATTAATAACTTGAAACACAGAACGTCATTTTGCGTGACACATGACTTTTGTAGCGAATTTTAAATTAAACGTATTGTGCGATATTTTCGTCACAAAATGGGTAAAATATGCATCGTAGAAGGCTGCAAAAGCGAATATTATCCGGATTGCGGTTTAATTTACCATAGGTAAGTGTTTAACTATGTTTTCTATGTTTCGTACATTTTAGAAGTTCGGGTGACATACATTTCGGTAGTAAACAGGACTACAATATAAATCTTGTTGTGTTTAGAACTGAACTGAACACAGCAACTGTTTGCAGCGATAAGTCGCGCTTTTCGTTGCCACACGACTGCATCGCTACTTTTCGAAGTCGGTCGCATTTGCAACGCGCGACAGACCGCACGCTGGTAAAACGCAACGCTCACGCCGCGTCGTCACGGCACGCATGCGGCGTTCGCGTCGTTCACACGCTCGAGGAACGCGCACGCACGCCCAATGAGGAGTCAGCCTTAGCGCCTCTACGTCTCTACTAACGCGTAGTGCTTCGAATGGGACATCGGGGATAGTGGGGGCGTACCAGGCAGAAATAATAAACTGCATCGCGACTGTATCGCGTTCGTGTTGCGTTTGTTGCGTGTTGTTCGTGTTGCTAGTCTCGAGTCTTTTAGCCTTTTCAAAAGAGGTTCGAGCTTTTTTCTGGGGCTCGTCGTAGCAAATCGCCTCGGAATGTTTCAAGGTTGAATAAGGACTTGTGTTTTAAATAAACCTCGAGCCTTTTTTAGGCTCGGCGTTCTTATTGCAGCTCAGTTGTTGTGAGCTTACAAAAAGTCAAAAATACTGGGTGAAATCGAAATCGTCGGCAATATTTTAACCAGTGATTCTACACATGATTCAAAATATTTTAGGAAAACAAATAAAAAAATCTATTGATAAAAAAATATTGATCGGGTAAGCAAATAAGCAAACTATTTAACTGTTATACCTTACCTGGGTAATAAATTTTTATCAATTGATTTGTTGATTAATATTCCCTAAATATTCTGAATCATGTGTAGAATCACTGGTTAAAATATTGCCGACGATTTCGATTTCACCCAGTATAAAAAAGAAGACTTTGCAAGTCTTCGCAAGTACAGGAAGGAGTCGCCAAATAGCTAAGCTGACTATTCCTGGCTAGTCTTATATATTATTATAAAAATATGTTTTTTTTTTGTTCGCGAAGACTTTGTTTTTGTCTCCCAGTTTTTTTTTTTGTGTCCTCTGAGAGTTACCTTCATGAATAGTTATTTTTTTTTTAGATTTTATGCATTATCACTTTATGCACTCAGCCTTAAAACATTATTCGTTCTTTTCGCGTTACTTCTGCGTTACTGTAACATAGAAGTGTCATGTTACTCTATGATAAAAAGTGGCCTAAAATCAACGGCCTTAGCCTTGTACATTTTTCTTAAACACAATTTTGTAGCTCCATTTAGGTTGCCAAGATACCTAAAGACAGGCGCTCGCGTAGTTTGGCCACCGCAGACTAATTTATTGTACTCATGTTCTTATAAAAATAAACATCCCTTTCCTTATTTTCCTATCATAACAATCTCGGAACAATAGCACGTTTTCACCAGATGTCCATGGCAAGTCCCAAATTTCAAAATATGATGGTCACTCTTGTTTGGAAAAGGAAAAAACGTTAATGTGGTATCTCGCTGTCGGCTTCACTTTTGCTGGCAAGTCCGCATTCCCTGGTTATAATTTCTTTGATCCAAGTGTGGTCAAATGAAAGCTCTGGAATGCCCAAATGCAGAATTTTTTTCGCACCAGAAAAATACATGGTTTCATAATTTGTAGATTGGTTTCGGCGTCTCCGGTCCAGGTTGTGAGGCTCCTGCCAGGTTCTTGGACTACGGCATGTACTACCATTGGGTGCGGAACAGTATCGCCAGGATCGGCAGACCAGCTATTACTAGAACCGCACGCAATCGCCTCATAGTCAGGAGAAGTATGTGGTCCCATTAATGTACCCTAATGTATGTCTTCAGGTTCCAAGTTATTCAAAGGGATTTTTAACTTGATATTGCACTTTTTTTTCGGAATGAAAGGGCGCCCCCCTAGAGTAGAGAATTGCAGTGTGACAAGAGCCTATCACTAAAAAAGTTAACTACGTTTTGATCGTGTGTCTAGTGGGAGAAATGTGAACTGTGAAAGGCGATATGATTGGTTGGAGTGACTGAGAAGCCAGTGAATCGACTATTGGTGGAACTCACATTATCTTTTGGTTCCAGCTTTGACTTCTGTCCAAAGATTTGGTGAATGCGACCCAGAAGAATCAAGGGTTGAAATATACTCTGACACAACAACGATACGGCACATGTATGAATATGCTGGTGAACTGAAGTATAATGTAAGTCATGGAATTATAGCGCTAAGCTAAGCTAAGCTAATGTGACGTTATCGGCTCTCTCACTCATCGTACGAAACGCAGCTATAATAGCTACTTTACGCTGACCTTCAGTGAGAGTGTGGTACTACACTGGTCGAGCCCGCCGGTATATAAGCTGTAGTCAAATTGACTCGAAATACTGCGCTTCACAGGCAGTTCTCTTATAAGTTTAAACCAAATACATGATGATCTCTCAACGTTTCAGATGACCCTACTAGCGAACGTGGAATACAACTGCGTAGTATTGGAAGTCACAAATAACACAAAGACCAGCCTCCAGCCTCTGTTTAATCTATATCGCTGGTGGGGTCCAGATCCCCTGAGCTGCCAAGATCACTACCTGATACAAGTAGATTTCTACCTCCACATTAAGTACTACGGTCCCATCACTTATAGAATCCAGGCTTACGGCCAGGAGCTAAAGTTGATTGATGGGAAGAAGACGATGGCGTACGCTAACAAAAGAAAGAAGTATCCCAAAATCTTCGGGTATGATAGCGGATATACGTATTCCGCGGATAAATTTGTTGCTGGTTGAATAAAGTTTCGGTTATTTTTGAGCTGGTTTTATTACAATTTTATCCTTAGATTATTTGGTAGAAACGCTCCTCCATGCTTCGGAAGGTACGTTATGCTGGCAGTCCCGGGTGTCTTACATCTCCGACAGTCGTTACAGGCAGTCAGAAGCCAGAGAAATAAAGTCTGACATAAGATGGTCTTATCCTGGTAGAAGGCAGATCTGTGTAAGTATCGGTAATCAGCGGTCAGAGTAGACTGAAAGTTGACCCCACCATTCTATCCTATCCTATCCTACTATCCTATCCTACTATACTATCCTAGTATCCTTTCCTACTATCCTATCCTATTTTTAGTATCCACGAGTATCGGCAATGGAGAACGTGCCTGATTTTATTTATTTACATAACGATGGCACGATGGTAAAAAAATATAATAACTTGATTTTGGCAAAAATCCAGACGTATAGTTTAAAAAAAAATTACTTTATGCTTAGTAATGACGTCATATCTTAGCAGTTAGTTTTAACAAATTATACCCTGTCCATTTCTTTATTTTATTTTTGACATTTAAGAATGTCAAATTTTCCTTGTATGATTCTCCTTGTGACGTAATTCGTGTTTTAAAATGAAAATCAGCGTTTAGCTATCTCCAGTTTGTGTACAAAGGTCAATATCCCGTCGCATCTTCTGAAGAGAATAAAGATTATCAGACCCGTTTTAGCGGATACAATCTAGACACAGACACTTTCCTTGAAACAAAACTTAGAAACTATAAGATGTTATCGTGTCTGTCGGAGAAGCTAAATAGAACTCGGCTTTTTATCTTATCGAATCCTATTGTCACTAGAACAGCGATAACTGAGCTATTGAACTTTAGTTTTAGGCTTTATGGTGTTATCCATTACTTGGAGAGGTGCCAACTTTAGGCCCGTATTAATAAATCGATCTCAAAGTTGAGATCGATCTTAAGATGCAGTGTTGACGTTTAATGTATGGAGCATACATAAGTTCAGGTCTTGGGATCGATTTATTAATACGGGCCTTAGTATCTTAAGTGTATCTACTTGTAAGAAGATGGATTGGCACCGACGACCCCAAAAAATAGATAACACACCATCACGCCTTAATTCTTCGAAGGGATAGGCGCAGAGGGTCGTAATACTGGTAGAATGTATTATTTTAGGGTTTTTTGGAGACGGTATTTGTTTTTGTTATATGTAAAAATAATCAGTTTACGAACAACTTCTCGCCGCAGTCGGGGGGGCCCATTTTAAGTAGGTAGGTAGGTCGATTGTGGCAAGGAGTCAAAACAGGCAAAATTGCTCTAAATAGTTTGTGACTTTTAAAACACTTTTTCGTCGTTAGGTCACAGATTTTTTTAATCCTACATAGCCAATCGAAAATTGACGATCCGTAGGTAAATGGTGACCGTTGTTAGGACATCTGCAACTTAAGGCGAGCAGACGCGGTACCGACCTTTTAGGGATCTGTACATGCCTTTTAAACCCCATGTTGTAGTTCATTAGGATTTATAGTGATATATTGGGTGAGTAGTGATGTTTACCTAAAGCTCGGCACACCGACAATAATATGCCAATTAATTCCGGCTAAGACAAAGCAACCCATTCTAGCGACGATGGTATTGTGAAACCGCCTATTGTGCCTCACGTAGGATAACTGATCAATTGTGTTTACACATCAACATACGGGCATATGAAATCAAAATCAGTGAGGGCCTCCGCAGATTTGCTACTTTTAGCATCGGCGACCGGCGATTTTGTGACGTATCGATGCTGCGTCGTGTTTCTTCAAGCGCGAACGAGCGAGACGCAGCATCAAAATCGCCGGTCGCCGATGCTAAAAGTAGCAAGACTGCGGAGGCCCTATCGTGGTCCAGAAGGCTCGCATGCCGCGCGAGGCTACTCGGTACGCATACCGCACGCGGCACCCGCGGCAGCCTCAGTTGCATGCTTGGACGACCCAAAGGGTGAGCCAACCTACACTCAAGACAGAGAAGGGTATACCCGAGGGTATAACATTATCGTTCTGTCTCGTGGACCATGCCAAACTAGGCGAGGCAAAAATAGTACGCAGCCAATTTATCCTGAATAATTTAAAACACCAGAAATCCGAAGTATACTCGAAGTCGAAACGATCATTTAGAATTTAGCAGCATTATAGACGTGTGGCCCTGTGGGGTTACCGATACTGAGTGACTGGCTCCGTGAATAATGAATGAAGTGCGAACGACGAATGTCTGCGACGACTTGATATAGAGCGGAATGTAAATATTGGGGCGTTTAGCAATGACGTTCTATAAAATAGACTCGAAATACTTACACGAATATTAGTGCATAGTAAAACAGCACATTAAACTATACCTGAATATCATTACCGTGTCCAGACCTAAGTCTGGCGTCTGAGGCAATTCTGACGTCACTATGCAACATTGCAGCAATTCTGCAAAAGCAATTCATTTTTCCGACTCTCCAGCAACATCCGCAAAATTTTCGTGAAACGGTCACGAATGGCGTAAAATGTATGACTATTTTACTGAAATTTAGCGGAATTGCTAAGAATTCTGCTAGCTAATCAGAAAAGTGAATTGTATTAGCCCCCCCTAATGTTATAAAGATATGAATTTGCATTGTTGCGTTATTTGCTAAATAATCAAAGGCGCGCGCGCGCGTGCACCCGCGTAGCTGGGTGGTGCGTGTCTAAGTGGAGGTCAGGCAGTTACCTTCCATTCATGATGCCAAAATAAGCACGGTAAGCCACATCTATAGGTTTAATACATCTTTGGCGATTGGAGTGCGGAATTATAATCTTTCATCAATATTGAACTGTAGGGAATATTGATCGGTTTTATTTGAATAAATTTGTTACCATAGATTAATTTTAGTTTCCGCCAGGGGGCTCCAACTAGATGGAGCATGCGCACTAATAAAATGCGGCAACTGATACCACGCAAATTTTTGAGTGCTTCAGTACATTTGACAGCAACCAATCTATGAAACTGACAGGCCGCATCGAAAATAAGTTGCCTCATTTCTGGAAATGATTTTTCTTAGTAGGCTGGTATCTAGTTAAAGCGCACGCGCGATAATTTTATAAATCTATGTTTGTTACCTATATTTTTTCCCAAGAAGGCACACGGACAGAGTCCATCTGATGGTAAATAGAAACCTCCGCCCAGGACATAGATATGTTACTTAAAGGGAGCAGACGCGGCGCCGACCTTTTGGGACCTGTAAACATTTCCTTTGAAGAACCCCATTTTGCAGTGCAAAGGAACGATTTCTGCCCCCTAGCCAAGTGGATTCGTCTCCAAGCGCTTTTACAAAATTACATTAGCAGTCGATAAATAGATCACGTGACTTATGTCATTTCCATACATGAAGCGTAGCGAATTATGGAAACGCTTGTAGATGAAGCCACTTATCTAGGGAGGCAGGAGATCATTCCACAGCTTGAAAGCAGCTTACGTACGCGGTAGTAATGCTGACGACGATTGTAAATTGACAGATAGAAACACTATAGTCTGATTTTTAATTAGACGAAGTAAACTGACAAGTGCTAATGTCACTTTTCGATATAAATAGAACAAATAAGGTTCAAATTCATAGAACAGTGACATTTTTAGCTGTCAGTTTGCTTCGTCTAATTAAAAATCAGACTATAGTAATGAACATAACCTCACTAGCAAAGTACTAGCACCTCTGCGGGTCTAACTGCGTCACTATGCAATATTGCTTATGAATTGCAATTGCAATTCATCAAATGAACCGTTTTGCATTTCATCTAATTTCGGTAATATGGGCACAGATGAACCGCGATTCACGAGCAATTCTGCTCCATAGACAATTTCATATCTGAATCCTTTTTTTTTTAATTTGTTTTACTGCCCTAGATACAAGCCCTTTAGAGCCATGGTATTCAAGGTTGCTATAGAAAAACGATAAAATCCATAAAGTTATGGTTGAATTTATTTTGATCTTATTTTATTAAGAATAATTGCTTTTGTAAAAACATTAATTAGATACGTACATAAAATACATTATAAGGTATAGTAACATCTTTAAAATTATTGAAAATCGGGCAATTTTTTTTTGTTGATTCACGTTTAATGGTTTTTGTAGTTCGAAATGGCACCTATTAGGTACCTACTTGACGGTATCCGCTGCGCTATATGATTCACGATAGAGACGCAGTAGGTAGGACTTCAAGCCTCCCACTCTGACTGAGCTGGTTTTCCTGTTAAGTCCGGCCAGCCAGACGCTCCGTCTTGCCTGCGTAGTCCAGTTTGTGCAAGTTTGTTTGTGATAAACTTCCTTCACAAGATGGTAATTGTTTAGTATGAGCCACTGTTACAATCTTCATGTTCTTGCTTATAGTGAGGGTAGGTATTCGAGATACTTAAGAAATTCAGTCATTTTATTTATTTATAATTCGGGAAACCAAACATATACCTACATAACAATATTACACATTCACGGTCATAACGATTAACACGTAGCTATAACTAGTCGGTGTCATGACGCTGTTCGTGCCCTGCAACCGACCTTTGAAGCGTCGAAACAAACCACCCTCCGGTTAAAATTCAGCACATGGCAGCGCGCAGCTGGTTGGGTTTCGTTGACGCGATGCCACATTGTTTAGACTAGCTGGCTTCCTCGTTCCTCCACCGTGATGAAGCTCTCCTTGTTGCACTGGAGTTTTCGTGGACCCGATGGCTCGTAATCCCGCGGATAAACTCGCGAAAGCTCGTGCTTTTCTCCCAGCGGTGCCGGATTCTTAGGCACCTGCGTTGGCATGTTGAGGGGTCGTCGTGGAGACTCTTGATGTTCATGTTAAGTAATATTTCGTAATACATAAAAAACAATAAACATCTTCATAGGTTATGATAAATAGGTATGGTACCTATTTCCTATATATAAGTTTCTCTCTGACCTATTTGTCATTAAATTGACATTGACAATTTGCAACATTGCAATTCATCTTTCTTCGTGGACCATATTACCAATTTCATATAACTGTCAAATAGATGAATTGCGATTCATAATATGAATTGCTTGGGAGTAACCATCTTACGATTTCGGTGAATCATATTATGATCATAAAGTGATTCATTTTTGTGATCGAGTTAGCCCCACTGAAAAACTTTAAATAAGTGAACCTCTTTTGTTTCCAAAGGCGGTTCGTCTTTTGTTTTGACGCGAAACGGCGCGCGAAATTCTTGATTCTTGCCTTCGGCCGATATGACGAGAACACGCCGTCGGTCCGGGCTTCTGCACTCGAAAATCAATTTCAGCAATGATTTTGAGATGTATTACATTACACTAAGGTTTAGTATTCGATTGAATGGCTGCAAAATTATGTTTGTCATCTTATACAAAAGACTGATTGTGGCAACGGAAGCCCCGTGAGGTAGCTAGCTCCTTTGTAGTTCAGTGCTTGTGAGGTACGCGCCCCAAAAAGCAGATTGCTTATTTTTTTCTCCGTGCATTTTATTTATGTGCCTATCTTTTCTTTTTGTTTTCCGAATTCTTTATTTAAATTTAAAGTATGGCATTGTATATTGTCAGTTAAAAGCGAGTTTTAGGCAAATGAGGCTCACTGTACTCAATAGATGTGTCCACATGGCGCGCATGCCTCACCCGAGCACTCATATTATGACATTACGTCTATGCGTTCCGACGTCAAAAGTGAGTGCTCGCACGAGGCATGCGCCTGATGAAGACGCCGCCAGTTAAGAAACGTGATAGTTATCTGACACGTGACTTGTCACTACTCTTAACTATAAAGGAAACCACTTCGATGTCACGTCACATCATGCTATACCATCATACGAAACGCAGCTGTAATAGTAACTTTACGCCAATCTTCTGTGAGAGGGTGGTACTATCCCGGTCGAGCTATTCCATATATTATGAGCTGCAGTCAAATAGCTACATTTTAGCTCAATCACCAGTAACCAGATGAGGCGTTTTATGCTCGTCACAATATATACAGGCTGACTGGTTAAACACTTTACATATTGAAGGACATGATAATTTATGGTAACACGAAACGATAAAAAAAATATAATAAAAAAATAACAATGAACTACAGAGAAAACCTTCATTAAATTAATGTGCTAAAACTCGGAAATTGTGGACACCGCAGTGCCTCGCGTAGAACGCTATCGCTAGTAGTCAGCAACGAAAGTCGCTGAACATTCTGAATTTTTCAAATCGGTTATACTCTTTATTCTACAAACGCTGGCAAACCTTTATAAAACCAAACATTAGCAACATGTCTACATTTTGTTTCGATAAAGAAAAATTATGGATTTGATGCAAAACAAAAGTGTGCAAGCTATTTGAAAATCTAAGAATGTTCAGCGACTTTCGTTGCTGACCGTACTACGCGTGTTCTGCGCGAACGGAGTTAATGACACTTGATAGGTATGCCAAATCAAGGAGTTACGATCCTGACCACGCTTATTGTTTTGAGAGGATAATTAAAGATAAATTAGGCAAATATTAGGCACCTATTTTTTTACATAATTAGAACGAGAATCGAGTACTGAGAACTCTAAATCAATATGTAAAGTGTTCAACCAGTCAGCCTGTATAGTGTCAGGATAAACGATAAGTTAGTCCGTTTTCTAAATTTGAAAGACGAGAACCCTAGTTGGGTGTACAGGATGTCCCACAACTTTGCCACATGGAGGGAAATTACCTTAAATACTGTAGATAGAATTTTTTTATGAATGAAGACCTCATTTTATTTTAAAAACAATACGAACTGCATTCAAATATTTTCGAAAACTCTTTATTTTTTATTCAATTAAAATAAATAAAGATTTTATGGTTTTCCTTACATTTCGAAAACTCGCTTGCCACACTCGGGACTCGAAGCGGCTAAAATCCGAATAATAACATCCTGTACTTTTATGGCATCAATCGATAGGGTCAATCATATGGATAAAATCTTTCTAATAAACATGGTATATTAAATGAAAGGAAACCCATAAAATCGTTACCTATTTGAATTTTAACTTATTTTAATTCTTATAAGTTAAGATATCATGGGTTTCCTTTCATTTAATGTACCATGTTT
The DNA here is from genome assembly GCA_947859195.1 of Drymonia ruficornis. Classification (NCBI taxonomy): domain Eukaryota; kingdom Metazoa; phylum Arthropoda; class Insecta; order Lepidoptera; family Notodontidae; genus Drymonia; species Drymonia ruficornis. Next base: position 7,916,462 of record OX401927.1, read on the forward strand.
GTTGGAGAGATTTGACCCCTACAATTGATCCTATCGATTGATGCCATAAAAGTACAAGGTGTTATTTTTTGGGATTTTAGCCGGTTCGATTCCCGAGCGTGGCAAGCGAGTTTTCGAAAATATTTGAATGCAGTTCGTATTGTTTTTAAAATAAAAAAGAAGTCTTCATTCAGAAAAAAAATATAAATAAAAAATAAATAAATATAACGTCACGACTTTTATCCCCATTCGGGGGTAGTCAGAGGCTTGAGTGGCCATACACCACCACATTGTGGAGGTATTAACCAACTCAAACCCACGTTTCACCAGATAGTCAGAACCCAACGTGACAGGTGGTGAACCTTGTCACCGTGTATACAGGAACTGACTATTGCCTAATCCCGAGGGATAGGTAGGTTTCCTCACGATGTTTTCCCTCACCGTAATAAAAAATATCTACAGAATTTTAGGTACTTTCCCTCCATGTGGCAAAGTTGTGGGACAGCCTGTATAAAAGAACACTGACAAGTCTAGATTTATAACTAGATCTAGATCGTCTAGCTTTTCAGGTCTAGGCTTTAGAAACCGTGTAACTATTCCACATTTAGGGCACAATTTAATCGCAGCGAGTGGTATTCACGCGAATATTTCACAATTAGTCCGCCATTATGCCAATTTACAGCTCACGAAACGCTGAAACGTAAAATCGAATCGAATATTCTGCTAATGGCCCATTTCCAGTCGTTATTCACAATTCTGGTGTTTCAAATCGGCTGTAACAATATTTGTATTCGCTGTTGTCATCGTTTTGCCATTTCAATTCTGATTTGGAGTTAGGCATTAACAAATTTAGGTGCATCAACGCACTGATTTGTTTTAAATAATCTAACGACGAGCAAAGCAACGAAATTTGATTGGCAACGTCCACAAGCACCGAGCAGCAGCAATCTGCGGGTCTAACTGCGTCACTATGCAATATTGCTTATGAATTGCAATTACAATTCATCAAATGAACCGTTTTGCATTTCATCTAATTTCGGTAATATGGGCACAGATGAACCGCGATTCACGAGCAATTCTGCTCCATAGACAATTTCATATCTGAATCCTTTTTTTTTTAAATTTGTTTTACTGCCCTAGATACAAGCCCTTTAGAGCCATGGTATTCAAGGTTGCTATAGAAAAACGATAAAATCCATAAAGTTATGGTTGAATTTATTTTGATCTTATTTTATTAAGAATAATTGCTTTTGTAAAAACATTAATTAGATACGTAAATAAAATACATTATAAGGTATAGTAACATCTTTAAAATTATTGAAAATCGTTATTTATTTATAACTAGCTGTGCCCGCGGCTTCGCCCGCGTGGAAATTGATGTTTATGATTAGTCTGTCTTATTCCAGAGCCTACACTATCTGCGTTTCACATTAAAATCAGTTTAGTAGTTATGGAGATACCGACGTGGCAACAAACATTCACACATACAGACACATACACTTATTTAGCTGTAGCCCGCAAAATTTAAATTTAAAAAAAACGGACTCGATCCCGTTTCCCGGGTCCCGGATCCGGTTTGCTGGATCCCAGATCCGGTTTTCCGGATCCCATATCCCAGATCCCGTATCCTGGATCCCGTTTCCTGGATCTCGATTCCCGGATCCCGTATCTCTGATCCCGGATCGATACGGGATCCCGGACATCGTATCTTGGATCCCGTATCCCATAATCCTTGATTCCGGATACCAGACCCAATATCCCGGATATCACGAATCCCGGATATCCCGTATCCCGGATATCCCGTATCCCTGATACCGGATCCCGTTTACCGTATATATCATGTATCCCAAAACCGACTTGTATTTTTAAGAAGACATCTAAACACCAATTTTCATACTTAATTCTAACTTCAAAAATGACGAACTCCCATACAAACTTTCATCCCCTAAGGTGGTATTAGGGGTTGAATTTTCATACACCCTGTAATTTTTTTTTTTTTATTTAAAGAAACCAAAACAACTATTAACTATCAAAAATGAATTACTTTCATCCCCCATTTAAACCCCTTGGGGTTAAATTTTCAAAAACCCTGATGTTAACATTTTCATTTTATAAAAGACACCTAATCACCAATTTTCATATTTCTAACTTGAAAAATGACGAACTTGCATACAAACTTTCATCCCTTATTTAACCCCCTTATGGGATGAATTTTCAAAAACGCTGAAATTATTTTTTTACATATATAGAAAGAAACCTAAACACAAATTTTCACAATTCTAACTTCAAAACTGACAAACATCCATGCAAAATAACACACAAACTTTCATCCCCTATTTTACCCCCACAGAGGTTGAATTTTCAAAAACGCTGAAATTACTATTTTTATTTTTTTTAAAGACACCTAATCACAAATTTTCATAATTCTAACTTGAAAAATGACGAACTTGCATACAAACTTTCATCCCTTATTTAACCCCCTTATGGGATGAATTTTCAAAAACGCTGAAATGATTTTTTTACATATATAGAAAGAAACCTAAACACAAATTTTCACAATTCTAACTTCAAAACTGACAAACATCCATGCAAAATAACACACAAACTTTCATCCCCTATTTTACCCCCACAGAGGTTGAATTTTCAAAAACGCTGAAATTACTATTTTTATTTTTTTTAAAGACACCTAATTACAAATTTTCATAATTCTAACTTGAAAAATGACGAACTTGCATACAAACTTTCATCCCTTATTTAACCCCCTTAGGGGATGAATTTTCAAAAAGCCTGAAATTATTTTATTACATACATAAAAAGAAACCTAAACACCAATTTTCACAATTCTAACTTCAAAACTGACAAACATCCATGCAAAATAACATTCAAAACTTTCATCCCCCATTTTACCCCCTTAAGAGTTGAATTTTCCTAAACGCTGAAATTACTAATTTTTATTTTTTAAAAGACACCTATTCACAAATTTTCATAATTCTAACCTCAAAAATGACGAACCTACATACAAACTTTCATCCCCTATTTAACCATCTTAGGGGTCGAAATTTATAGGTATGATTAGCCTATGTCTCCTTCCAGAGTTTACACTATCTACGTTTCAAATTTCATTAAAATCGGTGCAGTAGTTATGGAGATACGTGGTAACAAACATTCACACACACACACACACACACACAGTTACTTTCGCATTTATAATATTAGTAGGATTCGGGAAACCAAACATATACCTACATAACAATATTACACATTCACGGTCATAACGATTAACACGTAGCTATAACTAGTCGGTGTCATGACGCTGTTCGTGCCCTGCAACCGACCTTTGAAGCGTCGAAACAAACCACCCTCCGGTTAAAATTCAGCACATGGCAGCGCGCAGCTGGTAGGGTTTCGTTGACGCGATGCCACATTGTTTAGACTAGCTGGCTTCCTCGTTCCTCCACCGTGATGAAGCTCTCCTTGTTGCACTGGAGTTTTCGTGGACCCGATGGCTCGTAATCCCGCGGATAAACTCGCGAAAGCTCGTGCTTTTCTCCCAGCGGTGCCGGATTCTTAGGCACCTGCGTTGGCATGTTGAGGGGTCGTCGTGGAGACTCTTGATGTTCATGTTAAGTAATATTTCGTAATACATAAAAAACAATAAACATCTTCATAGGTTATGATAAATAGGTATGGTACCTATTTCCTATATATAAGTTTCTCTCTGACCTATTTGTCATTAAATTGACATTGACAATTTGCAACATTGCAATTCATCTTTCTTCGTGGACCATATTACCAATTTCATATAACTGTCAAATAGATGAATTGCGATTCATAATATGAATTGCTTGGGAGTAACCATCTTACGATTTCGGTGAATCATATTATGATCATAAAGTGATTCATTTTTGTGATCGAGTTAGCCCCACAGATATGCCGTTATATCTACGACGCTAAACATTAAAACTGAAGGGCTAGACAAGTGGCTGACGTCTACAAATTCGCTACGCTTCATGTATGGAAATGACATAAGTGACGTGATCTCAAGCGTGATCTTCATAGCAACTTGTTGTTGATTTACATAGCGACGTTTGACATTTCCATACATTGTGAAGTTTGTTCTTTTCTATTCGATTAGCGTTCATGCCACTTGGCTAGCCCCTCTGATTGCTTGCGCGTGCCGCTTGGATGTTGACGCACCTATAAACAATATCTGCATTATTAGGAAAAATATGTAACAAGTTCGATTAATTAAATACCTAACGAAACTAAATCTACCAAAACATGAATAAGTATTCAGCATTAAAACGTATTAAAACTATTTGAATAACAAACGACTCTAGACTCTACTTTCAGAGCAATTAAGTCAAAGGAATACAGCCTTCGCAGCGAACTAATCGATCAGTAACGAGCGCGCGTCGTGAGACACGAACAAAGAGGATATGACTACTTGGCCATTTTAATTGTTCTAAAACACCTTTATTGGAAAGAAGATTCAAGCTGCATAATGCTCCGAGGTTATTGCGTAAGCAAATAAAATAATATTGACACAATCCGTTATTATGCAAGGCGTCACTTTTTCAACAATTTGGCAAGTAGAGCATTCTTTTGCAAGCCAAGTATTATATTTCAAGCCCGGCGGTATTCTGCAAGTCAAGCGTTATTTTGCAAGTCTAGCATACTTTTTCGTGCCAAGCATTATATTTCCTAAAAACCGGCCAAGTGCGTGTCAGTCTGGCAATGAAGGGTTCCGTACCACCGTAGAATAAAAACGTCAAAATTATCAAGTATCTTGTATGGGGACCCCTTTATTTTTAAATTTGTTTTATTTTTAGTATTTGTTGTTATAGCGGCAAGAGGAATACATATTCTCTGAAAATTTCAACTGTCTACCGCAATACGGTTCGTGATATAAAGCCCGCTGACAGACGGACAGACAGACAGATGGACAGCGTAGGCTTAGTAATAGGGTCCTGTCATAAGAAGGCTCAAGGTCACCTAAAGGGCAATGGAGAGGACTATGCTCGGAGTTTCCCTGCGAGATCAAATCAGGAATGAGGAGATACGCAGAAGGACCAAGGTAACTGACATAGCCCGTAGGATTGCAAAACTTAAGTGGCAGTGGGCAGGGCACATTGCTCGTAGAAAGGGTGGCCGATGGGGCCGAAAATTTCTCGAGTGGCGGCCGCGCACCGGAAAGCGTAGCGTGGGTAGGCCTCCCACAAGGTGGACCAACGACCTGGGGCCCGATTCACGTAACCAAAACCGTAACGACATTTCAGCGATATAGTTGTTGATAGCCTTTTCTTGTTACGAAAAGTCTATCAATGACTATATCGCTGAGATGTCGTTACGGTTTTGGTTACGTGAATCGGGCTACTGGTGAAGGTCGCGGGAATCCGCTGGATGCGGGCAGCGCAAGACCGGTCATTGTGGCGAACCTTGGGGGAGGCCTATGTCCAGCAGTGGACGTCTTTCGGCTGAGATGATGATGATGATGGCACCCTTTGGGTACGGAACTCTAAAAATATTAACACATTACGTTATTATGCAAAGGTGTTACTTGCTTCTGAACATTTTTTTAGAGTTAACCATTATATGGCGAGTACAGCATTATTATGTAACACGAGCATTTTTTGCGAGACAATCATCATTTTGAGGGCCAAGTACTCTTTGAGAGCCAAGCATTATTTTGCAAGTCTAGCATACTTTTGCAAGTCAAACATTTCAAACATTTCCTAATAAAAATAATGCGTTTGTAATTCTCGTTGAAACTGCCTCAGATTTATGCCTACGCTTTTATGCCCTCTAGAGGCATATAATAATGACTTGTCTCTACAAGGACAAGTTAGAATATGTTCTAACAAAGCAAGTTCTAAAGTCTGGAGCATAATAACGTTAGACAAGTTTCGACGTGACCTAGCTGATATTATAGACGGACTATTTGTGTTGATCTTGATTGCCCAGACTGTATTAACATACGTTTATCTATAGGCTACTTGAAGGAAGTTTAAATTCAATTTGAAATATCTCCAGAGATACACACCAACTAATACAGGGTGGTGACGACATAACGACAATAAATTTAAACACGATCCCTACTGGTCAATCACAATACTTTAAGATCGTCAAATTTGGTTTACATCAAAATAAAAAATAAAAATTTCACACAAATTAAATGCGGAAATAATCTAAACGTAACACTACATCCTTTATAATCGTCTACTGACCTCATCGACTGAGCTGTAGGTACAATATCTACTCACGTGGTACCCAATATGTGGTTTCAGTTATTGTCGTTATGTCGTCACCACTCTGTATATGGGATCTCTTGCTCATACACTATGATCATGAAAAGGACGGAAATTATACATTAAGATCGGTCAATTTACGTAAAATATTTTGATAGAGGTTTATCAAGACTTTTTTCCCAGATGTTACCGATAAACCTGTCACGTTGAGTTCTGTTTCGGACTATCTGGTAAAACGTGGGCTTTGATTTGGCTTAATACCTCCACAATGTGGTAGTGTATGGCCACTCAAGACTCTGACTACCCACGAATGGAGATAAAAGTCGTGACATTATATGTTGTCGGTAAAAGCTAATAAAAGAAGGTATCGCATCGATGATATTTCCATCTGAGCTGTTATTTTAACGTGTGTATAAATAATAAAATCAAATCGGATCCCAGCTGAATACGGAATGGGATACCAACAGGAATTCAGTATTCGATGTCGGACGAGTTGCGAAATGTAGAGTGATACCACTGACACTAGCGACTTGGACAACAACATTTGCCCCACTTCCCACTAATACTAAGTAGTCATTAGCCGTTTTATAATCTACTAGCTTCTGCCTACGACTTCGTCTGCGTAGAATTTGTTATTCGAGAAATTATTGGTCTCACATACATACTTTCATCCCCTATATTTCACCTACTTCTAGTCTTATTTTAAAAAAGTAGCCTATGTCCTTCTCCAAGGTCCTGTCTATCTCTATACTTAAATTTATTTAGCGGTGTAGTCGTGAAAACTTAACAGACCGACAGACAGAGTTACTTTCGCATTTATAATATTAGTATAGTATAGATTTGGAGTTAAATTATACTGAGACCAGCTAACCTAATAGCGAAGACAGACTAGTCGGAACATAAGCAGAGCAACCAATATTGAAAATAATATTTAAACGAACTAGTATTCGTTGTTTGCTCATGATTTAGCTTAGATTTGTCACCACTATTATCATTAGTTGTCGATTTTTTGAAGCTTTTGACTTGCAACGACCTCCCTAGTTGTAGGCCCGCCTAGTAAGTATATTTTTGGAGTAAGTTCCAAGTGTATGTGATGCACGGATACCTGTCGATACCAGGTGTAAACTTTCGCCAGGCGACGACTTTGCCGCCTCCTCTGGGATGGGCCCCGGCCCGCCCGCCCCAGAAACAGGAATTTGATATCCGCTATTTGATATAATATGATTTTATAGAAACTCTTTACGATACTGACGATATACTGATATCTTTGTTGTTTAGGTTTTGTTGAATATTTAAACCTTTTTTGTTCTTTGAGCCACGCTAGACTTGAATCCAATTTTTATTTCGAAATTGATTGTTGCTGGTATTTAAACTTTAATAACGGTTTTGATAAATCAATCCCGTGACATTCGTACAGTTTAATACAATTTCACAGTTTTATTACAGTTTTTTTCATCTATGTGCATTATTTACAGTTCGCTGACGGTGAGGGAAAACATCGTGACGAAACCTACCTATCTTTCGGGATTAGGCAATAGTCAGTTCCTGTATACACGGCGACAAGGTTCACCACCTGCCACGTTGGGTTCTGACTATCAGGTGAAACGTGGGCTTTGAGTTGACTTAATACCTCCACAATGTGGTGGTGTATGGCCACTCAAGCCTCTGACTACCCCCGAATGGGGATAAAGGTCGTGACGTTATATTTATTTATTACTACAGTTTTTTTTACAGTTTCATAACATTATTCAGATCCAGAATGACTCAATTGCTGACACAAATTAGGAATACATTTACTAATAATAAATTTATACCTACTTGAAATATCATTGATTGTCTTGACCTTTCTTTTTAGAACCAACTAATTAAATTTAGATGCTATTTTAATTTAATTATTAAATTTATCACCTAAATGTCTACCTTATTTTACTGGGGATTAAGTTGGTTCTACCTTACAATCGGTAGGAAAAGCGACATTGACGTAGCGTCCAATCAGTGGGGAGGTACGAGTTGAACTATTAATTCATTCCGATCGTAATGGAAAATGTAATGGTCTGGGTAAACTATTGTTCCGATTGAGAGAATCGTCTTAAGTTTTTGTTCTGTCTTAATAACCAATCTGTGAATTTACGGTTGGCGCAAACGGGCCACAGGCTACAGCCACTGGTGGCCAGCGACAAGCAGTTCAAACGCTTTTCATGCACTTTGTAAAAACTCGCCGCACACGTGTGGCCGGTGGCGGCCACTCGCTAAGCATTGTCCACGACTGTGAACTGCTTGTTGCTGGCCATCGGTGGCTGTGGTCGGTGGCCCGTTTGCGCCGAGCCTTAAGGTTTTATTAACTCTACAATCACCTCTTTTAAGCCGTTGCCCATTTATTTTGGCAGTAGGTCTAGTTTCTAGTCTAGTCCTCCTCTTTCTAGTCTTTTTCTATTTACTTCCGCACTAGTCTCGAGCCTAGTCTGATTTTGCTTGTTATCTGCTCTCCGAGACTCAAATAGTAGGACTATCATTAATTTTACTGTAAAGAACTGACCCATTATTATTTTCTGGGTATCAGTACATTCCTAATCTGAAATACCTTTTTTTATAAAATAAAATAAATAAATGTAACGTCACGACTTTTATCCCCATTCGGGGGTAGTCGGAGGCTTGAGTGGCCATACACTGCCACATTGTGGAGGTATTAACTAACTCAAAGCCCGCGTTTCACCAGATAGTCAGAACCCAACGTGACAGGTGGTGAACCTTGTCGCCGTGTATACAGGAACTGACTATTACCTACTCCCGAGGGATAGGTAGGTTTCCTGACGATGTTTTCCCTCACCGTAAGCGAACTGTAAATTATGCACATAGATGAAAATTCATCCATTGGTGCATGCCCTACCGGGGATCGAAACTTTTTTAGTTTGTATTCGTAGTATCGCTCGTGGTTATGTCAAGTCTGTAACGGCTATTAGATATGATTATCAGAGATTTTTCAGGACTGCAGAACAACAGGCAATTTGAATATAATGTAACGTAACTTAATAAGGGTTATCTGTTCAGAGCAGTGTGCTTGTACACAAACAGACCTGTACTAAGAACATATACTCGTGTTTATCAAGTAAACTAACCCTCGGAGGTCGAATTAATCGAAGCTGATGTGACCCAGATATGAAATCATATGGATGCACAGCACAGGCATGTCTGTGTAATACGTGTTATTGTCAAACAGATCGTTCCTTCCACTCGACACCACCAAAACGACACCATCGGTGGTGTCGTTTGGAATCTCTAGTCCATACGACACCACCCTAGTGATGTCCAGAAACGCGTGTTTTGACAAACAGCTCCCAGTTCATTAAAATAAATAAATAAATATCAGACAACATCACATACATTGATCCGACCCCAAAGTTATTATTTCAAGTTATCTATAGTTAAACGATAATTAATAAAACAGAGTTTATGAAATAAATATAAACTAAACTAACTAAACTAACAGATAAATATAAACTTTATCAAATGACATACCTCATTAATGAAACTGCTTGAACTTAATTGGAGTTTTCATATCAACAACTTTGTATGTAGGTAACCTCACTAATAGTCGGTGGTGTCGTATGGACTAGAGATTCCATACGACACCACCGGTGGTGTCGAGTGGAAGGAATGAAACAGATCATGGAAGCTATTGATAATATACTTGAAATCATGCGGATCATGACTTTACTGAAATTCATAAAACATTTTTGAATTTGAATTTAGAATTGAATTTCATCTCAAAACACAAGTAGAGTCCGTCTCACGAAAGAAGTCAGACGCGCCGAGTCCTGCAGACGCGGCGCCACAGTCTTTTTTTAAAGTTTGTTTTACGGCCCAGGGTATAAGCCCTTTGAAGCCTAACATTAGTATACTCTTCTTATTTTTACCTAATTCTACCTTATTTCTACCCCTCCAAACCCTATCAGTAAAGTGGCGGATACTTTACTGCGACGGGATGTTGTTAACACTATTGTTTTAGGCTTCCCAAATCCGATTTTATTTTTTCATTAATTGATTTACATTAACACAGAAAAATAAAACTGAAAATAAAATAAAATAATAATAATAATAATATAACGTCACGACTTTTTATCCCCATTCGGGGGTAGTCAGAGGCTTGAGTGGCCATACACCACCACATTGTGGAGGTATTAACCAACTCCAAGCCCACGTTTTACCAGATAGTCAGAACCCAACGTGACAGGTGGTGAACCTTGTCGCCGTGTATACAGGAACTGACTATTACCTAATCCCGAGGGATAGGTAGGTTTCCTCACGATGTTTTCCCTCACCGTCAGCGTACTGTAAATTATGCACATAGATGAAAATTGATCCATTGGTGCATGCCCCACCGGGGATCGAACCTGGGACCTTGTGATTGCTAGCCCAACCTGTTCACCCCTAGACTACAAACACTCAAAAAAAAATATAAAAAAAAATTAGTTCCACTTATTACAGTAGGGCTTCTTTCATTCTTTAATCTTCACATCGAGATGTCAAGTCACGGATGTGACAACCTTCACACCACCACATCACCTTCACCTTGTTGTTTACAGACTTCGCCCTTGAAAACAACAGGGAAGAGAGTGCAACTGTCCTTGCGCACACACTTATGCACTATAACATCTCCGTTGAGAGCGCCGTGGCCGAAATTAGGTCAGGACGACTACCTATTTATATAACACTCCCTCTCAATGTAAATCTATGACACAATGTGTCTATACAAAGGGATATAATGAATGAACACGCTATCGCCCAGTAATTACAGCGTTTTCCTTATTCGGTAATGAGTCAGCGTTGATCAGCGGCGGGTAGACACGACGACACGCGTAATTCCACGCTCCGTGGTAATAGGCAATCTTTCAAAGATTTCTGAGGGCATTTAGATCGCACGATTTTCTTCTTATCGTATGGTTAGTGGCCAATATGTCAGAGTTGTTCAAGCCCGAAAGCCTCTGACAAGGCTTAAAGACTGCTCACTAGGTGATAACAACTGGGACCTACGTTTTACGTGTTCTCAAAAGCACGAAGACGCTCAGTTTAAATGCCACTAAATGGTCACCCCTCTCTGACTGACCTTGCTCGAACATACAAAAACAGTTAATACATTAATTTGTAAATGTAGAATTTCAGCTCCGACACAGACTTCTGATATTACAGATACGATTTATCGGATACATAAAGTCGTACAGTATAAACTACTCCAAGTAGTCCACGACTGATCGGTCACCGCCAAAGCAATGTGTTTTTCATCAGCCAGTAATTAGTGCGGACTAACGGACGCTTTGAGGGATGGATTATCCGGGTTTTTTGTTTCGTTTCCACCTTCCCGTGGACCCGAATTAAAGAGAGGATTGCGGAAAGCTCGCCCTGATTCTACAAAGCACTCGTATTTCTGTTGTCTGTATCGGACTATAATCTATGGTTCCATAATGGTGCTAATTCTCTCGTCTCTATCTATGACTAAAATATTTCCGGCTTGCTCATAAATAAAAAATATGAACAGGATGGCAATAAGTAGATTTAGGAATTGATTTCAGGTATTGAAAATTGAATAATAGTCTCTTCCAATAATTTTGAGTCTTTTATATTTAGGAGGATATTATAATCACTAAAAAGTGCTTTATTTATTATTATACATTATTAAAAAAAATGTATTTACTCGGGTACTTGCAATTCAATAATCGTATTTGCTAAACTGCAAGATAGGAATAAAGTATTGTTCTTAAGTACCTTATTAATATTGTAATAACTGTTGGTTAACTTAATAAAGAAATTGCAATGAATGCAATAATAATAATGGTATGTCCTATGAATGAACCTAATACTAAAGATAAGAACACGAATGGAATACACCATAGGGAATGTCGTCTAAAAACATACAAATAATAAATCTTTCTAAACGCGAGTGCATTACGCCTAACATTTACTTACCATAACAAATAATGTGTTGCTAGCCTAATTTTTACCTAAACCAACTAAGAATAGATCTTGTTACGTTGGTGTTAAAGCATATATTTGAATGGTAAGTGGAGCGTTACATATTGCAATAAATTTTGCACGAAACAGCGCCTAACACGGCGAACACGTGTCACAGACTAAACAAATAAATACTTTTTTAATAAAAATAAATAAACAAATAAATAATAAATTTCGCCATACTAATACACCAACTCTATGGTCCCAATACTAGTATGGTTAGTGGCCAACCTGGTATCAGAGTTGTTCAAGCCGCCCGAAGGCCTCTGAAAAGGCTTAACGACTGCTGCCTATAGAGGACAACAACTGGGACCGACTTTTTACGTGCCTCTCCGCACAGAGAAGCTCAGTTCTGACAATAAATGGTCACCCATCTCTGACTGACCTTGCCAAGCGTTGCGTAACCTCCGATCGTTTACCGATCAGAAGGGCTAGACAAGTGGCTGACGTCTACAAGCGTTCCTTCAAATCGCTACGCTTCATGTATGGAAATGATATAAGTCACGTGATCTACATAGCAACTTGTTGTTGATCTACATAGCGACGTTTGACATTTCTATACATCGTGAAGTCTATTCTATTCTATTCGATTAGCGGTCATGCCACTTGTCTAGGGGGCCAGTGATTGCAGCCGGATATTACCACGCTAGAAATACTAGAGAAACCGGTTGTCGAAATTAATTTAGGCACCAACTCTTTCGGGGCATGTCTACTCTAGGCACCTCTTTTATTCTATGTGCCGCCGGCGCCGCTCAGGCGGGCTGCTCATTGCGAATAGGAAACAACATCAACCCCCAATTCGCGGTTTTTAATGGATAACATCCTCAGAAACGGGATAGAGTTTAGAGTTGAATAATTTACTGTAATACCACCCTTATGCAGCTCGTAATAGGGTATCCAATTTTGTGTGCTTGGTAATGAGATATTAAGGATTGGACAGGAATTACGATTTCTGTAACACTGTTAACGGTTTTAAATATGCATTTGATTCTTGTTTGTGGTGAAAGCTTGTGAGTAAATATAGCAATGTGTGTGGGCAAGTTACTACGATCGTACTACGCGTTACGACGTGCGTAGTCCGAACGTTATCTAGTGCTATAACAGTCGCTACATGTATGCTCGTAGGCTCGCTACAAACGACGGATAATCGACTCTATTTCTTTTTGTTACGTCTTTTATATATGTTGGCAAATATTGTGATGCGATATTCCGCCTAAAACTCATTGTAAATTAAGTTTATTACAGTGGAAACATTCAAGAGCAGCGGTACGCAAAATTAGCCTTATGGCGGTCATGATTCAAATTTGTTGATTGTACGTAACTAATTACCTACCAAGATTATTTTGAGTGCTCACATATTCCGAGGAAGAGGTTGAAAATAGAAGGAACTTTCCTACGATACTATATTCTGCTTTGACATCGTTGCATCCCGTTCGTTCGTGTTTTTTTTATAATTCTGCATTATGTTGATGCTATGCTGGCCCGTCGTCTCCGATGACGTCATAGGTCTGCATTCTCCTACTGTTATTTATGGCGATGAGGAGGGGGGAATTTTACGGCGGTTGAATCGCTATAGGAACGCATGATGTCGATATTACATGCCGTTTAGTCAACTAATAAGAACTTTATGATAGACACAAATTGAGATTATTTGTTTTGACGGGCCCGTTAGCGTGGTTGGCGCGGAGGCGCCTTTCACGCTGCAGGTCGTAGGTTCGATTCCTACCCGGGACATGCATTTGTGTGCATGAACATGTCTGTATGTCCGGAGTCTGGGTGTATATGTATATTAAGTATGTATTTACAAATAAAAAAGTAGTATATGTAGTAATATCAGTTATCTGGTTTCCATAGCACAAGCTCTGCTTAGTTTGGGATCAGGTAACCGTGTGTACAAAAATGTCCCAGGATATTATTATTATTATTATTATTAGTTTAATTAGGTACCTGATTATAGAGATTTTTCTTTTACATAACGTTTAAACGTCGTTTAAAGATTTTGACGATTTAAATAGTGATATGAATAGCAGATTTTAAAATCATGTATGTGACTTATAAACACGATTATGCTTTTTTAAAACGTTAGTATGCTAGCACTGTAATTCCGTAAGTAATTAAGATTCAAAAGCCCATAAATAATCCGAAACCGTCAAAAGTTTCACCGCCAACAGACTCAAATATCCGCATTTTACTATCGATATAAATAGTGCAAGCACAACACTAGTCCATAATTTATGGCAGCGCGCGGCAACGTCACAGCATCATAAAATATTCAGCAAAACGTACGGGATTTAACTGCGGGGAGTTCTCGACAAGTTGTTATGGGTTACGACTAGGGCATGCAGTTTCATAGATTTTCAATTTCGGAATTGGCCTACGAAATTGGGCTCGTCAATTTCGGAATTTCGGAATTCCGAAATTGAAACGACATTTTAGTAAATTGATTATAAAATGCAATTTTAATGTAAAATTTGAAATATTTAGTATGAATTAGTGTTTTACGGCTAGTTTCATTAAAAAAAAAACAATAGATATGTCGTTTTCGAATCATTTTACGACGAAAAATAGCTTTCAGCCGCAGCTTCAACTAGCGCTGGATTTTATTTTTATTCTGTAGCTCGACCTCTAATATCGTGATGATATTATTATGTTTAGTGAAACTTCATTGGAATCGGTTAAGCCATTTTCTCGTGATGCTTGAACAGAAGTACTGATAGATAGACAAACAGACAAAAAACCAAAATATTTTCATGGACCCAGCTTAGGCAATTATGTAATTGTATAAATAAAATAAAGTTTAGAGCGTAGCGCTATATGGGTTTGAATCGTGGACCCTCATTGAAACAAACGGGCATACATTGAAGCGTTTGAAATGTGGAATAGTCACAAATGAGGATATGCTTAAAGGCTAAAATAAAGAAGATCGTTTAAAGAAAAATTATCTCAACTCATACAATAATAATAATATCCTGGGACATTTTTGTACACAGGGTTACCTGATCCCAAACTAAGCAGAGCTTGTACTATGGAAACCAGATAACCGATATTACTACATATACTACTTTTTTATTTGTAAATACATACTTAATATACATATACACCCAGACTCGGGACATACAGACATGATCATGCCCACAAATGCATGTCCCGGGTAGGAATCGAACCTACGACCAGTAGCGTGAAAGGCGCCTCCGCGCCAACCACGCTAACGGGCCCGTCGCATACAATAAGACACCTTTATGAAAAAACATCTTAGAAGAAAAGATAGGAGGAAAGTGATGAAGAGGAAGAGCAAGACCAAGAATAAATTACATGAGCCAGATTTATTTTAAGGTTGATATCATATCGTATCAGGAGGTGAAAGATACTGCCCTAGACTGGGAATGATGGAAAGAGCTTCATCAGCTACAATGACAAGGGCCTTCGGGTACTTAAATAGAAGAAGAAGATAAAATAAGCAAAGTCTCCACATTGCTGGACGGTCTAATCGGCGTAATTAGATCTATACTATTAAGCGAAAGACCTCAGGAAGCTGAACCATCGACCATTAGACACCAAAGCAAAGTCAGAGATGTCACCAAATGAGTAACCTGCCTCAAATTGAATGAAGGACTTGTCATGTTAAGCAAAATCAGGGATCTTGGTGCAAATAGCTACTCTAGTGGAGACTCGAGACTATTGAAAAATTAATATCCACTAAGGGGACCTCAAGTGCTATGAAAAGATGACGTTAAGAAGGCCGCACGATCGAACTGGAAAAGTCCTGTTAGACAGATAAATGGAGGATACTGAAGGAAGTATATGCGAAATGGTTAATCCTTTAACTGTCATTAGGATTTTTTGGGGAAAATCTCGAAAGGACAATAAAAACAGCCTGGGCTCTTTCTTTACCCGACACTGATTTCACTCCTTTGCCGTTGATCTATTCCACAAATTTCTAGCCTTCACCTTCATGATCTGGTCGTCTGTACGTGCCTCTGCCTAACCTAATCTCATGATTAGCAAATAGGATCATATACTATTGATCAAATTCGGATTAATAAGAAACGGGTTCAGGACAGAAATACATACCCTCGCATACATAATAATAACCCTCGCTCTATCGCTATTTCGTGCCTCTATGATAATGTTCAGACGTTCTCTTGGGTTTGGTTTCATAGACTCTAGTTTTGCGCATAATGTTTAGGCTCAATAAGTTAAAACTGAGAGAAAGTCCAGGCTGACGAAAGCCTTTGATTTGAAAGACTTTATGAAACTTGTCGAATTTTGCCCCGCCTTGATAAACCCCTCCAGGAAATATGAACAGTTTTGGGAATATAAGTAAGTAGTATGAAGTATACCTCTCACATAATGTTTTTGTACTTTTATTCTCAACATTTAGGTCGCGGGATATTACTCTACAGGCATTTTGATACTTCCATAATGTACTAGTTCCATTTTAAAGACTCTAGCATAGCGCACAAAGTGGAAAAATGATTCATTCAAGAATTACGGCGGCTGTTAAGAAACTAAACTTAATTTCGGATTCCGAAACTGAATGGCCGATATTCCGAAATTGAAAACTATGCAAAAATGGTCCGAAATTTCGAAATTATGAAATTTCGGAATTTCGGAATGCACCCCCTAGTTACGACACTATTCCAGGTAACAACTGCTTTCTAGTCACAAACATTACGCCTGAATTTCCTGAAAGGGTAGTCAGAAGTGCACTGCGGACTAAAATGCATCCATATTCATTCAATAAATTATATTGCGTTGTCTGTTTTTAATGTCTAAATAACCTTGGCTACGCTCATCTCGTCGCCTCGCGTGCCTCGTCGCGTAGAGGCTCCACCACGTACACACTCATTGTATTGTGATGGACCTATAGTAGGCGACAGGTTGGGAAGATAATCGGGGTATGAGCTTTATCCAGAATAAAATCCGAATCAAAATTAGCAGGACCTTATAAACAATTCGCCAAAAAAAATATTAAATTAAATTATTTTGTTGCATTGCGGGTCTTGCTAATTTTGATTCGGATTTTATTCTGGATAAAGCTCATACCACGATTATCTTCCCGACCTGTCGCCTACTATAGAAGAAACCATTTGACTAGAGAAACCGACACGCTTCCGAGAGCGAACGAGGGCCGCGTGACGCGTCGCGGCGCGACGAAGGCACCATGTACACACTCGTACTCGGCCTGTCACATGGTGTTTCGACGAGCGTGTACTTACAGCCGTTTTAGCCAGGGACAGTTTTAGCAGGAAAACAGGAAAAGGCCGTTTCCGAAAGCCTCTGGCGGGAGACGTGCTCTCAATCATCCGATACAGCGATCCGAACGGCACAGAAACCGCTACGCCAAGCAGTCGTCATTAACATTACTACTCTACCAAGCCAACTAGGCGCTCGGATGGCATGCGGCTACCGCCCGCACACCCGCCACCGCCTGCAGCTCCCCGCCCGCACACCGCCCGCACACCGCCACCGCCTTTTAGTGAGGGTGACGTCACATTTGACAGGCTTATGGGTTTAAACGACACGTATTTCAAGAGAATTTCATTCTTTAAAAGTTTTGTAAAGGCTGTATAAACGTTGGTTAAGGAAGTGACTACGGTACCTACTAAATTTCCAGGACTTTTGGGCACCCTCTGCTAACATTTAACCATTGTAAAAACTGCTCTAATATTATTTCCGTGAATTCTACATTGTAAATTCTTGGCGACATATTGTCGGTCAAAGAACTAGTAAGGGCCTCCGCAGACTAGCTACTTTTAGCATCGGCGACCGGCGATTTTGTGTCGTATCGATGCTGCGTCGTGTTTCTTCGAGCGCGAACGAGCTAGACGCAGCATCAAAATCGCCGATCGCCGATGCTAAAAGTAGCTAGTCTGCGGAGGCCCTTACACACTGCCGACAATATACAGGGTGAATTTGAAATCATGAGCATCCATTTAAACTATGACTCGACACATGATTCAGAATATTATGGGACACTAATAAAACAATCGATTAATAAAAAATATTGCTCGCGTCAGCAAATAAGCAAACCAATTAACTGTTATACCTTACCCGCGTAATAAATGTTTGTCAATTGATTTGTTTATTAATATTCCCTAAATATTCCGAATCATGTGTAGAATCACCGTTTAAAAGGATGCCCATGATTTCAAATTCACCCTGTATTAATGGCCAAGAATGAATGGTCTAAGCTAAGAATGAATTATTAACAATAGAATTCACGAGAATAGTATCAGTTACCAGTATAGTAATGGCTAATAGTTAGCAGACTTGAGCCTTGTAAGCCAGGAAAGATTTTGGCTCTTTACACAGTGTTCTGACATAATAACATCGGGACTTCAAATAAGAATTTAAGTATTCAAAAATTATTTTTATAAAAAAAAAAAACCGACTTCAAAAAAACCTGGATCACTAAAAAGCCTGAAATAATATTTCTATTACCACCTCTGCCTACCCCTTTGGGAAAACCAGACGTGATGGTGTGTTATCGTTTATTTGCGGTCGGTGCCAATCTATCTTCTTACTTTTATAGTAGGTATACTTGGCATACCAAGATTGGCACCGACTCCAAATACTCGATAACACATCATCACGTCTGGTTTTCCCAAAGGGGTAGGCAGAGGTGGTAATAGAAATATTATTTCAGGCTTTTTAGTGATCCAGGTTTTTTTGAAGTCGGTTTTTTTTTTTTATAAAAATAATTTTATTTCACGATTTTTAGTGGAGCCATACCAATGAACATTTTGGCATATTGAACTGTATGAAGTAAGCCCAACAAAAGGTAACTGCTGTAAATCTTTGAGGAATTCCCTCGACTGTCTTTGGTCTCCATCATTAGACCTGTAATGGCACTTATAACCCATATGGGTGCAAAGTTCTCTCCAATACAAATTAATCAAGCCCAAACACCAGGTAATTGCTGTAAATCGTTGAGGAGTTCCCTTGACTGTCCCTCGCCTTCATCATCAGTCCCATAATGACAGTCACAACCCATCTAGGTGTAAAGTTCTCATCAATACTAATTAATCAAGCCCAAACACAAGGTAGCTACTGTAAAACGTTAAGGAGTTCCCTTGACTGTCCTTCGTCTTCATCATCAGATCCCTAATGACAGTCACAACCCATCTAGGTGTAAAGCTCTCATCAATAGAAATGAATTAAGTCCAAACACAAGGTAGCTACTGTAAAACGTTGAGGAGTTCCCTTGACTGTCCTTCGTCTTCATCATCAGACCCATAATGACAGTCACAACCCATCTAGGTGTAAAGTTCTCATCAATACAAATTAATCAAGCCCAAACACAAGGTAGCTACTGTAAAACGTTGAGGAGTTCCCTTGACTGTCCTTCGTCTTCATCATCAGACCCCTAATGACAGTCACAACCCATCTAGGTGTAAAGTTCTCATCAATACAAATTAATCAAGCCCAAACACCAGGTAATTGTTGTAAATCGTTGAGGAGTTCCCTCGACTGTCTTTCGGCTCCATCATCAGATCGACTCCAGACCTTCATAAAATAGTAGTGCTTTAAAATACTTAATGAAAAAAATTACAAACGCACTAGTCGCTCCTACGATTTTCGAAGGTTCCCCTCGATTTCTCTGGGATGCCATCATCAGATCCTGGTTTCCTTATCATGGTACCACCGCTGGGATATCTCCTTTCCAACAAAAAAAGAATCATCATAATCGGTTCATAAACGACGAAGTTAACCGCGAACACACATAAAAAAAAAAAATATATATATACGGTCGAATTGAGAACCCTCCTCCTTTTTGAAGTCGGTTTAAAAACTGGCATCGAACATGCAAAGTCCACTATAAAGCATTCCCTATAGGACTAGGGTGCTAAAAAGCATTGTTGTAAATATAATAATACAATAAATAAGGCGAGGCGGGCTCATTGAGAGCGCCTCCGTTTTACTGCACAAAGAGCCTCTACCTTTTCACTTTAAAACGTGAAAGCTTGTACAGAGTAACTTATGAGTATAGAGAAAGCCTTTTACAGAAAATTAAACGAAGTGAATTTGATGTGACATGATGTGCGCTTTTGCCCTTTGCACATTTACAGTGTGACTGCTATGGCGCTAGTGTAGCATGAAAATTCTCAGAGATGAACGGACGTTCTTTGAAAAGAAAAAGGTATTTTAACGAAATTATTGATGAATTTACTTCATTTTACAGATTACTACTAAGTGGATCTTAAACTCTGAATGCCATGTGCGGCAGTTTTCGTCAAAATCAGATAAAAAAATATATGATTTGTTTATTACATACATGTTTGTTGCATGCGGCTCCACCCACTTGCTACTTCGAGATTAAGTCTATGTCCGTCAAGGAGAATGTAGTTTACCCCCTACCTACAAACTTACAAACTTTTTTAGTATGATGATGTTGTTATTTTTTTGCGAAAAACTACAAGAAAATAACCTTCTGCATCTTTAGGGTGCTCTGTGCCAATGAATACGGGAGCTAGTCTCAGAGGCTGTCGCTTCCTTAGATCAGATTTAGCTTTCACACCGAGTACCGCGGCGCTCTCTCGCGGCACCTCATCTCAGGACGAATATTAATGATGCCAGGGTACCTGCATATTTCTGCTATCCTAGTCCTTTTTGAAATTTCCATGCACTTTACAAAGTAATTATAGTTCAGCTGTAATAGCTACTTTACGCTGGTTTTCTGTGAATGGTACTACTACCCTATACAATCGAACCAGGCTATGTTATGAGCTGCAGGCAATTAGCTACATTACAAAAGTTATCAGATCTCATGTAGAGTCAAGCTTCTAACTCTACACGCCCTAACTCTATACCTTAGTTAAAATATGTGGCTTGGCCGTTTCGCTATCAATTTATTACTGTTAATTACTTTTACAATACACACTTACACAACACACAACACAACACAACACTTACTTATTCAATAGTTCTTGTATAGTCCGCGACAGGTCGAGATGACATTCGGGTTATGAGCTTTTTGCAGTATAAAATCCGAATCAAAATTACCAGGACCTGCAACGCAACAGAATAATTTAATTTAATATTTTTGCGGGCGATTTTAATTGTTTATCGGGTCCTGTTAATTTTGATTCGGATTTTATTCTGCAAAAATCTCATAACCCGAATGTCATCTCGACCTGTCGCGAACTGTAGTAACGAAACGGCCAATCCACATATTTTGACTAAGGTGTAGAGTTACTTATTATTCTGCGGTTGAACCCAAATATGAATGTCGTCGGCACGCCCGCCATTTTAATAGATTGGATTAGTATCAGGGCTTTTAATGTTATTAGAACTTTAAATATTACGAGCGCGATAATGGAAATTATATTTTAACGATTTACCTCTGGAGAATATTGAATATCTGTAGGACTTCCCCGCACTCAAAGGGATTTCCCCTGCTTTTACCCGACTGCCCCGGAAGGAGGGTTATATTCACGAAATGTATTTAAAAATGATGGATTTTTATTCGACGCGGCTCCACACGTCTCCAATTTACACCAGGGAGCTTACCACAAGCTCTTATTGCGATTCAATTACAGGAACGTATTAACGTTTCAGCGACTTTTTGTGCAATGACGTACCTTATTGTCATGACAATAAGAAACGTCATTAAAACGTCGTTAAAACGTTCCTATAATTGAGTCGCAATAAGAGCTTGTGGTAAGCCCACAGGTCTTAGAAAACATTTCAGAATGATCCCAGCGTAGTGAACTTTGACCCGAATCTTAGGCGACGGCTAGACGTTCAGTAAATACTGTGGTCCGTCATTATTTATTCAAAGACCGTGGTCCAAACTGATCGTGTAGGCTAGTGT
Organism: Drymonia ruficornis; assembly: GCA_947859195.1. Taxonomy (NCBI): domain Eukaryota; kingdom Metazoa; phylum Arthropoda; class Insecta; order Lepidoptera; family Notodontidae; genus Drymonia; species Drymonia ruficornis. Next base: position 7,938,512 of record OX401927.1, read on the forward strand.
ACTGATGGATGACAGTATTTACCACGAATTTCAATTCTAGAATGACAGTTTGTGGTAAATACTGACATCCATAAGTACACTAGCCTACACGATCAGTTTGGATCACGGTATCGTGTCATTACGCGTCGCGAAAGCAATAGAGTGGACATGTCTTCTGAGATTGCGGATTAAATCAACCGCTGAGGTAATATCCATACAAGCTTTCGTGTTTCATTTGACGTATGCACTGTACGAACTACCAGGGGCGCCGGCTTTTAAACAATCCCGTGGGTGCTCATGATGAAAAATGAAAAGAACTGACAAGCAGTAGGACAAAAAGGTGATGCATTTTTTAGAGGTAGGGAAAATAAGTGAAAAAAATAATAATTGGAAAATCCAAAAGTTCACAACTCAAACGATCATGTAATATTTTGAATAAAAAATTTTGGATGACATTTTTCTAACTCTCAACTTAGAAACCTAAAAACCTTGAAAATATTCTTACTTAAAATCCAGCGTTTTAATATGAATCTAAATAAATCAATTGAAACATGCGAGCGCGTGAGGTTTCAGAAATATTGCTCAAAACCGATTACTGATCAAAATGTCTGGGCTCATGGGTGCTCAGCACCCACTACTTGGCTCTCATGGGTGCTTGAGCCCCCGAGCACCCACGGAGTCGGCGCCCCTGCAAACTACGTCACGATACTGCCGGAATAAATACTGAACGTATAGCCTGCCTGTCTATTCCGTCGATGGAATGACATCCATCATTATTTACCATACTGACGGACCACAATATATACTTTACGTCTTCGCCTTACACTATTTTGAGAGCAGATTTTCTTCGTCATTATAGTTTCAAGTTCCCGACAATCTGTTTTTTGCAAGCTGTAACTTGGCAAGATCACACGAGCCGCGCTCCAATTAGTCGCAACTGTATGATTAATAGGCTAACTTGGAGCTAGTTTGGAACTCGCAATAGACTTGCCAGCGACAGAGATTGGGTATGTCGGGATATTGATGGTCGGTTGTTCGGCTATTGTCTTTGAGACCATTATTATAGAAAGCTAATGACGTAATAGGAATAATTTAAAATTGTCACCGACTCCAAATCGTAGTCTTCATCTTATTGTATGGTTAGCGGCCATCCTGGTGTCAGAGTCTTTCAGGCCGCCCGAAGGCCTCTGATAGGGTTTAACGACTTCTGCCTAGATGACAACAACAGGGACCGACTTTAAGTGCCCTCAAAATCGTAGTGGAATTGCGTAAAGCCGCCTTTCCACCGCGGCGCACGCTACGCACGAAATGACGTAGCTTCCACCAGCTGCGTGGGTTCATTTGTTCGACAATGACGTCAATGACGTCATTTCGTGAGTAGCATGCGCCGCGGTGGAAAAGCGGCTTAATTCTTTTTGTAATTTTATTTTTTGTGTCGGCTTGTTTATTCCGCCATAATAATTTTATTTTACGGTTTAATGAACACAGAAACCTTCATAGAAACTTTAACACCCATATCACCCCTATGAGGGTGTATATACCAAAATCATCCCCAGTAGACGTAACAACACGTACACGTAAAAATATCATGTCAATACTGGAAATCTCCGTTTTAGAATCACACGTAAAAGTGATAGAGAAAGGTATTAAACCTATTCCTATTAAATACGACCGGTAGGGAATTATTTGGCGCCTCCTTTGTCCCTGCTGATCCCATGGAACACAAAGCGTGAGGGTACGATGCATAACTCAGGACTGCAGGCTATCTTACACCAAGACCCGGTATTTACTTTAACGCTCGTGGAATTTTAGGGGCGCAATGCACTTTGGAGGGATTAGCTTGTTTACATTGTATACTGCTGAGATGGGAATATTAACACGGCGACGGGCTTAGCATAATATTATTATTTCATTGGTGATAGAGACAGGCTGTAGCCAATTGACTGCAGCTCATGTACCGGCTGGCTCGACCGGGATAGTACCACCCTCTCACACAAGATCGGCGTAAAATAGCTATTCGAGATGCGTTTCGTACAATGAGTGGGAGAACCGGAAGCCCCCCTTCCCCTCCCTCTGTCCCACTACCTTCAGGTCTGAAATGTGCGAGCAATGTCTTTGGTAATGCAAGCATCTATAGGCTACGGTAACTGCTTAACATCAGGTGGACCGTAGGCTTTTTTGCCACTGCAGTCATATATTAAAAAGCCGCGCGTTGGGGCTCCATGCACCTAGGGTTTCCACCCCACACGGCTCAAACAAGTAGCCTCCAGGAAGGCCACTATATTTCCGCCACTTGAGGTTTTCTGCCTCTGCAGCAGTAGCGCCTCGAAGTAAAATAATAAAAAGAAAAAGAGAAAATGAAAATGAAAGAAAAATAAATAAAAAGAAAACCCTGTTAATAAAATAAATTCCACAAAGATATTGTAAATTCCACAGTTGTTACCGCAAAAAAATACAATACATCAAACGAGTAAATCATGCATCTATAGAGCGTGTACAGTCCGCCGCATAAATCACTCGCCGTCATCCGTCGCGGCGGCGGCGGCGCGGGCGCGGGCCGTGTATCGCGGCCATCGAGAAACAATTACCCACATATTGTACAAATTCGCGTCACGCGCCCCGCGACGGATACCGTCTGTCTGATCGATGGTACGGGAATATTGTGTAAACTATTGAAAGCTGACCGGAATACGTTATTTACTGTACTTTATCATTTTCTTGGAGGCTTTTATTGATTTAGACTTTTTGTTTTACGGCTTTCTTTTAGTAAGTTCTTATTAGAAATTGGACAGTTGACGTTGGAATACCTTATTTATGTTAAAGGCTCCATAATTTCATAATAGTCTTGTGATTTTCTCCGGCAATGCTTAGGAGAGAACGAGAAAATAGATTAATCTCGCGTTTGTCTTGCAACAGCCAGCTTCTAACAATTTAAGAATATTGATCGATATTGACGGGCCCGTTAGCGTGGTTGGCGCGGAGGTGCCTTTCACGCTGCAGGTCGTAGGTTCGATTCCTACCCGGGACATGCATTTGTGTGCATGAACATGTCTGTATGTCCCGAGTCTGGGTGTATATGTATATAAAGTATGTATTTACAAACAAAAAAATTGTATATGTAGTAATATCAGTTATCTGGTTTCCATAGTACAAGCTCTGCTTAGGTTGGGATCAGGTAGCCGTGTGTAAAAATGACCCAGGATATTATTATTATATTCACGAAGTTCGAGCGTCCGATGATTATCACATAGCGGAATCCTTTAGGGGATAATGACAGTAGTAATGATATTACAAAAATTAACTCATCACTTACTACTGCTGATGACTGTACCTACTTATCTCTTCCAAATAAAAATTGATTTTAAAAACTTCTGCACAACACTTTGTCCTCTTGTTCATGTGCCTTACATAATGTAAGAGTGCAGTGAAGGCAGGCGCGGGGGTGCGGGCGGAAGAGGGGGAGGGGGGGGAAGCACCACGGAATCCTACACATATTCTTCACTGCACCGAGCCAAATAGAATTTTTGGCAGAACTGTTGTAGAGTTGATAATTCCCCAATATTTTTAATTCGGATTTTTGGCAAATTTCTGTTTGCCTGTGGTTGAGCTTAGTAAAGAAGCTATTAATATTAAAGTTTTAAGAGGCGATATTGAGCTCGTACCTTGATCAGCTATAGCCATAGCAATCCCTGACTGGTGAACAATTTGGAGGTTTAGCAACGCTTTTTATTATTATTTTATTATCTAATGTATTGTATATATTTATGTAGTTAGGAATCTATGGGGTTTCAGTGTTTGAGCTTATCCATTTTTAATCATGTTTCTTAATTGTTTTAATGAGTGTTGTAAAAGTTGTTGATTGTATTTTTGTAGGAGGTTGTAGGAAGATTGGTATTATCATCTCTATATCACACCCGCGTTGTATGCCCAATGGTTGCATTCGCAATGTGCCGCGCCATTAGATTTACGGCCCCGCGCCGACTCAGCGACCTACATACCTATTGCATCTTATTTGTTTTACCGAAACAAGTTTATACAATGTTGATAAAAGTGAACAACTTGGTAAAAGAACTGAACAAAGATTGACAGGTTTTCGAGTTGTATTGTTGGTATGTTAGCTAGAAATTTGAAGAAAATTCTGGTGTAATGCCGCCGGTCTAAAATAATAACACTAAGGGCAGAGTTTACCAATACTCTAAACTAAACGACCATTTTGAAGCACTTGACGATTGTTAAAAAAATATTAAACAATAGATTACTGCTCTGGCGGGCTGTTGATGTGTCGGTGAACTCGGCCCTTATACGCTTTTGTTATGAAGTGGCTTAACTCTATGCAATAGGTCAGTAACAACAGGTTCTTTTATATCTTATTCTGGTGTAAAATGTATGTTTTAATCGGTGAAGTTTCGATGAATTAAGTACGAAGATGAATCTTCGAACTTATTTTCCGCGTTTCGTGGTAGACTCAAGTGCTTGGAATGTTCCTAAACATCCATTTAAGGATAACAAGCGTAATGTAATATTAAGGACGTGTGTAAAAAGATTGGTTAAGGACCTCCGCAGACTTGCTACTATTAGCATCGGCGACCGGCGATTTTGTGACGTATCGATGCTGCGTCGCGTTTCTTCGAGCGCGAACGAGCGAGACACAGCATCAAAATCGCCGATCGCCGATGCTAAAAGTAGCAAGTCTGCGGTGGCCCTAAAGTAATCAATTTTTTTTAATCTTTTATCTAGAAATGAAATCAAGTCAAATATCAGCCATTGTTCTTCAGTTCGCTGTGAAAATTTCCGAATATTTGAGTACCGCCAACAGCAGCGTTACGTCAATAGCTCCCCGCTCGGTTCCCGACAACTATGCGATGCCGCCGACCAAACTATTTTATTAAATTATCAATCAATTTTAAATGGAATTTCCCAGCAAATTGCATAACGTGAAGATCTGGGAGTTGGTGGCTGAGATTGCTGGAGTTAAGACGTTTTGTAACGGGTGCACTGCATTGTTGGAAAATTAAGGCAGGCGAAATTGTGAGTTGAATACTTAAATTAAGTAATATTAACGAAGCGTCTGTTACTGCAACCGATTGTTTAAAGTACTGTTCTAACGATCTGTTAGTGTGTTGGTGAACTCGGCCGAAAGTCAAAGTCACCACCATTTTGGCCAAAATAAGCGTTTTGCGTAGCTTAAATTGAGTTGCGTGATTTACGCTACAACCTATTAAGCGACTCAATATTTCTACGCGAAATGAGTCGTTTCAGAAACTTCTGAATCGTATGCGCAGCGTAGTACCAAACTACGTCACGCTACGCCGTGCTACGCCGCGCCGTGCTACGACGTAGTCGCGCGGAGACATGCGTACATGCAACTGTATGAATGACCGCATACTGCATAAGTAGGCAGTTAGGGATGTTCAAAAGTCCTTTATCATCATGCATTTGATACTTTCCACTTTACTTTGACAGTTTGACACTTAAGTGCCTCCCAGAGGAAAGTAATCTCCTTTTAAGTACGGCAAAGAGTGGCTATTCTGCACATTCAATTCTACAGCAATCCGTTCTCGCATGCTGACGCAATCCCAGGAATAACCAGTTCCACAGTTAACCGAGATTGGACAAGTCTGGAAAGCAATGTAATTACCGCGGCAGTAATCCGTGGTTATACTGCACTGGCGAAATACGCTATGAATTTCGAAATAAATGTCGATTATGTCATAAAAAACTTTTGTGCATTATGCGAGAGTGAAGAAATATTCCTAGAACTCAAATTTTTGAGACACACATAGCAATTTGAGACGTGGTTAGCTCTCATTTTGGGTGGAACTACCCCGGTCCAGTCATCCTATTTATGAGCTGCAGTCAATTGGCTACAGCTTGGCTTTACCACCAATAAAAAAATGAAGATTCAACTAGGCCCGCCACACACTCCCACCACCTGTTACTTCTGTAAGCCAGGATCGACAATGGTGTCCAACGATGTCGATGGTGTCCAATGATGATGATGATGATTCAACTGTTTGCAAAATGTATTGTTGTGATGTATGTTAGTCTTAACTGGGTGACCGATATCTTGGAGTAATTCCAAGAACGATATTTGTTTACCTGTGCCGTAACAAAGAGAAAAATACACGAATATCGTGTTTCAAAACATTAAAGGCGTTCTATTTCAAAGCTGATAATTCAGCTTAGCACTAGGAATACAGTAACCAGATAAAGGAATCCAGTTAGTGCGATATCTAAGCACAAAGGTTATCTGGTTCAAGAGAACCAAACCAAACCAAATACACGAGCGTTTGTGGCCTAAAACAGGCTTAGCTGCAAGATAATAGTTTCAAGAATAAGTTCTAAGAGAATGGTAACGAGGACCAAAACAATTCGGCCCACACGATGTCACTTGTGTGGATTTGCCTGTTACCTGGGCCCCGAGTTTCATAACAATCAACTATTCCGAAACCATTGGGCGCCAAGTCGCTTAGCCATTGAACTGCCACTGTAGCGATTTGCTATTGTGACCGACCTGATTGGACGGTCAGAATGAACTGACAACTTACAACTTCCAACGATACATCATTTGTCAAATTATAATAAGTAGTTTGAAAGTTATACGAGAACAGATGAACATACATACATTACATACCGATCAAAATAATAACCCTCCGCCGTAGTCGGGTAAAGGCGGGATTCCGAGCAACGCGGCAGACGGCAGACGTCACTCGATACTATACAAATTGTCACGATGACACGTGCCGCGACGGCACGACGGCATTCAGTTTCTATGAGATCGAGTGACGTCTGCCGTCTGCCGCGTTGCTCGGAATCGTACCTTCAAAATAAGAAAAATTACTTATCCGCTATTCTTTCTTAACTTGTACCACAATACTGCCCGTATACTGACCCCTAGCCAGCAGGGACCGAGCGCAGGGTTGTTAAACTCAGCCAACTGCAGTTTCTAAATGAAAAATATTTTATTGAGATATTATTACTATTGTTTTCTTTATAAGGCAAGCCTGGATATGTTGCTATACGACTTTTTAGAGGGAGCTAGTTTTATAGACGGCAGCCAATGAGCATTTCTTCACTGGCCGACACGGCCCGGCGACGACACCGCCCTGCACTGATACTGTACCCGAGTCCCTTCGACAACTCGAATACACTTTGGCTATGGTTGGTCTATTCGAAGCGGCAGACGGTCGTCTCGTGTCGAGTCTTCACACGCTGCAATAATTGTGCGTTTCTTCTATATGTGGTGGCGGGTCTTCTCTATTCCCAAGGGGCGCCGTAATGCAAATGAATACGCTTCCTGACGGTTAACTGCTTCGGAAAGGTCGCAGGGATTCGTTGTGTCTACTATAAGTACTATTTCGGTGGCTGTTGCTCACGGTCTACCCTACTATACTATCTCGGTGGCTGTTGCTCACGGTCTACCTACTGTACTATCTCGGTGGCTGTTGCTCACGGTCTACCATTTTCTATTCAAGCACCCTGGCTTATATACTATTCTACTATTCACTGCGACCAGTCCGAACGCATCATTTATTTCCAAAAACAACCAATTTAAAACACATTTTATACAACCTATTGCTATTACTTCGTTCTAATCCTAAAAAGGTACCGCGCAAATGATTTTATTGCTCGTGCCAAATGTTCGAGCCGCTTGTTTCTGTTCCCATAACTGTTACTATTACATACAAAAAACTTACTTGCTATCCTATCGTTTTACGGTTATGGTTATCTATTTTTGGGACCTTGTGCTATTCTATACAATGCAATAAAACTATATAAACTAAGGTCGGCGTCGGCGCATCACACGTAGCACGTGCGTTGTGTCGGGAACATATCTCCCGCCGCAGCTGCTCCCGCAGCTGGAGACTCCTCGCTTACTCCGATGCGTCGACCCGAAGAATTGCCAGCTTCCGCGTTGGCCGCCGTAGCACGCCCCGGGTTGTCTGCACGTCGACAGCCCGGATCTCGCCGTCTGGCCCGGGATAGGCCGCGATAACTCGCCCACGTGGCCAGCAGTTGCGGGGTAGGGTCCCGTCCGCGACAAGCACCAAGTCCCCGACTTGGATTGCGCCTCCACTGGCGCGCGGCTCCCGCCGGTGTTGAAGCTCGGGGAGGTACTCCCAGACCCAGCGGGCCCAGATCATATCGGTGAGTCTTTGACTGACTCGCCAATCTCGCCGTCCTGCAGCATCTCCCTCGTTGAAAACTCCCGGTAAGGGCACTCTGGCGGGTCCACCGAGTCGAAAATGGTTCGGTGTCCGGCCCTCCTCTCCGGACTCCAATGACAGGTGAGTAAGAGGCCGACTCTTCTATGATCGCGTCCAAACTATTTCTGTTCTCGTATACGTGACCCACTCGGTCCGGGGTGCGTGTGTACCGAGATTCAGTGGCGCCGTGTAGTACCCAGCCGAGGTCTGTGAGTGACGCTACTGGCTGCGTCCTCGTCCCTCGGCGGGTTGCGTGCACCATTAAAAGGTGCCAATTGTCCTGCCCGATAAGTATGGTGGGGCAACCGTCGCTGTACACTATCTCACTAGTGATGTCCGTTAAGTGCTCGCACTTGACTATTTCCTTGCTTATCGATTGTGGTGACAACTGCAAACCACGCACAGTCCGAGCTTCTATGGTTCTGTCAGTGCCACGCATGCCTCGTATTCTAAATTTGACTCGCGAGGAATTGGCATCGTTGAACTTTGCCCCCGCGACCCCTTCTATTTTCAGACACCCGCGGGGTCCGGTGGCTCCTATCTTCCGGGCGATCTCCTCCTCGACCAACGTACATGTCGATCCGTCGTCGAGCAAGGCGAACGTTTCCAGCGTTCCTTTGGGACCTGACACCTCCACTGGCACTATCTTTAATATAGCCGTCAGGTTTCTATTATTTCGTGCCGCCGTCACGATCTCGGGTGGTGGCGGCGCTTCGTAAGTCGGCAGTGATGGTCGGGGTGTCGTTGAGTGCAGCAAATTGTGGTGAAAATATGTGCACCCACCTATTTCGCATTGCTTGGCCTTACATGTATGCCTAAACTTACGTTTCCGGAGGCACCGGAAGCAAAGATTATGTTTCTTTGCTAGCTCCCAGCGTTCCTGCACCTCCGCTTTCCTCATGTTGGCGCACTCATCTGGATTGTGTTTGCCTTTCTGGCACAACACACACGACTCTTCACTATGTACCTCCGTCGCTGAGTAGGTACGTTTGCGGGAGGTGGTGTCTCTATCCTCCCGCCGGTCTGAAGCTATTTGTTCGGCGGGTGCGTATGCCCCGCACCGCTCCGCTGTGAGTTGCAGGAAACGAGACAATTTCATCAAGTCTGGCTCGTCGGTTGGCCTATCCGCGGCGAAATCGTAGTATCTGTACTTCAGCGTTGGCGGCAGTTTTTCCGTCACTTGTCTGACGATCTCTGGGTTGTACAGATACTGGGATTTGTTTAAAGCGCGTACCGTAGCCACTATATTCGCCACTTTTGAGGCGAACACACACGTTTCCCGCGCGCCCTCAGCTAGCTTGGGTAGACTGCGGAGTTTCTCTATTTCCGCTATAACTATGGCGTCTGGGCGTCCGAAGCGAGCCTCTAATAACTGGAGGACTTCCTCAGGGCTCGTCTTGCCGATGAAGAGGCAATGTGCGGCTTCCTTTGCTGCTCCTTTGATGCTCCGCCGCAAGCGCGCTAAGTTGTCCATGGTGTTGTAGGAGCCGCACGTTTCTTCATATGCCGCCTTGAATGGCAGCCAGTCGTTCGATGCCCCGTTGAACACCGGCAACTCCTGATATGGCCGGGTCATGATGGCGGGTGGCTGCGCTGATCGGGCGGCGAGGGCTATGGCAGCCGCGAGCTCCTTTAGGGTATTGTCCCTTTCAAGTTCTCGCGGCTTTTCTATTGATGCCGCCTCCGGGGCCGCTTGCATCACTATCTGGCCGACCTCGGTATGTCCGTGAAGTGTCGGCTCTTCTATATGTACCGCTTCTTGGTGGGGCTCCATGGTCAAGGCTAGTGCCTCCTGGCCTTGTACCCACGACTGAATTCGGTCGTGTCTCACCTCGACGAGGCTATCCTCCTCGCTATCTTCTTCCTCCGCCTCGAGGAGCGACACTTTGGTAGCCGCAAGCTCTACCTGACGGGAAAACAACTCTTGCTTTGCCTTCAGCAACTCTATTCGTCGTGCCTTCGATGCTGACGACCTCGACTTTGACCTAGGCGGCGGCACTGTGGTCGGCTCCGTATCTATATTCTGGCGATCCCTCGCCACGGTGACCGTTCTATTTAGCGCCGTCGCTACGCTAGGCGTGGTCGTCGATTCCGAGGTCATCTCTATTACAACCGGCGTTGACGTCGTTTCTATTGTTGTTCTTTCCACGTTAGGTACTTCTGTAGCCATCTTTCTATTTTCTATTTTCTGATTTCCCGCGCCTCGACTATTCTTCGTTGCAGCAAGTCTGGATGTAGTTGCGCGCGAACTCGCTGTCGTAGCTCTCGTTCGTGCTTCTATTGGCGCCTCTTCCGATGTCGCCTTATTGCTGCGAGTGATGACCATCTTCGCTTGTCTTCGGTCCTGAAAATGTACAACGATCCGGCTCGAAGGACCAGAAAAATGTACCCGAGTCCCTTCGACAACTCGAATACACTTTGGCTATGGTTGGTCTATTCGAAGCGGCAGACGGTCGTCTCGTGTCGATTCTTCACACGCAGCGAATAATTGTGCGTTTCTTCTATATGTGGTGGGTCTTCTCTATTCCCAAGGGGCGCCGTAATGCAAATGAATACGCTTCCAGACGGTTAACTGCTTCGGAAAGGTCGCAGGGATTCGTTGTGTCTACTATAAGTACTATTTCGGTGGCTGTTGCTCACGGTCTACCACTATACTATTTCGGTGGCTGCTGCTCACGGTCTACCATTTTCTATTCAAGCACCCTGGCTTATATACTATTCTACTATTCACTGCGACCAGTCCGAACGCATCATTTATTTCCAAAAACAACCAATTTAAAACACATTTTATACAACCTATTGCTATTACTTCGTTCTAATCCTAAAAAGGTACCGCGCAAATGATTTTATTGCTCGTGCCAAATGTTCGAGCCGCTTGTTTCTGTTCCCATAACTGTTACTATTACATACAAAAAACTTACTTGCTATCCTATCGTTTTACGGTTATGGTTATCTATTTTTGGGACCTTGTGCTATTCTATACAATGCAATAAAACTATATAAACTAAGGTCGGCGTCGGCGCATCACACGTAGCACGTGCGTTGTGTCGGGAACAGATACCGACATCAGTGAAATGTTCGTTACCGACATGTCGTTGCCGGGCCGGTCCAGTGAGACAGCGTGCAGTAAAATTACATAGAATTATGCGTTCACTGATATCGATACCGGTGCGGGGCCGGTGTCGTTGCCGGGCGGTGTCGGCCAGTGAAGAAACGCCCATTGATGTATCATTTTAGCATCCATTTACGACTACCTTAAGGGCGGCGTTATCTGTTTCAGAATTAGGCAAGCATCTATCTCTCAAAAAAGTTTTAAGTATTTAGTGGTTAGATGATAGGCTTGAGAGTTAAAACACACAACGAAATAAACCAACATCAAAAGTAATAATATTGTATTAATATCCTCTCGCTTCGAGGGTAATTTTATACCAAAGAGAAGAATATAAAGAGCTGATTTATCAGTAATAAACTAATCTCAAAAGAGAACTAAACTGAAATCAGTTTAGTTTAGAAGTTCTAATAACGTTTGTTTTTAGTTTTATCACGAGATATACAAGTTGTGTTTGCTAACTCATCTCGCTGCTCGCTAAATATTCTAGCCAAAATTAAGCTGGTAGTCGTATTATGAAAGTACACGGTGAAACAGAAAGTAACCACAGTAACAACTTTGAAACTCTTAAACTATTGCGTTCAGAGAAAATTAATAAAAAAACAAAAGGACTACCTTAAATATGTAGAAGTATCCAGTTTATTTCACCATGTATAAGTTGATGGCTTAATTAAACCTTTGCATGCCATAACGTAGATATTCGCAAGATACAAATGATTTTCTAGTTTGTACGGAATCACGAATAACCAGCCGTTAATCAGAGATCCATAGATTATCTACGAATAAGAAATTTCACCTCAAAATTTCAATTTTAAACCAACAATAATTGCTTTTCAAGAATATTTTTACACTCTTTGTAATGCTGATGTAAATACATATTAAAAATTTTTAGGGGTAGGTAACATTTTTTGGCTGTATGACAACCCTAAATTATCCAAGCCGACCCTACAGCTAAGGAAATATCATTAGAGCGGCCCACTCCATTATAATTAAATCCTAGGACAATTTAACTTGATTGTGAGCTAATTAACAGTCTATCGTATTATGTAATTACTAGCTGTGCCCGCGACTCCGTCCGCGTCCAGTCGGTGAAGCCCTTAAATATAATTTTGTCGATCGTCTAATCTGTATTACGTCAGTCTGCATCAGTCTGAGTTCGTCTGTCCGTGGCTGTCTATCTGTACCAGTCTATACCAGTAAGGTGGTAGAGTCTGACCAGTAAGGTAGAGATCGGCATTCAAGTAGCTAATTTACCTTCGTTTCGTATGATGAGGGAGAGAGCCGGAAGCGCAACCCAGCCACCTCCCCGTCCCCTCCCACTAACCCCACTCCCCTTCAGGTTGGAAACGTGCTACCGATGCCTATGGTTGCAAGCATCTATAGGGTACGGTAACTGCTTAACAACAGGTGGGCCGTACGCTTGCCTGGCGCCTTAGTTGTATAACAAAAGTTTGACTTTGTCTGTGTGTATCAGTTTAGCTGTAAGTATCTGTCTGTCTGAATCGGTCTGTCTGTAATCTATCGGTAGGTGAGTATCTCTGTCTGTACCAGTCTATCTGTATCCGTCTATCTATATCTGTAGTTACTCACAGTATCACGACTGAGCGGTTGGACTCCAGAGCTCAATGTTTAAGTTTGTACTTGATACCCATGTTCCTTATTTAAAATGAGTGAGTGCTCCAGACTCACGGCTTAGGTAAGAGTCACTTCGCAACATCGTGCTTAAAAAGTTAAGAGTCCGGAGTTTATCGTCTAAGTCAATAGTCAAAGCGTTTATTTTGTTTAGGCCTAGGCGGGCACTTATAAGTAGTCATTTTACATGTTTTCCTTAAATTCTAGCGCCGGATCGGAAACGCGACCTCGCCTGAGAAGTATCTACTTGATACCCACATTGCTAATTCAAAGTTAGCAGGTCCTCCAGATTTATGGTTTAAGCAGGCAGTTACCCAGCAGCATCATTCCTGAGGGGTTGGAGTTCAGAGTTCAATGTCTATATTTCTATTACTACTTAATTCAAAATCAGCAGGTCCTCTAGACTTACTTCTTAGGTAGGTAGCTTCCCTACGGCATTAGTACTGTGGAGATGAATTCCAGAGTTAACGTCTAAGATTCCGCGTGATACAAAGACCCGCTTAATGTTTTTTATACGTAATTAGGAATAAAAAAACTAAATTTCTTGAAGCAAGGAAGATATTAAATTTTGACATGTGGTGCAAGGCAGGTATTGTCTGATTTTAAGTATAGCGACATCTAGTTAAGAAAAACGAAACTTAAGCTTGTAGAACGCAGCAATAAAATATTTATTATTATTATTAAAATTAAGATTATCTATTCCAAATAGTGTCGGATCACACACAACGTAGGGCTCCGTAGGGCTCCGCTCTAAATAGACGTATTTCAATAACTAAAACTTATTTTTTGCTAGAATTTCTGTGTGGTCATAAAAATTTACAACCTAATATTTTAGAAAAAAATATCCTAGATGTTAAGTTGGACTATTAGTCATATCCATGCCAAATTTCATTGAAATCAATCCATTGGATTCGAAGTTGTGCGTGTTCGAATATTTAGGTAGTTTTTGAATGTTTTGTGGCAACTTTACCGTAAAAAAAAATATGCTAGATGTTAAGTTAGACTATTAGTCATATCCATGCGAAATTTAATTGAAATTAATCCGGTGGATTCAAAGTTGTGCTCTTTCAAACATTTAGAATTTTTAAGTAGTTTTTAGAATTTTCTGTGGCAACCCTAAACATTTTCGAAAAAAAAAGTATCCTAGATGTTAAGTTAGACTATTAGTCATATCCATGCCAAATTTCATTGAAATCGATCCGGTGGATTCGAAGTTGTGCTCTTTCGAAAATCTGAGCAAACATACAAACATACAAACATACCCACAGACAAAAATTCTAAAAATGATAAAAATGAATTCTGCTGGTCCATCTAAGTCCCCCCCACTATTTTTTTTTTAAATATTTCGAATGTACAGACGCGACCAATTTTACATTCTTATTATATGTATAGATTAATGCCTGGTGAACACTGTATACATTCTAGGAGAATGTATATAATGTGAAATAGAAGGTACGATATGATGCTATGTCACCGCCAGAAAGTATGGCATTTTACGGCCCCTCTCACACTGAGATATTCACAAGAGACGTGACTGAGATGGGACACATATGTCGCTTATTGATATGCTTCTCTATAAAGTCCAGAATAATCTTCTAATTCTTCTTATCGTATACACGCTTCTGTCGTACTATTATTTGTATCTTTCCACAACGCACGTTGCTAAAATTAAATTAAAACTTGAAAGAGTTATTCTATGTTCAAACGCCTTTGTATAATAAAATGCATGTCTGTTCACTAGTGCGGCTATGATGCAATCAGTGCGGATTGTTCATTAGGCCAATCAGAGTTAGCGCAGCGATGCGCGCGTATCCCACAGCCAATCAGAAGAGTTATTCCGGTGACGTCACAAGAGAATAGTGATGCGCATTGTCCGGGGGAATAGGATGGGAATTTATTGGGCTTTTGTAGTTGAATTACGAGTATGGAAGACTGTTGTTTAAATTTAGGATACGAATAAACTAGTTCTATAAAGTCAGAAACGGTTTCGAGTGTGTGCAGTGCTTGAGTTAAATCAAATCGTTAAAGAAGATTAAGGTATAAAGTTAGTTATGCGAAAATACCTAGGTATTAATAAAGTTTCAAGTAAGAATATTCTATCATAGTCATATGATGTATGGGATGCTAATAAAACAAGGTAATCAGTAACTTATTAATATAATATATTTTTTATTTGAGAAGTTTTCTTGGTACAATGTACAATTTTGGACTTAGTTCTCTGAGGCTTAAAAATTAAAATGACTTAACAATGGCTGTATCTTAAGTACGCAAAAACCGTCTGACGAGATTTTAAAAGGACTATACACTTACAATCTCATTTGAAAATAAAAACTTCATTGAGCGTCTATGAAAATGAAAACTGCATTGAATTTCTTATATAAACGCAAAAAAATGTCAAAGGTACAATCAACAACAAAAACCTATCACTTTATTAATATGAAAATGATTTGTTTTTGTATTTCGCAATTCCCATTTCAAGAAACAATTAAATAAAAAGAATTGTGCTAGGTATTAGGCTAGGTCACTACTTCGTAAAGAGTCAGATACCTGGTAAATATAAATTTTATTACCACGCTTTTAACGCATAAAATTAGGTTAACCCATTTCATGCGCTTGTTTGTTATACAAGTAAAGAAATATGCGTACTTAAAACTAAATGGATACATTTTGCCGAAACGTCTCGGAGAATTCGTGAGCCTTTATAACCTATTTCACGCGAATGAGCTTTCATTACTCAAATAAGGCCGGAATTTATGTTTTTATTTGAACTTAGTATTATGGCGCCATTTTTCTTAGAGGTACACCTAGAACCATTTATGGAAAAAAATATGTTTTTAAATGTGACTAACTAATCAATTTATAAAAACCATAGTACATTAACTAAGTATATGTGTGTCTTTCCATGGTGTCAAAATAAACTAAGTTAAACAATAACTCGAGCACGAGCTAACAAATTTGAACTATTCGAATATCCTATTACCTATATCATCAAAACTTCTTTATTATATTTTTTAACAAAAAATAAAACGAGCGTCAATATGATTCTTTCACATAGTAATCTGTGCATTTGCAGGGTAAGTGCCCTGTGCATTTGCAGGGTAAGTGCCCTGCGCATTTGCAGGGTATGTGCCCTGTGCATTTGCAGGGTAAGTGCCCTGTGCATTTGCATGGTAAGTGCCCTGCGCATTTGCAGGGTAAGTACACTGCGCATTTGCAGGGTAAGTGCACTGCGCATTTTCAGGGTAAGTGCCCTGCGCATTTGCAGGGTAAGTGCACTGCGCATTTGCAGGGTAAGTGCACTGCGCATTTGCAGAGTAAGTGCACTACGCATTTGCAGGGTAAGTGCACTGCGCATTTGCAGGGTAAGTGCACTGTGCATTTGCAGGGTATGTGCACTGTGCATCGTGCCTATTTTTTTTTGAGTAATGAAAGACTCAGTCGTATGTAATGCCGCAATACTTTGGAACAATGTTTGCAATATCAGCCATAATCACTATTTACATGTCGGGTAACGCATCTAACAATTGACAACAAATTGTTTATCTAAGTTATATACGTAGTTTATAATACTGCACCGTAGTTCTTCTGAAACATGCATTTATAGTGTACTTTCGACAGAAAGTTTAGACCAAACTATATTCGTAACGCCATCATACAGTCATATGCAGAAGATCAAATTAAGTTTTTTTTTTTAAATTTACACACTGTAACTAAAATTTCTCTAAACCAAAACTTTACAGATTACTGCTTAAGTACCACTTAAAATAACATTCTTAGAAGAGGCAAGCCTTACGATAGTTTGGTCTCTTTCTTACATGGTCGAAAATATACTTACTTCTAACATTCAAAGTAGATAAAAACAATATCGCAAAATTTAGTTACAATTTCACTAAACGCCATTCCATGAATAGGTTTTTTTTATGCCAGCGCATACTCTATTTACATTACTTATAATGTTTATAAGCGAATTGTATTGCTTTATTTTTTACATGTAAATGAAATGATCTTATATACCTACATTGTTATATTTTAATATTTCCAATATACATACAGATTGCCTATAGACAAATAATATTTTCACTACGTCTGTAAAGAAGAAGTTTAAAAAACTTTAATTCAATTGACAGTTGCTTTTCCAATCGACTGTACTTATATGCACACTGTTTTGGCAATTCTCGCTATATATTTTTTTTTACTAAATCCTCGTCATAATAATAACATTTTTGTGCAAATTTCTTATTTCATATAAGAGCTAAGCGTAGCATAGTGTGCTCGATATTTATATATTCCGTTATTTATTTACAATATTTAATGTATATAGTACAAAACATTCCATTTCTCTAAATATTTTGTTTCCTACTTACATAATCAATTCAAGGGCTATATTTTTTGAAATAATTTACATTTATATTTATTCCATTTCACAATTTTGTGTTGATTAACTGTGCCATTCACGACTAGAGCTATTTTTTCGTGCTTACATACATATCGCTCTCTCTCTCTATCACACGCATTCGTTATTCTTTTAACCTATCTCTTGCGCACACTTTTAGCATTTATCAGATCTCTTTTGACTAATTACAAGATTAAAACTTAGTTATAATCATGTCAAAAGCTGGAATAATTTTAGAGACGAGGCTTTCAAGTCGTTAAAAAACATTACGATTCATTATCAGAAAGTAATAAACTAAGGTGCTGAATTTTGTTATTCATAAAAAGTTTCAAACAAAATAGTTTTTTAACGATATTCTACGTTAGCCTCTAATTCTTGAAGAATTTGTTGGTTCAAAATCCGTTATTTAAAAAAAAACGCCCTAATTTTTTTACCAACAAACAAATGCCGCTCTAAAAATTCGAATTTTAAATTCAAACTTCATTTCTCAACATTTTGATTCTAGAACACAATTTAAAAACCATCAATCGGTAGTTTACATTCGAATATTTAAAGCTTCGCGCTCAATCCGAGCACGTTTTGCAGCATTGCTGTTTGTATCGTTGGAGCGCGCACATGTTCATTGCGCGGACGTTCTCGCAGTAGCGGGACGTGTCCCGGCATACGCCATCTGGGGGAGACAGCTCTCATTAAAATGATGTAAATAAACATACAAGAAACTTCACCAAGTCTTGTCATGCAAATTCTATTGGCACAAAACTGAACCTAAAAAAAATGCTATTGTCACTTTCAGAGTCGCTTTGGGTCGCGAAGAACAGACCGATCCCCCACCTTGGTGAAATGAGACAACTAGGGGTGAAATAGGAGTACTATCGTGTCCACTGGTGAGATTTGGTGGCGAGATTGGCCGCTGACTCAGTAGCAGCCCGTTCACGCTAACGAGACCCAAGTTATACCTCTTGGAAAGCACAGATGGTGGAAGCAAATTCAACTCCTTAAAGATACGCATCGAGAATTTATGAAGCAGATCGTTTCATGCGAATGGTTGGAATGACGGCGACATAAGGATGAAATCGTTCCCTGATGAAGTCACGGATGTTTCAACCTAGACTTCGCCCTTGAAAACAACTAGAGAGAGTTGTCGAAAGTGACTTTTTATCTAAGGGCCTTATCACATTGGCGGTTTGTGAGCGAATTGCAAGCGGAGTAGTATAAGTGCGAGTGAGAAAAGACGATCTTGTGCGTGCAGCACTCACGCGTTGATTGACAAAAAACGTTCGCAATCCGCTCACAAACCGCCAGTGTGATGAGGCCCTAAGGATGTTTGGCTTAAGTGAATCACCTAGCTCGTTGGCCTCACCTTTAGTAACACAAGGATGAACCCTACAAGGCCTGAGGACAGCTGGCCGGGGCAGCCCCTCGCAGGCGGCCGCGGCTCCGCGCTCCCGACCGCGGCGCCGCCCGCCCACCGCGCGCCACACGCACCGCAGAACACGATGCTGGCGACCAGCGCCGGAGCATGCACCTACGCACTGCGAGACGAAAGATGGTGGAGTTGCCAGATGCACCTAACATACACCTAACAAAAGTGGATATTGTGTCTACGTATGCTTAATAGCTTAATAGTTATGTTTTGGAAAGTGAGTTAATGAAGGTATTTTAGTGAAGTCATCGACATAGCCCTGCGAGTTAGTAGGCTGAAGTGGCAGTGGGTGGGAGACATTATTTTATTTATATCCCGAAGAACTGATAGCCGATGGGGCAGAAAGGTTCTTGAGTTGCGACCACGTACCGGAAGACGCAGTATGGGTAGGAGGCCCCCCACAAGGTGGACCGACGACCTAGTGAAGGCCGCGGGAAACTGCTGGATGCAAGTGGCACAGGACCGGTCATTGTGGAAAACTATGTCCAACAGTGCACGTCTTTTGGCTGAATGATGATTTTAGTCACGGTTTTCAAAGGCAAAATAACAAATATTGGAGGTCTATATAAAAATCCAGAAGCCTGTTTAGAAAGAAATACTTTGGTTTAGGTATACTTTTATTGCTCTGATGAACTGCCAGATAACTTGATATTTACTTACTTTGCTCCAAGGCCCCACAGCCCACGTGGACTTGCAAGGCTTCGGCCCACGCTTGCTCTTCTCAGGCCTAGTGCTAGCGTCGCAGGCTGCGTCTTCCAGGACTGTGCCATTTTCACTCACGCACTCCACGCGCCGACGAACTATCGCTGTAAAAGATGGCTTATGAGAATCTTCTACCAGATTCTTTCTCAGAACTCTTAACGCTTTCTTCATGCCTGGTCTTGCGCGATACTTTTTATTCTCGTGGAGCTGTTTTTAGAGCTATGGAACTTAAAACCTTAAGCGTCTGCACTGTTAATTCAATTTGGGATAGGATCATAGACATTATCAAGAAAGAAGAAAACACGTGATTGTCCAAAATAATCATCTAATGGAACTTAAAGTGTACTGTCTTCTTCATTTTCTTCTTCCTGGGTACAAGTAAATTGTTCTAAGAGCAAAGCACCAGATGTCACCTCACTGATATCGTAAGAAGAAGAAGTTTCTCCTACTAAACGGAGTCCATATTGGGTCTACTTATGATCACTTGTTTACCTCATTCCCCCTTCCCCTTCCTCTGTCCCACTCCCCTTCGGGTCGGCAACGTGCCAGCGATGCCTTTGGTATTGCAAGCATATTCTATAGGCTAGGGAACTGAACAGTAAACTTAATCCTGATGTTACTTACCGCCTCCGCTACCGAGGCATTTGGGCGCAGACCAGGGTGCAGTCCGCCATACCGCACAGTCTTCCCCGATGCAGTCGCGCACCACGCTCGGTGGCTTCCCACCGCGAGAGAGACACTCATCGGTCTCAACTGTAGTCGTGCTGTTATCTGTCTTGTGCTAAACGGACGAAAACTCTTATGAGTGAAGACTTAAGGATGAGACAAGCGGCGCGAGCTATCAGCAAACTAGATTCTCCGGCATGGCTTAACGACTGTGATAGCGGGGCTTCCCTTCCGAAGCACAAATGGAAGCGCTCAGTAGAAGAATTATGAATTAGAAATGAATTATGAATTAGAAATGAATTATGAATTAGAAATAAATTATGAATCAGAAATGAATTATGAATTAGAAATGCATTCTGAATTAGAAATGAATTTTGAATTATAAATGAATTATGAAGTAGAAATGAATTATAAATGAATTGTGAATTATCAGTTGTATCACTAGCGCCCACCTATCCAGATGTTTACCGCAACAAGCGCTTCTACTGTTAGAGCTGATCTAGAACACAATGTGCTTTTTGTGACTTTTATGTTGACGATTTTATGTTTTAGACTGTTTTTCAAACATTAGTCAATGTTTTTCAAACAAATGCCTTGATTCAATGTTACCTGACATATCGCTCCTCTTATTTGATGTCCTGTTTGTCCGCAGGGAGCTTTGCAAGGCGACCAGTCTGACGTCATCCAGATGTAGTCCGTGGCATCTAGACCTCCAAACCTGGTAAATTATAGAGTGATGACATACTCAGTTTTATAGATAAATTCTTAATCAAAGGTAGTACCGATTTTGGTAGCAAAAATGTTTTAAAGCAAACTATGCTGACATTCGTTTTATTAGACTAGCTTTGCCCGCGACTTTGTACGCGTGGAATTAAAAAAAACTGTTTATTAATGTTTGCTAAAATAAAAGTAGCCGTAGCCTAAGTTACTTTTTATAACTTCCGCTGTTTGGTAGTGAAAGTCCCGTCAAAATCGGTCCAGCCGTTTCGGAGATTAGCCGGAACAAACACACAGACAAACAAGTGATATAAAATTGTATTTATATCTCACCTATTCTCCGTAGTAGTCTCTTCAAAGCCCTTTAGGCTCTCAACCGTACCGTCTTCTATGAAATTCCTGTTATAATCCTCGTTTACTATAATAATATCCGAGTCATCGTCTTCGGGGTACACTATCTGTTTGTCTTCCATATTGATTACACGCGACTTCGTAGGTACTCCGTAGTTTTGATACATTATAATAGAGTCCACTGTTCTCTGGCCTCTCGAGTTACCGAAGGTCTGGAAGTTCCAAAACATCTGAACATATCAATTATACATGTCCTTTTATCGTTTGTAAAGTGTTATTAGATGTAGCTTAGAATGGTATTAAATAACTATTAGGTTAAGGTGATTATAGTGCCTTTGTATAAAGATGAGCTCTTTGTATTTTGACAAAGACAAGAGACAAGGGTTTTATGAATATGAAGAAAATGCAGTTAATTAACATATTTTATAAGATGAAATTTAAATGTTGGGTATATTAGCGAAATGAACACACTTAACCAAACACTTCATTTGTGAAAGTTGATGAAAGATAAGTTTAAACAAACCCCGAAGATAGATGAAAATGCATTAATTAATTAGTCTGGTCTGAGTTGTCTAATGGTTTCAATATTAAAAGTCGGTCTCAAATCGAAATTTATTTCAGAATTACTTTTTATCCGAAGTTTCCCAATACGGCTACCCAGAAACATCGGAAATACTGTTTCTTTCATATTAAACAATAATAAAATCATAATTAGTCCACCAATAAAATGCCGAAGAAAATAAAATCTACGCTGTGAATTATTACTGGTTTTGTACTCGGAATATCTTATGGACTACGAAATGTTTTTCAACAGGGAGCCATCTACACACTGTTTTGAAATTTTGAATCTAAATTAAGTTTTTTATATAATCTTTTGATTGGAATGGGTGCCATATATATTTTTTTTTGCAGATAGACGGTTCTCCTGATAGCAAGTAGCAGTCCTCGTTCAGGGCATCTGCAACGTAAAGGGAGCAGACGTGGTGTCGACCTTTTAGGGGCCTGACCAGCCCTTTGAAGAAGCCCATGTGGCAATAAAACCTTTATAACGATAAAGCAAAACTTTCTCAGAGGACATGACCAGTAGAAATTCAGAACCAATTCCATAAAAATTATTTCAAAAGTAATTAAATACAAGTTAGACCACCATCTACAGCTAAAACAAAACCATGCTAAGCCAAACACCAAGCCCATGGCTAGTTCCCGTCTATTCTGGTAACTCCTCACCTGTATCTGCATCACAATGTAATGCAAACAGGGCAGTAGCCTTCCCGAGCTGCTGGCCTTTGGTAGCATCTGGTGGGACACAGCACTCTTCTTCAATAACAAGTCCCAAGCCGCGTGCGAGATTTGTTAGGATAAGCTCATTAGAAGGTGGTAGATAAATCGTCAATTTATGTGGAACAATCTTTAGATGGTAGACACATTAAAAACAACTGATCACAAAATGGTCACAAATAATAATCTTCTAAAATTGAGGAAAAATAAAGGACAGGCTAACCTTGTAACTGTTTTTCAAGAATATTTCGTGTTAAAACTCATGGTTTGTTAAGTTTATGATGATTACTATCCCTACCGCCACCTTATATTGAGGCATAATACAACTTGTTTCTAAGATCTTCTTTTACTTTACCACTGATGGTGGTTCAAAGTACATATTCCTTCTTAGCTACTTCTCCATCATTAAGTATGCAACATTTAGCATGTTAACGAAAAATAAAATCCTTTTTCCCATCATCATTATCATCCTCAATATTAGGATATAAGACCCATCGAGTAATATCTTAGGTAATAACAGAGCACATTATTTCAAAAATCAGTGCCCGTTAAAGCATTATCTCCTGTTTACGCGTTCGATAAGTATCATCCCGTAACAACATCATCTACGTATAACAACTTTACGAAACTCATAAAATCGGTTGTAAATTTTATTACCGTCGTTATTTAGCTGCTGATGTTCGTTTCGGAGTCCGAAGCTTATCGTTATTTTGATTACAAATTATAGTGGAAGCCCCTAATTTTATTGGATTAAAAGTTTCCACGGTTATTGGCAGGGTATAAAAGGAGCAATGAGTATTGAGATTAGTGGAGGCAAGATCAACTGCTTTTGTTTTATAAACTTTAGCTTTTAATACCAGTGAAACGGCCAGATGATCTTCATTTTAAATTGTAAAGCAGGCGTAGACATATTATAAACAGCTACATGTTTAACGTACGATTTATAATAATTTTATTATAACAGTCTTGACGATTTATCTACATAACACATTTTAAAAGGAACAGAATAAGTTTTAAAGTAAAAATGTTCTTACCTCGTGGTCGTCATATAAATCTCTTTCTTGTGAATTGAAGTGTGGAGACGCTTTAGTGCTCGTAGTTGCGGTGTTACCATACAGTGCATCTCGAACTTTGTCTATTTTGCCTGTTAAAATAAATTAAATTCAATTTTAGTACCTGTCATACATGTTTTATCGAATTGATTAATAAGATTGTATTTTATTGATAATATTTATTTCCAAGATGTATCTGTTTATGAAAGGAAAGAAAATTAATAAATGTAACTCGTATGTTTTAATTTAATAGATGAGTTCAGTACCCCGAAATAACATCCATATCGAATAAAATAAAGATATTTTTCCAGAATTTTATTCATTCATCGTTATCATAAATTTGATGTAACGCCGGCGGGAGCTAATTCATAAACTAGGACCTTAATCAGTGAACGTTAAAATAAAGCACCTAATTCTGGAATTTATCTCGGCGTTGTTTGATTAGCACTCGTTCGAAGCTGGGAAATGTTGGGTGCCCTAATTAATCTGCGCAGTAGTGTTGTAATATCGCAACGTTGTCATTAGACAAACTTGTTAATTAATAAATTAGTTTCATATTGCTTTACCACAACATAATACAGGGGAAAATGATTCCTGGTTTTAGTCTTACGTTACGTTCACATTATGAACATAACAACTATTTTCTATATGTACATTTATGATAATGGCCGTATTCAGCCCGGTATGTATGAAAAACGCGCTGTCATCTTTATAAAGTTAATGACCGCTAAATGATCTCGTAATAAGCGATGACTGTCAGTAGCTAGTAAAAACAGTTTCTTAGAATATTGAGAAATAACACCATTAGCCCCAATACAAGTTGACCTTTGATACATAGTACTATGTATTTCATTGGCACAAGAAATTATAATAATCTTTGGGATGACTCCATACGGCGTAGAAGTAGGACTTACTCTCGCGACATTTTGAAACTGATATTGAAGTGCGCCAATAATTTGACAGGTGAAAGGGGTGCCGTGACCTTGATGTTACGTAATAATTACCTTTTTGTCTGTTCTTATAGTTCTTCCTGGAGTCCCCCGGACGCTGTTCATGTGATTGATCATCCGCGGAGCTGCCGATCATGGCTCGGTACCTGCCATCTGCTCTACTGCGAACAACAATACAAGTCGAATCTTTCCAAAAGCATGATTTAGAAACCTCTAGCTAACAACCTTATCTATATAACCTGGATAAAAATAGGCTAGATATAGATCCCTGGAAAGGGACTAGGGTCCTAAGTTGCTTAGCCATTGAACTGCCATTGCCACTGAGCTGATATAGTGATCAACCCTCTGATGGGTCAGTTGATTCTGACCAGCCAATCAGAGGGTCGGTCACTATAGCCGCTCAATGGCAATGGCTAATCGACTTAGGGCCCTGGATATAGATAGATAGGATAGATTGTGGGGAGATAGGCTTAGTAAGATATACATCTAACGCGGATAATATTCTCGGATGTTCATAATGCTATCGGATATCGCAAGATAGATCTGTAGCCTAAGATAGTTTCGTCCCGCTCACTTCAAAGTTTTCATAAATATAAAGGACACAGCATGTTTTCCGACACGAAGGCGTTAGAAGATTCTGTTAATTACACTTTATTTTTACAAAAAATAAAGTACTCGTTGCTATAGATATTATTGCAAGAGAATAAACATATTATTGTCTAACTGCAATACCTTACCTGTCAGAAAGTGGTGATGAAGGCTCGTCCAAAGCTTTATTGTGCCTTTCGATCTCTTCACTAGATGGAAACTCTCCGGGCCTCGGCTTCACTAGTAGAGTCAGGTTGGCACTAGACCTGCCGGCTACACATGTGTACACCCCATGATCTCGGAGTGAAAGAGACGTGATGCGGAGAGCGCCCTGTGTGAAAAAGGGACAGGTGAAATTTTAGCTTCTAAAAATAGATGCGGTTGAAATTAATCTTTAAATGCTGTGTATTATAGAGTATATTTTAAAGTCTTACCTTTCTGGAGATCTTGTACTTCTTCGATTTGGTGATGATCTGGTGGTCTTTTGCCCACTGTATCTTGGTTCTATTGTAGCCCTTCACAGGGCACTTGATCTTCACTTGCGTGCCGTAGAATATCGTCGCTGAACCACCTACTTTCACTGTTACCTATAGAACAAAATATTCATATAACGCTTAAGAGATTCTTATTTTATCGAACACACCTTTTGTAACTGATTCTTACTACTGTAGATTATACTACTAAGATATCGGCTCCCTTTCCATCACCTGTTATTTCGACTCAATTGAAGATCTAAATTGAATCGCTATCAAATATATATTAGGATTCCTGTCTTATTCTTCTTGTTGTCTTGTCTACATGCCTCGTTTTTCTACGATTTCTGGAAAGTCGACCGCCGATCCCTCCCTTTCATACAAAATCCCTTTCTTACCTTCTTTTTCTTAAGATCATGTTGTATGTACGAAGAGTTCGCGAGCGATATCTCCGGTGATGCGGTGTCCAGTAGGCAAGGTCTCGTGTTGCAGGACTTAGTGGTCGCTGGTTGTGGTGAACTGCATAAAGACGCCGGCCTCTCCACCACGTGAGATTGGGCCATCATTTGCTTACATTCCACCTATTATAACAAAGAATGATGAATCTTTTGCAAGGGCATTTTAGGCATTGGTAGCTAGAAGACGTCCATTGTTAGACATAAGTGTCTCCAAAGCATTCATATCTAAGGTGTACTCCATGTCTCGCCATTCTCATGTTTAGGGTGGTACTTTAACGAAGACTATGCATGCTGGCATGATGCGGGCATGATGACTAGGGTGAGTAAAATGGTATGCCCTACAGTGGGGCGAAATAGGTTATCAAAAAGCATAAAATATATTGTAACAGCAAGAGTGGCGAAAAGAACGGCCACAACGGAAGCAACTAGCGATGGCGTAGAGACCTTGAAGTTTTTGAAGACAAAGACGGAGATAAAATGAGTTACCTGTCTCTGTTTCACTCCACCACCGCAAGTTTTAGAGCACTTGGACCAGTCGCCGCTGTGCCATCGCACCGGGCAATCAAGTACGTTGCAGTACTGCCTGTCGGAGGGCGGCGGCTGCGGGCACATGCTGTTTGGCACCACCACCGTGTTGGTGCCGCCTCTGGTCACCTGAACATAAGGTAGGCTTTATATCTTTACAACATAAAGATTGAATAGCAGTACAGTCAAAAGGCAGAAACAAATCACTTTACGACTTTGAGGGCTTGTTTCAGAATCGACATATAATTTTTATCCGACAAATAAATTAGACGTTTTGACAGATATTCTATGGGAAAACGGTGAAAACATCAGATTTGTTTGATGAATAAAAGTTCGACAATTCTGAAACATGTCCTAACGTGCACTCCTGATACTCCAGAAGTAAAATAATGTTCTCAAATTGTGTAATTATTGGTGTTCACATCGTTCTAAACTTGAATTTCTCGACAAAATGGTACGGGGACTATAAAAATCGGAAAGTGTTTTGGACTGTACAATGGGCATGATTTTTACAAGCTGTGATTTATACGTGGACCAGGAGACCAGGATTTTGAAGAAGTACCTATGATGTATAATTTGTAAATCTATACTAATATATAAAGAGGGAAATGCTGACTGACTGACTGACTGACTGACTGACTGACTGACTGACTGACTCATCAACGCCGAGCCGAAACTACTGAAGTTAGAGACATGAAATTTGGACAGTAGATATATTTTGTGACGTAGGCAAGCAATAAGAAGCGATTTTTGAAAATTCAACCCCTAAGGGGGTTAAATAGGGGATGAAAGTTTGTATGCAAGTTCGTCATTTTTCAAGTTAGAATTATAAAAATTGGTGTGGAGGTGAAGTTTTAAAAATAAAAAATATGGTTTTCAGCTTTTTGAAAAATTCAACCCGTAAGGTGGTAAAATAGGGGATGAAAGTTAGTTGGGAAGTGAGTATAGCTGTTCGTCATTTTTGATGATAGAATTATGAAAATTGGTGTATAGGTTCCTTTTTATAAATAAAAAACTTGAATTGCTGCGTTTTTGAAAATTCAACCCCTAAGGGGGTAAAATAGCGGACGAAAGTTTGTATGTATGTTCGTCATTTCTGAGGTTAGAATAATGAAAATTTGTGTTTAGGTTTCTTTTTACGTATTATAAATAAAAATTACAGCATTTGTGAAATTTCAACCCCTAAGGGGATTAAATAGAGGATGAAAGTTGGTATGCAAGTTTGTCATTTTTCAATTTAGAATTATGAAAATTGGTTTTTAGGTGTCTTTTTAAAAATAAAAAAATATGGGTCTCGGCGTTTTTGAAAATTCAACCACTAAGGGGATTAAATAGGGGATGAAAGTTTGTATGCAAGTTCGTCATTTTTCAAGTTAGAATTATGAAAATTGGTGTTTAGGTATCTTTTAAAAAAATATGTTTCGGCGTTTTTTTAAAATTCAACCCCTAAGGGGATTAAATAGGGGATAAAAGTTTGTATGCAAGTTCGTCATTTTTAAAGTTAAAATTATGAAAATTGGTGTTTAGGTGACTTTTTAAAAATAAAAAATATGGGTTTCGGCGTTTTTTAATATTCTACTCCTAAGGTGGTAAAATAGGGCATGAAAGTTCATATGGAAATTCGTCATTTCTGAGGTAATAAATAATGAACAATTGAGTTTAGATTTCTTTTTACGTATCAAAAAATATGGATTTCAACTTTTTTGATGTAGCCAATTGATTGCAGCTCATATTATATGGACTGGCTCGACCGGGGTAGTACCATCCTCTCACAGAAGATCGGCGTAAAGCAGCTATTACAGCTGCGTTTCGTACGATGAGTGAGGGAGCCAAAAGCTCCATCCCACTCCCCTTCAGGTCGGCAATTTGCGAGCAATGCCTTTGGTATTGTAAGTATCTATAGGCTACGGTCATTGCTTAACATCAAGCGGGCCGAACGCTTTTTTGCCAACGCAGTCCTATAAAAAAATGTAGGTTGATCCTTTAAGGAAAATATTTATATAGTAAGCATCTATAGGCTACGGTAACTGCTTAACATCGGGCGGGCCGTACGCTTTATTGTCACCCGAGTCTTATAATAACAAAAAAAAACAGGTTGATACTTTAATGAAAATATTTATATAGTAAGCATCTATAGGCTACGGTAACTGCTTAACATCAGGTGGGCCGTACGCTTTTTTGCCACCGCAGTCCTATAAACAATATAGATTGATGCTTTAAGGAAAAAAAATATAAAGTAAGCATCAATAGGCTACGGTAACTGCTTAACATCAGGCGGGCCGTACGCTTTTTTGCCACCGCAGTCCTATAATAAAAAATATAGGTTGATACTTAAAAGAGAATATTTATATAGTAAGCATCTATAGGCTACGGTAACTGCTTAACATCAGGCGGGCCGTACGCTTTTTTGCCACCGCAGTCCTATAATAAAAAAATATAGGTCGATACTTTAAGGAGAATATTTATATAGTAAGCATCTATAGGCTACGGTAACTGCTTAACATCAGGCGGGCCGTACGCTTTTTTGCCACCGCAGTCCTATAATAAAAAAATATCCGGTATCCGGCAAACGGAAGCTGGGATCTGGGAAACGGGATCCGGGATTAAGAAAATGAGATCCGGGATTTAGCTAACGGAATCTGGGAACGGGATCCGGGATATTCGGTATACGGGATTCGGGATCCGGAAAACGGGATCCGGGATCCGGAAAACGGGATCCAGGATCCGGGCAACGGGACCTATGTAACGAGATCCGGGATACAAAATCCGGTTCCGGGAAACGGGATCCGGGGTCCGTTTTTTTTAATTTCAATTCTGCGCGGACGAAGTCGCGGGCAAAAGCTATATATTATATTGTAATATAATGTGTAAATGTTAGACCAAGTTGACA
This sequence comes from Drymonia ruficornis, assembly GCA_947859195.1. Lineage (NCBI taxonomy): Eukaryota > Metazoa > Arthropoda > Insecta > Lepidoptera > Notodontidae > Drymonia > Drymonia ruficornis. Next base: position 7,967,905 of record OX401927.1, read on the forward strand.
TTGTTCAATTTTTCAACCTGGAGTTAGGGGTCACATATTCAAGCTCTATGAAATTAAAATATTGTGTTTAAGTAAATAAAGTAAAATTTTTAATGAACTGTTACTTACCTCGTGTATGCAAGTGACCTCTCTCGTTTGAATTCCGATGCCACACGATTTAGTGCACTGCGTGAAATCCGTGTAGTTCCATCTACAAAGGGGTGTTCAAATTAGCCGACGTCTCCCTGTGACACGCAAGCGTAGGCTTTGTGCTTTGAGATGCATCAACCACTGATAGAGCATATGTATGACGTCAGTATCCGTTTGGTCTACAGAACATTATTCAATGTACACAACATACAGTGGTCGAGCGAGTCGAAAGGACTACCACTCTTACTTACCAGTTGATCACCAGATATTATGTCTTGTATATGTTTTTCCTGGTGACATCTCGGTCAATTTAGAAATACTCTACAGACTAATATGGGCATACCTAGGTTTTCGGGTGGAAAATCAGAGGTTTTGATCTAGAGGGGCGAGGGTGGGAATCAGGAATTTCTTGCAGGCAGAGGACAGGGTAAGTGGGACTCAATCAATAGGCTGCTGATGATAATACAATATTAGGTAACGAAATCTCAAACAGCTAAGTGGTAGTATTTGAGTATTCTTTGTAGTATAATGGTCACAGCTCACTTCAACCACTCGACACCCGACCACAGATTTGACCCTACCAGCATCGCCTCGCCTCGAGAGCGGTTAGTATTTTTTTTATTATATAAAATTATATGGAAATACGCTCACTACATCAACTCCGTAGCCTCACTGGATCGCCTCGCTCGCAAGCTGTCTACGTGCTGGTCGGGTGCCGAGTGGTTGTAGTGAGCTGTGACCATAAAGGAGTATACTTATCAAAGTATGAAGTAAAAGTTATTAAAACTTACCGAGGAGGGCACGGGTGATCGTTGCAAGTCCTCACTCTGTTCTCCGGCTTTGTTAGAGGGTCGCACATGTATGGTGACGCGTTCTTACCGTCTTCGTCTCTCACACACTGGATTATAAGCTCCTGAAGGAGACAAAAAATGTTTGAAAGATATAAAATGTCACAAACTTATCAATATCCACGGCTATTGTTAAAAAAAAAGAAAAAAAAAAGTATTTGTTGGGATAGTAGCGACGCCAATAATAACAATAGGTAATCATTGCCTACTACATGAGCTGTACAGATAAGTATTGTATGTTAACATAAAGCTCTTGTAACAAGAATTTAGTAAGATAAATGTCGACTGTGAAATTGTATTTGATGAAATTAATATAACTGCCAACCATCTGCAAGCGTCTCCTGCAGTCCGACGAACTGTTAGTTAAGACGATAGCACGACGATAGTTACCTGTACTCCACTAAGGCAAGACGCACTGCAGCTAGTATATCCTTTCTCTTTCCAAGAGTAAGACTTGCCTGGTGAGCCGGGCGCCACTCTGATATTGCTTGATGTTCCGTAAGATATTAACCTGAAAATAGCTCAAGCTCAAGTATTCTAAGATCATAGGGTTGATATATCTAAGTTCCTCGAGGAAGATCTTCATATTATGAAGTGTTTGAGGAAGATAATCTACACAAGCATTTATTCGTGAGCTTCGGCAAACTTCAAAGATAAAAAGTGGTTTATAATGTTATTCTAGCCAGAGCATGACGTCAGTAACAAATTTCTTTAAAATCCATTCAGCCGGTTTTGTGTAATACTCAGTCAAACTAATAAACAAACGCACACACTCTCGCATAATATAATTTTTTTTTTTTACAATAGATATGATAATATTGTAACGTTTATAGCCTTTCGAGATAATTATTAAAAATACTCATCCGGTCTACCTATCACATTTTTAGTACAACGATTCCACGCCAATATTTATCAAATCACGTTATCTAGTCAAAATTTTACAAAATGATACTGACCTTATCAGATAGCGAGCTTATCGCATGATTAATGCCCCATGAAGAGTCAGTAATACTCATTCAAGTGTTTAACAAACTAAAAATGTCTCTAGACGTGCATATAAGTGAACCAGATGAATTTAACTGTCTAGAACTCCATAGTTCTATTAAAGAAGTAGCTATTATAAAAGGTATTCATGATTTCGTGTATCATGTTGATTGTATCAGTGGTAAAAAGGTGAATTATGTGGCGAATGTGTTCAGAGTTGAAATCAGGGAGACTGATAATGATCATAATAATATCAGTGTTATCGTCAAGACTCTGGTGAATACAGAAAGGCAAGTTTTATTCCATGAGTTGCATAAAAGAGAAGTGATAGCTTACAATAGAGTTACAACTCAGTTTTTGGAATTACAAGACGGTTTGAATGAAGAAGATAAGTTGGTGTTATCTAAATGTTTATACTCAAGAGCAGATCCGTCAAAAGAAGTGATAATTTTGGAGGATTTGAGAACTAACGGTTTCGGAATCGATGACAAATTAACGAGCTATGAGTTCCTAGATTTTAACGAAATCAGTTCAATATTGTCTGAACTAGCCAAATTTCACGCCCTATCTTTTGTTTTCGAGAAACAAAACCCTCAAATGTTCGATGACGTGAAGTCCGAATTTCATGACATTTTATTTCAAAGTAATTTCTTAAACAAAACTAAGCTGGGGGATTATTTTCATGAATCTTTTGATATGTCTTTGAAGTCTGTGACAGATTTGGATGCAAAGGAGAAATTGGAGAAAGCACAGAGCAAACTATTAGATATTCTACAAAGATATATGAAACCTGGACGAACAAATGTTCTGTGTCATGGTGATTGTTGGGTCAACAATATGTTATTTAAATGGGAGGTACGGATACAAACATAATATATTAATAACCTTGGATATAACTATTCCACCACTCAATTATATTTTTACTTTATTACAGGCCAACAAACAAACAAAAGTCTGCTTCATAGACTTCCAAGCGATGCGGTATGCCAACCCCGTCACTGACATCATCTACTTCCTATATATTTGTACAGACTCTACCTTCAGATCTGAATATTTGGAACAACTCAAAAGTACATACCATGACAGCCTAAAATCATTCTTAAATCTATACGACATAGATGTCAATACTGTTTACTCTAAAGAGGGCTTTGAGAATGATTATCAAGATTTCCTTCCATATGGAGTTTTGATAGCAATGATAGAGCTAAGGATAGTGACTATGACGCCTGAAGATGAAGCAATAGTGAAAGGATCCAAGATAGTTCCTGATACCGATATAACCGAGGTTCCTGGAGAAATAGACTTATTTAGCTTGAGAGTGAATGACGTGGTTAAGGAAGCTGTTGAAAACGGAGCATTGGAAAAGCTTTTGGATGTAATAAACAGTTAAATAAATTTGAGTTTCATATTTATCCAGATTAGGAAATATAATATCCTCTATCATAACTTTTGTCTGTGCATTGACGACTAAGCTTTGTCAACCGACTGATAAATCAAAAATACTGCGATGTTACAAATCATTCGTCTCTTTCATATCACTATGAGGAAATTTCCAATGACTTTTGCTAAAGTAAGAATCAACTTACCTATCACCTCCGCCTCCATATGAAGGTCCACTGGAGTCTCCGAACGAAGTACCATAAGCCATAGAACACGGCTCCATCACACATCTCTCAGTATCTTCAATGGGCTTCGGACCCAAACATTTGCTGTCCGGTAGTTTTGCAATAGTTCTACTGAATTCTAGGAATATTTTGCAGTGGACTTCCTTCTTTCTCCAGCCTTCGCCACATGTGACACTGCAGGGACCCCAGTCTTCATCTTTGATATAACTGTATGAAAAATTGGGATCGCTGTATTAGTTGGTTTATTATATTATTTTAATAAGAGCAAAACTTGCGTGAATTACAAATTCATAATTTCTTTTTGGTTGGTTGAGCCTGTATTAAAAAGAATAGCATTTTAGTTTCTCCCAATCACTCTTAACTTTTGATGTACGTAAGGAAACTACGTTATTTTGCATTTTCACGCAAATTATTCTCTATTCCATAAAAAAATATAAGTAAAAGTACAAGTAAGAAAGTACCAAACCCTAAAAAATGGCCCATTTCAGAAAAAAAAACTATACTATCTATCGCAGATCCACACGGGGTCATTATAGAGGTTGAATCATGCGAGGTGCTAAGGGCGACTATGACCTAAACAATTTCGGGCTGGTATATGTAGAAGTATGCACCAGTGTTAGTGTGACTGTCGACATACCTGTAAATTTGAATAATAAAAGTATAAAAAGACACTCCGCATGTCCTGTGTTCAATGTCAGTTCCAATCGGTAAGTGTAAGCAAAGGAATTAGCAATATTAAACTGTTCGTGTAGTATGTGCGAGGAAATATAAATTGTATAGTGCAGTGCATAGAGTAGAAAAATAGAGATCAGTAATAGTAAATTGAAGAAATGATGTGTGAAGGGTAGATGGTAAGGGTCTGTGTGAATTGAAATATATTGTGCATACCAATATGATCGTTAATAGCTGCGTGGGTCCGTTTGCAGGAAGACTTTTATTGAGTGAAGTGTATTCATTTATAGAAGGAATGTTACGGATTCCTTACCTTAAGGTTCTGTTTCTTTTCTAACCATTATTACAAAACGGGTACCTATGCGTATAGATTATGATAATGCTATTATTTCTTCTTAGCCACTTTTGAGATTTTGTATCGAAATTAATGTTGGAACTAAACTTGGAATTAAATTCTCAAGTTAGCTTCATTCAACAGTATTTTTCTAATTGGAGGGTATTAATTATACATGAATTTAAAATTAATTAAGTTGAGACTTGAATCTTTTAGTTTCACAACTTATTAATCATCATCATCATCTGCCTTACCTTTTCTCATCATCGGCCGGTGCAGTATGTCTTATTCTTCCATTCTTCGCGCTTTACTCTCATTTATAAAACTCTGACAAAAATGTAATAAAACTTCGACATTAAGTAGGTACTTGAGTATTGTAAGTAGAGTGAGGTTTTGTGAAATTGTTACATTCAGGTATTGACAAATGTTTCAACTATCACCATTAAACACACAGGATAGTGCATTAAATACTTATGTCATTTCTACATTCCTGAAATTAAATGTTCCGTAACATTCCTAATTTACAACATATTTGCTATTCTATCCAATCATCATCTCAGGGTGGTGGGAATTTTTCATTTACACACATTTCAGGTTCTAACAAACACTTTAAAAACAAAATATTATTCAAAAATCGTCTCTGAATTAGTTTCCAAATTAACACCATCAAATATTTTCCCGTAACTCATTAATATTTTGCTAGAATTAGAAATATTTCATTAAATTTAGATAACTTTGGTTTAGATCATTTTAGAGACAAGTTTTTAACAACCACTTCAAAAAAATGTTGTCCAACTTAATAACAACAAAAAACATAAGAAGTGATCGTGACATTAATTGCATTGAATACAACTATTTTCAAAGACGACTCGGTCCACACAAGCAAAAGTAAAAGAAACAAATAACTATCAGCCACTGGTTACGTGTCATGGAGGGGTAATGTCATTCCTGGGTCAAAAAATGTGTAAATGTATTGAAGTGAAACCTTTAAAAACTGTTCTCTCAGGTACAATACCTTACATACAACCAGCCACAGGCAAAGAATATTTTGTAATTGCTGAAAGAAACAACAACAAAATACTCTGAGCTCTGGATCATGATGATAAATCAGAGAATTTTGGAATTAATACTCTTAATAATAAAGTTGTAATTGAACTGGAACATGCGTTAGATGTTGAAGATAACGAGGATCGTTTAGAAATGGACTCTCACAAAGTAAGTAAAGTTAGTGTGGAGGCGCAACCAATAGTTTGAATTAACTCTTGAAAAGAAGCTAGAATAACTACAAGGTTGATAAGTGGAATTAATAAGTTGCTGCGAACTTGGTCGAAACTCGTGGCAATCACATAATTAAAGTGAGATTAAGGAACTTAGAAATAACTGAGGTTGTTTTGAATTATTCCTTGTAATTATTTTGTAACTTTACTATAATTGCTTTGTTTCTGTTGTTCAAGATTCTTTTATTTGTTGAAATTCTGTTCTTGTTTGGTTCTAGTGTTGAAGTCGCTGTAGTTAATATAACATTATTCAAAACCGAAAACTTTAAATTGTTTTCAAGACTGCTTTCTTTAAACATCGCTTTGACACTATATTGATTGACTTTTGGTATTTCTTATATCTTATAGCTGATTTCTACACATTGGTCGCGTCCACAAGCGCCGAGCAGCCACACCCGAAAAATAAAATATATCGTTATGTCAACGCGAGGAGACGACAAAACTGATTTCTCGGCGCGCCGTTCGGCTATACAGCAGTTTCTTTAACTGGGATTTTTGTCTATTGATGCGTCCGGATTCCTCGCCCGAGCACTCATGTTATGACATTATGTCTATGCCTTCCAACGTCAAAACTGAGTGCTCAGGCGAGGCAGGCGCCTGATGTAAACGTAGCTAATAAATTATAATTATAAGCCTCCACACGTAAAGGATGGGAGGAGTCATCCACATACAACACTTACGTGGCTTCAACCGGTACATCCGGCTCGCCGATCAGCCGCTCTGCCTTTGCTTGGGGCGGCGGATACTGCTGAATTAGCGGCTGAGTATGATACACCACTCCAGGAAGAAGGTCTTCTATTTCATCCTAGTAAAACACAGGAATCTTTGTGTACTTTCATTAGAAGGGGATTTGCTAAGGCCTTGGTCTCCTATTAAATGCCATCGGCCGCTTATAGCGTCACGCGTACGCCGCGTCACAATATTACTATAGACGTCGTACGCGTGACGCTGTAAGCGGCCGATGTCATTTAATAGGAGACCAAGGTCTTAGGCAATACTGTGGCGAGTATTGCCTAAGGCCTTGGCAGACGGGTTGGCGAGCGCAGTAAATTTGTTGGACAGGTTACAGATGCTGACTATTCTCTGATTCCGGAAGACGCAGGGTAGGCCCTCACAAGGTGGACCGACGACCTAGTGAAGGTCGCGGGAAACCGCTGGATGCAAGTGGCACAGGACCGGTCGTTGTGGAAAACCTTGGGGAGGCCTATGTCCAACAGTGGACGTCTTCTGGCTGACATGACGATCATTGTCATCGTCATGTCAGCCAGAAGATGATTGAAAACACAGGATATTTATTAATGAAGAGAATGATGGAAAATTAAAGGACGATTGAATACGCCTTCGCTTAAAGAGGTAGATACAGCTGTATTAGGGGTTGAGCAGTATCATATTTAACCGCAAATACGGATAATAAGGATAAGGAAGGAACATGTAGAACATATTTGCCCTGGAGACATCTTATCATTAAGGAAAATCAGGATATTAATTAATGTTAGGAATATATCAAGAAAATATAAGTTGATATCGGCAAAAGCTCGGACAAGGGCATAGAGGGAGGGGAGGGGGGGGGGCGGGGAGGGGGGTTTAGAAAAGTCATGGTCGATGTCAATAAAAGATGCTAGGTTTTACCGCGGTCTTTATAGAAAACACAAAGATTTAATACAGAGCGCCAATACAGAATTATTGGTGATAGAGCCAAGCTGTAGCCAATTGACTGCAGCTCATATATAAGCTGGCTCGACCGGGGTAGTGCCACCCTCTCACAGAAGATCGGCATAAAGTTACATATACGCACATAAAGGGTTCCGTACCCTGTTTATTTTTAAAAATAATTTTATTTTTAGTATTTTTTGTTGTAGCGGCAACAAAAACACACATTCTGTGCAAAATGTCAAGTCTCTAACTATTACGGTTCGTGTGATACAGCCCGCTGACAGACGGACAGACAGACGAACAGACAGACGGACAGCGTAGGCTTAGTAATAGGGTCCCGTTGGCACCCTTTGGGTAAGGAGCCCTAAAAAAGTCTGAGGAATGTGTGGACATAGTAAAGATACTGCAAAAAAAATAGTATACTATTATCATCAGTTACCTCTGGTTCATCTGATTCTCTGTAAGCAGGGCAGCTGATGCCAGTTGAACACGCTCGCGTGATCTCCGGGCGGCTGATTGGATCGCAACCGCCTCCCGACGGCGTGCACTCCACGCCTCGCACTTGGACGCCTTCCCCGCACGATACCGAGCACTGCGGAGGATTATGAGTATTAGGACCAACCAGATTAGCGTGATAATGTTGGTGATCCCAGGTTCGATCCCCGGTGGGGCATGCACCAAGGGATGAATTTTCATCTATGTGCATAATTTACAGTTCGCTAACGGTGAGGGAAAACATCGTGAGGAAACCTACCTATCCCTCGGGATTAGGTAATAGTCAGTTCCTGTATACACGGCGACAAGGTTCACCACCTGTCACGTTGGGTTCTGACTATCTGGTGAAACGTGCGCTTTGAGTTGGCTTAATACCTCCACAATGTGGTGGTGTATGGCCACTCAAGCCTATGACTACCCCCCGAATGGGGATAAAAGTCGTGACGTTATATTTATTTTATTTTTATATTTATGTTGGTGATCAAATCCATACAAATAAATAAAATTGAAGTGTCTGTAGTCTCTTTGTGTCTGGGTTGAATAAATAAATAAATATCGCCAAACATACCAACTGTATGATCCCAAACTAAGCAACGTGTGCTATGGCCACCATACAATGGACTGGAAGCGATCCCAGTGACATCCACACCAGGGCAAATTACGAAAAGGCCGTTTCCGAAATTTGCCTCTGGCGGGAATTGAACCCGCAACCACCCGATGCAGTGAGCCAAGCGCCCAACGCTCAAACCACAGCGCCAAGCAGTCATCGAAATGTTTTCATATATATATATATATATATATATATATAACGTCACGACTTTTATCCCCATTCGGGGGGTAGTCAGAGGCTTGAGTGGCCATACACCACCACATTGTGGAGGTATTAAGCCAACTAAAAGCCCACGTTTCACCAGATAGTCAGAACCCAACGTGACAGGTGGTGAACCTTGTCGCCGTGTATACAGGAACTGACTATTACCTAATCCCGAGGGATAGGTAGGTTTCCTCACGATGTTTTCCCTCACCGTTAGCGAACTGTAAATTATGCACATAGATGAAAATTCATCCATTGATGCATGCCCCACCGGGTATAAATGGGCAAAATGTTTTCATTTTATTTTTATTGACACTTTAATAATTGAACCTTTATGCAGTCTAAGGTCTACTTAAACTGTGGCAATCAGTAGCTACATAGACGAAGTTACTTTAAAACATTAAATAAACTACCTCTAGAATACCTTTAGTCACATGTCTAAAATCTCTCACTCTAGTAACCAAGGTTAATTATCCTGACGAAATTTTAATCACGTCTAAACCACGGTGGCTCCAACTCAGTAAACAAATTCCGCGCGATGTCTAAACTTTAAGCTAACAAGCTAGAACTTCACCTAAGTTTCGGTCTAGCCTGACTTGATGACAGCGCGGGCGGTCGAATTAAAAAGACAGACTGAAGTTCAGGCTGAAGTTGTATTAATTGGGAATAGGTTTAGTTTTCCAACTTCATGTTCTTTTTAAACGACTTCAAAAAAGGAGGAGGTTCTCAATTCGACTGTATGTTTTTTTTTATTTTTTTATCATTTTTATTTTTTATGTTTGTTACCACATAACTTTCGACTGGGTGAACCGATTTTGATGATTCTTTTTTTATTTGAAAGCTGGTGCTTCTCGTGTGGTCCCATTTCAATTTGATCCAGTTCTGACAATGGCATCCATGAGAAAACCACATAAATCTTAAATTTGCATTAAGTATGTGCGCGACAAATGGACGTATAACTCAATATCACGCCAACCGATTTTGATGATTTTTTTTTTATTGGAAAGAAAATATCCCAAGGGTGGTACCATGATAAGATAACCAGGATCTGATGATGGCATTCCAGAGAAATCGAGGGGAACCATCGAAAATCGTAGTGGATACTAGTGCGTTTGTTATTTTTTTTCATTAAGTATTTTAAAGCACTACCTACTATTTAATGAAGGTCTGGAGTCGATCTGATGATGGAGCCGAAAGACAGTCGAGGGAACTCCTCAACGATTTACACCAATTACCTGGTGTTTGGGCTTGATTAACTTGTATTGATGAGAACTTTACACCTAGATGGGTTGTGACTGTCATTAGGGGGCTGATGATGAAAACGAAGGACAGTCAAGGGAACTCCTCAACGTTTTACAGTAGCTTCCTTGTGTTTGGACTTAATTCATTTCTATTGATGAGAGCTTTGCACTCATGGGGTGACAAAGTATGGCGCCACTAAAAATCGTGAAATAAAATTATTTTTGTAAAAAAAAAACAAAAAACGACTTCAGAAAAACCTGGAGCACTAAAAAGCCTGAAATAATATTTCTATTACCACCTCTGCCTAACCCTTCGGGATAATCAGGCGTGATGGTGTGTTAGCGAGTATTTGGAGTCGGTGCCAATCTATATTCTTACTTTGATAGTAGGTAGATTTGGCATACTAAGATTGGCACCGACTCCAAATACTCGCTGACACACCATCACGCCTGATTATCCCGAAGGGTTAGGCAGAGGTGGTAATAGAAATATTATTTCAGGCTTTTTAGTGCTCCAGGTTTTTCTGAAGTCGTTTTTTGTTTTTTTTTTACAAAAATAATTGGTCTGGTTTAATTAGCGGATAAGACGCCTTTGTTAGAGTGTTGAGTATCAAATGTTTAGACGACTAAAGGAGAAAGGTTGTTTTTCATTCGTATGTAGGATTTGGCCACATATCATGTTAGCAAAGAAGGTAAGCTCAAACAGAAGCAAAGGAAATAAGTAAGGTGTTTTAATAATCAAACTGAGCAATCGTCAACACACAACAACAACTGTTTTGATACTCCAGGGGCCCGATTCACGTAAACAAAACCGTAACAACATTTCAGCGATATAGTCGTTGATAGCCTTTTCTTGTTACGAAAAGTCTATCAACGACTATATCGCTGAGATGTCGTTACGGTTTTGGTTACGTGAATCGGGCTACAGGAGACATGAACACATAAACGATCTACAACTTGACAACCTACAAAATGTCAAATTTATCTTAGTTGTCGAGTGTCTGTTGTTATTTTGTTTTAATGTTTCTCAAGTTAACGATATGTTTTTGTAATGAACTTTCTGTCGATTGACTCAAAAGTTCATAAAAAGTGTATGTTAACTGTGCTTGGCGCTACAACATTAACGCCTACGGCAAAATATTGCTACGAACTGGCTACGACGTAGCTACGGACTGCTCGTTGATGACTGTCTACAAGCGTTACTAGAAGTCGTTATGCTTGTACGGTCGTCTGGTAAAATGGTAACATTTCTAACATAAACTAAGCTCTCTTTACTTAGATGATTTGTACTAGAAGGACTGAGATAAGTAAAATCTATTAGAAGAAACCTTGGAAGAAATATTTGCGTAGTATTAGTAAGACGGATGCCAAACTAATTAAAAAATAGAACACCCTACGACGTAACGACGATTTAACGATGTAGCGGACTAAATAATTTCCAAGAGTGAATTGTTTAGCCACGTTATCCTTAGTAACAATGTGGATCCATTACTTGATTGAGTGCTGCAATGCCTGCAAGGCTGGATAACGGACGGGTGACGGGCTCTGAGCCTACTAATAAGCGAGCTTGTTACTTTACTTATTGCGACGGGAGGTAGACAGGTTTTGACGTTTTCTGAAGCTTAAACAACTATAACCCAACTATACTATACTAGTGAAAGCTATTTCAGATGTGAAAGCTATTTTGTATAATAAAATGCTGATGCATAGAAATATATGATTTTTTGATTGCATTGAAATTGCTTTTAAGAAAGGACTGTAAATATTCGTATTGTCATCTCCTACAATAGATGAAGTTAATATTTGTAGTGACCTCTCACGCTCCAAGGAAAAACATTAACGACGCCCGACTATAGATGGCGCTAAATGAAACGCTCAATATATCGACGACATTTTCATAGAAGCCTGAAGCACGATAGCAAAGTTCACTAGACAACAACTATTAGAGTGCAGCGGTCAGCCCCGCCAAGCATACCTAACACCCGCCTGGCCGAAAGATCTTAAACTTTACCGCTAATTTGACTTTTAATACCCACAAAAGTTGTGAACGTTTCAGTAATGTGCTTCATTCATTTTATTCTTGGCTATAAGCCATCTTAAAGAAGAAACTGCTCACAGAAACATTATGCATACTATAAAAATCTACACATTATATCTATGAATACTAAACTTCAGCAATATTGCCCACGTACACAGATAAAATTGCATCCCAACATTGTAGCAAGTTTCAGCTACTTACACACGCCCCATAAAGTTTTACGTCATGTATTGTGTGAACAAAATAGCTTACGGAGAATATGAGATGCTTGATGTACAGTTTCTATCGAGTTTGGAAAAACTTTATTATAAGAAAGGCTTTGGTATCAGTTTCTCCAAATAATTTCACACTAGCTTCTGCCCACGACTTCGTCCACGGAGAATTAAAAAATATAATTTATAGTCTTTCAAAAACCCGGTTGGAATTTCAAAAAACCCTTTCTTATTGGACACCAGCACTTTACAAAGAACACACCCTCCAAATTTAATATCTCTAGGACCAGCAGTTTAGGCTACAGGCATAGGCGATGATATATCAGTCAGTCAGTCAGGACTTTGAATTATATATTCACATAGTCCATCATTCCCGTCTTCCACCTTTACTCCTTCCAGGGTTTACAGTGATATCCAATGAAGACACACAAAGATTCTACGTTAAGTTTGACAGTCGTTTTCTCAACATTTCTTTCTTCAGATAAGTATTGACATAGAGTAGAGGTAATTATTTACAATCAAGAATATCGATTTCCTTGTTTGAGGTTGATTAGATTTGAGTGGAGTCGAGGTAATACTTTTGAATGTGGACTCCTGCTTTATAAAGCGCAACTCCAGCCCCAGGTGGAGTACTGCTGTCATCTCTGGGCGGGAACACCAGAGTAACCGCTCGGGTCTTTTGACTTAATCCAAAGACGCAGTATGAGGATTGTTGATGATCCCGAGCATGTAAGCTGGCATTGAGCTTTTATGCTTAAGGAGAGACTTCTGACTTCTCTCGAGAAACGCGCGTAGACTACAACCACTTTTCTGGAGAGGCTGGTCGGTCTATTTTCAGCAGTATCGCTTCGCTTATCTCCATCTTAAGTAAAAGGATCCAACATTTTACTTACCCCAGACCAGGATCCAGCAACCCACACGGGGCAGTCGTGCTGGCTGCAGGGCTGCGTGGACCGAGGCGCTGGTGATGCACAGCCTGGCTCCGAACTTGATCCTGCGAGGAAAACAGCATGGAGATTGTCATAGGCCAACAAATTACTAATGACCTGTCTGAATCTATCATTAGCACCAACGCTTTTAATTGGAAATTCATAAGTGCTTAGTTGGTTTATAAATAAAAGCTTTGGAGGGATTCGTTGCGTGCTGACGTTCCGCTAAGTCTAGCGAGGCAGCCTTTGCTCGAATCAAAACACTGTTGCAAACCTGCCTCGTAAGATTACCCGATAGATCACTTCGCAGCTAAATAAGATAAGCTAAAAGGGATCAATAAGTGCCAATACACTGTTGTCAAAATTATTTTACAACTTGCCATGTTGTACAAGTTTTTTGTATCCAGCATTTGGAGCATTATCTTTTTACATAGCGCTACGAAAGCCTCTTGTGTTCCACTCACATGACAGATTTTATAAATGAGAATGACGGTGACAGCACGATTTCGCGGCGATACGATAACGTTTGAAGACGCTATGGGGGTAGAAGTATTCATCATCACTGTTGGACATAGGCCTCCCTTAAGGTTTTCCACAACGACCGGTCCAGTGCCACTTGCATCCAGCGGTTGCTTGCAGCCTAGTGAAGGTCGCGACCTTAACTAGGTCGTCGGTCCACCCTATGGGGGCCTACCCACGCTGCTAAGAAGTGTTACTTGAGATTTGTAAGGGATCTTCAGCACTTACCAGGTTCATAAGTGTCCGCTTTGGTGACGTTAGCCGACCTGGCACAGAGAACACGGCGCGTACGCACTCCGCCGCCACACGTCACGCTGCACGACGACCATTCACCCACGTACCACCTTATGTCCATATAAACAGAATTGAAAATCGGAACTGAAGACACGTCTACACCGACCGCAAAGCCGTGCGAAGCGGCTTTGTCTCACTCAGTATAACGTTGCCCGAGGCAAAGTTGGCAATCAATGCCTTGCTCGAGTGCTGTCAATTATCATGTTCCTCGCAGTCAAGTCTGTTAATGTAAATTGTTGGTGGAGGTACACCGGCATATGCGTGAGGCAGCCTCGCATGGCTAGTCAGATATGGACGAGCCTAATCAAGTGCAGTAAGTACATATCTATGTGTACATACGTCATCTATGCTCTAAGTTATGGTAGTGAGTAGTCAAACCGCAACATTGAAGAAGCTATCTATGGCCTGGCTATGGGTAAAACAGTACTACTCCACCAAGTCAACTAGGCGCTCGGGTAGCTTGCAGCTTCCCCGCCCGCACACCCACCAGCACCTTTTAGTATGTACCGTCAAATTTATCAGGCACCTATTTGGCTTGGTGCTGTGGTAGCAAGTCCGTCAACTTACTTGAAAGGGCAAGGATGTGTGTTACACCTGACAACCGACGCCTGCGGCTTGCTGGACGCGTCGCAGAGCTGCTCCGGCGCATCGGACCCGGTCAGCCGGTCGCGACACACCGCTAGCGACATCTTGTAGCCTGAAATAGTAGCTAGTTAATTCGTTTCTGTTAGTTACGACCATGGACCAGACATAGAAAGGACATGGTCTAAGCAACTCGGCCACATGGCTCAACTAGGTCACTGACGTCATCACAGTAGGCGTGGCTTAAGTCAGTGTGCTGTTGGCATTCGTCCTGTGCAGACGTCTCGCCAACGTTCGCATCCCATATATAATTCTGTTCGACAGTCGATGGCGACCCTCTGTACGTCTCTTTTATCACCCTACACTTAGTGACATCTAGTGTCAAAAGTTAAACTACGTAGTACTAACATCGACATAGAACGTAGCGAGTCGTTTTGCTATTGACCGGTAAATTGAAATAGCAAAGTAGGCGTTATCTAGACCCCTTTACCCGTTTCTAATAAGAACATCTCTACTGTCTATGTTCTCTGTGATTACGACATTATGACATTATGTCTAAAGCCGGATTTACACGCTCGTCTTGTCGCCTCGCATGCCTCTTGTCCGGATTCCGGATGTCCGCTGCGACATAGACTTCATTCGGGCTCTTTGACTCGAGCGCAAAAGCCGACACGCTTCCGAGAGCGAACAAGGGCTGAGAGACGCGACGCGACGCGATGATGGCACCATGTACACACTCGTTAAGAATTCTGACGTCAAAACTGATGGCTCGGGCGTAGCACCTCGCATATAGACGCACCCATTTACGTTAGTATTAAAATAATTCAGTTTTGTTCTCTGGTATTACACATTAGTGAATATGCTACACACAAAACCTCACCAGGATACGTAGAAAATAAAGATAAAGGGCACGAAACAAAATTCCCTAAATTTTGAACGGCCAACATTATACTCAGCCTCAGTAGTAGTAGTAGCCTCAGTATTAGTAAAACGCTGAAGGCTACGGTAACATTTCAGACAGGAATTTCAGCTCAAAGGCCACTTTAAACAAAATTTATCTAGAACGCTAACGAAAGTTATACTCGTCCAACGAAAATATAATTCGGAAGCGACGAAAATTCGGAAATAGGTATGCTTTAAAATTACATTTTTGGGACGAAATAGGTAGGATCACATTTCGAAGGAAGACCTAGGAAATAAACTGTAACACGCTGAAATGAATGACGAATTTCTGAGCTCCGTTTTGTTGCTTGAGCCTTGTGATTATTTAGGATTCGCAATGTACGGCGTTTTCAAATAAATTTTGTAAGTGTTCTGCTGAATTGCTGTATTATTTGTTACTCCACCAAGCCAACTAGACACTCGAGTATAAATATCAAATGATAATGAGTCAATGATTCCGCGGTCTGTACAACGAAGCGAGCCTGGACCAATGAAATGAAATGAAATGAAATGAAATGAAATTAATTTATTTGCACAGTAAGTAAATACATTGCTATGTTATAAGCAGTAAAGTGAATAACAAGATAAGTACTTATGGAACTAAGGTCGTAGGTACTAACTAAACAACATAAGTACAATTTTATGTGTTTTGTATCCCTCTAAACGTGAATACAATAAAATAAAAATATATATTATAAATCATATCTATTATAGTAATATAGTGGTGTTATAATGTGAGTAGGTACTTAGGAAAACTTATCCGTTAGTTGAATAACATAGCAATAGTGAGAAAGTTAAAACTACCCCCCGCGCTAGTAATAAAACTGTGTTGCGGCAGAGTAGCATCACCGTCCTTAACTTAACTAAGACTACTTAACTAAGACGTTGGTTGTTGTGTTGGTGTGAGTGTTAGATAATGCCTGGGCACTCCTGTGGCAGTAGCTCCCACTACGTGGTGGAAGGACCGCGGAATCATTGACTTCTTATCATTTGATATTTATACCCGAGTGTCTAGTTGGCTTGGTGATATAGTAGCAGATATGGTACCTCCATACATTGCAATAACTAGACTTTGTTCTTAGCGCACTATTACATGCAGCAAAATTCACACATCTGAGGGGCTAGCCAAGTGGCATAACCGCTAACCGAATAGAATAGAATAAACTTCACAATGTATGAAAATGTCAAACGTCGCTATGTAGATCAACAACAAGTTGCTATGTAGATCACGTGACTTATGTCATTTTCATACATGACGACAGCCACTTGTCTAGCCCTTCTGATATTGCACTAACCCATGTTATTCACCAAAAGATGAGCCGTATTGGCAATACCGACATTTTTTCAACATTTTTTTCCGTGAACGACTGAGTTGTACTATGTCCATGAACTCAGTTTGGTAGGAGAAACTATTTTGGACTATTTCGCATGTCTCCCTCTTTCCTGGTAATGTCTTTGTTATAAATATATTTTAGGTGGGTTCTACATTATAATGTCATCATCCTAATAATCCTAATCAGGTATTAAAACTGGTATTAAACTGAAGGTGGTAGAGCCAAGCTGTAGCCAATTGACTGCAGCTCATATACGGGCTGGCTTGATCGAGGTAGTACCACCCTTACACAGAAGATCGGCGTAAAGCAGCTATTACAACTGCGTTTCGTACGATGAGTGAGAGAGCCGAAAGCCCAAACCCCCCTTCCCCTCCCTCCATTCTACTATCCTTCAGGTCGGCAATGTGCGAGCAATGCCTTTGGTTTTGCAAGCATCTATAGGCTATGGTAACTGCTTAACATCAGGCGGGCCGTACGCTTTTTTGCCACCGAATTCCTATGTAAAAGAAACTAAATTGTATTTATTAAGTATCTAATTTATTTTATTCAACGAGTAACATATACCACTATAGTAATGTCCAATTTAATTTATTTAAACAAAATGTATACTTAAACAAATATTATTTATCTTAAGAAACCCATTACTAAGTTTACTATAAAGTAACTGAATTCGTAATCATTCCAGAAGTTGTGTAATTAATCATAATCATGAGAAATTAAGATAAATTTCATTTTCACTGAAATGTGTCTTAGGTTTCATAAGTTTGGTAATGGTCGTCTTGCCAGAATGCCGGCACCATGGACCAATTACTAAGGGGACTGGCCCTAAGCAACTCGGCCGAGTGGTCGGCCTAGTACTAACATCGACATAAAACGAAGCGATTAGTTCAACTATTTACCGGTAGATAGAACAATGAAAATGAAAAAACAATGACCATGTTTTTATTCATACATATATATTACAAGGGCACCTCTTTCTTTAGTCTTTACTCTGTGGCCGGCACCAAACAACAAAATTACAACATTTCTCGTTTTGCATCGGGGGTTCAAAATAAACCAAAAACAATTATTTCACATCAAGCAGCAAACCTAGCCACTCCGCTAGTCGTTCCCGGTAGGTAATGTACAAAAAAGTAATTATTTTTCCATTTAGAAAACACGAAATGTTCATTTGGGAGATGAAATTAGAAAGTACAGCCAGGCAAAGTTTCAAATTGGGAATTGAGTTCCGTATATTTAGGTAAATTTTTCGTAACAGTATAAAATTGAAAATATACTTAAAATTCCCATAATGAACAAGGCTCAACTAACTGACGGATGTATAAGTCAAAGTCAAAAGGTTTTTATTCATGTAAGCTCATTAGAGCATTTATAAATAGTCAATATAAACAATATTTTAGCGTTACGTTAATAAAGCATTTGGAAATTTATTATGCGAAAATTTTACGTAAACGCGTTAAAAATAAGAATGGCAATCCGCTATTTTGCTTACATACCTACGATAAAATTAAACGAAACAGAATAAAACAAGAAATTAAACCTCTTCTCCACATAACTTTATAAGAAATATTATTTTATCCTATTCATCTCATAAGTAAAGAAAGACGTCTGCGTAAATTGTTTTCAACTTCAAACAATATTTATTAATATCACCGAGCGTTTCAACTATTTACCTACGAAACCCTAGAAATACTAAATTTGGTTCACAGGTCTTGCAGTATTTAAATTTCCATTAAGTGGAGTGTTCAGCAACGGAATGACTAAAGAAATGGTCTGAAATAATAAACTTTAAGTGAAATAACTTAAAATATTTTTTCTTTGCCTAGTACGGCACGCGGACAGACGCTCCACCTGGTAGTAAGTAGTAACCGTTCGTCCAGAACATCTGTAACTTAAGGCCCCGCTTCCCGGCCGAGCGTTTTCGCCGTCTTGATTGGTCGAGAGCGCACAAACCCCGCCCACTTTTGTTGCGAAAATATCGAAAATCATTAAATTGTGACGTGAAAAACTATTACATCACCAAAATCGAACATATTTTTTTTAGGTATTATCTTTCTCCTTATTTTGGTGAAAAAAATAATTAAAAATTCCAAGCCGTTTAGAAGGTGATATCAATTTTAAGACGAAAACAGCTTCACTTTGATATTTTTTTTCACATAATAAAAGAGCATGTAGCACTTTTTTCCGGCTTATTTTTTAAAGATGAGGCTTTAATAAATACGGTGATATATTTTTTTTAAATTTTTACTCCACTCGTCTAAGAGGAGATAGCATTCAAACATGCCTCGTTAGGTGCCGATCCAGTCAAAAGGAGAGCAAACGCGGTGCCGACCTTTTAGAAACTAAACATGCCCTTTAGAGAACCCTATGTTAGAGTGCTGTTTTAACGATTTCATTCTACTGTTGAGCAGAGGTTTTCCTCACAACCTTCCACTAGTATTGTCATCACTGGCCAAATACTTAGGAATGCATCTAGGTCGCCACGGCAAGGTTTCCTGGCCCTACCATGGTAACGCCCATAGTATACATAGCGGTAACTTCGAATTACATCTCAATCCCCGAAGATAATACATCCGCATTGAGCTACTATGTACTAGAGTAAACGGCACACATCACTGTCGCACTTAATTGCGGCTCTATCGCTGCAATTCACACAGTCATTCGTCTTATTCTCTATCACCCGCCTGCCCCCTTCCTCTCCCCCTACCATTCTTCCTTTTCTTCTTCGTTCTTCCTGCGTGTGGCGATTGGCGTTTGGTTAACTTAGCGCCTCTAGTACGTTGTTGATAGTAGCTCAATGCACATACTTTGTCTTATCCATCAGATAACGACCACACTAAGTCTATGGAAATGAGGAACGTCTATGGTAATGAGTGATTAAAAGCCGCGGGCTGGAGGCAACTTCTTTTGAATACATAAATATGTAAATATATCCATTTAGTGTCGAGATTTTGCTGAATATCAAATTGGAAGCTTTGGGTTTGCGTAATCTCGGGGCGCGGAGCAGCTGGTCGGTTATTGTATGTTGTTTAGAATGTTTTGTGAATAACAGATTAACAAAACACGGCCGTTGTCGATCGAAACAGCTCCAAAATTCTGTTTTACTCACTAGTTGAGCGTCTATACCACTGGGTGGGGTCGGCTCTCAACCCTAATTTGACTGATTACCGATATTTTTTACAAAGCAATACCAGGAAACCTTCTGTCCTGCAAGAGTAAGACGACTGTCAAGGTTGTTAGAATAACACACGGGACCACAGAGAATATAGAGAGTAGAGATGTTCTTATTAGATTTCCCTATGAAACGACGCTTGATAATTTGCGCGGGTGAAGGCACGGGTGAAGGGGTGTAGATAATGCCTACTTTGGCATTTCAATCTACGGGACGATCAACCTAACGTGCTTTCCGAAGTACACCGAATCAAACGAGAATATCAGGCGTTGTTACCAACTAGGCTACGTCCTCCAATCGATTCCCAATGAACTTATTAATTCATGGTAGAGCTAATTAAGTTAAAGGCGAGGTATTATCAGCGACAGTACCCCCTACCCACAAGACACTGCACGATACAGGACCAGAGCTATGAATTGTCACACGAAAATTCATCATCATCTGCCTTACCTTATCTCATTATCTGGGGTCGGCGCAGTATGTCTTATTCCTCTATTCATCGCGCTTTGCTGTCATACTTACATCCACTCCAATCTCATTCATATCACTCTTTATACAATCCATCCATCTTTTCTTGGGTCTTCCTCTCGCTTTGTTATCCTGTTATCCTGTGGCTTATGATACTTCATAGCTAGCAGAACCTTGCCCGTTGAAGCAAAAAGGTTTGATTACGACCCCAAGCCAGCTGACATAGAGTTGCGTACTCCTTCACAAGGTAGACTGATGACGTCATAATCGCGACCCAAAAGTCAGTGCAAGGGCTACAGTCTTACCCCAAGAACAAGGACCATCATCATTGCACTGACAAGAACATATCTCTAAAGTAACACACATTACTTCAAAGACTCAACGTTCAAACACCCCCAACATCAGAAATTGTTCGCAATCCCAAACTAACCACTTATAATTCCAAATTTAGTGGACCAGCTTAACCCTCCAAAAAGTCGCGGCCATCCATTCGGTCGCGACCGTCGTATCTCAACCCTTTAACCGACAAAGGGGTCTGACGGACCCCATTTATCATTACCGTACTGACACCTAATTAACAATTGAAGCGGCCGGTTTGGTCTCGGGTCATTGGGTAATCTTAAAGGTGAACCTTGCGCTCTATGCTCGATGTTTGAGTAGTATTTGCTCAATGTATTGTGTTTTTTTCGGACAGTGATTTAGGGTTGATGGGAAGAAGTAATTTTACACGATAACTATGTTTGAGGTTGTAGGCATAGTAGAAAGATGGGTAGTAGGTTATCTTCATACAACGCACCGCGCGCGGCTTGTATGTGTACGCCATGCGTATCTAATCGTCGCGCACGCACACTCAAACAAAATCTCATCCCGGTTCGCAGTGCGAAACAATGCATGTGATGTTGATTGTGTCTACTATGTTGTAGGTGTATTTGGCAAAAAATTGCGACCACTTGCAATCTATAGTTTGTACAAAATGCTAAGGCACCTATAAAACACTGCTGTATCCCATTTCGTTGAATTTCGGAAACTGCCTTTTCGCAATTTGCTCAGAAATGTATTTACAGCTGAAGGAAAGTTTCCTATAGAAGCAGCATTTTGCTACTTTTAATGTAATTTCAACATCATCATCTGCCTTACCTTTTTCATTATTTGGGGTCGGTGCAGTATGCTTTATTCTTCCATTCATCGCGCTTTGCTGTCATAATTACTCTAGTAGCACTAGTAGATGCTTACTTGGCAACGGAATACCTAAGTTATCTATCGAGGAGGAGGTTATCTAACTAGTTTATCATATAAATGAAGTTTCTGTATATCAAAGGTCTATCAAGTATTATAATTCAGTTAGCAAGGAAGCTACGGTTCGGTTTGCTTAGAATATGCAAATTACTACTAATGGCATCCTAACCCTTGCCCTAATGTTTGGCTTACTCGTTAGACTGCCTAGTGACTTAGTTAAAGGGACATAATGAAATTAATGAAAATAACAGGAACAGTTGGAGACATTTGCAAATAGGAGAAAACATTTGGAATCTGAACTTATTACTAATTTTTATATCTTCCAACTCAAACGTTTATTTTTAGGGGACTTGATTTGGGGATTATTTAGGTGGATGTGGAGTTTAGGTGATACTTACTATCGGAAGCCCCGACAGTTAAACAGATTTGGATAATAAACTTTTCGCCAAAATGACATAATAATATCCACGAGAATTGTATAGTGTTAGGTGAAACTTTACCATGCTGTAATATCCTCGTATAGGATACTCACAGAGAGATCAGAAATGAAAACTACCTACAGCTTTCTAGCTGTTGTTTTTGAAAAAAAAAAAAAGTTGAAAATTGAGTCCTATTAGAGAATAGGACTCATTTTAAAAGCTTTTGTTTTTCAACAATTTTTAAAGTAATATCAATAACATTAAAATTAATATCAGCCCCAGAGGTTACTTGCCAACAAATGACTGCCGCGCAGTATTAAGAAGTGCTAGCACTTATCTTAGGATACATCTTTCAAGGGTTCTTAATTAAGAATCGACCTTCGGGAAATTTGGCTCTATAAAGGTTTTAGTAGACGAGCTACTTTTTGTCTTCGTATCGTTTTACAAAATGAAAAAATCGTATAGAAAATTCTACATATTCTTCGAATACAAATTTGTCTTTCTAAAAATGTGTGGTGTTTTGCTGTGGCCTCATCAGCATTCAATATTAAAGGTTGAAGACTGAATTTAAACAAATAAAATCATCACCTCTTTCTGATGATGATAATGATGAGAGCTTCTCTCTTGACAATAGTTTAACATTATTACAGTTGTTGATACAGTCACCATTCACAGTAATCAAATGTATATTAACATCAGATTACTCTGCTATTGTATCTTCTTCTTCTTCCTTGTCTTTGTACTAAATAAATGTTTATTTCTTTCTTTCTGCTATAAGCTATATGAAGTACAAATAAAAATGTTGCTGTCTTGTTCATAAATTACAGCTATAAAAGGGTTGGCAAGTTTAGCTGGCAAAAGAATAAGCATCATTTTCAGTGCGATTAATCGCATCAAAAGTCGCTCGTCAGCGCCACCGCTTCAAGGAACTGTTGCTCGCAGGAGACAAAAGGAATTCCCGCCTGATTTATCGTAGGCTTCGGCTAATGGCGGATTTCCAGATATAAATTACTATCCAGTGCCCGACGTTCGCAATTAACAATGTTACGCTAATGTATTGGCCGAGTGTTTTGATGGCGCGATTGCGAATTCTAATTTGTAGTCCGAATTAATCGTTGGTAAGCTTTGTTTGGGGTTAATGCAGTTGTTTTGATCGTAATTTTAGACGCAGCGGGCGCTGTTTATGTTCGATGTTTCAAAGTTCAACTCACTCTTTCATAAAAAGCAGAATACATCGAACTTGCGACGAAGGTCGTGACCTTAAAGACTGTTCTCTTACAGGCTATAATTGCCGCACTAGCCTACACCTCTTTTCTTTACTGCTACCTACTACCCTTAAGTCAGATTCACTGTTTCAGTTGGTTCACCAAATAAGTGTACTTGCTTTTGTTTGAAGTGCTATATCTGGCTCAAAGTTTCCAAGCAGTTTTGATAGAGAGACTTCTCCTCCTAAGTCATCCCCTTGCACTACAACATGGGGTTCCTCAAAAGGTATGTTCACAGGCCCTTAAAAGACCGGAACAACGTCTCCCCATTAAGTTGAGGATGACCTGGGTAATGGTTACTACTAATCATCAGTATCCCATCTGCCAATTGACCTACCTAGGCAATTAAAAATACTATTTGCGAAAGGCAATGTCTATGTTATTGGTGGTAGAGCCAAGCTGTAGCCAATTGACTGCAGCTTATGTACGGTCAGGCTCGGCCGGGGTAGTACCACCCTCTCACAGAAGATCGGCGTAAAGTAGCTATTCGTACGCTGAGTGAGAGAGCCGGAAGGCCACCCGCCTCCCCCTCCCTCCCCCCACTTCCCTTCAGGTCGGCAACGTGCGAACTATGCCATTCGTATTGCAAGCATCTATAGGCTACGGAAACTGTTTAACATCAGGCGGGCCATACGCTTGCCACCTCAGTGCTATAAAAAAGTCCTCACTATGTCCGAAGAACTCACCTCCTCCACAAGTGGCGGAACACAGCGAGCCAGGAGTCGCGAGCCAGTGGTACCGGGGTCGTGAACACGATGAGCCGTCGCCACCGCAGACTCCACACTCGTCCACGCGACGCGTGGACCCGACGCGAAGATCGCAGCCGACGCGCTGTTGGTGAAACAATACAAGGTATAATTTGTTGAAAATTACAGGGTGTCAAGGGTTTGACAATCGCTTGGCGCAGTGGTTCGAGAGTAGCCCGCTCGGCTTACTGCATCGGGTTGTTACGGGTCCGATCACGCCAGAGGCGAATTTCGGAAACGGCCTTTTCGGAATTTGCCATAGCGTCGGTGTCAGTGGAATCGCCCTCGGTCTATTCTACGGTATTCATAGTAAAAGCGTGGCTTAGTTTAGGGCCATATAGGTGTGTAAATCTGGCGATCTTCGATCATGATCGAGGCTGGCGATATTTAAATGGTTCTGTACTGTTATCTCAGTGCGACACATCGAATGATAATTTATTGCATTTGGAGATTCCAGAACTTCACGGCACTTATACTTCACAATACGTTATTCAAAGACCGTCAAGAATTTGCGATTTAAAATGAATAATTTTCACGAAGATAATGAACAGTTCTTGTTATGAGTCTCAAGGCCGAGTAGACCGTGCTGCGAGTAGCGAGCTATATGACCAGCTTAACGCTGAGCGTTGCGTTGCGTCGTCGCGAGATTTTGTACTGGTGCATCACCTTCCCCAGCTTCGTCTCTCGCCCGTCGACCCTTTGATCCGTTGCGACGACGCAGCGCAGCGCACTAGTGGAGCCGCGCTCTAAGTTGAACGTGCTGGGCCACCTGGCTGGGTTTTTTCGACCAATAGGATCGCTTCAATTCCTCAGGCCAATCAAGTGGATGAGGCCCAGTAGGTTGCGTTCTGTTTTCAAACATTTCGATAGAAGCTCAAATATTATCGCGAGCAAAATTGCGAATTTTTACACATTGTCACTTCCAACGCATCATGGACCATGAATATTCCATGAGGATATACGGAACCGACACGATCTGTCACTCGGAGCACCAACTCGAACATGCTATATACGACCCCACATCAATGACAATTGACACTCTACCCAATCGAAAATAGAGTCGATTCTCCTTCAATATTCTTGGTACAGATAACAAACATAATTTTGCGGTGCATGTGACGTTTATTGCGATGGCGTAAGATATATTTTCGTGAAGATAAACTCTGAGTGCAAAGGGGAGTTGAAAATAGTTGGCGCAAATAAATAGTTAATGTTGGCTATTTGGGATAACGAAATTAGTTGGTTGTGTCTGGGGTTTGTCACGGCTAGTGTGGCGAGACGTCATTATTCTTTCAGTTATGGTGTAACATTTCGGAAATGTAGAATTGAGTATTTCAACCGTCAACAATGAAATTTAAAATAACATAGGTCAACGATGAACCTTTGGAGGCTATGCACATGGAGCAACTTAACTTTTTAATAGTTTTTTGGCAGTTGCAGTAAACAATTGCCAGTTGCAGCAACAGTTGCCGCGATTGCCGCAATCGTTTCGCAATTGTTTTAAATGAAAACAGCTAGTTGCCAGTTACCGCAAAAGTTGCCCGTGTGCATAGCCCCTTAGATGCGACATACTGACATACGGCTGCACGGCTGCACACATCGTTCTAGTTGCTCGCGTGTTCGTGCTCGTTTCCAGGTACTGTGTACGTATACACGATTTGTATCATGTTACATTACGCCCCGTATCACCGGTCACTTCCCACCTTAGGACCTCCGCAGACTAGCTACTTTTAGCATCGGCGACCGGCGATTTTGTGACGTATCGATGCTGCGTCGCGTTTCTTCGAGCGCGAACGAGCGAGTCGCAGCATCAAAATCGCCGATCGCCGATGCTAAAAGTAGCAAGTCTGCGGAGGCCCTTAATGCAAACAGATGCAGATGTTTATCGAAGCTTACATTCTACCACTAATCATGATAATTTTCTTAAAATCTCTTCTTTAATAATTATTGAAATAATCGCAGCAATAGGACTTATAATGCAGATTTATAGCTTCTGTCTGCCATCACTTCTGTAATGAGTAGAAACTTATAATTCTAAGTACATTTTCATCTCAAAATATCTTATTTCTCCACGTAAACAGGACCAAATTGACACAAATCTCGACACACAAAAATAAATCCTGAAAATCAGTTGGAACCACACTCGGAGGTTATAAATTACGGCGATATGTAGGTACGGCTCATCGTTTATTCAGTGGCCACAGAATCCGAGCCCGTATTCGCACCGACTCACCGAATTTTCCGATTATCATAATAAAGTAGGGTCTATCTCTTTCTACCAAGCGGAGGTGCGTTGTACGTGGGAGAAAGATAAAATAAGGTTGTTATTGAGCTTTAAAAATATCGGCCTGTTACCTTTATTTGTTGGGTTTAAAGTTTTTGACGTGGAGTACAAAGTTTGGATTTAGGTCGTGGCGGTTCAAGGAAACAAGGAGTTTTTTTACAGCTTGCTGTTACTTTTTACAGGAGTAACAGTTGTAGGAGTGTGTAGCGGGCCTAGGAGTTTTTTTGCTGCCTAGGAAGGTACACGGACAAACGGTCCACCTGATGGTAAGTGTAAACCGCCGCCTTAAGAGGTCCAGACGCGACGCCGGCCTTTTAGGGCCCTGTAAACAAGCCCTTTGAAGAACCTCATGTTATCTTATGGTGTTATGATCTTTACGTAACCCTTATCTTGTAAATAACAATTCTGGACGTATTAGAACATTGATTAAATTTTTCTTCCTAGCCTTTTCGCAAATAAATGTATTGAGTTTACTTTTAGTGATTTAGATTTGTGAGAGCCCTTTCAAGTCCCAACTAATAGGACTACCCACTAGTAATTCGAATCCAGTTATAAGAAATTTAAATCTACAAAATTAGACCTGCAATTGCTAGTCTGAGTTCTAGCAAGAGCAGAAAGTAATCTGGAACATGGAACAACCATTTACTACGTAGTTCTTACTACTTCTTAATGCCAAAATGTAAATTAAGTAATTTGAATGCATTTACAAAAGCGCTTTGTAACTTAATTGCAACTAACTTTCAAAGAGGTACAGTCAGCAACGAAAGTCGCTGAACATTCTGAATTTTTCATATCGGTTATACTCTTTATTCTACAAACGTTGGTAAACCTTTATAAAACCAAACATTAGCAACATGTCTACATTTTGTTTCGATAAAGAAAAATTATGGATTTGATGCAAAACAAAAGTGTGCAAGCTATTTGAAAAACTGAGAATGTTCAGCGACTTTCGTTGCTGACCGTACCATGTCTTGACGCTACTATTCTTTATAGTACTTATAAAAACTTGCCATCGCTTCCAAAAGTTTCAAAACTCGATCGATTCTCGACTCGACGAAGGATCGCCAAAATATCTTTTACAGTTGTTTCGAAACACGAAGTTTACGAGCGATTAAGTGAGGGTCACGTTGGTACCCCGCAGCGGGGAGCCACTCAAAAAGTGATATAACTGTGAATCGCCAATCCAAGTCCCTCCGCAAGATATTTTGCATAATTTCATATATTATTTAAGTGGAAAGTTCTCGAAAGATATTTGCATAATCTCGGTAGGATGTTACGAATACTGATTCCGTAAAAGTTTCCTCCAAGGTTCCAGATGATTGGTCAATAATTTTATGACGCGTCCGTTCTTTTTTCGAACTTTTAAAACGAAACAGAGAGAAAAGTTTTGTATTAATAATAAGTGGGTAGGTACCGATTGGGGAAATTGTTTTAAGAAGAATGAAAGATAGTCGAGGTGTGCGTGGTGAAAAATATACTGTATTTTTTTTACTTTTTTAAAAATATAACCAAGATTACGAACCGCCTGATGATAAACAGTTACCGTAGCCTATAGATGTTTGCCACACATCGCTCTCACAGGGGCTAGGGCCAAACTACAACCAATTGACTACAGCTCAATATGGGCTGCCTCGACCGAGGTAGTACCACCCTCTCACAGAAATAGCTATAGGCTACGGTAACTACTTATGATCAGACTGGCCGTACCTTATAGTGACATTAAAAAATACACAAAATAAAAAAAAAATTGTCACTTTGAAATATAATCCAACAAGTAAATCCCATAAATATAAAGCTTCGAACAAAAGATACGAAATTAAAGGCAATTTCCCACCATTACAGACGTAATATTTCCTTTCAAACAATTGTGTCCACCTCACGTACTGAATTAAGCTTAACGTCGCGTTTATTAGAGGCTGGGCGGCCCCTTTCACTACTGCCCGTTAGCGGCTAACAGGTCCTTTCAAGTAATTGAGGTCGGAACGATTTCATTATAACGTTATAGTTTTTCAAAGGTTTATCAGGTTGCGAGTAGTGATGGGATGTTCTCGAGAACATTCTCACCCTCGGAAACTTACTCGTGAGAATTTTTGAGAATCTTATATTTTGAGTGACGTTATCCTAACTTTCAATCTTAAAAACAATTAAAACCACCATACTTGCATGTTTAATGAGATTTATGCCAAGCTTAACATGCTTCAGAAAATTTCAAAAACTTTTCGAAAATTCTCACGAGTAAGTTTCCGAGGGTGAGAATGTTCTCGAGAACATCCCATCACTAGTTGTGAGGATTAGGAGAAAAAATGTGCCAAGTTTTAGCTCTCTATTCGTAACAGTCTTTGAATAAAATGGATGGAAGATGAATATGTGAAACTAGGAAATTGTAAGGACCTAGGGATCTTTATAGCGTTTACTCAATATTTTATTTATGTGATTAAGGTGGCAGACAAGCGTACGACTCTGAAGTTGCATCTAGACGCTTGCAATACCAAAGGCATCGCTCGTATGTTGCCGCCCTAAATGAGAGTGGGACAGAGAGAGGGGAAGGGGGGGTTGGTCTTCCAGCTCTCTCGCTCATCGTTCAAAACGCAGCTGTAATAATTACTTTTCGCCAGTCTTCCGTGAGTAGTACTACCCCTGTCGACCCAGCACGCATATGAGCTGCAGTCAATCGGCTACACCGGCTTCGCTTTACCACCCTCTCACAGAAGATCGGCGTAGCTATTACCTTCCCCTCCCTCTGTCCCACTCCCCTTTAGGTCGGCAACGATCGAGCGATGGCTTCGGTAATGCAGGCATCTATAGGCGGCTATCTTCAGGCGAATCACGCAGAAACAACTAGATGATAATAATAAAGATGCTTACTTAGAAAATAATTACCATTAACGAGGCGGCAATATTCTAAACAGCCGCTTATTAACCTGAGCGCTTATAATAATATTTCTAAAAGCGAAGCGCCCTGTGCGCTGAACAAAACAGAAAAAAGCAGTGTATTGAAACCTCGTGACACAATAGCGGATGCGACCTGACATCATCAAGGAATGGGGACGCGAAATAATAAGGCTCTCGTTGTGGTAGAGAAGATGAGCTAGAGCGATCGAACGATATGAGGTTCCGTAACGAATTAAGTTGAGAATGCAGATTTATAGAGCTGAGAAATCCATAACATACAGTGCAAAAAATTTTGTTCTACGACAAAAGTTGATGAAGTTATGATCAAATTACTAGAACTAGCGTGACTTCAAGCTGTCCGTGTGACGTCACATGTTCCGGCCGCAAATAATATAACATGTGTTATAAAATCGCAATGGATGGACTGATTCCGATGATTTCAAAATTATATTGATGAGTAAGCCTATTATCTTCTATATATATAAAAATGAATCCCTATTTCATGTCATGATTTGACGCGAGAACGGCTGGACCAATTTAGATGTTTTTTTTTTTTGATTATTCCGTGAAGTTCAAGGAAGGTTCATAAATTTAAAAAAAATGGAAAAATTGCCCGGAAAGCGCTAAAAACCCATATTTTACGTATGATTCAAATTACTTTCAATAGATGGCGTAATGAACGCCGGTGTCAGATGGCGGATGGCGACTATAAATTCCTGCAAATTTATTTCATGGGCAATTCATCACAAGAAATAGATCTGCGTTGTGCTCATAACAGTTCTGTGCAAAGGTCTCTCCCCATCTTCTTCCATCCATCGCGGTCTTAGGCTCTCTCATACCACCCGTCTAGATGAGCGTCGAGTTCACCGCGCCACTGTTTTTTGGGTCTACGTCGGCGACGACGGTCGTGCTTTGGGACCGCACTCGGTTATTGCTTTGGCCTACCTTTCTGAGCTCATTCGGCTCATGTGACCCGCCCAGGTCCGCTTAAGTGTAGCTGTTTTCGCTCCTACATCCGCGATAAAGGTCATGGAACGCAGCTGGGTGTTCCGCACTCTATCAGTTTGGCAAACCTTCAGTTTGGACTTCTGAGCCTCTGAACGGGCGGGATATACATGCCAATGTGTCAGTGGAAGGTTGGCCTTCATGAAGTCTCCCATGGACCAATAGCTCTTCCAGGCATTTTCAATACGGCGACCAATTTAGCTATTTTTTGGGTTTCGTACCGAAAGGTTACCAACGAGACACTATTACTAAGCCTATGCTGTCCATCCATCTGTCACCGACCTGTATCTCACGAACCGTAATAAGTAGAGTTGAAATTTTCACAGAACGTATATTTCTGTTAGCGCTACAACAACAAATAATAACAATAAAATAAAATTAAAAAATAAAGGGGGGGACTCTATTACTAAGCTTACACTGCCCGTCCGTCTGTCTGCGGGCTGTATCTCACGAACCGTAATAGGTAGTGAGTTGAAATTTTCACAGAAAGTGTATTTCTGTTGCGGCTACAACAACAAATATTACTAAAAATAAAATAAAAATTCAAAACAAAGGGGGTCCCCATACAAGTAACTTGATATTTTTGACGTTTTTATTCTACGGTGGTACGGAACCCTTTATTTGTGACACGGGAAAGGAGTAGAACAGACGACGAATGGGGGCACCGGGGGGGGGGGGGGGTTAGTTCTTTTCCGGCTAATAAGTAAATACAATATTAATACTGAGGCGGCACGAAGTTCGCCGGGACAGCTAGTAACACTATATTCTTGGGTTTGAGTTGATTTGTCGATCTTGATCCTCAAGAGAGCTGGCTTTTTACTTGCTCAAAAAATTACTTGGCAGTACAGCCAGGTCATGCAGCCTCTTTTGAGGGGGAAGGGTTGTATTACCCCGGCTGAACTAGCTCACACCTATCTATATGATCTGCAGCTAATTGGCTACAGCTAAGCGAATAAAAGGCGCGTCCACAAGCCCCGAACCGCAACATGCTGCGCGAGGCAACTTTGCCTAGCTTAGTTTGACAGGGCGCGCCCGAGCCAAATGGTCGTCCTGCCTCATCTAGTTTGACCTAGTCATGAGACAGAACGATATTGTTGATAATGTCGGCTGTATCCTTATCTGTCTAGAGTGTAGTTTGGCTCGCCCGAGCATGTAACTGAGCATTGTGCGAAACATTTATATTTCAGAAGAAATTGTTGATTTGAATCAATCGCTGCAACTTGTGCCTTTACTAACGCGAGGCCTCAGTACGCCTTTGTCCTAGGCACGACGTTTGCTCCGGTTTTAAAATTAAAACTATGTGGCCCGGAACGCCAAGCTCGCTATTTCGTTTGCTTTTCCAATAATACTGCGCCACTGTAAAATATTTTACTAAAAATGCAGGCAGTTTGACTTGTTCTATTGTTGGAATTGCCCTGCTCTCTTTTTACAGCTGCATTATAACCGAGGATTTCAGGCATCAACTTATCTTTTCACCGGCGTCGCTGATGTCTTTACAAATCTTTCAAAACTAATGATGTTCAATGACATGGGGTTTATCCACGGAATGCAATTTTGCGGTTTGGTTGCAGTCGACGGCACGCGACTGCACACGGACTGCATTTTTGCAGTCGGAAGTGACAGCTCTATTGCAGTTGGTTGCAGTATTGCAGACTGCAGTTTTACAGTCGGAAGTGACAGCTCTTGCAGTTGGTTGCAGTCGACGGCACGCGACTGCACACGGACTGCATTTTTGCAGTCACGTGTATGGTGGCGACAGTCTCGCATATCCAGTAAAAAAAAAATTATACGAGCATGAAATAGTACATGCCAGGTGATCACTGCAGTATCTATAGGTACAATTGAACGAACTGTTGGTTTAAATTAATCTAGTGAGATTATAAACTGTCGGTTAAGTTAGTTTATAATCTCACTAGATTAATTATAAACTACCGACTCGTACAGTTATCCGGTGACATATATAAGTTGTCTTACTACGCCAACCATGATAAGTTTGTCATTCTTAGTTTCCTAAAAAAACGAGATAAAGTTCAGATATCAGAACATGATAGGTACTATACTAGGAGTACAGAAAAGCCAAGGTTAAAAATTACATATAAAACGGTACATTCGCTTTTAGTATCGCTAAACACGGTTGCCTTTTCACTCTTGAGTATGCTATAATTAAAAGTGTTGAACTAGAAACAAAATGGGTCGTTATATAAAGGTTTTCTCTCAGCAACGTTTAGCAATTTCAAAGAGCTACCTTTTTCTCAATACTTTATTAAATGAAAAAGAGGATAAGAAATGATTAAGAATATTCCTCTATTTTGTATCTTCGGGAGTTGATGTCAGAAAGAAGCGAAAATGGGACAAACGCGAATCAAACACACGTAAAATGGTTCTGCACTCTTATAAAAGTTTTTTAGTCTAATATTAATGAATTGATCTCAATGCTGAGAGGAAAATTAGAAATTATATTCTCTCCAGCCCAAAACTACATCTGACGAGAAAAATATCACATGGACTTGAAACTTAGTACATACCTAGATAAAATACATAAAAACATTAGAAATAATGAAACTCGTACTGAAAAATTTAGGATTTTGATAAAATCACCCCCTAAACGGAACAAAGAACAAAAGTTGAGATTGATTTGTTCCTTAATACCGGCGTTAAACACCAATTAACATTTTTAAACTAATAGAGAGTGTGCAATCTTTTATTTAAAAAGTTTTTCTAGGTTTTTTTTCTTTAGGACTGCGGTGGCAAAAAAGCGTACGGCCCGCCTGATGTTAAGCAGTTACCGTAGCCTATAGATGCTTACAATACCAAAGGCATTGCTCGCAATTTGCCGACCTGAAGGGGAGTGGGATGGAGGGAGGGGGAGGGGGGTGTGCTTACGGCTCTCTCACTCATCGCACGAAACGCAGCTGTAATAGCTGCTTTACGCCGAGCATTAGGCCGCTGCTAAGGCGCTGCTGCGGCGGCTTTAGGTCTTGCATTTACCTGCAATATTACTATTGAATCATAATTATGTCTCTGACTGTCAATGTCTATAATTATCATTGAATACAGCTTAAAGTAGATGTTACAGAACCCTAAGAATGAGCAAAGAAGAAAACTGTGAGATATTTATGTTAAGAGCTTAAGTAAAAAAATATGTATTGTTTTCAGCTCGGCTACAATTTAGGAGGGTAGCAAAAATATGAAAGCAATATTGTTATTGAAATTGTAAATTGTGGGTTACCTGCGCTGCGAGCGCTGATAATATAGCTGTTTTATGCAAAGGAGACGTTTATTGTTAGCAAAATAATGAGTTATGATGCCTTAGTTATCCGACCTGAGGAGTCTTACCTCTAAGATAATAGCTGAGCAAGTAAGTACACTTTGATATTGTAGAATAAGCATTCTAAAGCTGTCCTAATGCTTATGGATGGGGAGCCGTAAGAGATCGTTGATCGTCAGTCTAAGAAATGGTAGCATCTGGAAGTTTCACTTTTTCACCCCCTCAGATTTTGTTTTTTTTTTTTTTTTATAGGACTGCGATCGCAAATATGCGTACAGCTCGCCTGATTTTAAGCAGTTACCGTGGCCTATAGATGCTTACAAAATCTGGCGCGCTCGAGTATTTTTATTTTTTCAATTTATTATGTTGGAGAATGAAAAGTATCAATCTCTGACACGTTTGAATATTTCCATGTCATTGCTTTTTATATAAAAAAAAAAAAATGTCATGTAGACGCTTACCCCACCGCTGAAAGTGGAAACATCTAGCACAATGTATTCTTCCTATCATGTCATCTACCGAATCTACTAGGTTTGGACGACGCTCGAGTAAATCCACGAAGTGCACGCTGGGCTCCCGGTCCATTATTATTGTTTATCTTCCCATTCTTCTTCTTATAAATATGGTTAGTGGCCAACCTGGTGTCGGAGCTATTCAAGGCTGTAGGCCACTGACATGGCTTAACGACCGCTGTCTAGATGACGACATCCGGGACAAACTTTTGTCGTTTCCTCCAATGTTTAATATTGTACATCTTCATGAATTCTTTACTGGTCTCTAATATTATCATCGTCGTCTTCATTGTAAATCGTAAGTTCTTGCCAATAATTATGGCGACTACCAAGAATTTACGATTTACAATTAAGACTTTACGATGATAATATTAGAGACCAGTGGGCTTCCAATGGTTTAAAGTAATCATACTTGACACCCTAAACAGGTTATTCGGCAAATAGATTTTCTTTAACTCCAGATTTAAAATATTCCAGTAAGTTAAAACATTCTAATATTACTTCAAACTCGCGAGCAAACATTGAATTTCTTGCAAACTCCTCCGAACATTCGAGTTATTGTGCCAATGTTTTGTCAAACGGAGCTGGTAATAATTGAATTTGCCAGTCTCGGTACGCTGGCGTTATGCAAATTGTTCCGAGCATCGCCTTGTTGCACGCAGTCTGATTGTCGCGACTAACTTGTTACATATTTTTGCTTAATCAACTTTGGCGTTGGTTTGAGTTTCAAATATTCGGTAATGTTTCGAAGTATTTCCAGTTCAGGAAACTACATAATTGGTTGGTTTGAGAATTTCTAAATCATTATTTATTGATGCATCGGGTAAACAAAGGATTTCCATCGTTTCAAGAAATCTTTTTCGTAAGCACACTTGTTTCAGAAATGATTGATTGACTCAGCCCTTTTCGTAGATCCAAAATAACTTATTTGGAAGACAAACCCATCACATACCCTTGACTTATTAACCTTCAAACAATAACTTCCTAGATTGTTTCAAGAATTTCTAATTCTCCTTCTTCTTATCGTATGGTTAGTGGCCAACCTATTGTCGCAGTTGTTTAAGCCGCCCGACGGCCTCTGACAAGGCTTAACGACTGCTGCCTAGATGACAACAACCGGGACCGACTTTTTACGTGCCCTCCGAAGCACGGAGACGCTCAGTTCGAATTCCGCTAAATGGTCACCCATCTCTGGCTGACCTAGCCTAGCGTTGCTTAACCTGCGATCGTTTACCGATCAGTGATTGAGCTAGTTATAAGTGCCTCTCATTTCTAATTAGCAGCTCATTTCAGTACTCGAACGAATTCCTGAACACTAAAATCACTTAACAATCTTCTTGATCCTAGATAACCATAACATTAACTCAATTTCGACTAAAAATTATTTTTATAAAAAAATAAATACCGACTTCAAAAAAACCTGGAGCACTAAAAAGCCTGAAATAATCTTTCTATTACCACCACTGCCTACCCCTTCGGGAAAATCAGGCGTGATGATGTGTTATCGAGTATTTGGAGTCGGTGCCAATCTATCTTCTTACTTATATAGTAGGTAGACTCGGCATACCAAGATTGGCACCGACTCCAAATACTCGATAACACATCATCACGCCTGATTTTCCCGAAGGGGTAGGCAGTGGTGGTAATAGAAAGATTATTTCAGGCTTTTTAGTGCTCCAGGTTTTTTTGAAGTCGGTATTTATTTTTTTATAAAAATAATTTTATTTCATGATTTTTAGTGGCGCCATGCAAACTTTATCACCCCAAATGACCCCTTTGGGGGGTGACTATTCCAAGATTCCAAAACAAAAGTTTCTTAATTTATTATATGGAGTATACATACTAAGTTTCAAGTTAAT
This sequence comes from Drymonia ruficornis, assembly GCA_947859195.1. NCBI lineage: Eukaryota > Metazoa > Arthropoda > Insecta > Lepidoptera > Notodontidae > Drymonia > Drymonia ruficornis. The sequence continues at coordinate 8,003,953 of OX401927.1, forward strand.
CGGACACAAATATATTTTTCTACCGTACTTCTACCCTTAGTTTCCCCCTTTGGGGGTAGATTTCCGAAATGATTTTTTTACGGGATCAAAACGACTTAGTCACCTACCAAATAACAGTATAAAAAGAAAAATTGGTTCATAAACGTTAGAGATAGACGGTAACTCTCCATACAAACTTCAACACCTCGTTTTACCCCTTTAGGGGGGGATTTTTCTAAAATCCTGAAACATGAGTTTCATTATTTGTTATGCAAAATATACATATTAAGTTTCAAATCAATCGGACAAAAATTTTTTTTTCAGACGACCTTCACCCCCCCTAATTACCCCCTTAGGGGTTGATTCCAGGAATTATTTTTTCTATGGGACCAACTTGGAGCTACGATCTACCGAACTGCAAAAGAATTTTTCAAATCGGTTCATAAATGCCGGAGAAATCGGTGAACATACATAAAAAAAAAAAAAAAAAAAAAAAAAAAAAAAAAAAACATACATACAGCCAAACATAGAACCTCCGCCTTTTTTGAAGTCGGTTAATAACTAATTATTACAGCATCGCTTATTCATAACGACGTTGTAATCCAACGGCAGATAATTAATTATTGCCAGAAGCAATCCTGAACTGTAAGTTTGGAATCATTTGTTTACCAACAAAGAGGCACTCTGCGCGTTCGGAGTGCCTTTTCAATATAGAAAACCAAAACCGCGGTTTGAAGCCATTTATAAAATCAGTTTCGAGAGCAGACTTCACAGGTGAGGTCTGAGCGAATATTTTAGAGTAATATTTCTAAGTGATTTGTTGTTTGCTGCGAAGTTCTTTGGAAGTATTTGTTGAATACAAATCCACCTTTAGAAGCACCTTTTTGTAGGGCCTTTTGAGTACAAATATTCATCTATTTCATAAGAGTAGTCGTAGTGTTAAGATATTTAGCGCATAACGGATTTCAATCCAAATGTAATACTGGACATATTCCCCCAGTGCGAGGGGGATTTAGGCCATAGTCCATCACACTGGGCATCAGTGAAGCGAACTTCACACGTGTTCCGAAAGACATCCTCATAGTGATTCAGATTCAGATATCAAAGATAGAAATATATCATTCAATCGATATCACTATCACTACATATTATAAAAAAGTCCTCCGCCGCGTTTGTCTGTCTGTCTGTTCCCGATAAACTCAAAAACTGCTGCACCTATTTTCATGTTATTTTCACCAATGGATAGAGTGGTTCTCGAGCAAGGTTCTAGTATATCATTTGTCAAGTTTTTGTATACATTGGCTAAAATATAATGATATTTGTTGGAGGTGTCGGAAAAAATAAGCCGTTTGGGAGCTTTCAACGTAAACGCTGCCTAAACCCTTTGAGATATAACAAAATAATGTATGGTGGAATTGTGTATCTTATATAGGTCTACAGTAAAGTCTGCGATGGCATATGTCTATCTCTTAAGGATAACATACTATATCCATTTTAATACTTTAAAAAATGATCAAAATTTCATGATTACTTTTGGTCGCGATAACCGACATCCACGCGGGCGAAGCCGCGGGCATCAGCTAGTTTCAGATAAAATAACCAGTGCAGTGAGAAACATGTTGCACTAAATAATTCGTGCTCTCTCTCTTAATGGCTATGTATCCCACATGGTGGTGGGGTCAGCCTTCCTGGTCTTTCCCTTCCACTTCGCTCTATCCTCGACATCATCTTCGGATACCTGGGGGCTTACCACGAACTCTTGTTGCGATTCAATTACAGGATCGTTTTAACGTTTCAGCGACTTTTTGTGCAATGACGTACCTTATTGTCATGACAATAAGAAACGTCATTGTCACGTCATTAAAACGTTCCTATAATTGAGTCGCAATAAGAGGTCGTGGTAAGCCCCCTGGCACTCTTTCATGTCCTTTAGCACTACAGCTTTCCACCTTGTTTTGGGTCTGCCTCTAGGTCTTGGACTGGGGAATGGAGTGTTGTAGATATTCAGGCGGCCTCCTTTTCACGTGACCACACCATCGCAGCCTACTCTTGCATCTTGTTGGCGATATAGCGCACTCCCAGGCTTCCTTGCACGTACTCTTTAAATAATTCGTGCAATGACAATAATTAAAGTTCTCTAATAGAACTCAATTTCACACTTATCAAATCTGGTGATCCCGAAATAAAATTACTCCGAGAAGATCTCCCAGCGTGGATTCAAAGCGCCTGTCAGACCGTGCCGGATTCCGCTAATGTTTCTCTCATAACCTATACATTGGAGCGCCCTGTCATTCAGTACCGTTGGGTTTTTGCGTCCTACTTTGCACCCTTCATCTGTGAAAACCTAGTTTTTTGTCCGATTTTGAGATGGGTTATCTAGTTGAGAATTCGTTCTTATTTGTAAGCTGAGTTTCAGATTTGATTCAGTAAAAGTAGGTGGCCTATGTTGCTATACGGGTTCGGCAAGAGATATTGCTTTGGAAAAAATATTCCATTAATTCTAGTATCATAATACGAGGAGCGTACATTTTGGACTCCTTTTTCCGAAAATTACGCGGACGGAGGAGTATGAAATTTGGTACAGTTTATATGGAGAAAATGTGCAAAAAGTAAAAAAAAAAAATTAATTATGGTTGCATTTCGACCAATCGGCGACCACCAGTTCGAATTAAATTCGCAACGGTCATTGCAAAATGTTTTTAAACACTCTTTAGTAATCTTTGAAGGCCACTCAAGCCTCTGAATACCCCCGAACGGGGATAAAAGTCGTGACGTTACATTGAAGGATGTTTTTGATGCTATTATTCCAAATTCATTGGACTTAACACATGCATAGCAGCAGCCAAGTGTCGATGAAGTAACTACCCGTCCCCTCCCTCTGTCCCACTCCCCTTCAGGTCGCCAACTTGCGAGCGATGCCTTTGGTATTGCAAGCATCTATACGCTACGGTAACTGTTCAATATCAGGCGGGCCGCACGCTTCTTTGCCACCTTAGTGACATAAAAAACCAGTTACTAGTAGTTACCAGTCAAATAATTTAAGTGGAAAGTCAACCACAGGACATCAATGCAACATTTTACAGCTCAACGGAAAATATTTCAGTAATGAAGCTCGATCATTATTAGCAGTTAATAGTACATATCAATTAACTGAAAGAGTTGTGGGCTCATATTTAATTAATGTTTTCATTGTTTATCCATCGAGCTCCTGTTTAAATATTTGCTTACAAATATACAAATACGTGTAAGTAAATTATTTCTTTTACATTTTTCTTCAATATGGGAATTGGATTATAAGAATGGTAATCGTTTGTCAGTTGTAAAACGAGACGGTTTGCTACAATTTGATGCTTGAAAATACAGACACAAACTGAACAAGCGGGAGTAGGACTCGCGCCCTGAGGGTTTCATAAAAACTTAATAAGGGTTGCATTTTAAAAATTGCTGAAAACGTTACTTTTTATTTGTAATGAGTACCTTAAATACAAATGTTCATATCTCTAGATTTAAAAAAAATGGGACACCGTACAAACTTTCACCCCTTGTTTTACCCCCTTCGAGGTGGAATTTTCCAAAATCCTTCCTATGCTCTTCTACTACGCTATAAAAAGTACCTACTGCTAACATTTCATATTTCTAACACATTGAATATTCGAGCTTAGGAGCTTTCGACGTAATGATTCATCGAGAAAACGACCATTAGTTATTTGAAACGTAATTCTCTAAAGCGTAGTGCTTCCTAATATCACAGTTCATAATAACATACCGCGAGAAGAATAAATTACGACGATGAAAAAAATGTTAGCCTACTAAAAATTCCAGTCATAAGCTCCAAGGGTCCAAATAGGAGTCATAAGGTTGAATCCATCTTGTCAATACCGCAAATCAACCCCAGGGTTGTGTTCGGAGTTCGATATTCAAATTCCACCCCTCCCTACCCGTTTCGACTTATCGACTTTTTGTTTGATTGGATTACAGGTAGTATATGTTTACGTAACTTCATATTCGGTTCGTAACTCGATTATGTTGTGTATTAGTTTGGAAGGGTTCGTGATATAAAACCGTAGGGAAACACGTGGATAGGGGATGACGGATTATTAGCTACAGTACAATCAACTTGTCCGTTGAGGTTGAAACTTGTTAAAATTTTTGATGGTACCTAATGTAACAACACAATTTTTTTTTATAGCCATGGATGGTACACTGGCTGACGGTCCACCTGATGGTAAGTATGTTATTTAGTAGTAACTAGCTGTACTCGTTCAAATACGCGTGAAATTTAACAAAAAATCTTGTTAACGTTTGTTAAAATAAAAGTAGCCTCAGTTACTTCAAATAAAATAAACATTTGGTATTTTAAGGAATTATTATGGAAATGCTTTCAGCCAGATCCAGATGTTTCACATGCCGCGCGAGGCAACTTTGTATCGCTTAGTTTGACAGGGCGCCCCCGAACCAAATGCTCGCCCTGCCTCACACGAACGCTGTCATATGCCTCGCCTAGTTTGGTCTAGACATGAGACAGAACGATAATGTAACTATGTAACTGATTGCTGGGTTACACCCTTCTCCGTCTAGAGTGTAGGTTGGCTCGCCCTTTGGCTCATCCGAGCAGTAAGGGCGCAGCTTCGCCCGGCATGCGCCTGATATAGACGCAGCCAAGCAGTTTTGCAAACAAATTAAAAAGGTAAGATATTCATTACGTCACAACTGCGTCATCATACAGGTAAGTAGCAATCGCGTCCCCAATTATGAGGCTCCCCTATTTCTATTAAGGCAAAAATACAGGTCGTTATCTGCATGCCGCGTCTAGCTTTCAGTGCGGTCGGTGCGCCCTGCCTTGAATGTTAAATGAACTAGGTGGTCATTGGTCCGAGGGAGGGGATTAAGCGGTTTAACATGTCTTTGGAATTAAACAATATTATTATTAACCGTCCTTAAGAATGTTTGACATAGGCCTACCAAATACAAAAAAAAAAAAAAAAATCACCAAGAATTTTAAATTAGTACTAAAACTTATCATATTTATTTGTGTGAATATAAATAGTTAGAAATTTTAATTTTAAATCTTTACAGTGTTATTACAAAAAATAAAACACGAGTTATATTAGAATTTACAAAGGAAATTTGACAAGAGACGCGTTCAAAAAAAAACAGTTTTATTTTTTAAATGCAATGATAAGACATGCATGTCTGATGGTTCTCATGGAAGCTTCCTACAAAAGATTTGTTACAAAAGAGTGTTCCACAAAGTTTTGATTCCTAAGATATTTTTTTATAGGACTGCTGTGGCAAAAAAGCTTACGGCCCGCCTGATGTTAAGCAGTTACCGTAGCCTATAAAAAGGCATTACTCGCACATTGCTGACCTGAAGGGCAGTGAAGATCGCTCAACGCTTGCGTCTTGTACCAACCCACACTAGCACCACAGTGCAGTAATCCAGTTAGTTATGCTTTGCAAGCCAACACAGGAAATAAATAGGCTCTTTTTGCGTACAAAGCTTTACGTGTGAAACAGTAGATGAGTCCAAACGACTTTGTCGAAGTGGTTTAAACACCTCTGGGAAGCTTTATTCAGGTATCTCAAAAGTATGAAATAATACATGGAGTTTTGGATGAGTATCGGGAATAAAATTAAGTGGAATCCAAATTTTATTGAAATTCGGACACTTTTTGCAAGTATATATTTGTCGGCACAGCGACTTTTAAAAAGTATTGAAACGATCGAAATGGGACGACAGCGCCATCTGTAGGCGTTGGACAGAATCCACTTGCTTTGATCGGCACCGGCGGCGAGCACCGTACGGTTTGCACCGCCGAGTAGTCGAGTCGCGCGATTGGAAACTGTCATCGTCCCATTTCAAGATCTTATTAGTCATCTTTATACCCACTAAGTGCCCACAATGCAAGAAAGCGACGGCCCCATCATTCCTTCTCCGACATATTTTTGTCGCCAATTTTGTAAAATTGTAATATCTCAAAACTATGTACAATTTTCACAAACTATTTCTTGAATATTAGAAGTTTTTACTAGGAACCAGTGTAAACATCATTTAGGCAAACAGCAATGCCAAATGGTTTACCATTTGATTTGTTCTAAAGCAACACGGAAGTTGTCATAAATATGTATTTAAAGGCCTATAGCTCAGAAACTGTTATAATAATAATAATAATATAATAATAATAAACCATTTATTTCAGGCAACTAAGGCCCATATTATAAATACCTTAAAGACTAACATACATATTATAATTAAATTATAGCTTAAGTATATTATAGTTACGTATAGCCGGTCTTCACCAAGCATCTAAATATCAGCTACCGTCTATGTAGTTTGATTATAAATTCGTACTTTCGAGGCACCGTATAGATTCTGTCTCATGTTACCTATTATCTACATCTATCCTCTGCTTTATATTGAAGTGCTCTAAATACAGAAGGCCTTGTAGAGTCGCATCCGTGAATTTCACTGTTATATCCATATTGAGGGTGAAATTTCAAATTCATCCGTTGATAATTCTGATTTGAAGAGCATTGTTTAACCAGGTATTGTATAAGTAGATATGGGATTAATACGAGTGAGGATCGGTTTGATGGGATATTTGCGTTTGATTCATAGGATGCCATGAGTTTTATAAGCTCCAGCGAAATGCTGTTTTACAAAGATTTTTGATCAGTGATGATATCAAAATCCGCCGCCGTAAAAAAAATTCCACCTTTCAGCCTTTCCACCGCGGCGCACGGAGAGAGAGGATACGCACAAAATGACGTCATTGTCGAACAAACAATCAAGATTGACGTCATTGTAGCGTGCGTAGCGTGCGCCGCGGTGGAAAGGCGGCTTAAGACCTACCACTAATGAAGACGAAGACCATATGTGAAGATCGAAAATTCCAAAGACCGGAGCATATAGTTTCTAGATCCAACGGCAATTATGGTAGAGGTTTCTAAAGTCGTGACAAGTCAGAACAGGGTAGACCGATATCCTCTAACATGTCTTGAAACCCCACAAATTGGATCGATGACATCACACGCATCTTGGAAACTGGTATACGATTGTAATATGTCGCGTCCAGAGTAAGGCTTATATCCAGGAGAGGACACTGTCACCCTTAAAAAGGATGTGTGTGTAAATCTAGGATCTAACCTGACACCTCCCATCGATGCACATGTCCAAGCTTCCAGCGCGGCACCTGGTACCATCGGAGACTCTCGCCGCCAGCACGGCCACCACCACGCGATCTTCGTCGTCCAGGGACACCGTCTGAAAGAAGATCTTCTTACATTCTTTGTCCAGAAGCAGTTCTAGCAGTTTAGTAGCGGTATTCTAGGATGGCCGGTTTGACATGTGGGGGAAGGGGGGGGGAAATGAACCTTATTATAACGGAATAAGACCGGCAGTTTAAAAAAATAAGAATGTCAAAAAATTCATGCGAAAATGAATCTTATTCCGTTATAATAAGGTTCATCCTTTTCCCCAAACACATGTCAAACTGGCCATCATAGCGTGCCACTACTATTAAGTATCTACTCATTTTGTTATTTTAGTGGTAAGGAGAAGGAAGGCGGGTAGAGGGGGGGGGGGACGGTTGCTGGGCTACCAGATCTCACACTAAACGGTCGAAATGCAGCTATAATAGTTTACGCCGATTTTCTGTGAGAGGTTGTTATTACTTCGGTTGAACCAGCCCGTATACGAGCTGCAGTCAATAGGCCACAGCTTGGTTTTACCACAAAATATTGCAGATTGCAAAAGCCGTTGGATGTGATTTCCGGAAGATGTTCTTGATTGGAAGAACCTTATTGACCTATAAGAAACTTCCGGATCATACCGACACAGGTATATAGTATGGTCGTGTCCGGCTGATGACGGATGTAATTAGTTCGTTCGGGCGTAAAGCAGCTGTAAAAGCTGCTTTACGCCGAGCTTCTGTGAGAGGGTGGTACTACCCCGATTGAGCCAGCCCGTATGAGCAATAAGTTCCTATTCCAGATCCCACATACCGGTTCAGGGCTCTGCCCAGAGTGCTGCGGCGTGCCTCTGCACGTCAGCGCGCAGGGTTCAGCATCGTCCCTGTGAGCTCGCCAGTGGAACAGCTCGCCTCCGTAGGGCGTCTCGTCGTGGGCACTGCACTGCTGTTCGCGCCACACGTCATCTTCTAGCAGGGACACGTTGCCGCGGCAAGGCTAGCAGAGAAGAAACAAAAACTTTAGGGGAGACCCCACCGCGGTGCACGGAGAGGCCACGCACACGCTACGCACGTGGGTCAAGCTTCGCTTTGCACGAAAATGTATGTCACCATGTCCACTGCGGCGCAGGGAGAGGCTATGCACGAAATGACGTCACTTTTTTTTTTTTGCAAAACGTAGCCGTGGCCGTGTGCGTGGCCTCTCCGTGCACCGCGGTGGGTTTCCGCCCTTAGGTATAGCTTAAGGGAAGGCGATGTTCTTTGGTGCCTCTTTGCTGCGGCATCGTGGCAGCATCAGAGAACTAGGGGGGCTAAGAACGCCATATAGCAAATTCTGCAAACGCAATTAATTTTTCTGATTTTCTAGCATTATCCGCTAAATTTCCGTAAAATTGTCATGAATGGCGTAAAATTAGTTACTATTATATATAAATTAATTGGAATTGCTAGATTCTGCAAGAAAATCAGAAAAAAATATGGCATTGGCAATGTTGCTATGTAGCGCTATTAGACCGACAGAACGTCGTCAAACGCAATCTATACGAGTAGATCTCAAACCGATGGCAAAATATTTAGACGCTACTTAGGTGCTCGAGATGTTATTATCTTCTTATTGTCTCGGAATAAAGCAGCTCTTATACTTATTGGAGTTGCGTTCGCGTCGGCGACTAGCTACATAAGTTTCCAGTAGATATGCTTATAGAAATATTAAATCTTATAAAAACTTATGTTGCTAGCCGCCGATTCGACCGCAACTCAACTGTCTCAAATAAGTATAAGAGTTTAATATTGATACCAAAAAATAAATAAATATAACGTCACGACTTTTATTCCCATTCGGGGGTAGTCAGAGGCTTGAGTGACCATACACCACCACATTGTGGAGATATTAACCAACTCAAAGCCCACGTTTCACCAGATAGTCAATACCCAACGTGACAGGTGGTGAACCTTGTCGCCGTGTATACAGGAACTGACTATTACCTAATCCCGAGGGATAGGTAGGTAGGTTGATAGGTAGGTAGATAGGTTGGTAGGTTGATACCAAAAATTACACAGCAATCTCAAGCACCTAAGTAACTTTTCAGTATTGAAGTAAGTGACCTATTTATTTATTGTGTACAAACAGATTCTGTTTTATTGAAACTGGTGCGAACTTTGCGAGCGAATGGCTCGCTCGCTAGCTCATTAGGCGTGTCTACAACATGCACATGCCGCGCGAGGCTGCTCACCCACATGCCTCGCGAAGCACGACGTTTGCCTCAGTAGCTACGTCCAGAAGTGTCACATGCCGCGCGAGGAAAATTTTCCTCGCGGTGTTTGACTTGCCTCACGTGAGGCAAATGCGCGCCCTGCCTCACCTGAGCACTCACATTTGCGTCGCCTAGTTTGGCAGTCGTGAGACAGAACGATGTCAAACGTGTCAAACTGATTGATCGGGTATACCTTTCCCTGTCTAGAGTGTCAGTTGCCTCGCCATTTGCCTCGCGCGGCATGCGACTGAGGCAAACGTCGTGCTTCGCGAGGCATGTGGGTAAGCAGCCTCGCGCGGCGTGTGCATGTTGTAGACACGTCTAATCGCATGCCGCGCGAGGCAAAAGAAAACGTTTCTTACGTATTTGCTATCGAAGGGGAAATCTTGAACACGTTTATTTATCGGACTTCAAAGGCGGGTGGTGGGGTAAGGAGGGGGCGAAATAGATTCGGATATTATTAGTTTCGGATATTTTCGCAATGAAAACAGAATTGAAGATTTCAGATTCGCTGCAGGATTGAGATATAATACATCCTATTTTGGTCTGGTGTTTCGGTGTATTTCTTATGAGACGTATCTCTTTAAATTCTCAGAGAACCTTATAGTTATGTCGTCTAGCCGCAAACATTGAAAATAATAATGTATTTTTTCAGAAAAATATTAGTTCTGATTACGTATAATATTGCTTACCTGAAAGTTTGAAGAAAACGTTATGCGGTACTATTTGATATGTTTCCATAAAGTTTCAGATTTTTATGACTCACTATTCTATTCGGATATTATAATATCCGCGCGATGCGTGGCGCATCCCTAGATAGTCGTGGTATAGGTCGCGTATCGAACATCAAAGGTAGCGCGTTTTATCACAAAGCGAATCAGCTGTGATTAAATTACTTTGTATTGTTAACTAGCTTTTGCCCACGACTTCGTCCGCGCTAAACACCAATTTTCATAATTGTAACTTCAAAATTACGAACTTCCGTACAAACTTTCATCCCCTATTTAACGCCCTTAGGGGTTGAATTTCAAAAAATCCTTTCTTAGTACACCTCTACCCATCAAGACACACACACCCTCCAAACTTCAAGTCCCTACGACCAGCGGTTTAGGCTGTGCCTTGTCTGTCAGTCAGTCAGTGAGTGAGTCAGGACTTTAATTCTTATATATTTAGATTATTTACTGGTAATAATGTCTTGTTTTATTGAGTAAAGACGGGAAATAGTGATATATAGCAAATAGACAAACACTTCTGTGTATAATGGTAAATAGGTACTACATAGCCACGATTTATTTTCTTATTATTATTATTATCGTATGGGTAGTGGCCAACCTGTTGTCAGAGTTGTTCAAGCCGCCTGAAGACATCTGGCAAGCCTTAACGATTGCAATATGAATGCAAGGTAACTACCCGATATCCACTTAGTCACGCGGCATCTAGCGTCGGTGCTGTACGACTGCACGGGCGCGGCACAAGTAATTAGATATAAATAATAATAATAATAATTTAGCACTTTAAATGTCCCACTGCTGGGCACGGGCCTCCCCTCAATGCGAGGGGGATTCAGGCCATAATCCACCACGCTGGCCCAGTGCGGGTTGGTGGATTTCACATGTCTAAAGACATGCCGGTTTCCTCACGATGTTTTCCTTCACCGTAAGCAAGTGATAATCACATTAAAGTTATGATTCACACATAGATTTCAAAAAATAATAGATTGCGAAGTAATTAGATAATAGAATAAAATTATTTTATCGATTTTATCTACCCAACAAATCACAATATCAAGCAAAATACAAGTAGACCCACCTATTTCCCTTATAAATAATAAAAATCATACCCATAAAATCGAAATACCCAAAAAAAATCACGACTCGCATTTTATTCACCTCTTTAAATGGTACAACCAGTAAAAAGAGTCTTAAAAGTCCCACAAAACCGAATAAAGGCCTTGCTTTACTCACACCGCGGCCATTTGCATTCACTGAAAAGGATATTATAGACCGATCCACTTATGAGTTTAATCGCCTCTTCGAGTCTTTTCTCAAGAATACAAAGTGGGGGGCGCTGTGGAGGGTGGTGGGGGTTAACGGGAGGGAAGGAGGGATGGGCCCACGCGCACTGAATCACAATAAGTAGTATTTGCCCTCTCTTTATTGACTGTCGACGTTTTAAATCTGATTGGTGCTTGTTTCTTTGTATCGACTGTAAATTGTGTAGTTATAATAAATGAGGATTCTGGATGACAACGCTGACTGTGTGAACTTTTAGGTATTTTTGTGAAATATTTCACTATTAAGGTTGGCACTCATCTATCAACTCGGCACCCAATCAGCACTGCCTCGCCGGTCGGCATCCACTAACTGAACCGGAAATAAGTGGATCACGCGCTGACCACGCGGTGTTCACATGTTGACCACGCGCGGTCCACTGGGCGATCACGTGACGTTTATGGTGTAAAAGCGGCGTCCGCCCGCGGACCACCTGTCGACAACGAGTGGACGCCGAGCGGCGAGGCGGTGCTGGTCGGGTGCCGAGTTGATAGATGAGTGCCAATCTTTATACTGGATGACAACGCTGATTGTGTGAGCTTTTAGGTATTTTTGTGAAATATTTTACTATTAACGCGTCCACATGTGACCAGCGGCGCAGCCAATCAGTTTTGGCGTCTGATCACGTAGACTTTTTTCAGCACGCTTAATGTTAAGCAGTTACTGTAGCCTATAGATGCTTGCAATACCAAAGGCATCGCTCGCACGTTGCTGATCTGAAGGAGAGTGGGACAGAGGAGGGGGAAGGCGGGAGATTTGGGCTTCTAGTTCTCTCACTCATCGTAACGCAGCTGTAATAGTGACTTTACGCCGATCTCCTGTAAGAGGCTGGTACTATCCCGTTTAAGCCAGGCCATATGTGAGCTGCAGTCAATTGGCTACAGCTTGGCTCTACCACCAATATACAGGGTGGTGACGACATAGTGACAATAAATTAAAACACGATCCCTGCTTGTCAATCACAACACATTAAAATTATAAAATTAGGTTTACATCAAAGTACAAAATTTCATATTTTCAAACAAATTAAATGCGGGAATAGTCTAAACGAAACATAACATCCTTTATAAACGTCTTGCGACCTCATAGACTGACCTGTAAGTACAAGCGTGGCAACATCGCTTCGGTGTCGGTGTTTTTTGCGGTATCTTTGTAGGCGTAAAGTTAAAATAGTCCAAATAAAAAAGCGATCCCGTGGCAATACCTTTGAATATATTTTAATAATATTTTATGTGCAAACTACTAATGTGATACCCAGTATGTGGTTTCAATTATCGTCATGATGTCGTCACCACCCTGTATACCTAATTGTTACGAATGCATAGTACAGCTTTAAACATAGATATCTTTATTTATATGAATGACAAAGGAAAATGTCTGAATTCAAAGAAATATATTGTCAGGAGGCTCTTAAACAAACTTAGTAACTACGATACCGATACAATAGGAGCACGTCGGGCCATTGAAAATGAATCACCGCTATGACAAGATTCTTAATAAAACAAGTTGGAACAACTCCCCGATAACTTATATTGGAGTCCGCTTCAATCACAACGGAGTTGAAGTTTCATAAGTTGAGTAATAGACCGAGGAATCGACGCTATCGATTCTGGGAGCAAAGGTTAGTACAGAAAACGTTTAAATTTGTTTTTTTTTTATAGGACTGCGGTGGCAAAAAGCGTACGGCCCGCCTGATGTTAAGCAGTTACCGAAGCCTATAGATGCTTACAATACCAAAGGTATTGCTCGCACATTGCCGACCTGAAGGGGAGTGGGATGGAGGGAGAGGGAGGGGGGTGGGCTTACGGCTCTCACTCATCGTACGAAACGCATCTGTAATAGCTGCTTTACGCCGATCTTCTGTGGGAGAGTGGTACTACCCCGGTCGGGCCAGCCTGGTTATGAGCTGCAGTCAATTGGCTACAGCTTGGCTCTACCACCTTCAACCTTTTTTACTTCATAGCCGTTTTTTCCGTTGTTGGGTCACAGTTTTTTAAACGGCTATAATCAATTGTCGATGGTTGCGTCTACACCAGGCGCATGCCGCGTCCGAGCACTCAGTTTTGATGTCGGAACGCTTAGACATAATGTCTAATATGGGTGCTCGGGCGAGGCATGCGAGGCATCTACCACCATACAAAGCTTCCATTTTACTTGACTACGGTAAAGCCAAAAGGAAAGGTTAAGTTTTTAGTAGTCTATAGGTATGTTTGTATTTCGGAAACGACCTTTTCGTAATTTTCTCTGGTCTAAGTCTCACTGGGATCGCCCCCAGTCCATTGTACGGTATCCCTAGCAGAAGCGTTGCTTGGTATGGGACCATACAGTTAGTGTATTAGTCTGGCGATATTTATGTATTATCATTAATTAATAATCATTGTTTTCTACCGATAATCTGTCATTAAAATTTATCGTTATGTTACCAACATCCCTAGTTACCACTGGTAATTCGGTCACAATACACCGCCATCCGGCGTTTCGCAACTATTAATCATGATCGTTCGTTAAAAGCAAAGTTTCCACGTGTTCTCACCCCTCTCTGTTCGCTTTATTGTACAGTAATGCTGGTTTCACACGTCCAATATTGGCCCAACATTATCCCCAACTCGTCCAACATTTGGATCTCCTAGAAATTAGAATTGGCCCAACGTTGGGTATTCTATTTTCTAGATCCACATAAGTTGGCGATGAGGCCAATGTTGGGGCTTACGTGTGGAGCCAACGTTACCGTGTTATTAATATTGGTACGTTACCGGCGGATATCGGTTTCATTGAGTTTCGAAACTTAAATGGAATGAAATTAGAGTTTGTGTTTGAGAATTGGGCGATCATTAAATTTTGCGTCGTGTTTTGTTTGTGCGAGCGAGGCGTCGGGGTTTCCCCGCACGATTCTATCAAAAGGGGGCTTACCACGAACTCTTATTGCGATTCAATTACAGGAACGTTTTAACGTTTCAGTGACTTTTTGTGCAATGACGTACCTTATTGTCATGACAATAAGAAACGTCATTGCACAAAAAGTCGCTGAAACGTTAAAACAAAACTGCTATAAGAGGTGGTGGTAACCCCCCAGTATTAGATCCAACAAAGCCGCAACGTTTTTACCCGACTGCCATGGAAGGAGGTTTATATTTATTGCATACTTATTGACAGGTTTCACCGGTAATCGATACACTTACTGGTCAAGAGCTATAAAAAATGTCGTCGTCTTCGACGTACGAATGTTTTTATTTATATTTGTTTATAGCCAATGATGGCACACTGGCAGACGCCACCTGATGGTAAGTGGAAGCCGCCGCCCAGGACATCTGCGACTTAAGGGGAGCAGACGCGGCGCCGACCTTTTAGGGACGTGTGAACATTGTAGTGCAAAGGAAAGACCGGAAAGAATTTATGATGCTTTCGCTTCAGTGTATAAGCTGGGGGCTTACCACAAGCTCTTATTGCGATTCAATTATAGGTTTTAATGACGTTTCTTATTGTCATGACAATAAGGTACGTCATTGCACAAAAAGTCGCTGAAACGTTAATACGTTCCTGTAATTGAATCGCAATAAGAGCTTGTGGTAAGCCCCCTGGTATCTTAAGAGCATAGTGTGCATAGGTGTTAATTAGCATTACATTTTATGGTCGCCCTATGGGTACAGCTATTTCTTCATGGTAAGGGGGCGTCCATAAATTACGTCCCCCTTGGTGAGATTTCGTGAGATTTTGCTCGACCCCTCCCACTCCCTCTAATCGCACGTGTCATTTTTCAAAAGCCATATTCTAGAGGAGAAACATGTTTGACTTAATTTAACCCAGTTTTCTTGCAATTTTACACTGTTTCTTGAGGTAAAAAAAAAGTGAGATTTGGCTCGACCCCCTCTCCCCCTAAATGCCTCACGCAATTTATGGACGCCCCCTAAACTACAGTAGTTTTAAGATTATGAGTCCTTGATATTTGCAAGTCTAAACCAACTGCATTGCATTTATTAAAGTTCAGACTGGACAGTAACGACGTTATGGTACACTTGGGGACAGTTATAAGTGTACACTTATAACTGTCCCATGCCAGCCATGAAATATTCAAATTATATTCTTAATTGCTCCCCAGGCAGTAATAAAAGCATCGCGACATAATTTTGTAGTACCTACCTGAAATCTGGAAGAATAAGAATTGAAGGAGGTAACAGAGGCTAAGTAGTTGTAAAAGGTCGATTTCTGATCAGAGGAAGTAAACTTTGCTTGGTAAAGAAATAGTAAATTAAGTAAACGTTGTAAAAGTGACATTAGAAGCTCGCTAATGTCACTCTTTGACAGAAATAGAACAAAAAGTATGTTTTTTCTCAATGGAACAACGAGGTCACAGTATATACAGGGTTATTGGTAAAACACTAACAACCTTGCAGGGGCGTATTACTGACATCAAAAACAACAACTTTTGTTCTATGACTTCTTACAAAACAAAAAAAAAGTTAACAAAAAATCAAACTCTAAAATGTATGAAACAAGAAAATATGCTCATCTAGAGAATAGCCGTGGTACGTTAAGGTACCTACTTTAGGGCAAAGTGGAATACAACCACGTACCATGGCTTTCCACTAGATGAGAAAAAAAATTTTTTTCATACATTTTAGAAAGTGACTTTTGTTATTTTTTTTTGTTTTGTAAAAAGTCATAGAACAAATGTTGTTGTTTTTGATGTCAGTAATACGCCCCTGCAAGGTTGTTAGTGTTTTACCAATAACCCTGTATTTATACTGTGAAAAGGTTAAATCACAGAAAAGTGTCATTTCTAGCTGTCAGTTCAATTCGTCTAACAAATGACAGTTACCGTTTGTGATGTTTTAATCAAGGAAGTTTTAAGTCTCTAACACCTGGAATGCGGACTTGGCAGCAAAAGTGAAGCCGACCGCGAGATACCATATTGAACGTTGTTTCCTTTGCCAACAAGAGTGACCATAATATTTTGAAATTTTGAGATCGTCCCCATGGACATCTAGTGAAAACGTGCTTTTGTTCCGAGATTGTTATGATAGGAAAATAATAAAATAAGGAAAGGGATGTTTATTTTCTTAAGAACATGAGTAGGTACAATAAATTAGTCTGCGGTGGCCAAACCACACGAGTGCCTGTCTGTATCTTGGCAACCTAAATGAAGTTACAAAATAGTATTTAAGATCGTAGATTTTGCCACTTTGTAATATAAAGTAACATGACACTTCACACGCTTCGACGTTGTCTAGGCTCTCCATATCTATGGTTTTTCCTATACTTATCTTTCCTATACTTACTCTTTTTCTATGCTATAAAAGGTACCTACTACTGTTAACATGTTATGTTTGATTTGGGCTGTGCAAGTTGTGACAGACGGACATAGAGACAGACAGACGGACAACAAAGTGATCATGTTAGGGTTTAGTTTTTTTCCTTATTAGGTACGGTACCCTAAGAATATCCAACTAATTAGACCATAAGACAAAATTAAAGGACAATGGGCAAAATTGTATGGGACTTGGTCCAAATATCCACCACTGACGAGACCTACGTAACCCGATAGACCACTAAATACTGAGTAACTTTTACAAAGACAGTTCAACAAAATAAGCTGTGAGTAAAAAAATACGGGTAGTTTAAAAAAAAAAATTTTTTGATTTCACCCTTAGTATTATGTTTATACATTTTTTTCGTAAGGCAACAATATAAATACTCTTACTAACATTAAATAAAAATTAATAAGCTGTCAGAAAGCAAAAAATGCCGTGAAAAATATTTTATTATTATTTTTGTTACCTGATGAAAAGTGAACAACAACAACAACAGCAGCATTCTTAAGTATTTTCTGATGTCGCGCTTCTATAAAATAAATAAGCAGGTACCTTCTATGCGTTACCTTACTTTTTCACTTATCATCAGGTAACAAAAATAATAATAAAATATGTTTCACGGCATTTTTTGCTTTCGTCAGAGTTTATTTTATTTTTATTTAATGTTAGAAAGTGTATTTCTATTGTTGCCTTTCGAAAAAAATGTATAAGACATAACACTAAGTGTGAAATTTTTTTTTTAAACTACACATACTTTTTTTACTGACAGCCTATTTTGTTGAAATGGCTTTGCAAAAGTTACTCAGTATGTAGTGGTCTATCGAGTGACGTAGGTCTCGGAAGTGGTGGACATTTGGACCATTTTTGCCCATTGTCCTTTGTGCTAACGAAAAGGAACAGTGAGGGCAGGGCATTTTCCTTTAAAACTCGTTGTGTTAAATTAGGGACATAATCTGTCGGCTTAAAATGCTTGCTGCATATGACGGAATTTTGGGTAATTTTTCTGTAGCCAATAGGTATTTGTTGTAACCAATTTACATGCCTGGGATCTGTAAAAGACAAAATTGTTTTTTTGTTTTTTATTCCTTAGGAGTAATCGGGAAGTGTAAAGTCAAAAGTCGTCCCGATTTCAAACAATTTCAATCGACAAACCATCGGTCTCGGCCTTTATTTTATATTGTCCATCAAGGGTTGCAATGCTGACCGCGCTGTGGAGGCCTGGAGCTGCGCTGCGCCGCGCTTTCGGCCATCAACAACGCGCCCAGCAACACACTCATTACAGACCGTGGCAGTAATGTACTATTAAAAAGTAACAAAAGGGTAAAGGAAAGGGGCCCCGAGAATTACATTGCCTGAAAGGGTTAATCTGGCCCTAGACGTGCGCGTTCCTCGAGCGTGTGAACGACGCGAACGCCGTGTGCGAGCCCGGCGAGCCGTGACAACGCGGCGTGAGCGTCGCGTTTGCGACCGACTTCAAAAAGTAGCGATGTAGTCGTGCGGCAACGAAAAGCGCGACTTTATCGCTGCAAACAGTTCCCGTGGACGATATTCCTCAGTTAACACAGACACATAATAAGATTTATATTATAGTCCTTTTTACTAGCGAAATTTATGTCACCCGAACATCTAAAATGTACTTAACGTGGAAAACATAGTTACCCAGTTACCTATGTTAAGATAATCCTTAATTCGGATAATATTCGCTTTTACACCCTTCCATTACGCATATTCTACCCATTTTTATGAGAAAATTCAGCACAATCCTCTAGATTTAAAATTAGCTGAAAATGTCGTGTGTCACGCAAATTGACGTTCTGTGTTTCAAGTTTTTAATTTTATTTCTGCTACGATTCCTATAGACATCACGGAACTGACAATTACAAGCGAATTATTAAAGAAGGTAAGTACTTATTTCCAGATATTTATTTATATTTGAAATTTTAATCTTAGGATATTCTTATACTTTACCATAGGTATTTCATTAATCGACTTTATTGTTTATTATTCTTAACTTGAAAATGTACCAAGTTTAAGGTGATCGAATAAATATTAACTGGCAACACAAGGGATGAAAGGTTGTACTGTTAGAAAGGGAAAGAAGGCGCAGTTATAGGTATCTGGCTCGGACCGGTTTTTATAATGCGTGCATCGTGGGCGTTAAGTCCGTCACATAAGGATTATTTTTGATTAAATGAATGGAAAATAAAGTTTGTAGTCCACAGTCATGTTCAATGGTATTACGTCGATGGTTTTAATTAATGTCGACACCTGGGGGCTTACCACGAACTCTTATTGCGATTCAATTACAGGGGGGTTACTTTGAAAAACGAAACGAAAGCTTCGGCTGACGGATCGTCCGAAGTACGGATTCGATGATCGTGATTTGACGTTTCTTCTTTCATGGATCCTACTCTGAAAGTTATTTGACATTTACGATTTCAGCGTTTGACATGGTTTTGAGCGTAAATCGAATCCGTAGTTCGGATCCGTAACACTTTCGGAGTAGGAAATCGCCCGATCCGTCAGCCGAAGCTTTCGTTTCCTTTTTCAAAGTAAGCACACAGGAACGTTTTAACGATTCAACGTCTCTTTGTGCAATGACGTTTCTTATTGTCATGACAATAAGAAACGTCATTGCACAAATGGCCGCTGAAACGTTAAAACAAAACTGGTGGTAAGCCCCCTGTATTTTGATCTAAATTGTGTTTCTTTTTCTAAACAATACCACCTTGTACATTCAAAAGCAGCCTTTTCGCAGATCGTTCAGTACAAAACACTGAAGACGAACACTAAGTAGCGGAGGAGACTGCTCAAGTCGTGAAGTGAATGCATTCATTGTAATTAGATGCGACAATGTTGCAGTTTATCTCCGTGCCTCCGCGCCTCGGGAGCGTCGACTGCGTTTATTTAAGACACAACAACAAAATGTTGACTTGACATCGCTGACTATACATTGTTGTACAATGGAAATCAAAAAATTGTAAAGAATAATATTGAAGTTTTTCCTCTTTCCTGCTCATTATGTTTCTTTCTGGCCTTTTGATGCGATTCTTTTGTGGCTGGCTTCTTATCTACCCTAATTCAATTACCAATGTATATAGAGAACATATCCTTAAAATGACTATCAAAACTATAAAATGACTATTCTACGTAAGTATTTTTTTTTTCAGATAAAATCAAATAATGTCATGTTATTATATGAAGCAAACAACCTCGCATCTGTAGCAGCGCAGATTAAGCACTGTCGCGATGCCCTGACAATACAACAGACCACAACGTAGGCTTGCTTACCGAATAACAGGTCTTCGTAGGAAATTAATGGAATGGGTCATTTGTTTCGGCTTACAGTGTAGGGAACCACAGGAACCAATTATCGCGGCGTCGCTAGCGCTTGACAGCTTGATTCAAATAAGTTACTGTTTATCCTTTGTGTAAAGTTGTTTTAAAGCATGAATAGGGAGAAATGTGACAATGAATTAAGTAGGCTATTATCCAGTATTTTTATGTACATTTCCCATTCCGCCTCACAAAGAAAAAATAACTGAATAGCCGCTGTCTCACATGCCGCGCGAGGCAGCTTTGCCTCGCTAAACTTGACAGGGCGCGCCCGAACCAAACGCTCGCTCAGTCTCACCCAAACGCTGTCATTTGTCACGCCTAGTTTGGCCTAGTCGTGAGACCGAACGATAATGTTGATAATGTCGGCTATTTCCTTCTCTGTAGGTATAGAGTGTAGTTTGGCTCGCCCGAGCATGTGACTGAGGCTGCCGCGCGTGCGGCGCGCGGCATGCGACTGGTGGAGTATACTGTATGATATCAATCATACTGCTTTTCTAAAACTAGCATTAAAATGTATGTGTGTAATGTATGTATGTACGTGTGTATGTAATGTATGTATGTATGTGTGTAATGTATATCTCACCTGCATATTACAAATCTTGTATCTAACTGGCTCGCCTCGGCAGCCGGCTGGCGACGAGCAAGTCCTGAGCTGCCTCGACACGCCTCCGTCACAGGTCCTCGAACAAAGCGACCATTCGCTCCACTGAGACCAGCCGCCGCGATCCTGAAACAAATTACATTCTTGAAAATGCGCGCTTTCCCATAATGACCATTTCCCAAAATGACTACTTCACTAAAATGACCACATCCTCAAAATGGCCACATTCCCAAAATGGCCACTTTCCCAAAATGACCATATTCCCAAAATGACTACTTTACTAAAATAACCACATTCTCAATATGGTCACTTTTCCAAAATGACCACATTCCCAAAATGACTACTTTACACAAATGACCACTGTCACAAAATTACTACTTTCTCAAAATGACCAGTGAGTTTCCCCTGGAAAACTGGATACTCATAGGTTTTTCTTAAATGCGAGATGTTTTCAGGCTACGGTTTTGAGTACTGCTTGGGTTCACCCAGACTAATGGTTTCTTCAATATACACAGATGAGTGTTTTCTTTTAAAGTTGAACAAGTGATAATCATAACTAACCTTGAATAATTAAGGGTGATTCCTGCGAAGCTCGATTTTAGCGGTCGCACAGTCTTATCTCTGGTCTTATCAGAGATGCCGATTAAAAGTATATTTTTCTAGTTTCTTACTACATTTGTCTATTTGGAAAACATAATTTTTATTTCATAAATAAATAAATTATACACCCAAACTTCATTTGAAAACCAAAATCGGGGTCAAATTAGCCGTTCTCGCTGTGTCACACGCTTCACTTTCATGAAACAATAGCGTTTAACTTTTCGGTAAATGGTGTTAGGATCGTGTTATAGATATCAAAAAATTTGTAAAAATATACTCTTTTTATTGATTACAAATTTAATATATTTTATTGTTTAGTTTAAATATTAAACAGCTATTTGTGTTGGTCACACGTTTGTGCACATTTTTACGGCGCATGACTAAATGATCTATAAGTCTACGATGAAACGATTTATGGTCTTGTTTTGTGTCACTACGGACAGGCAGTCATGTCGAGGCAGTCCAGCAGAGAGATGATCGAGGGTGTATTCCTCCGCGATGAGATATAGGGTATCAAAGTCCAAAAAACATGTTTTTTTGCCGATGTACCGGAGTTTTGTGGACAAAATTTATTGTTGTTTGAAGTTACTTTAGATACTGGGGTTTTTAATATGTATTACTTAGCTGTCGAAGTATGATTTAGTGTTCTTTAATTTAAACTACATTTTGAAGTGTAAGAATAATAGTGAAATATGTTTAATTTGACGAGTTTCGTGGCATGAGATTCGTGGCAATTTCTCCACGAATCTCATGAAATTACCACGAATCTCATTTTCCGTAGGACTTTTCATGTGATGAACACGTCTCAGTGCCATATGAAGTACCTACATATTGGCATCAGACACTGGTTGTATCCCTCACGCAGCGATCATCATTGCTGACGCTCATGATTTACCCGTCGCGGATTGATTGTTTTGTCTCACGATGCTTCGCTATTTGTTTATGTCCATGGTATCGTAAAGCTCAGCGTTGATCGCATTTGCTCCATACTGCCATCTCATTGCATTATTAATTGCTTATGGTTGTGTCCGTCTTTCCTAGTGATTTGTCCAGGAAACTCTTAACAAAATTCAAAAATATAATTTTTTTTATTAATATAAACTAAATCCGCACGTCGTAACTGGCCTATCGACCACCGATCCGATGTTTGCTCTGAAAACGATTGCTGATGAATATCAGTCCAAAAACCGACCATTGTATGTTGCATTCTTGGACATGGAAAAGGCATTTGATGATGCAAGAGACACAATCTGGTAGAGCCTTCGTAAGAATAATGTCCCCAAACAATACATCAACATCGTTGCCGACATGTATAAGGGTGCAAGATAGATAGTTACAGCAAGCACTTTTATCTTGGAAACATAAGTTGCAAGCCGTGGCCTTGTGCTGAGTGTAGCAAAGACCCAATTTATTTGCTTAAACGAACCAGGTCCAAGCGACAGCAGTTCGATTCCCATCGATGGGCAATTGGTCCCTTTGTGCGATCAATATAAGTACCTGGGGAGTATGATGTACAATTCCGGGAACGTAGAATGCAAAATTCAGCACCGAATAGCTGCAGCATGGCTAAAATGGCGAGAAGTAACTGGTGTTACATGCGATAAAAGAATGCCTGTTAAACTATAGGGCATGGTATATAAGACCATCATAAGACCAGTCCTCATGTATGGCAGCGAAACGTGGGCCATAACCCAAAATAACGTGCATACCATTTAAGTTGCTGAAATGAAAATGTTGAGGTGGATGTGTGGCATTATCAGGCTTGATAAAATCCGTAACGAGTACGTGCGAGGAAGCCTGGGCGTGCGCGATATCACCGACAAGATGCAAAAGAGTAGGCTGCGATGGTATGGTCACGTGAACAGGAGGCCGCCTGAATACGTAGGGAACTTAGCACTACAACTTTCCATTCCCAGCCCAAGACCCCAAGGCAAACCCAAAACAAGATGGAAAGCTGTAATGCTAAAGGACATGAAAGAGTGTCAGGTATACGAAGACGATGTCGAGAATAGAGCGAAGTGGAAGGAAAAGCCTAGGAAGGCTGACCCCACCACCATGTGGGATACATAGTCAGGAAGAGAGAGAGGATAAACTAAACCCGCAACGCAACAAAATAATTTAATTTAATAATTTTGTCGGCGATTTTATTTGTTTATTGGGTCCTGCTTTTGATTCGGATTTTATTCTGGACAAAACTCATACCTAGGTAGTACTTATAAATCGTTAACATAAACATTTTAGCGTATTGCTTTCATTGAGAAGAGCTGCAAGAACATTCCTCTTGTCTATTTAATTTTAAGATGCACCTGACGGGAACCTCTATTGAGAACATAAAGCTGAGATCCTCCAGTCCAGACCAGGATATCATCAGCAAATTGAAAGTGCTAACAAGTACACCTATACTCGCCATTAGCATCGATGCTTTACCTTTTCCAGTGGAGAAGGTAATAGATATAATTCATCATCATAATTTCGAAGATGGAACGTCTCCCTGTCTGACATCTTTGGCAATTGGATCGGTTTCGAACTCTAGTTGGTCCTAAAGCTGGATTGATTGAGGTCCTGTTTGTATTTGCGAGAATGCTCCCAGGTGAAGAGTCAGAGACGCACGGTCATGTACTTTTCTCCTCGATAAAACATGAATACAGAGTTCCTTAAAATGCGAGATTGCTTTAGAATTCTGTCGTTTACGAAGATGTCTGAACAAATGGCAGTCCAGATGGGATATAACAACTAGGGCCACCACCTCCGTGAAATTATTTCTATGCGTTTGTGAGCATCTAGAGAGGACATGGCTAGAGTTGGACCACAGTGTGGCTCAAATTTTCACAAGACGTTACATCTTTTCGAGTACCTAAATTATTATATTTCAAATTAGTTTCTTCACCTCTATAACAATGGTCGACGCCGCATAACGATCACAAACAATTTGCATATCACATCTTTTGGGAGTGTGGTCTCTGGTAAAACGAACGGAACTCTATGTTAAATAGCTTGCAAGTGACATCTGGAGTAGTATATCACACAGACCTTGTAGAAATCAAGGAAAATATCATTGGAATCAAGTATAACCAGCTCACAAGTTTAGATTTTTTCCCATATTTTGTCTTTTATATTCATACAGAAGCAGAAATTGTGCTTTTATATTCTCTTGTTATTAAACACAAGTCCCAACAACCATAAAGAGAGCAAAATATATAGTAAAGTACATAAATAATGCGTAAAAAATACCCC
This sequence comes from Drymonia ruficornis, assembly GCA_947859195.1. Classification (NCBI taxonomy): domain Eukaryota; kingdom Metazoa; phylum Arthropoda; class Insecta; order Lepidoptera; family Notodontidae; genus Drymonia; species Drymonia ruficornis. The sequence goes on from OX401927.1 coordinate 8,028,508, forward strand.
GGAATTTACTGCGTGAGTTTCGTGTGGTACTGCATGAGTTACGTGGCACCATTTTCTTCAACCTTGAATTCTGTCCAAAGTTATCAACAGATTTACAAAAGCGATAGAGCTTTGAACTTGTATAAAAGGCTATATTATGTTATTAATATAGATTATCTAAAATTCACAAAAACAAAAATTACCACGAAAATCACGGCGAGAATCTGGTTCGCAGGAATGACCCTTAAAAATATCCGTGTGTTCGTGCAAGCGAGAATATTATGAGAAACAGTACTCTCTCCCCATGAGTGACGCAGAGCACAGTAGGCATTAAATAAATTAAATCCCTTGTACGGCGAAGCGAGAAGCTCACTCAATATTTGATACAAGCCAATCTACTTAATGCTTTAGTGTGACTGACGCTTTAAAAATTTTAAAAGCCTTTTTTATGTGTCTTTTATTTATTGGGGACTGTATATTTTGTCAATTCATTTACATATTTATTCATTTTATACTATTTATACATTTTAATAAAACATCAGAGATGTGTGCGAAAGTTAAAGGGAGGCCTTTGCCTAGGAGCAGAGTTGGGCAAAATTTAATTGCAATTAATTAATTGCAAATTGCATGTGGTGTCACAATTAACAAATAATTTTGACTTGTTTGTCAATAGCGAACAAATCACAATTAATTGTTAATTGTGACAGCACCTACAATTTGCAATTAATTAATTGCAATTAAATTTTGCCCAACTCTGCCTAGGAGTTATTATGCGGCTTATAAACAGGCTTATGTCTGTACTTATTATTCACTAGGAAGATATATATTTAACTCCATTTAGTATGGCATAGTATTTGGACAGTCACACGTCTCCCTATTTCTTTGTAATGTTGTGGTAATAACATAACATATACGTCAAGACTTTTATCCCTATTCAGGGGTAGTCAGAGGCTTAATTGGCTATACACGACCACATTGTAGAGGTATTAAGCAATTCAATTTGGTATCAAGCAACTCAAAGCCCACGCTTCACCAGATAGTCAGAACTAACGTGACAGGTGGTGAACCTTGTCGCCGTGTATACAGGAACTGACCATTACCTAATCCCGAGGGATAGGTAGGTTTCCTCACGATGTTTTCCCTCACCGTAAGCGAACTGTAAATTATGCACATAGATGAAAATTCATCCATCGGTGCAAGCTCCACCGGGGATTGAACATGGGACCTTCTGATTGCTAGCCCAACATGATCGCCCCCAGGCTACAGCCGCTCTACTGTTATTGTAATATCTTTGTTTTACTCAAATTTTATTTACATAGAAAATCCTTAGAAAATCTGGTCAGCGTTGCCCCGTAAGCAACCCTATGTACGGAATCCCAAAACAATTATATATTCCGGTCAGTCGCATGCAAAAAACATCACGCCCGCCCGTACCAAATCTCTTCCCTATTCGCCCTTTGAATCTACAATACACAAGCGTAATAAAAATATTTGAGAAACGGGTGCTTTGTTTGAAAGCTGCCCGTTGTGAGTGACAGGAAGGTAGAGGAGCTCGGTTGTTGTGAGTGACGGAGAGTTAGTCACTCGGTTGTTAAATTGTTTTTACGAAACGGATTGTTTTCTTGTTATGGTTGTGACAGATTGAATATTAAATCTGTATTAAACGTGCCCTGAAGAAAACTGAAGTAGAAAACTAATTATAAATCATTTAAATAGTTTCTGGGATAAACTCTTAAGCTATGGGTTCCTCCAACAGCGGCGCCGTCATATAACGGCCGCACTAGAACATTGGCCAATTGACTGCAGCTCATAAACGGGCTGGCTCGACCGGGGTAGTACCAGAAGATCGGCGTAAAGCAGCTATTACAGCTGCGTTTCGTAAGATGAGTGAGAGAGCCGAAAGCCCACCTCCCCTCCCCCTCCCTCCATCCCATTCCCCTTCCGGTCGGCAATGTGCGAGCAATGCCTTTGGTATTGCAAGCATCTATAGGCTACGGTAACTGCTTAACATCAGGCGGGCCGTACGCTTTTTTGCCACCGCAGTCCTATAAAAAAAAAATAAAAAAAAAATTGGCTACGTAAACAATGTTCTAGTGCGGCCGCAATATGACGGCACCGCTTTTGTAGGAAACCAGCGCATTACAAGACAAACGGCAGACTATACTTTGTTAGGTATTTGTATAAATTACCTCGCCTTTGTTTTTCTAAGGCGCAGGTGTTCCCCGTATTCACACATTTCACCTACACTTTGTATTAGAAGACAGGTCTCGCTTTACCAAACATAGGGGCCATCCATAAATTACGTCACACGAATTTCAGGATTTTTTGACCCCTCCCCCTTGTCACAGCTGGTCAAATTTGCGAGACCCTCCCTGGGTGACGTCACATATTTTTACAACTTTCAGAAATTTTAAATTTTTTTCCTTAATAATTTAAATATCGGTTTTAATAATTAGATATATTTGTTAAATGTGACGTCACAAAACTTAGAACCCCTCCCACCCCCTTGTCACATTTCGTCTACCCCCTCCCCCCTTTACGTGTGACGTAATTTATAGATCGCCCCATATCACTAAAGCCCAATTTAAATCCATGAGAATTATGGCCAGCCGACTAAAGAAAGCAATCAATTCAATATCAGATACTTGCATACTGCTTTAACAAACACATTCCGATATTTCGATTGTCTTGCATACATTTAAATTCCGAACGTGAAGATAAACTCCAGCTGAAGGAAAAGGTTTCTATTGATAAAATTTCTATAACTGACCAATAAACCTCTTCCGATTTTCCATCTCCGCTCAAAGAGTTTTATTCAACCCGATCGCTTTTCTAATGTTGTGCTCCATTTTTGTGGCCCGATGTGTTCGGGTCTAGCCGTATTCATGTGTAATGAGGTCGCAATGTACTGGGCAGGGCGGGGCGAGTGTATTATGATGTGGTTATGCGTGTTGGCGGTCCTAATAGGAATTTTAACTGTAACGTTAATCTAAAGAAGTATTCATTCTTATGCAAATAGCTACGAAGAGACGCTAGAAAGTTATTTAAACAAAACAAAAGACGAACTACGTCGTTTACCCGTGAAACCGTGAATATAGTCTGGCCACTGTTTTTAGCTTCGTATTTCTATTTAAATTATAAAAGTAAGAATGAAAATTTTTGTCTTATCCACTGATGTATTATTTTTGCAGATATAGTACCACTTACCACCTGTCACGTTGGGTTCTGACTATCTGGTGAAATCTGGCTTTGAGTTGGTTAATACCTCCACAATGTGGTGGTGTATGGCCACTCAAGCCTCTGACTACCCCCGAACGGGGATAAAAGTCGTGACGCTACATTACATTTTTTTTTTAGTACCACTTAACATTGTAATTACCTGTGTCTGTACCTGTGCTCATTTGAACATTATTTTCCGCAAACGACTGAGTAGTATGTCAATGGACTCCATTTAGTAGGACATACTATTTCGAACTGTCACATGTCTCCTTCTTTCTTGGCAATGTCAGAGACTCCAGACAAGTGATAGCTGGCGTCTACAAGCGTCCCTTCAAATCGCTACGCTTCGTATGGAAATGACATAAGTCATTGTGAGTGTATTCTATTCGATTAGCGTTCATGCAACTTGTCTAGGTGGGCTGTAGTCTTATCGAAATAAGTGCACGTAACAGCGTTAACGGACTTGAGTTGAACTACGAGCAAAACCATCATGTTTTCAGTGCAAAACATCTGGAAATCGATTTCAGTACCTATTAGTTGTTTAGCTCATGTCTGTCATCATCATGACTTGCATTTCTGAAGTCTCCTCCTGAAATCCTGAATCCTGAAAACCCTCCAGAAATCCTTAGTAACCTTTGATCATGTCAAATAACCGCTTCGAGCTTACATCCTCTGTTCGAACAATAGCCAACAAGTATACAATAATTTCTCATTTGCTCCCGTTTTTTGTTTCGCTCTCGCTCTTTGTGGGTAGTCGTTCATGCAAACGGTATGACGTCATAATTCCCACGCAGTCTCGCTGTTTGTACGTTATGTGCGCATACTTGCGACTTCTAACATAATAGATTAGACTACCAACTACAAATGTTCGATATCGAGCATATTGAGATATATTTACCTCTTTTCCACATCAAAATAAAGAAAGAGACCTTATGCTGTTTGTCGGGTAGTCTTGATGGTGACGTAGTTTGGTTAAGCGTTTTGACATTTATTTGGGTGAGTGTTCTTATTTTGTTCAACTGTTTAGAATGTCTCGAACCTTTAAGGGGAATCAATAGATAATTGGAATGTGGACTTTTGGGGAAAATTAACTGGACATTTCGAGAAAGTGTAAATTTTTTGAGAGTGGGCATTTTGGGAAAGCAGTCATGTTGGTATAAAGTAGTCTTTTGGGAAATTGGTAATTTTGGGAAAGCTGTCATGTTGGTAAAGTTGTCATTTTGGGAAAGCAGTCATATTGATATAAAGTAGTCATTTTGGGAAATTGGTAATTTTGGGAAAGAGTCATGTTGGTAAAGTGGTCATTTTGGGAAAGCTGTCATGTTGGTATAAAGTAGTCATTTTGGGAAATTGGTAATTTTGGAAAAGCACTCATGTTGCTAAAGTGGTCATTTTGGGAAAGCAGTCATGTTGGTATAAAGTCGTCATTTTGGGAAAGTGGTAATTTTAGGAAAGTGAACATTTTGGGAAGTAACTGTTTTAAGAGATGTTATTCTTGCGATTTTTTTGTCGCGCGTGTGCACACACATCTTTATAAATGTTTAATACGCTAGGGTGTGCGTTACGATCGCAGTAGGTACTTTGACGCGGCGCACACATATTTCATATTCAACCCATTATCCGTATTGTCCTCGTGTTTCTGTACATTTTTATTGCGCGAATTACAGCTTCCCGTCATGTAAATGTGGCTTCAATAGCTTTTGCTGTTTTGCCTTTTTGTGGTTGACGTAAGAAGGCTAGTATTTGTAGGCCGCGACGATTCCGAACGCCAATCCATTGTGATACACGTTATCTTAACATTGGTAATCTCTCTCGATGCTATAGGTATGTAGGTATGAACTAGCATGATAGAAGCACAGAACTACAAACATTCTAATATTTTGTGAGATACCCATTAAATTCCTATTAAAACATCGCGAGGAAACCTACCTACCCCTCGGGATTAGGTAATAGTCAGTTCCTGTATACACGGCGACAAGGTTCACCACCTGTCACGTTGGGTTCCGACTATCTGGTGAAACGTGGGCTTTGAGTTGGTTAATACTTCCACAATGTGGTAGTGTATGGCCACTTAAGCCTCTGACTACCCCCGAATGGGGATAGAAGTCGTGACGTTACATTTACATTAAATTGTTTTTCAGTGAATATCCTTCGACCGCCATCGCAACGAGATTTTGCAACGAATTGCGAAAGGGGAACACTATTCTTTATCTACAACTGGTTGCGATGGAAGAATTAAAATTCTTTGGTTGCAACTCGACATTATCGGTACTAAGTCCTTGTATTGCATGTGGTTCTGGTCCATCAGCAACAATATGAACTATGAAAGCCACGTCGTAATTTTCATTTGTTCAGTAGCCAAGCCAAAAACTTCAAACTATTCTTAGTTGTATAGCCGAGTTGAATAGTTACTGATCTGGAAAGTTCATACAACATTTACAGAACATTATAATGACGTCACGCGGCACCGAGCCAGCATTTCGCGTCGCTAAGTTGCGCACCAAACAAGTCTTGGCGCGACTCCAAAAGGGTTTAGTTTATAGGATAAAGTTACAAATCATGGACGGCCCAGAAACCCTGCGATACGCATAAAATATGTATGTGTGAAATAACGCTGAAACTGTTATGGAACTGGATCTATTTTGGCTCTTCTTCTAGTGGAGCTGTGTCCTCCTATATACATCCTTCTCATCAAAGATACCAATTTTATGAAGTGAAAACTTCTTTAGCGGCGTTGTGCACTTTTCTTGAGATGGGTAAAATATGTTAAACTCGCGTCAGGGTCACGTGTCCTGATCGAAAAATTCGACAGATTGCGCAGGGCGCTTGCGCGAATAAAATGCGACAGATTCGTAGCGACAGGTCACGTGTTGTATCTTGGGATGGGTAAAAAGTATACAGGGTGTCCCAAAACTTTGCCACATGGAGGGGAAGTACCTTAAATATTGTAGATAGACAATTTTACTGAATGAAGACTTCATTTTTATTTTAAAAACAATACGAACTGCATTCAAAGATTCTTGAAAACTCTCTTGCCACACTCGGGAATCGAACCGGCTAAAATCCGAATAATAACATCCTGTACTTTTATAGCATCAATCGATAGGGTCAATCATAAGGATAAAATCTCTTTAAGAAACATAGTAAATTAAATGAAAGGAAAACCATGATATCTTAACTTATAAGAATTAAAATAAGTGAAAATTAAAATAAGTAACGATTTTATGGGTTGTGTTGGTTCTTAAAAAGATTTTATCCTTATGATTGACCTTATCGATTGATGCTATAAAAGTACAGGATGTTATTATTCGGATTTTAGCCGGTTCGATTCCCGAGTGTGGCAAGCGAGTTTTCAAAATGAATGCAAACCATAAAATCTTCACTTATTTTAATTGAACGAATAAAATATGGTAAACTAACTAATTTGTTGCTCGAAATTAGCTCCATTTTTTGTGGATACACTTTATCTTTGAATTCATGAATTTATAAGTTTAGATTTCATGGTTTTCCTTTAATTTAATTTACCATGTTTGTTAGAGAGATTTGGTTCTTATCATTGATCCTATCGATTGATGCCATAAAAGAACAGGGTGTTATTTTTTCGGATTTTAGCCGGTTCGATTCCCAAGTGTGGCAAGCGAGTTTTCAAAAATATTAGAATGCAGTTCGTATTGTTTTTAAAATAAAAATGAAGTCTTCATTCAGTAAAATTGTCTATCTACAATATTTAAGGTACTTCCCCTCCATGTGGCAAAGTTTTGGGACACCCTGTATAGTTCATAATTTTGCATTCAATTTCGACGTCTTATTAGCGCATGTGAATAGATCTAGGTGAGTACTCTATGGGGCGTAGGTTCAAATCCTATGTTTTCGAATTTAATATTTTATTATTATTTAATTCTTATTATTTTTTATTTTAATTTGTATTATTTTATATGATTATTAAAAAAAATGGCCAGGTTGTTTTTTTAATTTTTTTCCCTAATCATTCCAAAATATTTAAAAATGCACAACGTTAATGTTCAAGTTTTCACTTCTGCCGGCACTCCCGGAGTGTTATGTGATTAAGGTGGCACACAAGCTTACGGTCCGCCTGATGTTAAGCAGTTACCGTAGTCTTTAATATGCTTGCAATACTAAAAGCATCGCTCGCACGTTGCCGACCTGAAAGAGAATGATACAGGGAGAAGGGAAGGTGGGGTTGGGCTTTCAGCTCTCTCATCCACCGAACGAAACGCAGCTTTACGTCAATCTTCGTTGAGAGGGTGGTACTATCGCCATCGAGCCAGCCAATAAAATGAGCTCCAGCTAATTGGCTACAGCTTGGCTCTATCAGCTATAATATTATTTACCTACCTACCTCTTTTATTAAAATATAAATATCTTTAGATGTGTACACAATTAGAAACAGATGTATGGAGTTAATAAAAAAAAAAAAGTAAAGCAATGTTTGTTGATTGGAAGAGGATTTTCAATAAACAAACATTCCAATTAGTGGTTCAGGGGGCTGCATCGCTACAGCAACGAGCAACAAGACAGCAACAACAACAAACAACGCAGCAATACGCTGAAATCTACAATCGGAATTGTACGCGCGTCAAAGGGTAAAACGTGACTCAAGGTATGAACTTTAGCGGTTGAGTATTCAAACAGGGGCCTTACCACCACCTCTTATAGCAGTTTTGTTTTAACGTTTCAGCGGCCATTTGTGCAATGACGTTTCTTATTGTCATGACAATAAGGTACGTCATTGCACAAAAAGTCGCTGAATCGTTAAAACGTTCCTATAATTGAATCGCGATAAGAGGTAAGCCCCCTGTAATGTAAATGGAGAAAGCATGCCGTCACTGTCATTTTCATTAGAAATCCGAGTTGTGAACGGGATAGACGACGTTTTATAAAGTTTCGTATATATACTGAATTCGAGCCACTAATGCTAGTATTAAATGTTTAAATTGTAGTTGTTAAATCTCTATTGTGAAGTTGGTAAAACTTTCATCTTGGAAACAAAGGCGTAGGTTTGATTCCTGGCCAACTTCAAGAATTTTCAAGATAAATGTGAACTAGCTACACTGAAAATAAGGAGTGGAATTTTGTATGGCGTATTTTTTCTAAAGTTAGAGACATAAAATTAGCATTTAGACTTCTTATTACAAATACAAAAATATGATTATCAGCGTTTTTATAAATTCAACCCCCAAGGGTAGGTTGAAAGTTTGTATGGGGTTCCCAATTTTTCTGAAGCTTGAGACTTGCACCTTTGTTTTTAACCGACTCAAAAAAGGAGGAGGTTCTATGTTCGGCTGTATGTATGTTTTTTTATTTTTTTTAATTTTTTTATGTATGTTCACCGATTTCTCCGGCATTTATGAACCGATTTGAAAAATTCTTTTTCAGTTCGGGAGATCGTAGCTCTAAGTTGGTCCCATAAAAAAATAATTCCTAGAATCAACCCCTAAGGGGGTAATTTTGGGGGGTGAAGGTCGTCTGAAAAAAAATTTTTCGTCCGATTGACTTGAAACTTAATATGTATATTTTGCGTAACAAATAATGAAACTCATGTTTCAGGATTTTAGAAAAATCCCCCCCCAAAGGGGTAAAACGAGGTGTTGAAGTTTGTATGGAGAGTTACCGTTTATCTCTAACGTTTATGAACCAATTTTTCTTTTTAAACTGTTATTTGGTAGGTGACCAAGTCGTTTTGGTCCCGTAAAAAAATCATTTCGGAAATCTACCCCCAAAGGGGGAAACTAGGGGTAGAAGTACGGTAGAAAAATATATTTGTGTCCGATTGGCTTGAAACTTAGTATGTATACTCCATATAATAAATTAAGAAACTTTTGTTTTGGAATCTTGGAAAAGTCACCCCCCAAGGGGGTCATTTGGGGTGATAAAGTTTGCATGGCGCAACTAAAAATCATGAAATAAAATTATTTTTATAAAAAAATAAAAACCGACTTCAAAAAAAACCTGGAGCAATAAAAAGCCTGAAATAATATATCTATTACCACCATTGCCTACCCCTTCGGGAAAATCAGGCATGATGATGTGTTATCGAGTATTTGGAGTCGGTGCCAATCTTGGTATGCCGAGTCTACCTACTAGGTATAAAAGTAATAAGATAGATTGGCTCCGACCCCAAATACTCGATAACACATCATCACGCCTGATTTTCCCGAAGGGGTAGGCAGTGGTGGTAATAGATATATTATTTCAGGCTTTTTATTGCTCCAGGTTTTTTTTGAAGTCGGTTTTTATTTTTAGGCTACTCATTACAAATAACAAATCAAATTTACAGCGCTTTTAGAAATTCAACTCTTAATGACTTTGTACTTAACCCGCAGGGCGAAGGTCCTACTCGCACTTGTCCGATATTTTTCAGTTAATCGCTTGGCTTTTATCACTTGTACCCGTCTCCGATACAGTCACATATGCAAATTTCAACCCTCCGGGGTACAACTTCAATTTGTCAGCCGCGCGAACCTAAACCTCGCACTCTTTTACCCATTTCCTTCACCGAAACAATCTTAAATCTTTTCACATAGAGTCTAAAATCCCGCACCAATTTTGTTCTAGATTAAATTGGGCTTCGGTCATGCAAAAAGTTACCTAAACATGTTTTCACTAGTTTTAATTTGAAACGGCTTTGGGCGTATTCAATTGCAGTTGAAGGTCTGTCACGTCTGTAACGTTTTGGTCTGGTCATGTATATTGATAAACTCCGTCTCTTTGATAGTGGTAATAGGTATCGATATGGCACAGCATTTTTTATTCAAATTGAGAACTGTGTGATAGCCTTTACAGCTAACGCTTAATGTGATGTGTAGCTTAAACCACGGGAGAGAGTTTAAACTCCCGATTTCCATATAGAATCGGTCGATCAATCAACTACCTTAAGATCCTTAGCGTATAAAAAGAAGCTAATAATCTGAGAGATCCTACAATACGTATGATGTCACTTTGAAATGAATATGGTCTGGGATAGCCGTAGATGAATAAAACCTGACTACTGAAAAATCACGCTCTAAAAGTATGAAACAAGAAAATGTTCTCATCTAGAGGATAGCCGTGGTTCGTGGTCATATGCCCCTTCCCCTAAAGAACCTAAAAGTTTTAGTTTTTGAACGGACTTTTTTATATCTATTAGATAACATTCTCACGTACCTTTCCATGATGTGTGGTATTGTCATGATGAGTGTCGATCAGCTCCGGATCCTCAGTGGATATATCGTGACCGTGTCTGTGAGCGAGGCTTAGGGATATCTGTAACAAACATACAAACAAATAAGCTATCTAATACAATATGACTTTCCTAAGATCATCTTGGAGGAAGGCAGAAGACAAAAGAAGGTCATGAATAAACTCATCGACCTTGTAGCGAGCTTACATCTTGTTACCAACAGATGGCGCTAAGTGCAACGCTCCTGTACTACATGCGATCCTGAATCACGATATCAAGATTCACGGGGCACATCAGTATAATTACCGAACCCAGACAACAATCAGAGGGACATAGCGGCATATCCAGTAGAAACCTCTATTTTTTTTTTGTTTTTTTTATAGCCAACGATGGCACACTGGCAGTCGGTCCATCTGATGGTAAGTGGAAGCGACCGCCCAGGACATCTGCAACTTTAGGGGAGCAGACGCGGCGCCGACCTTTTAGGGACCTGTAAACATGCCTTTTGAAGAACCCCATGTTGTAGTGCAAAGGAAAGACTTCGGGAGGGAGATCGTTCCACAACTTGCACGTGCGCGGATAAATGCCAAAGTTATAGTTATGGAGTTCAGGCCAAAAGCTACAAAGATGGCATTAGCAAAATAGGTCTTAATAAATCCATGCCCTCTATTGTTTGGCCAGTAACGACCGATCTGTGCCTGTGTGTGTGTCAGGATTTGTTTGGATTTTACCCGGACCAATCAGCATTCAGTACCTCGCGTTCGCACCTCAACTAATTGACAGAAGAGCATCGCATTGCATTGGGAGTGAATAGGTATCAGGCGTCTATAGAGTATGAGGTCGTTGATTAAACTACATGTGGCAGATAAAAAAAACCAAAGGTCGGTGTCATCCCACTAATATTATAAATGTGAAAGTTTGGATGGATGGATGGATGAATGGATAGATGGATGGATGTTTGTTACTCAATCACGCCAGAACGGCTGAACGGATCTGGATATAATTTGGCACAGAGATAGATTATGGTCTGGAATAGCACATAGGCTGCTTTTTATCCCGGTAAAATGTATGGTTCCCGTCGGATAGGTTTGTTTTAATTTTTCATAGAGCAAAGGATCGACATGATTTTTTGCATAGGTAGTGATAGTTTAGGGAATAAGGGGGGGGGGGTTATACGGGGTATACGGGATCCGGAATCCGAAATTTTTAAATTTAAATAAAAACTCGTTTCGTATAAAGAAGTGAAGAACCGCCAGTATTAATACTGCCCTCTGATCTAGGCAGTATGCGTATACAGCCTTAACATCAGTATGCAGTATCCCCACAAGGTCGAGCTTTTACTGACGAGTGTACGAAGTACAGCTATATTAAAATTCATCAGGTCCCTTATAGTCGGCGATCCGTAACGACGGTATAAAACAACTCTTTACGGCGCACGGCCGACCCTATTTCACGCGGCGCAGTTTCATAACGATAAAAAACTGTCCGATAACACTGGACAGTGTTCGGTGATAGGGCTGCCACGTGCATATAAAAGTTTAAATATTTTGAAATTGTAGGCATTTTTACGAATACTTAACATTTCTCTCTTTACATTTCACTGGCTGTATTAAATCTTATTTTATCTTATTAACGGAGGATCAAAAACAAATAGTCTCATAATGAACTGACAATTTTAATTATCTTGTTATGTGTTAACCACTTAGCTATGGATGTATCTGATATACGGGTCCTACCTACCTAACCCTTGGGATTAGGTAATAGTCAGTTCCTGTATACACGGCGACAAGGTTCACCATTTGTCACGTTGGGTTCTGACTATCTGGTGAAACGTGGGCTTTGAGTTGGCTTAATACCTCCAAAATGTGGTGGTGTATGGCCACTCAAGCCTCTGAATGGGGACAAAATTTGTGACGAATATTTCTTTTTTTTTTTTGTATCTGATATTAATTATTTTAAAGACTCCAAAAGGCAGTAAGAGTCGTTGAAGTCATCACAAACAGTCCAACTCCACCGAAAACGTAGTAAATCTTGAATTCAACTCACACATGAATAGCCCAAATCCAGTGCTTCCGAACTGCCATTGAATGAACTTGGCAAGCTTTTTCTCATTTATAAATTGGCAACCCTACCCACTGTTTATCGATGCACGCGATGAAATGTAAACGGTATCGATGCAACTCGATTCAGCCGACCGTGTGCATCGGATATTCGGCTGAATCGATTTATAGATATCGAATAGGGACATCTTGATAACGGGAATAGATTTTGTACGTTGTCCGATGCAACAGATTATATTGTATGCTCTAATTTAGTTGTACATTTTGTTCAAGTGGTTTCCGATCCAAATCGATATTTTTTTAAGATTTAACTGAAATTATGCAGCGTACCGTGGTAAACTCTATGCACCCACGGATAAATATATCTGATTATGCAATCTATCATCATCATCATCATCTCAGCCGAAAGACGTCCACTGCTGGACATAGGCCTCCCCCAAGGTTCGCCACAATGACCGGTCTTGCGCTGCCCGCATCCAGCGGATTCCCGCGACCTTCACCAGGTCGTCGGTCCACCTTGTGGGAGGCCTACCCACGCTACGCTTTCCGGTGCGCGGCCGCCACTCGAGAACTTTTCGGCCCCATCGGCCATCCGTTCTACGAGCAATCTATAAATCATATGTTTAACTCTTGGAGTGCTTAAATAATATAGAGATAATAAAAACAGAAGTAGAGTCCATGGAATTAGCAATGTACCATAAAGTCTCTACAGTAGAGTCGTAGAGAAAATATCATAAGTCTCATATAAAGTGTTTAGTGGTATGCTCGTTTGTTTTCCCTCGTTAAAGAATACTCCTTAATTTTAATCAAGACTACGTATCAAGAACACAGAAATTTAATTAGAGCCGGCGATCTTTTATAGATGTGGTGAGAAAGAAGAGTCCAGCAATGTACCTTAAACTCTCTACAGTAGAGTCGTAGAGAAAATATCATACATCTCCTTTATAGTGTTTTTCCTCGTTAAAGAATAAATAAATCTAATAATCTAGTTGGGCTTGATCCATGTTTCATGTTTGTTTGGTCTCTGAGCCGTTGAGTTATTGCAAATATACCCACCAGATATTTATAATTTTAATATTAATTTTCATTCACCCACTGTATGTACCCACTAAAACCGCATATTTACAAAATTGTTAAATTAGTGTTTCTCATGTAAGTGAATGTAAATTCTTTTTGAGAAATAAAGATATCTTAAACCTAATAAATTATGCTCTTTAATTTTAACCTAGACTCTACATATCGAAAATACAGAAATTTAATTACAGCGGGCGATCTTTTATAGATGTGGTGGGACCCGGGGCAGGGTTCACGGGCCAGTGCCGCTTCACGGTAGATTAGACTGCAGCCCCTTGTATCGACCTCGGTCCAAATTAATTTATCTTTCGATATTGCATGTTGGTTATGAATATGTCGATAAAACCAACACTCTACAAAATAGAACACCGAAAGTTGCGTCCACAAGTCCCGAGCAGCCGCGCCCGAGCATGACGTTACTACGTGTTTAGGTGGTCAGACATCAAAACTGGGGGCTTACCACGACCTCTTATCGCGATTCAATTATAGGAACGTTTTAACGTTTCAGCGACATTTTGTGCAATGACGTACCTTATTATCATGACAATAAGAAACGCCATTGCACAAATGGCCGCTGAAACGTTAAAACAAAACTGCTATAAGAGGTGGTGGTAAGCCCCCTGGTTGCTGGATTGCCACTCGGCACTCGTGGACGCCGCTAGAGATAGAATTGCAGTTTGAAAACATGTTGGTATTGCCAATACGGCTCATCTTCTGGTAAATGCCTTCTTCTATCTTTAATAAGTTTATTATCTAATTGTAAGTGCGATAAAAGATGTGTGAATTACATTGTATGTAGTGATTGCGATGTTAGAAGGTACTATATCTGCTAAAATAATACATCAATGCAGAAAACAATACACTTAAAAAATACTTACAATAATTTCCAACTATACATTACATGTACTCATTCCCAACATCACCAGCCAATTTTTAACAAAACCACAGCATAATGAATCTGGGAACAACGTGACAACTGAAACGGCAGTGCAACAATAGCGCCGGCTGAGAACAAAGAGCAAATAACTCGACGCGAACTTGAAGCGCTGGCAATCGAATTAATTGTGCTATTCAATTGTTTGTCTGTTTGTCGTCAATTATGTTAATTTTATAAATGGTTTGGAGTATTTCGGTGATTGAGTGAGTATTCATCTCCCAATGTTCAGAGGAAGTGCACCAGAAATGATGGTACTATAGAAACACAATACAATCGACGTCATAAAAGTAGAATACCATAGAAACGCAATATTGCGTACACCAGCAAGGGTTAGCAACAGTACACAACAATATGGACCGGAAGCCCATGATGCAAACTGTGGATTTACTCTAGCGTCGCCCAAACCAATTAGATTTGGTAGATTAGATGATAGAAAGAATAAATGATGACGAATGAATGTTTCCACTTTCAGCGGTGGAGGAAGCGTCTACATGATAATTTCAAAATTCTAAAAAAAGTGCTCCAACATGATGAATTGAAAAAAAAAATACTCGAGCGCGTCAGATTTTGTAAGTATCTATTATGCTACGGTAACTGCTTAACATCAGGCGGGCCGTAAGCTTTTTGGCCACCGCACTCCTATAAAAAAAAACAATTTCAGAGGGGGTGCTCAGTGAAACTTACAGATGCTCCCATTTCTTAGACCGACGATCAAAATATTAGCAAAATTGACACTTTTGACACTTGTTAATTAGTGATGAATCCCCTTTATCTTTTTAAGATGGTCTATTTTTATTTTGGTTCCCCTGAGCGTACCCCCCAATATTAAGGGCTCATACTGGTTGGAGGTTCTTATAAATATGTAAGGTATCTATCTCCCTTATCTTAATCTGACGCGCTCGAGTAAATCCAGAAAACCCTTCTACGGCTCCCCATGTAATATGAATTAACTAAATAACAATACGCTAGGCAACACAAAATAATCTATGCATCTCGTTTACACTAACTCAAATACATATAGGTATATCTCGCTTGCACAGCTGTCAAAATGTCCACAGCGACTCTATCCTCACTATTTGCATAAAAATAAACAGAACGAAGTTTGAGTAGCATCGATATTTGATTCTATGCCATGAAAGACACAATAGATTTGCTTTAGGGCCTCCGCAGACTAGCTACTTTTAGCATCGGCGATCGGCGATTTTGATGCTGCGTCTCACTCGTTCGCGCTCGAAGAAACGCGACGCAGCATCGATACGTCACAAAATCGCCGGTCGCCGATGCTAAAAGTAGCTAGTCTGCGGAGGCCCTTACAGTAGCGGCACGTTATGATGGCCGGTTTGACATGTGGGGGGGGGGAACAATGAACCTTATTATAACGTAATAAGACTGGCCGTTAAAAAAAATAAGAATGTCAAAAAATGAATGCGAAAATTAATCTTATTCCGTTATAATAAGGTTCATACTTTCCCCCTCCCACATGTCAAACCGGCCTTCGTAGTGTGCCGCTAATATAATTCGTATTCATGTGTTGCGTTTCTATGATATTCTACCTCTATGGTCTGAAAACGACAACCGTTGCCATAGTAACTGTACCATAGTTACGAATATTTAATCAATAAACAATCAAATTCACCAAAGGTTTGTCAAAAGCTTGCAAGTTCCACCAAAAATGGTAATTTTCCTAGTAAAACGAGGTGACGAGAACCAGTTTCTGTACGAAACTGACATCGATAAGAGTGTAGATGAGGTGGTGAAGGATATAACGGCGATATACAATGGGAGGCTGAAGGTTACGAGGATCTGTTACGAGATGGACGAGCTCAAGGAACATGGGACGTTTCTCCCGCAGGAGATGCAGGGATTGACTGAGGAACAGGTACATGAATCGAAAGTAGATCAAATATAAAAACATAGTTCTAGAACTTTTGTTTTTTATGTGTATACGGTGGCAAGCAAGCGTTCGTTAAGCAGTTACCGTAGCCTATAGACGCTTGCAATACCAAGTGCATCGCTCGCACGTTGCTGACCTGAAGAAAAGTGGGACGTAGGATGGGGAGGGGGCTGGGCTTCCGGTTCTCTCACTAATCGTATGAAACACAGCTGTAATAGCTACTATACGCCGATCTTCTGTGAGAGAGTGGTACTACCCCGGTCGAGCCAGCCCGTATAGCTTATGAGCTGCAGTCAATTGGCTACAGCTTGGCTCTATGACCGTTAAAATTTGAGTCATCATTGATTAGTTCAACAATTTCGATGAAATACCACCTTTTGGGGATTTTATTCGTACTATTATTATGTAGGCCTATGTTGGTTGACATGAATCATCATCAGAATTCGTTCCTTATCAGCGACACAATCGAATGATGTAATAATACCGTGTGCGTTTTTTATTTTCAATATCAACTAGTCCATATATTCGTAGCCAGGAAGGCTACGAATATAGTTTTTAAAAAAATCCAATGATGCAGTTTCAGTAACAAAAAAAAAAAGGATGCAGTTTTAGTCTCCATCAAAATCGGCCCCGAGACTCCTTTGAGTACTTTTCGCTATTCCTCATAGTTTCGGAATTGGCCATCCACGCACACTTGAAAAATTCACCCTGTATATTCAACTGATATGTCTACAAAACTATTCCAGATCAAAGAGCTGAAGCTGGAAGACCCATGGGAGCAGCGTTGCGCTCCACCTGGTCATATCATCGCTAAGGATGACATGGGGCGGCGATGCGGCCTGGCGCCGGCCCCTAACATGCAGGAGATACTTAAGAAAGCCGCCGAGGATGCCAAGGAGTTCATTAGTAAGAAACATGTAAGTAACATCAGGCTTCAGGTCAGGGCATTCAGGTTTCATCCTGCTTAACATCACGCGGGCCGTACGGTTTTTGAAAACCGCAGTCCAATAAAAAAAATAAAGTTGTATTAAGACCACCATTATTTCATTGGTGGTTTTATTTTTTTTATAGGACTGCGGTGGTAAAAAAGTGTGCGGCCCGCCTGATGTTAAGCAGTTACCGTAGCCTATATATGCTTACGATACCAAAGGCATTGCTCGCACATTACCGACCTGAAGGGGAGTGGGATGGAGGGAGGGGAAGGGGGTGGGCTTTCAGATCTCTCACTCATCGTACGACACGCAGATATAATAGCTGCTTTACGCCGATCTTCTGTGAGAGGGTGGTACTACCCCGATCGAGCCAGCCCGTATATGAGCTGCAGTCAATTGGCTACAGCTTGACTCTCCACTTTGGTAGAGCCAAGCTATAGTCAATCTACTGCAGCTCATATACGGGGTCGACCGGTAGAACCACCCTCTCACATAAGATCGGCGTGAATCAGCTATTACAGCTGCGTTTCGTACGATGAGCGAGAGAGACGGAAGTCCAACTCCCCCTTCTTCCCTTCCCTTCGTTCCAATCCCCTTCAGATCGGCAACATGCGAGCAATGCCTTTGGTATTGTAAGGCTATACGCTACGGTAACTGCTTAACATCAGGCGGGCCGTACGCTTGTTTGCCACCAAATAAAAACATTCAACACCCGCAAGAAGACCATTACTGAGGCCTCATGTAAGGACTTCTACATATTAAAGTCCTTTGCAACTTGCATCCAGCACCTTTTTGCAACGTATAAGTATTTTCAGTCTGGAATCAATCCAGCAACTCTTCTGAAATTTTAAAGTATCTAGTACAAACATTTCTAGCCAAAAATACCTTGCAAGTATTAATATAAGGCGCATCTTTCCAGGTAGACCTTCGCAAGTGCCTCACCCAGAAAGACGTGGCCAGAGCTCTTGATGAGCTCCGTGGAGCCACGAAGATTGTGTTTCCAGCCGGTCTACCACCACACGATCCTGTTCGAATGGAGCTCGACAACGTTGAGGATCTGACCGGCACGCAGGCGGCTAATGAAGTCATAGACCCATCGAGAGCTTGTCTGTGGGCGTGCGGGAAGAAATTTATCAATGGAAACCAGTTGAGAGACCATTTGGGTTGGTATATTTACTAGAATCTACGGTATTCTGCTAGCTGCCCTATTGTTATTAAGCTTCTTAATTTGCGGATTTTTTGGAAATTTTTAGCACATTTAAAGCGGTGTGTCTGATCTGTCTTATAAAAAAGATAAACTGGCCACTCTTTGGAGTCCAGTATTGGATCGTATTTGTATTTTGTATTTGGATCCAGTATTTGGAGTAGGTGCCAATCTTGGTATGCCAAGTCTACCTACTATAAAAGTATGAAGATAGATTGGCACCGACCTCAAATACTCGATAACACACCATCACGTCTGGTTTTCCCGAAGGGCTAGGCAGAGGTGGTAATAGAAATATTATTTCAGGCTTTTTAGTGCACCAGGTTTTTTTGAAGTCGGTTTGTTTTTTTTTTAAATTATATTGCAAACTCTACCGTTTTTCAGGGAAAAACAACAAGACGAAGGTGACAGTGAAGCTATGCTCCAGCTCTGAAAGCGCTCCGGGCCGTGAACCAATCATGACCGAGGACGAGCGGAAGCAGTTGATGCTGCACGCTTACAGGAAGCAAGAGGAATGGAAGAAGCTGGAGACAGACGAGAACGACAGCTACTTGGACTCCAAGTGGGCGGATGGGCAGAACCTGAAGCGTCAGTTCCATGGAATGAATGATATCTCCTGGAAACCGGCTGTGGTTAAGAAGTAAACATTTATACTTTGCATGGATCTCTATAGGTACCCAACAAAGCTCTATCAACTTTTTTTACCGAACAAAATTCACGAAGGTAATAATAACATTATTATCGACCAAGATAATAATGTTATTATTATCTTCGTGATTTCTTTCTGGAACGTAAATTCTTAGACATATTGTAATCCAGATGATTAACAGATTCCCGATAACATGTCGAAAGCCAGGAATTCACGAAATAATATCAATGTACAGTAAATTGCAATCGGTAAAAAAATCGACAGCTCTGGACTGATTACTGTTGCACAAAACGCCAGTCGACTGAGAGAGTGTGTGAGGTGGATGATTTAGAATTGCGGGGTGCACGGGGCAACTTAGAGTGAAAGGGACACACTCCCACCAGAGCTATCTCTCTCAGCTTTCTGTCTACAAAAGTGTTAAAGTGAAATAGACCTTAACATAGGATGAGAAAGTACAATGCCATTTAACCAAAATAACAAGAGCGCGGTCCAGTTACGTAAGTATAGAGATCCATGGTTTATTCCATCCATGGTTCATGGTCCATGGTCTTTGAATGATGTACCTAATTGAATTATGTATCGATTTATTATTTTAAAACGCTGTTACGATGACGAGTTTTGGTAAAATAAATTATGTTTTACGTGATGCTTACGTAAATAAAAGTATACTAACTTACAAAACTATTAATATTTAATCCCATGTTAATCTGTATCTAGGTTTAATATCTTTTTAAATACTCCCAAAGCAATATCAGATAATAAAATTACTTTATCTTAGATTTAATATCACGTTATAAGATCCTTAGAATGCTTCGTCATAATTCCAGTATTTTAATTAAAAGTCCATAATTATCTTTTATGGAATAAACGAATAAACTGAGTGTAATGTTTTAATTTCGTTACAAGTTTCTAGTCTAGTTTTTATCAATGAGTTAATTAACTTATCTCAAATCTATATTAAGCTTTGGTAGACTCGCCTGAAAAATTTGATGAAAACCGAAGGTTCCAGGAATATTTGACTCTAAAGCCAGCCACACACCTTCAAGTATACTTGTGCAAGTCTAGACTTGCACAATACGCGGAATTTCGGAAGTGGCAAGAAATTGGCGCAAGTCTCTTCCCACACACGCTATTTGCTTCAAGGTATGTGGCCGGCATAAGAGAATTGTAGTATAGCTAGTACATTAATAGTTCCATAAACTTAGTAATACTGCCTACATATTTTTACCATAGAGTAGAACTAATGCTTCAGGCTGTGGATAAATCTAGATATTTCAACGAAATCCATTAATTTCGTCTCAGTTGTCGCATTATACGATATTATTAGTGTTTTTGATGTACGGCCGTGTCGCGTCTTGAATTTGTTGTGTTACACACAGGTTCTATAATTGTGTAACTTGGATGGTGAACTTGTGTGAAGAATATACTAAACAATAATAAAGGTAGCGACTGGAGGAGCAAAAGCATTGGACGAAGTCTCTTAAAGGGCTTATTACGACCACAGACCATCTCTTTCGTTCTTTTGTGCTATTAAAACTAATTAACCAAATGTGAAATGTGAAAATTTTCAAAATGCAAACGAATTGCATTATTACTTTCGGGGTTTGTTATAGCAGCGCAATCGTCATTAGACGCTTGCGCTGCTATGCTATGCTATATTAAATTATTAATCGGGAAAAACAAACGAGCATCTTGTGCCTCCCAAGCATTGGGTATAGTTTGCTACAAGAGTTGGCTATCTTTCCTCCCCGTATGTCACACGTTATTACCACAGTCATACGTCATTCTTAGGCGCGATTTCTTTGTGTAATCATATTCTTTCCACCCTTTGCGCTATCCATCATATCTCGAGTTCTCGCCAACGTAGCGTCGGTATTAATAGAATTATTTTATCTCTACTGAATTTTGTTCTAAAACACACCAATAAAATGTTGATATCTCCCTCTTTTATAAACATGGTAGTAGATATAGATAGAGACCTCTAATTATTATTACAATACTTCGCTTTCCTATATCTTAGACCGAAATGGTACGACGCTTAAACATTACAGGCGTTATTTCAGCAGCTAAGTACTATTTGAACAATGCCCTACCATAATCATGCGGCACTATACCTTGAATGTAAACTTTAGGCCTCTACAATAGAGTCTATATTGCGTCGTTCAATCAATCCTTATACCACATTGTCACATCCAGTCCAATTATAAGCACTCGCATCCATGTTTGACGATGTCGTAATTACGGCGCTCATTAGCGGAGACAATCCGGATATAACCGGTTGCAACCGGCTAGAGGCGGGTTGCTGTTAGGGTTGTCAGATTTCTTCCGGATTTTTTTATAATAATATTGGTTGAATGTTGAAAAGAAAATTTGGAAGTCGTAAATACTTAATTAAAATTTTGATTACAAAACAAATAACGCTATTTTTGCTCGCGGCAGTTTAATCTTTGAATAATTAAGGATGGCTGTGAGCTTGTTTTAGTAAGAAGGTGTTCTTTGTTCTGAGAACCAATTAATGGACAACAACTCCTGGGAAGTTGTAGCGACCTTATATCTCACTAACAACAGATGGCGCTGGGTGCAACGCTCCAATACAATAGGCGATTCTACATAGGAGTCCTGAATCACGATATCAAGATTCCCGAGGCGCATCAGTATACAAAACACCGACAACGACCATGCATAGGGGCGTAGTGGCCGACTCCGTCAGACATAATACTCACCTGGCCAGAAAATCTATTATTCTTCTTCTTTTTATCGTATGGTTAGTGACTAACCTGCTGTCAGAGGTATTCAAGCCGCCCGAAGGCCTCTGACAAGGCTTAACTGCTGCCTAGAAGACAAAAACCGGGACCGACTATTTACGTTCTCTTTGAAGCACGAAGACGCTCAGTTCTAATGCCACTGAACACTGCCACTGCCGCGGTGTGGCGCAAGAAATCTGCCTCTTTACTGCGTAGAGTGCGCGACAGCCCCAACGGCATTCTGCGTGCGATAGCAGGGCGGGCTGATAGCCAGCTAATGTGGGCGCTTATTGAGCGTACTAAAACGCTGTTAGTTATAAATTACTAATATAGGATAAGTAAAATGTTACTAACACAGTGGATCTTTAGTTGTCTAAATAAACAAATATATTATTATTATTATTATTACTGACCTCAATCAGTGATTGCAACTGGCTATAATTCCCTTTGCCCTAGAGGTTAACAGTTATTATTTAGTTAGCAGCCCTATCGTAAACAGACGTGAATCCTATAATCCGGTTATGAGCTCTGTTTAAGAAGGATAATGTTCGGCGTTCATCTTAACCGAGCTGCTTGGTGAGGTTGTGTGTTTAATTGATTCAATTTAATGCTTGCTTGATGCCCACCAATACTGTGCTTGGAAGCGGCGTCGCTATCAAAATTCAACCAATCAGAGATACGTGTTTTGTAACAGATAGAGATAGGGAGAGACTCGGGATTCTGAAGCTCTACTGTGAGTTTATAGCACGGAGGCTATTGGTGTGAGGTTTATAAGTTTGCAAGAGGCACTCTACTTTTTATGTGACTAACGTGGCAAACAAGCGTACGGCCTGCCTGATGTTAAGCATTTACTGCAGGTTTTTTTTTTATAGGACAGCGGTGGCAAAAAAGCGTACGGCCCGCCTGATAATAAGCAGTTACCGTAGCCTAGGTTAGGTTAGGCCTAGGTTATAGATGCCTACAATACAAAAGGCAGCGCTCGCACTTGACAACCCGAAGGGCAGTGGGACAGAGGGAGGAGAAAGGAGGGGTCGTTGGGCTTCCAGCTCTCTCACTCATCGTACGAAACGCGGCTGTAATAACTACTTTACGTTGTACTACCCTGGTCGAGCCAGCACATATATGAGCTGCAGTCATTTAGGTACAGCTTAGCTCTTCCACCAGTGAACGCTCTTATAAAAAAATATTTATAAGCTATTAGTTACGGTACTGTATGGTAAATATTGTTAGTTCCTTGGGTGGCCGATTACGAGCGTATTTCTCTCCTGAAAATGATAGAGCCACCAGACCATTGCATTCACATTGTTACTTTTCAGTTTCATGCGTTTAATGTCCCATTCATGAACTCTCTCCATTACAACATTGTCGCTATGATGTCATATGATGTCATCTATGATGTCATACTGCATCACCTGTGACGTCACTATAGGGCCGTTACAATGAAATGATACACGCTTGCAACACATAGCGTTCACAATGGCCTATTATGTTTGTTTATCATCGATGAAAATGGAAAACAACTTTTATGACATCAGGAAATGTAGAGCCGATATTTCTCTGTGTTGAGGAACATACAATTATAAGTAGGTAGAGTATGGGTAGAGTATGGGTAGAGTATGGATAGAGTATGGATAGAGTATGGGTAGAGTAGAGCTCAGTCAGTTGTTTTCAATTGTCTTGCACTGGGATCGAACCTAGCCCTTTGTACGGTACCCTTAGCAGTACCTAAGCATAGTTTGAAACCGTTATGTGAACCCACTATATAGCGGGTATAGTGGTATATAGCGGGTAAAGTGGGATAAAGCGAGTATAGCCTTTGCTGTACTCACCCCCTATTATTATTCCGCCATATTGGAAAAGGTTTCCTATACATCTCAGATGTCCCTTCACTTTAGCCTACGCTGATCGCCTTCAAGTTAGTTTTTTAATCGCCAGTCTAACAGACCATGACCAACTGTATTCCAAACTGCTGGTCCCAAACTAAGCAACGCATGTGCTATGGCTACTATACAATGGACTGGCGGGGATCCCAGTAACATCCAGACCAGGAAAAATGAAAAGACTGTTTCCGAAATTTGCCTCCGGCGGGAATCGATCCCGCAACCATCCAATACAGTGACCCGAGCGACCTACGGCCGAACGGCTGCACCAAGTGCTCGTCAAGTTCAAACTTAAATAGAAGTTTGTAGGTAAGTTTGTTCAAATGTTGGGTCGTTTGGCAAAACCTAACTACAATCTAGTTGGTTCCAACTTGGTTCCAACTATAACAAGTCGAATGTAAATCATTCCAGGATTTATGGTTGGTGTAAAATTGAATGCCAGCGCGGGATGTCGCTCGTAAATTCGGCTGGAATAATTATATCTCGGTAAGTATGGCTACGTGATGTTTCGGACGTGCCAAGATGGCGAGGACCGTTTCATAAGGGAGAGTAACTTGCTTGTAGAAGCAAGCTGCCGGTATAAAGCTGTCAGGATAATATTATGCTACATTATAATTCAGTTGTAAAAGGCTGTATTTTGGGGAGTTTCCCGAGTTGTCAAAGGCTGCATTGTCAAGTCTGAGGCTAGTTTTAAACTGACGAACACAATGCCACTATAAAAACAGCGTAAGGAATGGTCCTGGCCGGTTTGTAACTGATGACTCGGTCAATAAAGGAATTAATAGTACATCCGTAGTTTTCTTAAATTCCATTTGTAGACAAATGTCCAAGTTTTAAAATACCCACTTGTAAAATTTCGTATAATTTTTGGTGTGGGATGAGAATAAACTACTTTGCCACTGACATCCACCGGATTCGTGCACTTGTGACCAACTTATCCCATTATAATCTTCGTAGTCACTCCAGAATCGTTTCCGCCCACTGGCTGGTTACCTATCTTACTATCCTATAGTTATTAGCATTACGTACTGGACCGTACTGAACGCAGCACAGTCTCAAATATTGCTGTCACGTGCGGCCTGCTGACTGCAGATTTTTCCCTTCGAGGCCGATCCTGAGATATTGATAATTCGCCCTGACCCACCCGCAGACAATTGAGTTGCCAGCCTTCGCTCCGCTCCGTATGTGTAATTGAATCGATTTATGGACAAATATTTATCGGGGAAGAATTTCGCTTCGGTAGGATGCTGTGTTGTCGTTTTCGGAAGTTTTATTTACCCTTTTCAAGGGAAGTGGCGATTATATTTGTGACGGAATTTACTCGGAGTGGGATCCTCAATAATAATAATGGTGATATAATGATAATAAGTGGGCCTCCTATCAGGTAAAGTGAGTTTCAAGTTTAAACCTTTGTCCATCAACAATACCCATCCCTTTGAGGTGGTAGAGCCAAGCTGTAACCAAAAGACTGCAGCTCATATTCGGATTGGCTTGACCGGAGTAGTACCACCCTCTCACAGATGATCGGCATAAAGCAGCTATTACAGCTGCGTCTCGTACGATGAGTGAGAGAGTCGGAAGCTCAAACATTCCCCCCTCCCTTCCTGTCCCAATATCTCACACCCCTTCAGGTTGGAAACGTGCGAGCAATGCCTTTAATGCAAGCATCTAAAGGCTACAGTAACTGCTTATCATCAGGCGGGCCGTACGTTACTTTGTTGATTTAGTTTCATAAAAAAGGTGATGTGGTGTGGTGGTGGTATACCTATGGCCCGATTCACGTAACCAAAACCGTAACGATGTCTCAGCGATATAGTCGTTGATAGCCTTTTCATAATACGAAAAGGCTATCAACGACTATATCGCTGAGACATCGTTACGGTTTTGGTTACGTGAATCGGGCTACTGGTATATTAACACGCATAAAAATTTAAAATCTTTATTCGTTGACGAATTTCCTTTGCAATTACTCGGAGAAGAGCGGTTAGCGGTAGGTGTATTCCGGAAGTACCTAGTAGAAATCCTATTTTTGTTGGCACAACATTATTACATAATACCAAGATTACAGAGCACACAGGGGCTATGCTTAAAATATCGCTTGATACTACCGCGCGATCATGCGATTGTAACGTCCGCAAAACAGTCACTATTCCCTAGTGGAATAAAAAATTCAAAGCAAAAGTCGTGATGAACAAAAATGTTAATATATTTGAATAAATTTACAGAGGGAATGTGCGGAGTCCAGGGAATGAGATTTTAACGAAGTACGTGCTCTATAATTATGTGAAAGGCCATCATAGTTCGCCTTACTGTCCATTTTGTAACGTGACAATAGTCTTTTTATTGCCATCATCAAATTTAAGCACAATGTTTGTTTAGGTACTATGTACCTAATTACCATCTGGTTTTCATTGAGATTTATTACTTTTACGAAAGCTTGAAAAACACTTTTGATTTGGAAAACATCGTGAAGAAACCTGCATGTTAGAAAATCCAAAAAAAAAAAAACGAAAGACATGTTAAATCCACCAACCCGCACTGAGCCAGCGTGGTGGATTATGACTCGAATCCACCTCGCAATGAGGGGGGCCCGTGCCCAGGAGTGGGACGTTAAAAGGGCTAACATTATTATTATTATTTATACATCTACAATGCGAAAAAAAAAACACAAACCTACATTACGTAGGTGGCCGATGTTTCAAAGCCATCTTCGTAAAAAACCTAAATTATAAAAATATAACAATTTATCATACGCCTTATTACCAGGGAAACATACATTATTCCCATGTATTTCCTGCGGGAATATATTCTAATATTTTATATTCCGTTCGGCTAATGCTGCTGACGGTACTGGCTCATCAATATTCATCGATGTCAGGGCTAGTAGATTTATTAGCTCAACTCATATCATTACGCCCGCCCTGTAGGGGTGTGCGCAGGGATATTCGTGTGTTTTCCGTGACAGTATCTCGATACACGTGTAATGGTGATTGATATGATATTTTTGCGCTGATTGGTGGAAAAGGGCTATATGTGAAAATGTTAAAATCCTGTAACAATGTGCTGATTCTGTTGATACAAAAATATACTTACATTTTTTCTGTTTGCCCTTTCAACTAGGCTAAAGGGTTACCTTTACGAGAAGTCAATATTATAATGCATAATATACATTTCGGAAGAAATTTTCTACATTATATAGGAAACCGCATAAAAATCCGTTGAGTAGTTTAGAAGAACTAAGCGGTCAAACAGACAGATGGGCAAAATAGTATTTTTAGTGCCTCGAAGGCATACTGATAGACCGTCCACCTGATGGTGAATGGAAACCGCCGTCCAGGACATAATCTGCCATTTTAG
This sequence comes from Drymonia ruficornis, assembly GCA_947859195.1. Classification (NCBI taxonomy): domain Eukaryota; kingdom Metazoa; phylum Arthropoda; class Insecta; order Lepidoptera; family Notodontidae; genus Drymonia; species Drymonia ruficornis. Next base: position 8,055,617 of record OX401927.1, read on the forward strand.
GGAGCAGACGCGGTGCCAACCTTTTAGGGACCTGCAAACATGCCCTTTGAAGGACCCCATGTTATAGTGCAAAGGAAAGAATTAAGGAGGGAGATCATTCCATAACTTGCATGAGCGCGGGAGGAATGCTCGCGATGCCTGCACAGATATATAATTTTAGAGGTGCCAAATTTGAAACAGTGAGGATTTTATGCTTTAAATTAATTTTCATCATATGGTAGGGTTATACGCAGTTAGTTTTAAGATGAGGGTTCGAAATTTGGTTGATTTTCTATTCTACTTTTTCTTTAAGTAAGTATGTGGACTAGGAATCTTATATTTAGATGTATGATTTTTGACTATACTATCTTGAGTATCTTTAAATCCAAATCACGATTTGATGAAATTTTCTCGATAAAAAAAAATTATGAAATGAGCTCTAATTATTTACAATTTTCCTTGCTACCACGATGTTTTTACGATTTAGATCACGAAATTATTTCTAAAACATAGCAAATAATGATATCTAAACTACCCTTCAACCATATTTTAATTCATGAAGTAGTTTTTTTTTAATTCAAGAAAATGTGGTTTGGCGCTTACGTTGTTTATTTCCGAGCGCGCGCACAATATCGCCATCTCACATTTTAAGTACTTGAACTAACCATGTCTCTCTCTAACTTTGTATTGTCAGTGTCCGCTCGGACTTGTTCGACGTCGGACCTGTGACGGATTTTTTAAAAAATATTACGAAAAAATATCACGGTCGTGCCACATTACAGGTACAGTACAGTATTTACAGTCCGCCGACGCCTATGATAAATAAATAAATATCCTTGGAAATTCTTTTACACATGACTACCTGCGGGTCTAACTGCGTCACTATGCAATATTGCTTATGAATTGCAATTCCAATTCATCAAATGAACCGTTTTGCATTTCATCTTCATTTCGGTAATATGGGCACAGATGAACCGCGATTCACGAGCAATTCTGCTCCATAGACAATTTCATATCTGAATCCTTTTTTTTTTTTAATTTGTTTTACTGCCCTAGATACAAGCCCTTTAGAGCCATGGTATTCAAGGTTGCTATAGAAAAACGATAAAATCCATAAAGTTATGGTTGAATTTATTTTGATCTTATTTTATTAAGAATAATTGCTTTTGTAAAAACATTAATTAGATACGTACATAAAATACATTATAAGGTATAGTAACATCTTTAAAATTATTGAAAATCGGGCAATTTTTTTTTGTTGATTCACGTTTAATGGTTTTTGTAGTTCGAAATGGCACCTATTAGGTACCTACTTGACGGTATCCGCTGCGCTATATGATTCACGATAGAGACGCAGTAGGTAGGACTTCAAGCCTCCCACTCTGACTGAGCTGGTTTTCCTGTTACGTCCGGCCAGCCAGACGCTCCGTCTTGCCTGCGTAGTCCAGTTTGTGCAATGATGACAAAAAGGCGGAATGGACTATGCAAACCTCCCTCAGTAGGTAGATATCACTGAGAGCTCGTCACCTTTGACTATACCTTTGTGACTTAGGCCGGTCTCATACATACGGAATTCCGAATCGGAATCCCGTTTCGAAATATCGAATCGGTGGTTCCAAACGCAGTAAATTCATGTCATCCATCCATCAATGTATGGACGTATCGCGTACGGAACCACCGATTCGGAATTCCGTATGTACCTATGTGGCCGCCCTTAGGTACTTTAAAGAAAAATACTAGGTACCTACCTAGGTACCTTACGTTAACACTGTCTATATGAGAGAACGAAGCCATAAAAAAAACCCTATCGTAACTTACGAGGGATTTTTTTATCGTTTTTCTTTTTTTGTTATGTCTTTGCTCTCTCATATAGCCAGTGTCAAGTATAGGTAGGTAACTAGGCATAAGTTTTGAAATGTGTCAAACACAGATAAGGCTCTTTTGGCTATGCCTACAAAATACCCCCCAAACCCTGTCAATAAAGTGGCGGATACATTATTGACAAATTACCTTTTACAAATCATGATTCACCACTTTTGTTCCAATTACCCACACTCAGATCATAATATTATTATAATTGATAATTCTATCAACCTAGAGCACCTGCGTTGGCATGTTGAGGGGTCGTCGTGGAGACTCTTGATGTTCATGTTAAGTAATATTTCGTAATACATAAAAAACAATAAACATCTTCATAGGTTATGATAAATAGGTATGGTACCTATTTCCTATATATAAGTTTCTCTCTGACCTATTTGTCATTAAATTGACATTGACAATTTGCAACATTGCAATTCATCTTTCTTCGTGGACCATATTACCAATTTCATATAACTGTCAAATAGATGAATTGCGATTCATAATATGAATTGCTTGGGAGTAACCATCTTACGATTTCGGTGAATCATATTATGATCATAAAGTGATTCATTTTTGTGATCGAGTTAGCCCCACTGATCCCAAACTAAGCAGAGCTTGTACTATGGAAACCAGATAACTGATATTACTACATATACTACTTTTTGTTTGTAAATACAAACTAAATATACACTTAATTACACCTAGACTCGGGACATGCGGACATGTTCATGCACACAAATGCATGTCCTGGACAGGAATCGAACCTACGACCTGCACTGCAGCGTGATTTTCGTTTGCTTTTCCTTGTCTTGTGTAATTTCTTTTCATCTCTTGTCATTTTTTGTCATCTCTTGTCATTTTGTGTCATCTCTTGTCATTTTGTGTCATCTCTTGTCATTTCATAGTTATTCGTGTCATTTCTGTAAAAACTCCCTATTTCGCTTACTGTTATATACTTGCAGCAT